>CM059435.1:302500-886919 GCA_030390025.1 Squalus acanthias | reverse complement strand
CTCTCTCTCTCACCCACTCTCTCTCTCTCTCACCCACTCTCTCTCTCTCTCACCCACTCTCTCTCTCTCTCACCCACTCTCTCTCTCTCTCACCCTCTCTCTCTCTCTCTCACCCACTCTCTCTCTCTCTCACCCTCTCTCTCTCTCTCTCACCCACACACACACAACTGCCAACATGTTAAACAACAATTGAACAGTTAATACCAGAAAGTAAACTGTACAATTTGAAAAAGCTTATTTCCATAATAGAAAATGAAGAGTGACTTGTGATGATGTGGTGCCTGATTGTGTCTAAACATTTTCAAACATTTTTCATCTAATGAATTAGTCACACTCAGTGATTTAAGTAATATCACATCACCTTCTCTTTGTGCAGGGGAAGTTTATCCGGATCCACTTTGGTTTTACGGGAAAACTGTCATCAGCTGATATCGACATCTGTAAGTGTGGAGGACACTTTGCTGGAGCATTCAGACACAGGCTCAGGGCCGGGTGTTGCAGCCAGTTAGCACAGTCTGATATCCGGTGCCAGACTGATGAGATAAAAGTCTCTCTACTGGGTTCAAAGCTCCTGCATGAAACGCGGCTGGGACAATCCCAAATACTTCACAGTTAGCACTGAATTAGCAAACCGCCCCAATCTGATACTAAACCAGGCACTAGAAGTAGAAACATGTCGCATTGGATCAGTCAGTCTTCTTCGGTTTGTGCTATTTGGGTTGGGTAGAGTGGTGAGAGCTTTATCCTGTGGCTGGCTCTGCTGTACCTGGATGTGAAATAGGAAAAGTCTTGGAACACTTGCATTGTTGGGCTCAGGGGGGATTCAGAAGGTCCCAGATAGTCTTATGCTGAATAATTTATTTTCCAAATTTGGCCACTTTCAATGTTCCTCCATGGACATCCCCAACTCTTGGAAAATCAATAAATGGGCTAGAGGACCAGAGGAATCTGGGTACAGATACACAAATCACTAAAAGTAGCGACTAGGTTAATAAGGCCATAAAAAAGCAAACAAAGCACTGGGGTTCATTTCTAGAGGGATAGAATTCAAAAGCAGATAAGTTATGTTAAACTTGTATAGAAACTTGGTTGGACCACACTTGGCGTACTGTGCACAGTTCTGGTCTCCATATTATACAAAGGATATCGAGGCACTGGAGAAGGTGCAAAAAAAATTTACTAGAATGATACCAGAACTGAAAGGTTATACCTATCAGGAAAGATTGAACAGGCTGGGGCTCTTTTCTCTAGAAAAGAGAAGACTGAGGGATGAGCTGATCGAGGTCTTTAAGATTATGAAAGGATTTGATCGAGTAGATGTAGAGAAAATGTTTCCACTTACGGGGAGGCCAGAACTAGGGGCATAAAAATGTAAATTCTATGTAATTCCAAACAAGACTGATTTATGCTCCAACCCTAGCTCCGAAGGGAAGAGCTGAATTGTGAATTATAGACCTACACTCATAAATAGGTCAGATCTGTTCCCCTCAATCAAACCGTGCCTCCACGCC
This sequence comes from Squalus acanthias, assembly GCA_030390025.1. Classification (NCBI taxonomy): domain Eukaryota; kingdom Metazoa; phylum Chordata; class Chondrichthyes; order Squaliformes; family Squalidae; genus Squalus; species Squalus acanthias. The sequence goes on along the minus strand of CM059435.1, from coordinate 885,408 downwards.
AAGTCTCAGTCTCAAACCAACTTCAGCCTCCTCAGCCTTTCTTCAAAGTCTAGTTTAGTTGTTGTGTTCCACACATTTCAGACTATAATTGTTCTGCACCGTGAAATCCGAAGCAGCCTGCACGCAATCCTCTGTAATAATTCTAATCTTTGACTTTCAGACCTGCTGGAAAAGTCGCGAGTGATCTTCCAGCAGCCCGGTGAAAGAAGTTACCACATTTATTACCAGATTTTCTCTGGCAAAAAGCCAGAGCTGTTTGGTGAGTGCAAAGAGACACAAGTTAGCACCTCCCCCAAAACAACCTTGTATCTCAAAGTTGAAAAGGATTTTCTAGTCTAATAATTTGTCGGCACTCCTGACCCTCAATTGATGCAAGCGGTACTGAAGCACACAGACCCCGAAGGCCCTCAGGTTCAACCCTTGGTTTGTGCATCATTTTCCTACTGGGGTGCTACAATCAGCTATTGGTTAACGAGGGGTAAAGTCAACCAGCGTAACTGCTCCTGCTCACCATCCAGTGAGCCCTCTCGGAAAGTGGGTATCTAGGATCAGGTTGGGCTGGGTTAAATATCCTGCCAGCACTCACTGCCCAGCCTCGTACTGGGGAATGGCCACTTGGGAGAGGATGTCCACTCCTGCCTGTGTCTCTAAGATGGTTAATCAGCACGCGGGCCAGATTTGGCTGGAGCGGGGCATCTCATGGCGAGTCGCATTAGTTAGACTTACAATTGCACATTTAGGTTTTACATTTTTTTGCCCTGTAACTTGCTGAAAGTGCAATCTGCGAGGGCAGCGGGGCATCTGGGGCCTCAGTGAATGGCGGGACCAACAGTCTATCTCCTTAACCAATGAGATTAAAGGATTGGGAAAGAAACAGAGGAACGATGGAGAAAGAAATCGGGTGAATTAGAGTCAAATCAGGTCCAGAAAGAGAAATGAATTGAAGGAAAGAAAGAAAGATTGGATTAAGAGAGAGAGAAAAAAGAGACAGAAATGAAAAGTTAAAAAAAAGTAAAAATAAAAAAATTGACATTTTTAAATCTCCTAAAACAATTCACTACCTGAAGGAATGAGACTCTACACTTTTAATTGTATCACATTGTTAAAAGGGCACTTACACTGATAATTACTAGACTTAACTTTCTGCCATGAGTTTAATGGGTAATTAATGTGCAAATGCAGCAACTTCATGAAACCCACGGGGAGGTTAAACGCGAGATGCCATTTTCGAGAGGTTAACGGTGGAGCAGCGCAAATCATCATCCAGCAACTGGATTTGTCCCAGGAACTCTGTCCGTGTGCGTTCTGATTCAAAGTTATGGAGAGTAAACATAGAAACATAGAAACATAGAATCTAGGAGCAGGAGTAGGCCATTCGGCCCGTCGAGCCTGCTCCACCATTCAATACGATCATGGCTGATCATCCAAATCCAGTACCCTGTCCCTGCTTTAATCCCCACAGTACACATATCCCACCCGACCCCCGTAACCCCACGTATTTAATTCCCCCTAACATATCCCATCCTATCCCCATAACCCCACATATTTAATCCCCCCCTAACACTAAGGGTCAATTTATCATAGCCAAATCAACCTAACCCACACATTTTTGGTGGGTTAGTGCCACGTGATCCTGCAACGCAGGCACGGTGCAGCCAGTGACACCTCTCATCCCTCGGACTTACTGCAGGAATGCTGCACTGCCTCTGATTGGGAGGAACACTAGACTCCAAATGGAGCAACTTTCCAACACTCACCTCATGTGACCAGCGAGAAACAGGTTGGAGGAGGGGCTGCTCCAGCGCTGGTCCTCCGATTGTGTTTCCACATTGAGTCTCGTTTCGCTTCGTTTCACCTCAGTTTTGCCAGGCACTTCTTTCCCACTCTCCTTCAGACAGATCTGCCAATGAGTCATTCTGTAGGTAGTGCGACCCACTGCACCCTTACAGTGCCACTTCCCTTTAAATCTCAGTTCTCCCACAATTTTCCAATTCTCCTACATTAGTCTAGCTCTCTGGAGTCGGCCAAAACTGCACTGGAAGCTCTGGCTCATTATGGCAACTGGTAGAATAGATAAGGGAGAACCAGTGGATGTGGTGTATTTGGACTTTCAGAAGGCTTTCGATAAGGTCCCGCATAAGAGATTAGCATGCAAAGTTAAAGCACATGGGATTGGGGGTAAGGTACTGACTTGGATAGAAAACTGGATGGCAGACAGGAAGCATACAGTTGGAATAAACGGGTCTTTTTCCGAGTGGCAGGCAGTGACTAGTGGGGTACCGCAGGGATCGGTGCTAGGACCCCAGCTATTCACAATATATATTAATGATCTAGACGAGGGAACTAGATGTAAAATCTCCAAGTTTGCAGACGACACAAAGCTGGGTGGACGTGTGTGCTGTGAGGAGGATGCAGAGAAACTCCAGTATGATTTGGACAGGTTGGGTGATTGGGCAGATGCATGGCAGATGCAGTATAATGTGGATAAATGCGAGGTTATCCACTTTGGTGGCAAAAACAGGAAGGCAGATTATTATCTGAACGGCAATAGATTGGGAAAAGGGGAAGTGCAACGAGACCTGGGTGTCCTTGTGCACCAGTCGCTGAAGGTAAGCATGCAGGTGCAGCAGGCGGTTAAGAAGGCAAATGGTATGTTGGCCTTCATAGCGAGAGGATTCGAGTACAGGAGCAAGGATGTCTTGCTGCAGTTTTACAAGGCCTTGGTGAGACCACACCTTGAGTATTGTGTGCAGTTTTGGTCGCCTTATCTGAGGAAGGATGTTCTTGCCATGGAGGGAGTGCAGCGAAGATTCACCAGACTGAAACCTGGGATGGCAGGTATGATGTATGAAGAGAGATTGGGTCGATTAGGCTTATATTCGCTAGAGTTTAGAAGAATGAGAGGGGATCTCATTGAAACTTATAAAATTCTAAAAGGACTAGACAGACTAGATGCAGGAAGGCTGTTCCCGATGACGGGGGAGTCCAGAACCAGGGGTCACAGTCTAAGGATAAGGGGTAAGCCATTCAGGACTGAGATGAGGAGGAATTTCTTCACCCAGAGAGTGGTGAACCTGTGGAATTCTCTACCACAGAAGGCATTTGAGGCCAATTCATTAAATATATTCAAGAAGGAGTTAGATATATTTCTTAAGGCTAAGGGGATCAAGGGATATGGGGAGAAAGCAGGCACAGGGTACTGAATTTGGATGATCAGCCATGATCGCATTGAATGGCGGAGCAGGCTCGAGGGGCCGAATGGCCTACTCCTGCTCCTATCTTCTATGTTTCTATGTTTCCAATTGGTCTGATTGGATTTACGTTAGAGCTTAGTCATACTGGACTTAACTTTATCCAAACCTGAAAATCTATCCTTAAGGTCAACAAAACAGATGGTGGCAAAAATCCTGAGCCCCAAACAATAACATGCATAAGTCTAAAACCAATTAGATTTTAGAGAAATGTCCCCTTCTCCGTGTTATATTTTCCCCTTTGTCACTGACTTGAATTTTCTCTTTGACAGATATGTTACTGGTAAGTAACAACGCCTTCGACTATCACGTCTGTTCCCAAGGGGTTGTAACCGTGGACAATCTGGATGATGGCGAGGAATTGATGGCAACTGATGTAAGTGTTTCCTATCGCGTGACCAGTTACTCAGGAACGGGGCAGAGGGCAAAGGCCAACCGGCAAAGTTCAGCCACAGTTACTTCCTGCGTCAGGGTACTTTCTTCCTTCAAATGAAATTCCTTGAAATGAAAATCACAACAGGAATGTCAAGGGCAATTCGGCATGGGCAATAAATGCTGGCCTTGCCAGCGATGCCTACATCCCATAAATGAATATAAAAAAAACAATCTTTGGGATTCTTCAACTGAAGCTCTGTTGCTCCAAAACCGAACATCAGACACTTAACTCTTCACTTCAACTGCCATTTGAATTCAATTAGTTAGTAGTTATCTGATATTTCCTACGATATCATTGATTGTTGTGTATCGAGTGAGTACACAGGTGATACAAGAAATGTGCTTTAAAAGCCTCGCTGGAAAAATCAAGTTAAACAGTTAAGCAACGGTCAAAACAGGAGAGGGAGAAATGGTTTTCCAGCTGAGTTTCTGTGTCTGCTCTGTTAGTTGGTTCTCTAAGCAGGGCCAAGGTTTATCGTGACCCACATCAGTCCAATCCTGCAGGGCTATGGGGAAAGAGCATGAGAGAGTTGAACAATTGGAGAGCTCTTTCTAAGAGCCAGCATGGAGCTATACAATTAGTCCCACTTCCCTGCTCTTTTCCCATAGTCCTGTAAATCTTTTCGCTTCAAGTATTTATCCAATTCCTTTTGAAAGTTACTATTGAATCCGCTTCCACCGCCCTTTCAGGCAGTGCATTCCAGATCACAACAACTCACTGTGTAAAAAAATGATTCCTCATGTCGCCTCTGGTACTTTTGCCAATCACCTTAAATCTGTGTCCTCTGGTTACCGACCCTCCTGCCAGTGGAAACAGTTTCTCCTTATTTACTCTATCAAAACCATTCATGATTTTGAACACCTCTATCAAATTTCCTCTGAACCTTCTCTGCTCTAAGGAGAACATAACTGAAGTTCCTCATCCCTGGTACCATTCTAGTAAATCTCCTCTGCGCCCTCTCTAAGGCCTTGACATCCTTCCTAAAGTGTGGTGCCCAGAAGGGATACCAAGGGCTGGATTTTACTTACCAAGACGAGTTGGGGACGGGACTGCTGCCTTCCAGGTTCTAGTCCCGCCCCCAGCGACATCCGACGCACAAACGCTATTTTCCCCTGGTTGGCCTTGTTAAGCCCGCCCTGTGGGCTTGCTGGCCAATTAAGGGAAAGTCGGTATCAGATGACATCAGTTGATGACGCTTCATCTGCCGGTTTTCTTAAAGGGACATGAACCATTTATTTTTGACAGATGATTTGACAGTGTTTGACAGCATTGAGGTGCTGTCAAACACTGACAATCACTGTACAAAGGTGCGCCCTTGTACCCAGGCTCTCCAATGACTCTCTCTTTAGGATAAAACAGATGGCAGCTGCAGGCGAGGGTACAGAAGCGATCTGTCACTTCTCCCAATGAGGTGAGGCCACACAAACACTTCAAAGCTTGTCACCTATCGAAAAATCTAAACACATTAAAAATGACTCCCAACATTTCCTTACCTCTGATACTCACCAGTGGCCCATTGCATCCTTCACACCACTTCTGCAGCTGTCATCTATACACAAACATTACAACAGACCCACAGCATGCCTCACTTACCCTGGCGGGGTTCCCCGACGTCAGGAAGCCTGTAGCTGAAGTCTCAAAATGGGTAAAAGCCTCTTAACTGTCTGTTAACTACCTGATGTTTAAGGTGGTAAATGGGCTGTCAATCAAGCGGGCTGCTTTGTTCTGGATGGTGTCGAGCTTCTTGAGTGTTGTTTGAGCTGCACTCATCCAGGCAAGTGGAGAGTATTCCATCACACTCCTGACTTGTGCCTTGGTTGAGAGGCTTTGGGGAGTCAGGAGGTGAGACACTCACCACAGAATACCCAGACTCTGACCTGCTCTTGTAACCACAGTATTTATGTGGCTGGTCCAGTTAAGTTTCTGGTCAATGGTGACTCCACCCCAGGATGTTGATGGTGGGGGCTTCGACAATGGTAATGCCGTTGAATGTCATAGGGAGATGGTTAAACTCTCGCTTGTTGGAGACGGTCATTGCCTGGCACTTGTGTGGCGTGAATGTTACCTGCCACTGATCAACCCAAGCCTAAATGTTGTCCAGGTCTTGCTGCATGCGGGCATGGACGGCTTCATATATGAGGAATTGTGAATGGAACTGAACACTGTGCAATCATCAGCAAACATCCCCACTTCTGACCTTATGATGGAGGGAAGGTCATTGATAAAGCAGCTGAAGATGGTTGGGCCTAGGACACTGCCCTGAGGACACAGCAATAGCCAAGCTGTGTCGCGAATCCTTATACTAGCAACGTCACCAGGAGCACTGCCAGTAAAGTCTACACAAGGTCACAGTCCGAGGCAACAACTGAGCACAGAGACTGACACAGAAATTAATATAATGAGGGAGAATAATTGGGGGGATAGTCAATACTGAGGAGGACTGCAACAAATTACAGGAGGACATTAATAAACCTGCAGAATGGGCATATAATTGGCAAATGAAGTTCAACACAGATAAATGTGCGGTATTACATTTTGGTAGGAAGAATAGGGAGGTCACTTATCACTTGGTGCGAGTCTAGGTGGGGTAGAGGAACAAAGGGATCTCAGGGTACAAATACACAAATCACTAAAAGTTGCGACACAGGTTAGCAAGGCCATAAAAAAAGCAAACCAAGCACTAGGGTTTATTTCTAGAGGGACAGAATTGAAAAGTAGGGAAGTTATGCTAAACCTGTATCGAACCTTGGTTAGACCACACTTAGAGTACTGCGTACAGTTCTGGTCGCCATATTATAAAAAGGATATAGAGGCACTGGAGAGGATGCAGAGAAGATTTACCAGAAATGCGAAGATATACATATCAGGAAAGGATGAACAGGCTGGGTCTCTTTTCTCTTGAAAAAAGGCTGAGGGGTGACCTAATAGAGGTCTTTAAAATTATGAAAGGTTTTGATAGAGTGGATACAGAGAGAATGTTTCCACTTGTGGGGAAGAGCAAAACTAGAGGCCATCAATATAAGATAGTCACCAAGAAATCCAATAGTGAATTCAGAAGAAACTTCTTTACCCAGAGAGTGGTGAGAATGTGGAACTCGCTACCACAGGGAGTGGTTGAAGCGAAAAGTATAGATGCATTTAAGGGGAGGCTGGACAAACATATGAGAGAGAAGGGAATAGAGGGTTATGCTGATAGATTTAGATGAGGAAAGACAGGAGGAGGCTCGTGTGGAGCATAAACGCCGGCATGGACTGGTTGGGCCGAATGGCCTATTTCTGTGCCGTATATCCTATGTAATCCTATGTACTTGTTTCTGCTTTAAACAGCATGCCATGGACATCCTGGGCTTCGTTCCCGATGAGAAGTACGGCTGCTACAGGATCGTAGGAGCGATCATGCACTTCGGAAACATGAAGTTCAAACAGAAGCAACGGGAGGAGCAAGCGGAGTCAGACGAAACAGAAAGTAAGTCACCGTCCCATCAAACACTCCCAAGGCAGGTACAGCACGGGTTCGATACAGAGTAAAGCTCCCTCTACATTGTCCCATCAAACACTCCCAAGGCAGGTACAGCACGGGTTAGATACAGAGTAAAGCTCCCTCTACACTGTCCCATCAAAGACTCCACTCTACACTGTCCCATCAAACACTCCCAGGGCAGGTACAGCACGGGTTAGATACAGAGTAAAGCTCCCTCTACACTGTCCCATCAAACACTCCCAGGGCAGGTACAGCACGGGTTAGATACAGAGTAAAGCTCCCTCTACACTGTCCCATCAAACACTCCCAGGGCAGGTACAGCATGGGTTAGATACAGAGTAAAGCTCACTGGATTGAGTGGAATGCTGGTTTTACTCCTCGCCCATTGACTTCAATGTAGAGTAAAGCTGGGTGAGGAGTAAATGCGGCGTTCCTCCTGATTCTGTCAGTTTCCCGCCAGGCGAGTCAAGTTAGAATTTCCCCGTCTATCGATCTAGTGGCAATTAGTGTTGGCGTGGAGACAGTTTTGTGGCACAAGACGTTCGCTACCAGGAATGTGCTGCAACATTTCACATCAGACCTTCACAGCTGAGAATTATTCCCGTCAGTCTGGGTCGGATTCTACCGTGAACTCCAGATAAAAGGGTGTTCCCACTGCCCCATTCACCCCCCGGGGCCCAGGTCACTGCCCCATTCGCCCCCCGGGGCCCGGTCACTGCCCCATTCACCCCCCGGGGCTCGGTCACTGCCCCATACGCCCCCCGGGGCCCGGTCACTGCCCCATTCACCATCCGGGGCTCGGTCACTGCCCCATTCACCCTCCGGGGCCCGGACACTGCCCCATTCACCCCCCCCGGGGCCTGGTCACTGCCCCATTCACCCCCCGGGGCCCGGACACTGCCCCATTCGCCCCCCCGGGGCCCGGTCACTGCCCCATTCACCCCCCGGGCCCGGACACTGCCCCATTCGCCCTCCCGGGGCCCTGGACACTGCCCCATTCGCCTCCCGGGCCCGGACACTGCCCCATTCACCCCCCAGGGCCCGGACACTGCCCCATTCTCCCCCCCGGGGCCCGGTCACTGCCCCATTCACCCCCCGGGCCCGGACACTGCCCCATTCGCCTCCCGGGCCTGGACACTGCCCCATTCGCCTCCCGGGCCCGGACACTGCCCCATTCGCCCCCCCCCCGGGGCCCGATCACTGCCCCATTCACCCCCAGGGCCCGGACACTGCCCCATTCTCCCCCCCGGGGCCCGGTCACTGCCCCATTCTCCCCCCGGGGCCCGATACTGCACCATTCACCCCCCGGGCCCGGTCACTGCCCCATTCTCCCCCCGGGGCCCGATACTGCACCATTCACCCCCCGGGCCCGGACGCTGCCCCATTCACCCCCCGGGGCCCGATACTGTCCCATTCACACCCCGGGGCCCGGTCACTGCCCCATTCACCCCCCGGGGCCCGATACTGCCCCATTCACCCCCCGGGGCCCGGTCACTGCCCCATTCACCCCCCGGGGCCCGGTCACTGCCCCATTCTCCCCCCGGGGCCCGGACACTGCCCCATTCACCCCCCGGGGCCCGATACTGCCCCATTCAAAACCCGGGGACCGATACTGCCCCATTCACACCCCGGGGCCCGGTCACTGCCCCATTCACACCCCGGGGCCCGGTCACTGCCCCATTCACCCCCCGGGCCCGGATACTGCCCCATTCACCCCCCGGGCCCGGATACTGCCCCATTCACCCCCCGGGGCCCGGTCACTGCCCCATTCACCCCCCCCGGGCCCGGACACTGCCCCATTCACCATCCGGGGCATGGTCACTGCCCCATTCACCCTCCGGGGCCCAGACACTGCCCCATTCACCCCCCCCCGGGCCCGGACACTGCCCCATTCACCCCCCGGGCCCGGACACTGCCCCATTCGCCCCCCCGGGGCCCGGTCACTGCCCCATTCACCCCCCGGGCCCGGACACTGCCCCATTCGCCTCCCGGGCCTGGACACTGCCCCATTCGCCTCCCGGGCCCGGACACTGCCCCATTCACCCCCCAGGGCCCGGACACTGCCCCATTCTCCCCCCCGGGGCCCGGTCACTGCCCCATTCACCCCCCGGGCCCGGACACTGCCCCATTCGCCTCCCGGGCCTGGACACTGCCCCATTCGCCTCCCGGGCCCGGACACTGCCCCATTCGCCCCCCCCCGGGGCCCGATCACTGCCCCATTCACCCCCCAGGGCCCGGACACTGCCCCATTCTCCCCCCCGGGGCCCGGTCACTGCCCCATTCTCCCCCCGGGGCCCGATACTGCACCATTCACCCCCCGGGCCCGGTCACTGCCCCATTCTCCCCCCGGGGCCCGATACTGCACCATTCACCCCCCGGGCCCGGACGCTGCCCCATTCACCCCCCGGGGCCCGATACTGTCCCATTCACACCCCGGGGCCCGGTCACTGCCCCATTCACCCCCCGGGCCCGGATACTGCCCCATTCACCCCCCGGGGCCCGATACTGCCCCATTCACCCCCCGGGGCCCGGTCACTGCCCCATTCACCCCCCGGGGCCCGGTCACTGCCCCATTCTCCCCCCGGGGCCCGGACACTGCCCCATTCACCCCCCGGGGCCCGATACTGCCCCATTCAAAACCCGGGGACCGATACTGCCCCATTCACACCCCGGGGCCCGGTCACTGCCCCATTCACACCCCGGGGCCCGGTCACTGCCCCATTCACCCCCCGGGCCCGGATACTGCCCCATTCACCCCCCGGGCCCGGATACTGCCCCATTCACCCCCCGGGGCCCGGTCACTGCCCCATTCACCCCCCCCGGGCCCGGACACTGCCCTATTCACCCCCCGGGGCCCGATACTGCCCCATTCACCCCCCGGGGCCCGGTCACTGCCCCATTCACCCTCCGGGGCCCGGTCACTGCCCCATTCACCCCCCGGGGCCCGGTCACTGCCCCATTCACCCTCCGGGGCCCGGTCACTGCCCCATTCTCCTCCCGGGGCCCGATACTGCCCCATTCACCCCCTCGGGCCCGGACACTGCCCCATTTGCCTCCCGGGCCCGGACACTGCCCCATTCACCCCCCGGGGCCCGATACTGCCCCATTCACCCCCCGGGGCCCGATACTGCCCCATTCGCCCCCCGGGGCCTCGCTTGGAAATGGGATTGATCGTGGGGGATTACTGATTCTCACTGTAACTTTGATCCTTGACATTGCAGATTCCGACAAGGCTGCTTACCTGATGGGCGTCAGCTCCGCGGACATGGTGAAAGCTCTGCTCCACCCCCGGGTGAAAGTAGGGAATGAATGGGTGACCAAGGGCCAGACTGTCGCCCAGGTAGCACAAAGAATTTCATTGGATTTAATATTTCCCGGCTTAGTTATTCTCCATTTTAAAAAGTAAATGATTTGATTTTTTCCCGTCTCCTTTTGGCGCTCCCAGTATCTCAGCTTGTTCCACAGCTGGAGGTCAAACAGGTAAACATCTCACTGCCCACCCACTACTCGCTCCCCATTGCTCACTGACCACTACCCTTGGTGCTGTCCCGATTGACATCAGCTAACTCAGGGCAGGGACCTCCTGGGTCTGTGGATCAGTATCACACAGACACACAGCACACTGCCACTTTATCCTGTGCTGTGGGATATTTTGGGGAAATATTAACGCAAGGATCACCTGCTGCTCCTGATCCCGCTGATTCCTGCCCAAGGAGTGGGATTCTGGGCACCCACCAGCAGCACCAGAAGCTAATTCCCCTTCTCCAATGTTTGTGGGGGTCTAGGCCAGAAGCCCCAGGAGGGGCGAACACCCAGTCCCAAGAGACAGCACACCAGGCTGATCTTGGCAGAAGGCAGACAGGGACAGGAACTTTCAGTGTGGGAAATCTCTCTCCAGCCCTGCTCCCCTCAGACATCTGGAGCCATGTTCTATTTCATTCATTCTCGGGATGTGGGCTTCATTGGCAAGGCCAGCATATATTGCCAATCCCTAGTTGCCCCTTGAGAAGGTGGTGGTGGGCCTTCTTCTTGAACCGCTGCAGTCCGTATAGTGAAGGTACTCCCACAGTGCTGTTAGGTCGTGAGTTCCAGGATTTTGAGCCAGTTTCCACCCTGAGCATTGATTCCTGACCAACTTACACTGGGAGGACTCTGGGACAACATCTCCGAATGGTATAGAAGGAACGGTGTGGCCAGAGGCACAGACATGATGGATTTTAGAAGCTTTATGGAGGCAGGAAGAGAGACAAAAAAGGGTTTTGAGAGAACTCAAGAGGACAAAGATTGAAAAAACAGCCTCTGAGAATGGAGGAGATGAGCTTCCGACCCCATATCTGCTCCATCACCAAGACCACCTACTTCTATCTCCGTAAACCTGAGCTCATCAAAAACTCTGCTGCCCGTGTCCAAACTCGCACCATCACCCATCACCCCTGTGCTCGCTGATCTACATTGGCTCCCGGTTCCACAATGTCTCGATTTTAAAGTTCTCATCCTTGTTTTCAAATCTCTCCATGGCCCTCGCCCCTCTTTATCTCTGTAACCTCCTCCAGCCCTACAACCCTCCGAGATATCTGCGCTCCTCCAATTCTGGTCTCTTGAGCATCCCTGATTATAATCGCTCCACCATTGGTGGCCGTGCCTTCAGCTGCCGAGGCCCTAAGCTCTGGAATTCCCTCCCAAAAACCTCTCCGCCTCTCTACCTCTCTCTATTTATTTAAGATGATCCTTAAAACCTACCTCTTTGACCAAGCTTTTGGTCAGCCACCCTAATATTTCCTTATGTGGCTCGGTATCAAATTTTGTTTGATAATCGCTCCTGTGAAGCGCCTTGGGACGTTTTATTTCATTATATAAATGCACGTTGTTGTTGTTGTTGTTGAAGAGGCAGTAATTCAGGAGCATGGATCTGCCCAGATCACATCAATGGTCACCTTTAAGCCACTGCAGAGAAGGGTTCAACATTAGTGAAACGTACTTTCTTCTCTTCCAGGTCGTCTATGCTGTGGGGGCTCTGGGGAAGGCCACTTACGATCGCATGTTTAAGTGGATGGTCACCCGGATCAATAAGACCTTGGACACTAAGTTAGCGAGGCAGTTCTTCATCGGAGTGCTGGACATCGCAGGCTTTGAAATATTTGATGTAAGTCCCTGACTACAACTGCAATCCATTTAAAAGCTATCCTGATAAGATAGAAAACTCGGGAGTAACAGGTGGAGGGTCCACAGGTTACGAACTCTAACTGATCCAACCGTCAGGAAATGCTGTTTTTGTATAAAAAGCTGAACTTTCCAATTGAAAAGAGACTTTGAAGTGACCTTATTACAGCTTTTCTAGAGTATCAAGGGGCTTGTCAAAGTCACAGACAAAATGTGCTGAATGGCCTCCTGTTCTACATTCTAGTCAATGCAGGCGTTCACCAAGGGAAGGTGCATGAGTCACACGGCGGGTGTCCTTGCTGCAATTACATGGCCAGATCAGGGAGGGGAGTGGGTAAATCCCCTGCTCTATTTTAACTGCCCCCACCTGGTAATCGTCAGGCAGGTTGGGGGGGTTTAAATTCCCCTCCTGAGAGCGGATTACCGGCAGGCACACTATGGGCTCGATTTTGCCAGGCCCGAGGAGGCGGGAATGGAGGCGTGTGGGGTGTTAAAATTGCAAAAAATGGCGGGCGGGCCTGACCCCGCCTCCAAGCAATTTTCCCAAATGCGTGGTTTCTGATCCCATCTCCATCCCGCCTCCAAGAGGCGGGATAGGCCCTTATGGCCCTTAACAACCACTTAATTGCCTCTATAATCCCATTTTGAGAGGCCTTTCTGATTTTAACACTTTTCCGACGTGATGCGTGTCTCCTCTGAAACACGACGGTAAAACCTGGCGGTAGCACACTTGGATTGCTGACTATCAGCTGCAGGTCCACCATTAAGAAGGAGATTTGATCAATCATCATTCTGGGGGAACTTTTAGCAGTCATAACCATTGTTGTGGAATGGTGGTGGTGGTACAAAAAAATCTGGGAGCAGACTTAAGTCTCCTGCTGCTCATTTTGCCTCCAGGTCCCTCTCACAGCAAAGGCCAAAAGCTTCCAGTCTTTGCAGACCTTAAATGCAGCAGCAATGATGACATCATCAGAGGCGACTTTCAGACTGAAAAAACTAATTGGGTCATGGGTTCCCACATGCTGGAACTCAATTGCCCAATTAGGGGAAAATCGAATAATTCTCCCACATCCGATTGGAGTCGGGTGGCTAACACGAAAAGCGGATGACATGACCCCAGCCCACCCCAATGACAAAATCGAGCCCTATGAATCTGAGCATGCCGGAAGGTGCAGGGAACGTTACAACTGATTGTCTCACTCTGTCTCGAGGCATTCAGTCCAACAATCACACAGACCACATCCTGTATAACTATTAATGCTCTCTCTCTCTTTCTGTCTCTCTCTCCCCCTCCCTTTCTCCGGTCCTACAGTATAATAGCTTCGAGCAACTCTGCATCAACTTCACCAATGAGAAACTGCAACAGTTTTTCAATCATCATATGTTTGTGCTGGAGCAGGAGGAGTACAAGAGGGAGGGAATCGATTGGGTCTTCATTGACTTCGGCCTGGATCTGCAGGCTTGTATTGATCTTATTGAAAAGGTAGAGACTTGTACAAACCGTTCATCTCCTTCAAATATAAAATAGTTTTGTGGGGAGAAAAGATCTTTTGACGTTCACATTTTTGTTGCATAAGACTTCATTCATGTCCAGAACATTCAGTCAAAATATGTGTTCTAATTTGCAGATCCCGCCACAGGTTTGTTCCTCTCACCCTCTGTATTCTTACCTGTTCCGTGTCCTAACTCGCACCAAGTCCCGTTCACCCATCACCCCCTGTGCTCGCTGACCTACATTGGCTCCCAGTCCAGCAACCTCTTGATTTCAAAATTCTCATCCTCATGTTCAAATCCCTCCGCGGCCTCGCCCCTCCCTATCTCTGTAACCTCCTCCAGCCCCTACAACCCTCCGAGATCACTGCGCTCCTCCAATTCTGGCCTCTTGAGCATCCCTGATTTTAATCGTTCCACCATTGGCGGCTGTGCCTTCAGCTGCCTGGGCCCCAAGCTCTGGAATTCCCTCCCTAAACCTCTCCGCCTAGCTACCTCTCTTTCTTCCTTTAAGACTCTCCTTAAAACCTACCTCTTTGACCGAACTAGACCAGGGAGAACCCAGTTCAATTCCCAGTCTGTGCACAGTTAGTTGATCTCAGCTGCCATTGTCCTAAGGGGCCACAATTGGATTCTGTACCCTGTAATATCAGGGGAGAAATTGTCCAGGTTCTTACGTGATCGCTACCCACAGATCCCTGCTGGAAAGAGCATGGGGACATCGACAAAGGCTGGGATCGCACTCGCTGTGATGCCACCCTCGGTCAACTAGAAGCTCTTGCACAGAGTCCCAGAGGGCAACTGCTGTCATGGAATCTTAGGTCAGGGAGGATCCAACAACTTCGGAAAAGGCCGAGGGGCGGGGGGGGATTGGTGGGAAGGAAGAAAGTGTGCTTAACTTTGACTGGCTGTTTATTCTCTGTTTGACTCAGCCTATGGGCATCCTGTCGATCCTGGAGGAGGAGTGCATGTTCCCAAAAGCCAGCGACATGTCATTCAAAGCGAAGCTGTATGACAATCACCTGGGGAAATCGCCCAACCTGCAAAAACCGCGGTTGGACAAAAAACGCAAATACGAGGCTCATTTCGAGCTGGTTCACTACGCTGGTGTGGTAAGTGTGATCAATCACTACACAAATAGAATAGTGTATCAGAGAGAGAGTGACAGGCCTGTTTAAGGGGAAACTCTAAGTGTAAGAATTAACTGAGATTCGCCGGGCTCCAGTCCGACATGGTTCGTTGCTGAGTGTCGATCTCCACGGGGATTAATTTTGATTTTCCCACAGGTTCCTTACAACATTAATGGGTGGCTCAATAAAAACAAGGACCCCCTGAATGAGACTGTGGTGGCAATCTTTCAGAAATCTTCCAACAAACTGTTGGCCGCCTTGTATGAAAATTATGTCGGTGCTGAATCAGGTAAATTATTCTCAACTTGTTAATATCTGTTCTTGTTCTTTGTACAGCCAAGTGAGGCAGAATGAAACTTTCCTGCAGTCAGTACTGCGGTCTGTGGCTTCTCTCGTCAATGTAGGCCCTGACCCCACACTGACCCCGACCCCACACTGACCCCGACCCCACTCTGACCCTGACCCCACTCTGACCCTGACCCCACACTGACCCCGACCCCACACTGACCCCGACCCCACTCTGACCCCGACCCCACACTGACCCCGACCCCACTCTGACCCCGACCCCACACTGACCCTGACCCCACTCTGACCCCGACCCCACTCTGACCCTGACCCCACACTGACCCCTACCCCACTCTGACCCCGACCCCACACGGACCCCGACCCCACTCTGACCCTGACCCCACACTGACCCTGACCCCACTCTGACCCTGACCCCACACTGACCCCTACCCCACTCTGACCCCACACTGACCCCGACCCCACTCTGACCCTGACCCCACACTGACCCTGACCCCACTCTGACCCCGACCCCACTCTGACCCCGACCCCACACTGACCCTGACCCCACACTGACCCCTACCCCACTCTGACCCTGACCCCACACTGACCCCGACCCCACACTGACCCCGACCCCACTCTGACCCTGACCCCACACTGACCCCGACCCCACCCTGACCCCTACCCCCGCCCTGACCCCTGACCCCCACCCTTTCCCAATCACCAGCAATGTGGTGCAGCGACAATAAATCAAGACCACGGGCTAGGCGCCAATTCCTGAATCCTCCCTGTTCATCGAGGAAGTGAGAGATTAAATAGTTCCGAATATTTTCACCCAGAGTCAATATTAAGCACTTTCAGCTCAGGTTGAAGACAGGCCAATGCCTCACTCTCCCAGTCTGGCCTCTTAAACCAGGAACTCGATATCCTGCCGACTCCTCACAGAAACCGGGATTGACCCTGGCATTTCCTGGGGTGCGCTTATTGCTGTAAGTGGCTGTACCCACCCATTCTCATATCATGAATATTTTATTTTTCACTTTTCTCCTTTCATTCCAGTCCAGGAGCAGAGCAAGTCCGGGACAAAGGAAAAGCGGAAGAAAGCTGCGTCTTTCCAGACTGTCTCCCAGCTCCATAAAGTAAGATTCAACTCCGCTTACAATCCAGCTTCAAACTGGCCTCTTGTACACACCCCGCTCCCCTCAAATCTCTCCCTCCGACACACTCCATGGGCTGAGATGCAGATTCCTTCACTGAGTGCGTGCACCAATATCAACAATCGGATGGAGTTTCATTCAAGATCGCTCCGCCTGAAATATCTTAAACTGGTGGGAAGTGGCCCGGCCATCAGTAGGACAGTTTGAATTTCAATATCCACTCAAATAGTTGGAGACAAAAATCCACTGATTGAAATTGTAAAGCATCATTAATAGTTTGATATTTAAAAAATGCAAACTGATTGTATAATTCAGCAACCCTTAGTGATGGATCTGTACTGCCTCTTGATTCAACGTCACTTCATTCAAATGATCTAATATTTCAATTTTTTAAGCTCTAGATTCCCGTGTTACTCTGTTATTCACATTTCTTAATTCAAATTATTGGATACTTGAAATTTTACTGTACAAAAACTGCCCGAATTCTCCTGATTAGTTACTGTAGGAGGCAGAGGGTGAAATGGAATCACTCAATGTTTTAGTGCCTTGGAACACACTCCATTATATTTTGTACTTTCTAATCCTTAAAAACTGAGATACTACAGAAAGAACCTGGATAGAGCGGGAGATAATGGAAGAATTGAAGAGAGCCATAACATTACCAGTGACCCAATCAAAGTGCCTGAAACTGCCCTCAGTCAATCCCAATAAGCTTCTCTCCTTGTTCTTTCTTGCTTATTTGAATTTTAGTTCCCATCAAGGCAAAGGATGTTGGCACCAGAAAATAGAACCACTGTGGGCACCCCAAGCACGGCCAGGTCAGCTTTAGCATGGTTAGATACAAAGTAAAGCTCCCTGTATCCTGCTCAAATAATGTGCCTTAAACCCAGCACCCCTTACTGTGCTGGCATCACTTATTCCATTTCCCACACCAGTCCTCGCCAAGTGAGATTGTTTATTTAGTGCAAATTTGTGCCAAGTTATAGGTAGTTGTAAACTCTACATTCAGGTCAACTAACTACTGGGTTGAGATTGGCCCAGATTTATTTATAATCCCATCCTGACAGTGGGCAGAGACAGGAGATCTTCACACCCTCAACCTGCCTTGCCTTCAAGGGCCAGAGCCCTGAGCTGGAATAACAGTGCAGTGCCCTCTGTGACTGTTATTTATAGTGAATGGGTCTCTTCACAATTAAAATAAAATCCTTTCCCCAGGTGCTCAATAACTAAGAATCATCACATTGGCCGGCACCCACAAACAGCCACTAGTTGTGCCAGTCCTGACCCCCATCTCTTTCCCCCCCATCAAACATGGATCAGGCAGCAGATACCATACTTTAAACAGGGTGACCATACGTGAGGATTCCAAGGCGGAAGAGAGGGGTTATACTTTTTAATAGATGATCCCATTTGCTAAGGCTTCTCGGAGGCAGTTTGGCTCAGTGAGAATGTTGGGATTCCGGATGGATGAGATGAAATGGCCCAAAAGCCTCCTTCATCCGAACTGACCTTGTGATTTCTTTCTGACCCGACAATGAGATCAAGGTAGTTAAGACTTGCAGTGATGTTTAGCTAATTTATGAATGAACATCACTTTAAGTCTGTGCTATCTTTCCACTCACTATCTGCTGAAGAGTAGAATGTGGTAAGTTTCGAAAAAGAACGACCGCTGGATAAGTCCTGATGGGAAATAAACACAGTGTCATCCCAAACAAATTATATCCCTTCGCCATTAACATCGCTCTGAACAACTGCACACTCTCACCAGGAAAAGAGAACTACAATATCAGTCGCTCAACTGCAAAGGGTCCCCTATTAACCGGAGGGGATCCCCTATTAACCAGAGGGATCCCCTATTAACCGGAGGGGATCCCCTATTAACCGGAGGGGATACCCTATTAACCGGAGGGATCCCCTATTAACCGAAGGGGATCCCCTATTAACCAGAGAGGATCCCCTATTAACCGAAGGAGATCCCCTATTAACCGAAGGAGATTCCCTATTAACCGAAGGAGGTCCCCTATTAACTGAAGGAGATTCCCTATTAACCGAAGGAGATTCCCTATTAACTGGAGAGGATCTACACTCAGTGCTCACACAGGCTTCCGGTGACCTCACAACCTCAGCATGAGTTAGGGACAGGGGCTGGGAGTCGGGGTGGGAGGGAAAGGGTAACTTTAATTATTAGTTTGTTTTTGTGTGAAGGGCAGATTGTTAGCAATAGAATTGTTCAGCAAATTCCGATTCCCAACCTTGAAGAAGCCGCCTGGAGTAACAAACTTCTTCTTTCATCACCACAGGAGAACCTCAACAAGCTGATGGCCAACTTGCGATCGACCCAGCCTCACTTTGTGCGCTGCATCATTCCCAACGAAACCAAGACTCCAGGTACTTGGCTGCAGCCACCCTGGTGTCATTTCCAGGAGGTGACTGTTCAGGTGGAGATCTGAGCTCAGTCAATGTGTAATACTGATCCCAAGAATACTCCAGCATGACACAGGCTGTCCTGTTGTTGGGAGTGCTCCACTAACTTTTGTGTGTGTGTGGGTGTGGGAGGAGATTTCTTGCCTACATACTGATCAATGGAACATTTTCCACACACAAGTTACCTTTCCCCCTCCCAATCCTCAAGTCAGTTTTGAACTAAACACAATGAAGAGCGTTCTCCACTTCAGCCCAACAACATGCCTCAGCAACAGGCTCAGGCAAGCGCCCCCCTCCTGAACTAGATCAGGGGAGTTCTCCCCGGTGTCCTGGCCAATATTTATCCCTCAACCAACATCACTAAAAAAACAGATTATCTCTTGCTGTTTGCAGGATCTTGCTGTGCACATTTTGGCTGCTGTGTTTCCTACATTACAACAGTGACTACACTTCTAAAGTATTTCATTGGCTGTGAAGCGTTCTGGGATGTCCTGAGGTCATGAAAGGCGCTATAGAAATGCGATCTTTCTGGCCTATGAGTGAGATCATCAATGCCGTGACAACTTGTGCCAAATTGTGGTGTGTGTGCAGAGTAAACTTTCAACCCATCAGTCTGGTCTGAGGTCCAACCCTTCACTCCACACAATCACTCTTCAAAGTGTCCCTGGGAGCGATACTCCCTGTTCACAGGCACCCCGCTAGAAAGGCCCCAGTTTAACGGGTCCTGGCAGTGAGACTCTGGTTAAGGGTCCTGGCGGTGAGACTCTGGTTAAGGGTCCTGATGGTGAGACTCTGGTTAAGGGTCCTGGCAGTGAGACTCTGGTTAAGGGTCCTGGCAGTGAGACTCTGGTTAAGGGTCCTGGCAGTGAGACTCTGGTTAAGGGTAGGTATGGCCACTCTGATGCTTGGCCCTTGCTGGCTGGTAATTAAGTGTTCTCCATTTTCCAGGTGCGATGGACCCGTTCTTGGTTCTGCACCAGCTCCGTTGTAATGGTGTGCTCGAAGGAATCCGTATTTGCCGTAAAGGCTTCCCGAACAGAGTGCTCTACGCAGACTTCAAGCAGCGGTAAGGATTGACCACGTGGAAGCACATGGTCTGGTCTGTCCATGTGTTGAACTTTGACCCCCTCAAATAACCACAGTCGGGCCTCTGCCCACAATGTAAAATACCATGCCGATTGTGTTTGCCTTTTGCACACTCGCTGATCACTACTTGGTTGTTCACACTGACACAAGAGCCATAACCAGGGCGTGTCCTTTAATCTCAGCCGACAATGACCGTTTTAATCCCGGGGAGGGGCATTTTTGCACCACCTCCTTTTCACCTTTGGCCCTGGGAGGCCAGTCAAGGTCAGCCTGGCTGTGGCCTGTTGACCCTCCCAGGGGTAGTATCATTTAACCTCCTTACAGCCCCTAGAGTCGAATGGCTCCTTAAAACAAAACAAAGAGAATTCCTGAAACTCAACCGTTTGCCCCATATCCTGTGAGAAAGGTTAAGCCGCCACAGAGACACCCAACGTGGGATCTCACCATGGCGAGTGCAGTGTAGATTTAAATCCATCACTCATTCGTGCAGCCAGTTGGAGCTGGACAGAAAGTTACTGAGTGACTCTTGGTGAATGGTGGAGCAGGCTCCAGCCTCAAGGGGCTGCACGGCCGACTCCTGCTCCTGTGACACGGCCAAGGATGATCCAGCGGGAAATGGTATCCAGGAGAACCTTTCAAACATAAACTTTATAAATCCTCCACACAATAGTGGGAAATGGCTACAGATTCCCAGGGCCAAAACAAGAGTCGAGATTAACCATGATTAGTGTGACCGAACTGTTCACTACTCCGAGCTTAATGCAGGGGTGAACAGAAGAGATTATGAAAAACTGAGATTTGTTTATTGAGAAACTTGGGTTAAACGTCAGCACAGGGAGATCACCAGGACTGAACGGACAAGATAAATCGAGGAGTAGTGGGTAGGCGGCCATAAACCTGAAGATTATAAAAGGAAGGGGAGAAGTGAAGTGTTGTCCAGTTCTCAGGTGTTGGGGTAAGGATTCAGGACAGGAGCTGAAACAATGGAGCCATTCCTAAATCCACAGAGAGGCTTCTCCAGCTCTGCCAGTGTGCATCAAAATATCGCAGACAGCGCCCCTCACGCTGTGCCCCCCTGTATCCCTGCCAGTGTATCCCCACCAGTGTAACTAATTTGGCAGGGGGATGGGCACCAGGATGCAGCATTAGAAAGGAGAAACAAGGTGCACAAAGGATGGGGAGAGACAGATAGCACTAGAGTAAGAAATAGCACGGTATTAGGTGGGGCCAGACTAAGAGAGAATACAAGAAGGTCTAAGATAGGTTTATAGTGCATGTGTGTGAATGCACGAAGTGTGGTAAATAAGGTTGGTGAGCTGCAGGCGCAAATACACACACGGGAATATGAGGTTGTGGCGATAACGGAGACCTGGCTCAAAAAAGGGCAGGATTGGGTATTAAATATTCTTGGATATAAGGTGTTCAGGAAAGATAGGGAAGGAAAGAAAGGAGGTGGGGTGGCAGTATTAATTAAGGAGAATATTACAGTACTGGAGAGAGAGGATGTCCTGGAGGGGTCAAGGACAGAATCTATTTGATTAGAGTTAAGAAATAATAGCGGTGCCATTACACTACTAGGTGTATTCTATAGGCCACCAACTAGTGGGAAGGATATAGTGGAGCAAATTTGCAGGGAAATTACAGAGAGGTGCAAGAACTATAGAGATGTGATAGTGGGGGACTTCAACTATCCGAATATAGACTGGGATAGTAATAGTGTAAAGGGCAGAGAGGGGGAGGAATTTCTGAGTGTGTTCAGGAGAACTTTCTTGATCTGTACGTTTCCGGCCCAATGAGGAAGGAGGCATTGCTGGGTCTGGCTCTGGGGAATGTGGTGGGTCAAGTAGAGCAAGTGTCAGTAGGGGAACACTTAAGGGAACAGGGATCATACTATCATAAGGTTTGGATTAGTTATGGAAAAGGACAGAGTGCAATCTAGAGTAAAAATACTTAATTGGAGGAAGGCCAATTTCAGTGGGTTGAGAATGGATCTGGCCCGGGTAAAATGGAATCAAAGATTGGCAGGCAAAACAGTAGTGGAACAATGGGCTGCCTTTAAAAAGGAGATGGTTCGGGTACAGTCGAGGTACATTCCCACGAGGGGCAAAGGTAAGGCAACCAAAGCCAGAGCTCCCTGGATGACGAAAGAGAGAGAGGGGGCTGAATTTTGTGGTGGGGTCAGCGGGCACGATTGGTGGCAGGTCGGGTGGGAAAGTTTTTTTTTCCTCAGCGGGTTGGGACCCCACTGTAAACCCACCGCCACACGCCTTTACCAAATGTCGGGTCTGTCAGCACTGAGCAGACCCGACACGCAGCAGCGGGGGAGGCAATTAAAATCATTAGTGGCTTGTTTACAGCCACTTATCAATGTTTTTTTCCCAGCTTTTTGGATTTGACAGGTTGCCCACCAATTTCATGCTGTGCCTAGACCTCGTCTGTGAAGCTGAGGTGGGAGGTCAGTGGCCAATGAATCAGCTGATGAGTTGATAGCTTCAAATGTCAAGTCAAAGCTCCCAGCTGATTGAGAAATGTTCCCTTATAAGAACATAAGAAATAGGAGCAGGAGTAGGTCATTCAGCCCCTTGAGCCTGCCCCGCCATTCAATAAGATCATGGCTGATCTGATCTTGGCCTCAACTCCACTTTCCCGCCCGTTCCCCATAACCCTTGACTCCCCTGTAGCTCAAATGTCTGTCTATCTCCGCCTTGAATATATTCAATGACTCCGCCTCCACAGCTTTCTGAGGTAGAGAATTCCAAAGATTCACGACCCTCAGAGAAGAAATTCCTCCTCATCTCCATTTTAAATGGGCGACCCCTTATCCTGAAACTAAGCCCCCCGGTTCCAGATTCCCCCACGAGGGGAAATATCCTCCTTGCATCCACCTTGTCGTGCCCCCTCAGAATCTTTTATGTTTCAATAAGATCCCCTCTCATTCTTCTAAACTCCAATGAGTATAGGCCCAACCTGCTCAACATTTCTTCATAAGACAACCCCTTCATCTCAGGAATTAACCTAGAGAACCTTCTCTGAACTGCCTCCAAAGCAAGTATATCCCTCCCTAAATAAGGAGACCAAAGCTCTACGCAGTACTCCAGGTGTGGTCTCACCAACGCCCTGTACAGTTGTAGCAGGACTTCACTACTTTTATACTCCATCCCCCTTGCAATAAAGGCCAATATTCCATTTGCCTTCTTAATTACTTGCTGTACCTGCATGCTAACTTTTTGTGTTTCATGTACGAGGACCCCGCAGATCCCTCTGTACCGCAGCACTTTGTAGTCTCTCCATTTAAATAATAATTTGCTTTATTTTTCCTACCAAAGTGGATAACCTCGCATTTTCCCACATTATACTCCATCTGCCAAATTTTTGCCCACTCACTAGTTACAGTTTGTCAACCTGAAAATGACCCATTTATCCCGACTCTCTGTTTTCTGTTAGTTAGCCAATCCTCTATCCATGCTAATATATTACCCCCAACTCCATGAGCAATTATCTTGTGCAGTAACCTTTTATGTGGCACCTTATCGAATGCCTTCTGGAAATCCAAATACACTACATCTACTGGTTCCCCTTTATCCACCCTGCTCGTTACATCCTCAAAGAACTCTAGTAAATTTGTCAAACACGATTTCCCTTAACCACTAGCTTCTCTAAACTGCATTTCCACAACAGATTCATCACGCTGCAAGTCTTTACACAAGTCTCCATCCAGTCTGAGCTCATTACCTCTCCCACCATTGACAGATCGCTTCTGTCATCTGTACTTCACCTGCCATCTATTCCAGCAGCATGGGTGCCCTTGAAACACTCACCTTGGTCCTCAGAATCCCACCACGATCAGCCCGCACACCAGCATCACCAGCATCAACACGGGCCTTCTCCGCAATCACCTGATGCTGCACAGGACACAGGGCATCAGCACCCGAGCACATTGCTGCCCGGGAGGCCAAGGATGGCCTCACCATGGCCAGATTTACTTCACTTGACGCTGTACACCCTGGCTGCCACATGATGCGCCAGACTGGCACCACCCCAAACCAACACCATAAAGCATCCCTACAATGTCCAAGCCATTCCTTTCACACTCATCACCATTGCGGGGGTTACCGTTATGTCTCACCATTCACTGCAACTCACTAAGCCACTTCCAAAGTTGCACACAAATCTGTCTAAGAACGCAAAGTGTTGAAAATAAAGGTTTCAATGTTTGACACCAGATTAACAGAAACTTTACATGAACATTGGATAAAACACCCAAGTGCCTACCCTTGTGTGTTGTTAGTTGGTATGATTACACTAGGATGAGGGGGAGTGTGAGGGGTGGCTAGTGAGATGCAGAAGTGATAATGTAGATAGAGAGGGATGGGTGGAGGTGCAAGGTAAGTGGGTGTGAGTAAGGATGTGCAGGAGTCGGGTAGGGAAGGCAGAGTGATGGGGATGTGATGAGAGGCACAGCAGGATGAGGTTGAGTGTGGCTTTGTACCAACGTTTCCTGATCTACTGAGATCATTGAAAGGCTTGCGCCACTGCACGAAGGTCCTTCTGACCACATCCCTGTTTGTGCCCTCCTCTGCAATATGCAACCAGGCTGTGTTGATCTCCTGGGGAAAGGGGAAAGGACCTCCTTGTGTGGTATGCTTATGGAGGGAGTCATGGGGAGCCTGGGTGCAGTCCTGCAGCTCCGTGCAGTGCTTGTCAATGTTTACAGCGCCTCAATGCTGTAGAACACTGACAGCACAAATGTCAAAATAAATTTGGCCATGGTCCCTTTAAGGAAACCGGCTGATGATGTCACCAGACCCGCTTCCTCTAATTGACTGGGAAACGGGCTGGGCGGGCTTAACAAGCCCAATCATGGTAAATTCATTTCAGAGACCGGGATGGAGATAGCAGCAGGGTCGGGACCTGCCACCGACATCACCCGCCACGGACCCGCCAAGGTTCGTAAATTCAAGCCCAGAGAGTAAGATGAAGCAGAAAAACGGGGCGTATGACAGATGTCAGGTTGAGAATATAAGTGAGAACCAGGCTGAATATAGAAAGTTCAGAGGGGAAGTGAAAAAGGAAATAAGAGGGGCAAAGAGAGAGTATGAGAATAGATTGGCAGCTAATATAAAGGGAATCCAAAAGTCTTCTATAGGCATATAAATAGTAAACAGGTTGTAAGAGGAGGGGTGGGGCCGATTAGGGACCAAAATGGAGATCTACACATAGAGGCAGAGGGTATGGCTGAGGTACGAAATGAGTACTTTACATCTGTCTTTACCAAGGAAGAAGATGCTGCCAAAGTCATAGTGAAAGAGGAGGTAGTTGAGATACTGGATGGGATCAAAATTGATAAAGAGGAAGTACTAGAAAGGCTACTTATAAAACACCAGGACCGGATGGGATGCATCCTAGGATGCTGAGGGAAGTAAAGGTGGAAATTGCGGAGGTACTGGCCATAATCTTCCAATCCTCCTTAGATACGGGGATGGTGCCAGAGGACTGGAGAATTGCAGATGTTACACCCTTGTTCAAAAAAGGGTGTAAGGATAAACCCAGCAACTACAGGCCAGTCAGTTTAACCTCGGTAGTGGGGAAGCTTTTAGAAACGATAATCAGGGACAAAGTTAACAGTCTCTTGGACAAGTGTGGATTAATTAAGGAAAGCCGACATGGATTTGTTAAAGGCAAATCGTGTTTAACCAACTTGATTGAGTTTTTTGATGAGGTAACAGAGAGGGTTGATGATGGCAATGCAGTTGATGTGGTGTACATGGACTTCCAAAAGGCGTTTGATAAAGTGCCACATAATAGGCTTGCCAGCGAAGTTGAAGCCTATGGAATAAAAGGGACAGTGGCAGCATGGATACAAAATTGGCTAAGTGACAGGAAACAGAGAGTAGTGGTGAACGGTTGTTTTTCGGACTGGAGGAAGGTACACAGTGGTGTTCCCCAGGGGTCGGTACTAGAACCACTGCTTTTCTTGAAATATATTAATGACTTAGACTTGGGTGTACAGGGCACAATTTCAAAAATTTGCACATGACACAAAACTTGGAAGTATAGTGAACAGTGAGGAGAATAGTGATAGACTTCAGGAAGACAGAGACAGGCTGGTGGAATGGGCGGACACATGGCAGATGAAATTTAACGCAGAGAACTGCGAAGTGATACATTTTGGTAGAAAGAATGAAGAGGGGAAATATAAACTAAAGGGTACAATCCTAAAGGGGGCGCATGAGCTGAGAGATCTGGGGGGTATATGCACACAAATCGTTGAAGGTGGCAGGGCAGGTTGAGAAAGCGGTTAAAAAAGCATATGGGATCCTGGGCTTCATAAATAGCAGTATAGAGTACAAAAGCAAGGACGTTATGATGAACCTTTATAAAACACTGGTTCGACCTTTACTGGAGTATTGTGTCCAATTCTGGGCACCGCACTTTAGGAAGGATGTGAGGGCCTTAGAGGGTGCAGAAAAGATTTACAAGAATGGTTCCAGGGATGAGGGACTTCAGTTACGTGGATAGACTGGAGAAGCTGGGGTTGTTCTCCTTAGAGTAGAGAAGATTGAGAGGAGATTTGATAGAGGTGTTCAAAATTATGAGGGATCTGGACAGAGTAGATAGAGAGAAACTGTTCCCATTGGTGGAAGGGTCGAGAACCAGAGGACACAGATTTAAGGTGATTGGCAGAAGAACCAAAAGCGACACGAGGAAAAACTTTTTTACACAGCGAGTGGTTAGGATCTGAAATGCACTGCCCGAAAGGGTGGTGGAGGCAGATTCAATCTCAGCTTTCAAAAGGGAATTGGATAAGTACCTGAAGTAAACAAATTTGCAGGGCTATGGGGAAAGGGCGGTGGAATGGGACTAGCTGAAGTGCTCTTGCAGAGAGCCGGCACGGGCTCGACAGGCCGAATGGCCTCTTTCTGTGCAGTAACCATTCTATGATTCTATATGTATCCCTGCCAGTGTGCCCTGCTTTGCTTAAATTTACCCACCTTCGGCCTGGCTTATTCCCCCTGTGGGCCCACTTGTGTCGCTCCAGAGGTTAATTCCAGCCATCTCACTGTGTACAGACATTCGCTGGGCTCTTTAGGGTCCGGGGAGAGAGATCGCCCTGCGTAAGGAGCCGCTTCCTCAGCCCCTCCCCCAACACAGCTGATTGGGATCCCGCAGAGCACGAGTCCAGTGGAGCCACCGAGGAAGTTTAATGTCAGGATTGTAGAAATATTTCTTTGTTCTATTTTTAACAAATTAATGAATAAGGGCAGGTCAATCCTCAGCGTGTTATTTTAAATGTCAATAACCCGTTTAAAAATAGCGAGTGAGCCACTACATTAAAACAGTGAGAGGAAAGTCACAGAGTGCAACAGTGACATCTGACGGCTGAGCTGTAAAACTTCACACCCTTCGAATGAAAGGGTCGGCGGCAACTCTGCTGCAAGTTGATGCAGGTGACTCAAATCATTGAAACAACAGGCTGCACCTTTAACATGGCGACAATCTCAAGGGCATCAGAGGAGAGGCTGCACAGCGAGGGTCGAAGATCAGGGTTGGGGTCAAAGAGGTTCGACAGGAGGGAAGTGATGAAGTTATGGGGTATGATAGCTGAAATCTGAAATGGGGGAGAGAAGGGGCAAAGTAACCAATAGCGGAGGGTGGAGTGGGGATCTAGGGCGGCAGGACCTGGGGTGGAGTGAGGGACCTGTGGACAAGGACAAGGATTCTGAAACCAATACACTGAGCAATGGGAATTAGTGAAACTGCCGAGGGCTTATGAAAAGGAGCTTTGTTATGATACCGCTTCTGGACCACCTCCCGACTCACCCCCTCCAACGCACCCCCTCCATCCCACCCCCTCCACCCCAGATACACTAGGCTGACTCTGCAGTTCACTAAGAATATGCTGCATTACGGGAGGTCCCCCCTTGGCTGGGCTGTGATGTTGAGCTCCCGGCTGCCTGTTCCTGGGGATGTTAAAGATCCCACGGACCTACTGGAAGAATACAGAGCAACATTCTTCCACCAAACACTGCCTGGCTATTCCTCGTCCCGGTGAGTGTCCAACATATCAACAATCGCTACACTCCAGAGTAATCCAGTGTGCGACATGCTTTGAGATGTAAAGACATTATTTACATGATTCCGATCCCATTGTTTGGTGTGTTTGGTGTAGTGGGAAGTCCAGTCCCTGTGCACCAGCCTGGATTCTCGCCATAATGTGCAGAGGAAGCAGATTGTTTCACCTTTCTATATTTACAGCTATCGTATTCTCAACCCAAATGCTGTTCCTGAAGACAAGTTTGTCGACAGCAGAAAAGCAACAGAGAAATTGTTGGGGTCTCTCGATATCGACCACACTCAGTACAAGTTTGGTCACACTAAGGTAAGGAGAACACGCCTTTATACCAGAAACGGCTCTTAACCATTGACCTGCCGCAGGGTCGGAATATTCCCGTCTCCCTGGGCTGATATATGAACATAAGAAATAGGCATGATGTGGAGATGCCGGTGTTGGACTGGGGTGGACAAAAGTGAGAAGTCACACAACACCAGGTTATAGTCCAACAGCTTTATTTGAAATCACAAGCTTTTGGAGCGCTGCTCCTTCGTCAGGTGAAGATAGGAAGATAAGAAATAGGAGTAGGAGTAGGCCATTCGGCCCCTCGAACCTGCTCCACCATTCAATAAGATCATGGCTGATCTTCTACCTCATCTCCACTTTCCTGCATTATCCCCATATCCCTTAATATCCAAAAATCTATCGATCTCTGTCTTGAATATACTCAAGACTGAGCCTCCACAGCCCTCTGGGGCAGAGAATTCCAAAGATTCACCACCCTGAGTGAAGAAATTTCTCCTCATCTCAGTCCTAAATGGCCGACCCCTTATTCGGAGACTGTGACCCCTGGTTCTAGACTCCCCAGCCAGGGGAAACATCCTTCCTTAGGTAAGGAGACCAAAACTGTACACAATACTCCAGGTGTGGTCTCACCAGGGCCCTATATAATTGCATTAAGACGTCTTTACTCTTATACTCAATTCCTCTTGTAATAAAGGCCAACATACCATTTGCTTTCCTAATTGATTGCTGTACCTGCATGTTAACTTTCAGTGATTCGTGTACAAGGACACCCAGGTCCCTCTGAACACCAACATTTCCCAATCTCTCACCATTTGAAAAATACTCTGCTTTTCTATTTTTCCTACCAAAGTGGATAACTTCACATTTCTCCACATTATATTCCATTTGCCATGTTCTTTCCCACTCATTTAGCCTGTCTATATCCCCTTGAAGCCTCTTTGCATCCTCCTCACAACTTACATTCCCACCTAGCTTTGTATCATCAGCAAACTTGGATATATGACATTTGGTCCCCTCATCTAAATCATTGATGTAGATTGTGAATAGCTGAGGCCCAAGCACTGATCCTTGAGGTACCCCACTAGTTACAGCCTGCCAATCCGAAAATGACCCATTTATTCCTACTCTCTGTTTTCTGTCCGTTAACCAATCCTCAATCCATGCTAGTATATTACCCCCAATCCCATGAGCCCTAATTTTGTGTAATAACCTCTTGTGTGGCACCTTATCGAATGCCTTCTGAAAATCCAAATACACCACATCCGCTGGTTCCCCCTTATCAATTCTGCTAGTTACAACCTCAAAAATCTCCAACACGATTTCCCTTTCATAAATCTGTGTTGACTCTGCCCAATCCTATTATTTTCTAAGTGCCCTGTTACAACGTCCTTAATAATAGATTCTAGCATTTTCCCTACAACTGATGTCAGGCTAACTGGTCTATAGTTCCCCGTTTTCTCTCTCTATATTACACAAATAAATCGGCTCTAACATTGGAAATAGCTTTACCTGGTGGAATATTAATTCTTAACTGTAATTCTTTATATAAAAATCAATAAAATGAGGCATTTATCTGGGCCCATCCTCGCACCTCTTTCCTTCTGATTCTCTTTCTGCCCCTCTTTTATTTTCATTTTTTTCTATTCTATAATTCTAATCTGAAATCTTTCCCTTAGCTTCCTCTCCCCACTTCCTGCTCTCACTTGTTCTAATGTCACCCCCCATCTTGTGCTAGGTTATAATCCTGCCTGCCATGACCGGCGGAATGCCCTGTCCTGTCTGCTCCTGAACTGTGTCCCTTCCTTCATCAATCAGGTGTTCTTCAAGGCCGGCTTGCTGGGTCAGCTGGAAGAAATGCGAGACGAGCGATTGGCGAAGATTCTGACCATGATCCAGGCTCGGTCCCGAGGCCGAATGATGAGAATTGAGTATCAGAAAATCATCGACAGGCGGTAAATATCAGCTCTCGCTGAGAATGTTGGAAGTGAGGCAGACACACATTTAATTACATGGAAAGTGTTCATCTTAATAGGTCACATGTCTCAACCAACTGGTTCTAACTGGGTGAAGCTCGGCAGCTCTTCCCTATCATTGCCATGACAGTGGACAGATGGATGGCTGGGTCTTCACTTCACCACTCCTGCCCAACATGGAAATCTAAAACTGTTCCTGTTGGCACCCTTCACCATCTGTATGTCCCCGAGACCTGAACCCTTTGTTATAGTGACCAGCTTTGTCAATTCCCTTCGTTATCAGGGTAGGGTAGTGTAGGGGCTTTGTTACTGGACTAGTAATCCAGAGAACGCGAGTTCAAATCCCACCATGGGGAAGCTTGAGAATGAATTCAGTTTTAAAAGGCTGGTATCTGTAAAAGTGACCAGGAAGCTGTTGCACTGTTGTAAAAACTAATGTCCTTTAGGGAAGGAAATCTGCCGTCCTTACCCGGTCTGGACCTATATGTGACTCCAGGCCCACAGCAATGTGGTTGACTCTTAACTGCCCCTGAAGTGGCCGAGCAAGCCGTTCGGTTGTTTAATAAACCCCAACGAGATCTGGGCAAAGAATGCCGGCCTTGCCAGTGACGCCCACATCCCGAGAATGAATAATATATAAAAAAACAAATACACAATCTCACTGAAAGCATTGAGCTGGATTAAGGGATAATTCCCATTAAATACTGGATTAAGGCTACGCCAAAAAAATTTATTTGTACTTATAACTTTTTTTGGAACCAGAGATGCGTTGCTAGTCATCCAATGGAACATTCGCGCTTTCAATGCAGTGAAGAATTGGTCCTGGATGAAGCTCTACTTCAAGATTAAACCTCTGCTGAAGAGCGCTGAGAATGAGAAGGAGATGACAAACCTGAAGGATGAATTCCTGAAATTGAAGGAGGCCCTGGTAAAGTCGGAGGCCAAGCGCAAGGATCTGGAGGAGAAGCAAGTCAGCCTGATCCAAGAGAAGAACGACTTGTCCCTTCAGCTACAGGCGGTAAGACACAAGGGCTGCCCATGGCCCATCGCCAGTGGACATGGCCCTTTAATTGCCCCACCGTCAGTGGACATGGCCCTTTAATTGCCCCACCGCCAGTGGACATGGCCCTTTAATTGCCCCACCGTCAGTGGACATGGCCCTTAAATTGCCCCACCGCCAGTGGACATGGCCCTTTAATTGCCCCACCGCCAGTGGACATGGCCCTTTAATTGCCCCACCGTCAGTGGACATGGCCCTTAAATTGCCCCACCGCCAGTGGACATGGCCCTTTAATTGCCCCACCGCCAGTGGACATGGCCCTTTAATTGCTGTGCGTCTCACAGTAAATAGACACGACCTGGTTTATTGAGGGAGTCATTTTAACTTTTATCGTCGGTGAGAATCAGGTGACAGCGGATCGAGCGACAGTCTCCATTGGCCGAGCTGATTCGCTATCACCCAAAAGTTAAAATGCCCCCCAAAGAGTTTAAACTGTTTGCAAAGGGGTCCACTGAGGCAGTGGGTTTGACACCAGCCTGTTACTTGGTTTAAATCCACCCTAGATTGGTGGAAGTGGTGCTGTCTCTCTGTTGGCTGTAAGGGTCTGTGTGACACGGATTGGGCGGAGTCACTCCTGGGCCAATTGCTCCCATTTCACACTGCTGGTGATCTCACTCAGGGGGGCCACAGGAGTCCCAGTGTGGGAGTGTCTGCTTTAACCCCTAGATGCCGGTGTTGGACTGGGGTGGACAAAAGTGAGAAGTCGCACAACACCAAGTTATAGTCCAACAGTTTTATTTGAAATCACAAGCTTTCGGAGCTGCTGCCCCTTCGTCCTAACTTCACCTGAAGGGGCAGCAGCTCCGAAAGCTTGTGATTTCAAATAAAACTGTTGGACTATAACTTGGTGTTGTGCGACTTCTCACTTTTAACCCCTAGTGTCACCCTTTCCATTAACAGTAAGAGCAGCGACCACCTCATTTAACATCTCCTCCAGGCTGGAGAAGAACTTGGAGTGGGAGGGGGAGGATCCATTGTCGTGGTCCACGTAGGTACCAACGACATAGGTAGGACTAAGAAAGAGGTTTTGCTGAGAGAGTTTGAGCAGCTAGGGACTAAATTAAAAAGCAGAACCACAAAGGTAGTAATCTCTGGATTATTACCTGAGCCACGAGCAAATTGGCATAGGGTCAATAGGATCAGGGAGATGAATGTGTGGCTCAAAGATTGGTGTGGGAGAAGTGGGTTTCGATTCGTGGGGCACTGGCACCAGTACTGGGGAAAGAGAGAGCTGTTCCATTGGGACGGACTACACCTGAACCATGCTGGGACCAGAATAACTGAACGCGAATCGAATAACTAGGGAGGTAGATAGGGCTTTAAACTAAATAAGGGGGGGGGGGGGGGGGGGGGGGGGGGGGGGAGGGTCCCAGTGGAGAGAAATCTAGAATGCTAAAGAGAAAAGACAGGAAGCAGTGCAGGAAAGGGACTGGGGTAAGGATAACTAGATTGTGTCAGGAAGGGACAGAGCGTACAAACAAAAGAGTGTACTAACAAATAGGGTCCGGGTAAGAAAAAATAGTAAGACAAATAGGGCCATAGTACAAAAAAATGTTAAGATGTCTAAAAATGTTAAAAAGACAAATCTAAAGGCACTGTATCTGAATGCACGAAGCATCGTAATAAGATAGACGAATTAACAGCGCAAATAGATGAAAACGGATACGATATAATTGCGATTACGGAGCCATGGCTACAGGGTGATCAAGGCTGGGAGCTGAATATCCAAGGATATTCGATATTTAGGAAGGACAGGCAAAAAGGAAAAGGAGGTGGGTGGCGTTAGTAAAGGATGAAATCAGAGCAATAGTGAGAAAGGATATTGGCTTAGAAAATCAAAATCAAGATGATCAAGAATCAGTCTGGGTGGAGCTAAGAAGCACCAAGGGGCAGAAAACATTGGTGGGAGTTGTCTATAGGCCTTCAAACAGTAGTGGTAATGTAGGGGATGGCATCAAACAGGAAATTAGAGATGCATGTAACAAGGGTACTACAGTAATCATGGGTGACTTTAATCTACATATAGACTGGCCAAACCAAATTAGCAATAATACTGTGGAGGATGAATTCCTGGAGTGTGTACGAGATGGTTTTTTAAACCCGTACGTTGAGGAGCCAACTAGGGAACAGGCTATCCTAGATTGGGTATTGTGCAATGAGAAGGGGTTAATTAATAATCTTGTTGTGCGGGGTCCTTTAGGGAAGAGTGACCATAACATGATAGAATTCTTCATAAAGATGGAAAGTGAAGTAGTCCAATCCGAAACTAGGGTCCTAAATCTAAACAAAAGAAACTACGAAGGTATGAGGAGTGAGTTGGCTATGATAGATTGGGGAGCTTCATTAACAGGCATGACGGTGGATAGGCAATGGCTAACATTTAAGGAATGAATGCATGAATTGCAACAGTTATACATTCCTTTCTGGTGCAAAAACACGAGGAAAAGCGGCCCAACCATGGCTAACAAAAGAAATTAATGATAGTATTAGATCCAAAGAGGAGTCATATAAAGTTGCCAGAAAAAGTAGCAAGCCTGAGGATTGGGAGCAGTTTAGAATTCAGCAAAAAAGGACCAAGAGATTGATTTAAGAGGGGAAAAATAGAATGAGAGTAAACTTGCAAGGAACATAAAAGCAGACTGTAAAAGCTTGTATAAGTATGTAAAAAGAAAAAGATTAGTGAAGACAAATGTAGGTCCCTTACAGTCAGAAACGGGAGAATTTATAATGGGGAACAAGAAAATGGCAGAGCAATTAAACAAATACTTTGGTTCTGTCTTCACGGTAGAGGACACAAATAACTTCCCAGAAATGCTAAGGAACCAAGGGTCTAGTGAGAAGGAGGAATTAAAGGAAATTAGTATTAATAAAAAAAAGTGCTGGAGAAATTAATGGGACTGAAAGCTGATAAATCCCCAGGGTCTGATAATCTGTATCCCAGAGTACTAAAAGAGGTAGCCATGGAAATAGTGGATGCATTGGTTGTCATCTTCCAAAATTCTATAGATTATGGAACAGTTCCTGCAGATTGGAGGGTGGCAAATGTAACCCCACTATTTAAAAAAGGAGGGAGAGAGAAAACAGGGAACTACAGACCGGTTAGCCTAACATCAGTAGTAGGGAAAATGCTAGAGTCTATTATAAAGGATGTGATAACAGGACACTTAGAAAATATCAACGGGATTAGACAAAGTCAACATGGATTTATGAAAGGGTGGCAGGCGGTGACTAGTGGGGTACTGCAGGGATCAGTGCTTGGACCCTAGCTATTCACAATATATATCAATGATTTGGATGAGGGAACCAAATGTAATATTTCCAAGTTAGCTGACGACACGAAACTAGGTGGGATTGTGAGTTGTGAGGAGGATGCAAAGATGCTTCAAGGCGATTTAGACAAGTTGAGTGAGTGGGCAAATACATGGCAGATGCAGTATAACGTGAATAAATGTGAAGTTATCCACTTCGGAAGGAAAAACAGAAAGGCAGAGTATTATTTAAATAGTGATAGATTGGGAAATGCTGATGTACAAAGGGACCTGGGTGTCCTTGTACACCAGTCACTGAAAGCAAACATGCAGGTGCAGCAAGCAGTTAGGAAGGCAAATGGTATGTTGGCCTTCATTGCAAGAGGATGTTTTACTACAGTTATTCAGGGTCTTGGTGAGACCACACCTGGAGTACTGTGTGCAGTTTTGGTGTCCTTACCTAAGAAAGGATATACTTGCCACAGAGGGAGTGCAGCGAAGGTTCACCAGACTGATTCCTGGGATGACAGGACTGTCGTATGAGGAGAGATTGGGTCGACTAGGCCTGTATTCACTAGAGTTTAGAAGAATGAGAGGGGATCTCATTGAAACGTTTAAATTCTGACAGGGCTAGACAGACTGGATGCAGGGAGGATGTTTCCCCTGGCTGGGGGGTCTAGAACAAGGGGTCACAGTCTCAGGATACGGGGTAGGACATTTAGGACTGAGATGAGGAGAAATTTCTTCACTGAGAACATAAGAACATAAGAAATAGGAGCCGGAATAGGCACTTGGCCTCTCGAGCCTGCTCCGCCATTCAATAAGATCATGGCTAATCTTGGGCTCAAAGCCACTTCCCCGCCCACTCCCCATAACCCTTCGCTCCCTTATCTTGCAAAAAGCTGTCTATCTCCACCTTAAATGTATTTAATGACCCAGCCTCCACAGCTCTCTGGGGCAGAGAATTCCACCGCTTTACGACCCTCTGAGAGAAGAAATTCCTCCTCATCTCAGTTCTAAAAGGGCGACCCTTTATTCTGAAACTGTGCCCCCGAGTTCGAGATTTCCCCACGAGGGGAAACATCCTCTCTGCATCTACCTTGTCGAGCCCCCTCGGTATCTTATATGTTTCAATAAGATCACCTCTCATTCTTCTAAATTCCAATGAGTATAGGCCCAGCCTGCTCAACCTTTCCTCACAAGTCAACCCCCTCATCTCTGGAATTAACCTAGTGAATCGTCTCTGAACTGCCTCCAATGCAAGTATATCCTTCCTTAAATAAGGAGACCAAAACTGTACGCAGTACTCAAGGTGTGGTCTCACCAATACCCTGTACAGTTGTAGCAGGACTTCCCTGCTTTTATACTCCAACCCCCTTGAAATAAAGGCCAACATTCCATTTGCCTTTTTGATTACTTGCTGTACCTGCATGCTAACTTTTTGTGTTTCATGCACAAGGACCCCCAGGTCGCTCTGAACTGTAGCATTTTGTAATCTCTCTCCATTTAAATAATTTGCTTTTTTATTTTTCCTGCCAAAGTGTATAACCTTGCACTTTCCCACATTATACTCCATCTGCCAAATGTTTGCCCACTCAATTAGCCTGTCTATATCCCTTTGCAGATTCTTTGAGTCCTCTGCACAACTTTCTTTCCCACCCATCTTTGTATCATCCGCAAACTTGGCTACATTACACTCGGTCCCTTCATCCAAGTTATTAATGTAGATTGTATATAGTTGAGGCCCCAGCACCGATCCCTGTGGCACCCCACTAGTTACCGTTTGCCAACCGGAAAATGACCCATTTATCCCGACTCTCTGCTTTCTGTTAGTTAGCCAATTCTCTATCCATGCTAATATATTACCCCAATTCTGTGAGCTCTTATCTTATGCAGTAACCTTTTATGTGGCACCTCATCGAATGCCTTCTGGAAATCCAAATACACTACATCCACTGGTTCACCTTTGTCCACCCTGCTCGTTACATCCTCAAAGAACTCCAACAAATTTGTTAAACATGATTTCCCTTACATAAAACCATGCTGACTCTGCTTGACTGCATTATGATTTTCCAAATGCCCTGCTACTGCTTCCTTAATGAAGGACTCCAGCATTTTCCCAATGACAGATGTTAGGCTAACTGGTCTATAGTTTCCTGCTTTCTGTCGCCCTCCTTTCTTAAATAGGGGTGTTACATTTGCGGTTTTCCAATCCGCTGGGACCTCTCCAGAGTCCAGGGAATTTTGGTATATTGCAATCAATGCATCCACTATCTCTGCAGCCATTTCTTTTAAGACCCTGGGATGCAGGCCATCTGGTCCAGGGGACTTGTCGTCTTTTAGTCCTATTATTTTACCAAGTACTATTTCCTTAGTGATAGTGATTGTCTTTAGTTCCCCCCTCCCTGTGGCCCCTTGATTATCCATTATTGGGATGTTGTTACTGTCTTCTACCGTGAAGACAGATACAAAATATTTGTTCAGAGTCTCTGCCATTTCCCTGTTCCCCATTATTAATTCCCCAGTCTCATCCTCTAAGAGACCAACGTTTACTTTAGCTACCCTCTTCCTTTTTATATATCTGTAGAAGCTCTTACTTTCTGTTTTAATGTTTCTTGCCAGTTTACTCTCATAATTCATCTTCTCTCTATTATTTTTTTAATCATGGTTTTTAAAAATTTCCCATCCTCTGGTCTCCCACCAATCTTGGCAACATTGTATGCCTTCGTTTTCAATTTGATACCATCCTTTACTTCCTTAGTTAGCCACGGATGGTGCTCCCTTCTCTTAAAATCTTTCTTTATCACTGGAATATATTTTTGTTGAGAGTTATGAAATATCTCCTTAAATGTCTGCCACTGCATTTCAACTGTCTTACCCTTTAATTTATTTTTCCAGTCCACTTTAGCCAGTTCTGCCCTCATGCCACTGTAATTGCCTTTGTTTAAGATCAGGACACTGGTTTGAGATGCAACTTTCTCACCCTCCAACTGAATTTGAAATTCAACCATGCTATGATCATGCAAGGAGGAGGGATTCAAATTCCTGGGACATTGGAACCGGTTCTGGGGGAGGTGGGACCAGTACAAACTGGACAGTTTGCACCTGGGCAGGACCAGGACCGATGTCCTAGGGGGGAGTGTTTGCTAGTGCTGTTGGGGAGGGTTTAAACTAAAATGGCAGGGGGTTGCGAACCTGTGCAGGGAGACGGGAACCTGTGCAGGGAGACAGAGGAAAGGGAAGCAAGGATAGAAACAAAAGACAGGAAGGAGAAAAGCAAAAGTGGAAGGCAGAGAAATCAAGGGTGTAAATCAAACAGGGCTACAGTAAATAATAATTCTAAAAGGACTAAGAGTGTTAAAAAAACAAGCCTGAAGGCTTTGTGTCTTAATGCGAGGGGCATTCGTAATAAGGTGGATGAATTAGCTGCGCAAATAGATGTAAACGGATATGATATAATTGGGATTACGGAGACATGGCTCCAGGTTGACCAAGGCTGGGAATTCAACATCCAGGGGTATTCAATATTCAGGAAGGACAGGCAAAAAGGAAAAGGAGGTGGGGTAGCATTGCTGGTTAAAGAGGAGATTAACACAATAGTAAGGAAGTATATTAGCTCTGATGATGTGGAATCTGTATGGGTAGAGCTGAGAAATACCAAGGGGCAGAAAACGTTAGTGGGAGTTGTATACAGACCCCCAAACAGTAATGCTGAGGTTGGGGATGGCATTAAACGGGAAATTAGAGACGCGTGCAATAAGGGCACAGCAGTTATCATGGGTGACTTTAATCTACATATAGATTGGGCTAACCAAATTAGTAACAATACTGTGGAGGAGGAATTCCTAGAGTGTATACGGGATGGTTTCCTGGACCAATATGTCGAGGAACCAACTAGAGATCAGTCCATCTTAGACTGGGTATTATGTAATGAGAAAGGAATAACTAGCAATCTTATTGTGCGAGGCCCCTTGGGGAGGAGCGATCATAATATGATAGGATTCTTCATTAAGATGGAGAGTGAAGTAGTTGACTCAGAGACTAGGGTCCTGAATTTAAATAAAGGAAACTACGATGGTATGAGGATGCGAGTTGGCTAGGATGGATTGGGGAATGTTACTTAAAGGGTTGACAGTGGATAGGCAACGGCAAACATTTAAAGATCGCATGGATGAACTACAGAATTCGTTCATCCCTGTTTGGCATAAAAATAAAACAAAAAAGGTGACTCAACCGTGGCTAACAGGGAAATTAGGGATAGCATAAGATCCAAGGAGAGGACATATAAATTGGCCAGAAAAAGCAGCAAACCTGAGGATTGGGAGCAGTTTAGGATTCAGCAAAGGAGGACAAAAGGATTAATTAAGAGGGGGAAAATAGAGTATGAGAGTAAGCTTGCAGGGAACATAAAAACTGACTGTAAAAGCTTCTATAGATATGTGAAGAGAAAAAGATGGTGAAGTCAAGCGTAGGTCCCTTGCAGTCAGAATCAGGGGAATTTATAATGGGGAACAAGAAATGGCAGACCAATTAAATACATACTTTGGTTCTGTCTTCACAAAGGAGGACACAAATAACCTCCCAGAGATGTCGGGGAACATAGGGTCTAATGAGAGGGAGGAATTGAATGAAATCAGTATTTGTAGGGAAATGGTGTTCGGGAAATTGAAGGGATTGAAGGCCGATAAATCCCCAGGGCCTGATAATCTACATCCTAGGGTACTTAAGGAAGTGGCCCCAGAAATAGTAGATGCATTGCTGGTCATCTTCCAAAATTCTATAGACTCTGGAACAGTTCCCATGGATTGGAGGGTAGCTAATGTAACCCCACTATTTAAAAAAGGTGGTAGAGAGAAAACGGGGAATTATAGACCGGTAAGCCTGACATCGGTAGTGGGGAAAATGCTAGAGTCCATTATAAAAGATGTAATAGCAGAGCACTTGGAAAACAGTGACAGGATCGGACAAAGTCAACATGGATTTACAAAAGGTAAATCGTGCTTGACTAATCTACTGGAATTTTTTGAGGATGTAACTGGTAGAATAGATAAGGGAGAACCAGTGGATGTGGTGTATTTGGACTTTCAGAAGGCTTTCGATGAGGTCCCGTATAAGAGATTAGCGTGCAAAGTTAAAGCACATGGGATTGGGGGTAAGGTACTGACTTGGATAGAGAACTGGTTGGCAGACAGGAAGCAAAGAGTTGGAATAAACGGGTCTTTTTCCGAGTGGCAGGCAGTGACTAGTGGGGTACCGCAGGGATCGGTGCTAGCACCCCAGCTATTCACAATGTATATTAATCTAGACGAGGGAACTAGATGTAATGTCTCCAAGTTTGCAGACGACACAAAGCTGGGTGGGCATGTGTGCTGTGAGGAGGATGCAGAGAAACTCCAGTATGATTTGGACAGGTTGGGTTATTGGGCAGATGCATGGCAGATGCAGTATAATGTGGATAAATGCGAGGTTATCCACTTTGGTGGCAAAAACAGGAAGACAGATTATTATCTGAACGGCAATAGATTGGGAAAAGGGGAAGTGCAACGAGACCTGGGCGTCCTTGTGCACCAGTCGCTGAAGGTAAGCATGCAGGTGCAGCAGGCGGTTAAGGAAGGCAAATGGTATGTCGGCCTTCATAGCGAGAGGATTCGAGTACAGGAGCAAGGATGTCTTGCTGCAGTTGTACAGGGCCTTGGTGAGACAACACCTCGAGTATTGTGTGCAGTTTTGGT
Source organism: Squalus acanthias (assembly GCA_030390025.1). Taxonomy (NCBI): domain Eukaryota; kingdom Metazoa; phylum Chordata; class Chondrichthyes; order Squaliformes; family Squalidae; genus Squalus; species Squalus acanthias. The sequence continues at coordinate 845,138 of CM059435.1, read as the reverse complement.
CGCCTTGTCTGAGAAAGGATGTTCTTGCCATGGAGGGAGTGCAGCGAAGATTCACCAGACTGATACCTGGGATGGCAGGAATGACGTATGAAGAGAGATTGGGTCGATTAGGCTTATACTCGCTAGAGTTTAGAAGAATGAGAGGGGATCTCATTGAAACTTATAAAATTCTAACAGGACCAGACAGACTAGATGCAGGAAGGCTGTTCCGGATGGCAGGGGAGTCCAGAACCAGGGGTCACAGTCTAAGGATAAGGGGTAAGCCATTTAGGACTGAGATGAGGAGGAATTTCTTCACCCAGAGAGTGGTGAACCTGTGGAATTCTCTACCACAGAAGGCAGTTGAGGCCAATTCATTAAATATATTCAAGAAGGAGTTAGATATATTTCTTAAGGCTAAAGGGATCAAGGGATATGGGCAGAAAGCAGGGACAGGGTACTGAATTTGGATGATCAGCCATAGATACATAGATACATAGAACAGTACAGCACAGTACAGGCCCTTCGGCCCTCGATGTTGTGCCGAGCATTGTCCGAGACCAAGATCAAGCTATCACACTCCCTATCACTCTGGTGTGCTCCATGTGCTTATCCAATAACCGCTTGAAAGTTCCTAAAGTGTCCGACTCCACTATCACAGCAGGCAGTCCATTCCACACCCCAACCACTCTCTGAGTAAAGAATCTACCTCGGACATCCCTTCTATATCTCCCCCCATGCACCTTATAGTTATGCCCCCTTGTAACAGCTGCCTCTACCTGAGGAAATAGTCTCTGAACATCCACTCTATCTATCCCCCTCATCATCTTATAAACCTCTATTAAGTCGCCTCTCATCCTCCTCCGCTCTAAAGAGAAAAGCCCCAACTCCCTCAATCTTTCCTCATAAGACCTCCCCCCCAAACCAGGCAGCATCCTGGTAAATCTCCTTTGCACTCTTTCCAATGCTTCCACGTCCTTCCTATAGTGAGGTGACCAGAACTGCACACAATATTCCAAATGTGGTCTCACCAAGGTCCTGTACAGTTGCAGCATAACCTCACGGTTCTTAAACTCAAACCCTCTGTTAATAAACGCCAACACACCATAGGCCTTCTTTACTGCTCTATCCACTTGAGTGGCAACCTTCAGAGATCTGTGGATATGAACCCCCAGATCCCTCTGCTCCTCCATGATCTCATTAAATGGCGGAACAGGCTCGAGGGGCCGAATGGCCTACTCCTGCTCCTATCTTCTATGTTTCTATGATCACTCTTTTCTAGAGGATCCTTTACTATGAGATCATTTATTAATTCTATCTCATTACACAGTAGCAGATCCAAGATAGCCTGCCCCCTGGTTGGTTCCATTACATACTGTTCTAGGAAACCATCCCGGATGCACTCTACGAACTCCTCCTCAAGGCTACCATGGCCAATTTGATTTGTCCAATCAATATGGAGATTAAAATCACCCGTGATTATTACCGTACCTTTTTTACAGGCCTCCATTATTTGTTGATTTATACTCTGTCCAACAGTATTGCTACTGTTCGGGGGCCTGTAGACATCGCCCACCAGAGACTTTTTCCCTTTATTATTTTTTATCTCCATCCAAACCGATTCTACATCTTGATCTTCTGAGCCAATATCACTTCTCACCACTGCACTGATCCCATCCTTTACCAACAAAGCCACCCCACCTCCCTTTGCTTTCTGTCTATCCTTCCGATAGGGTGGTGAACCTGTGGAATTCTCTACCACAGAAGGCTGTGGAGGCCAAGTCACTGAATATATTTAAGAAGGAGATAGATAGATTTCTAGATGCAAAAGGCGTCAAGGGGTATGGGGAGAGAGCGGGAATATGTAATTAAGATAGAGGATCAGCCATGATCATATTGAATGGCCTACTCCTGCTCTTATTTTTCTATGTTCTATGTTTTCTATGAAAAGGCTGAGCGCTCCACTTTAACATTCAGTTCTGTTCATACACGTCAGGAACATTGAGAGCTGACATTAACAAGTGTGCGATTTGTGTCTCTAGGAACAGGACACGCTCGCTGATGCAGCTGAAAGATGCGACCTGCTAATCAAATCGAAGATTCAGTTAGAGGCGAAGGTTAAGGAACTAACGGAGCGACTGGACGATGAGGAAGAGATGAATGCTGAGCTGACTGCCAAGAAACGGAAATTAGAGGACGAGTGCGCGGAACTGAAGAAAGACATTGATGACCTAGAAATCACGCTGGCCAAAGTGGAAAAGGAGAAACATGCAACAGAAAATAAGGCGAGATTTGCATTTCGCAAAGATTACAAGTTACTGACTCTCTCTCCCCCCTATTTCAGTTTCTACATTCCTGGCATCGACTGTGGGTGGAAACATAACCTGCTCGTGATCACGGCAGTGGTGGGATCCTCGGGATCTTCCTTCCCTTTTGGGGGCAAGTGCCCTGCCTCCTGCCACCTCCTCCACTCTCATCCCCGCCCCACTCCCCTCGCTCCACCCCTCGACCCACCCCTTTCCCTCCCCATCTCCCTCCACTCCTCCATCCCCCCTGCCCTCCCCCTTCCTCAGTGTTATACAGCGACAGGACCTGTACCCACCAGTACTGTACCCCAGTGTTAGTGACAGACCTGTGCCCCCCAGTACTGTACCCCAGTGTTAGTGACAGACCTGTGCCCCCCAGTACTGTACCCCAGTGTTAGTGACAGACCTGTACCCACCGGTACTGTACCCCAGTGTTATACAGTGACAGACCTGTACCCACCAGTACTGTACCCCAGTGTTATACAGTGACAGACCTGTACCCACCAGTACTGTACCCGTGTTATACAATGACAGACCTGTACCCACCGGTACTGGATCCTGGTGCCTCAGGCCCTTCACCCATTTCGCCATCAGGGTAACTCTGAACTCTTTTAGGGAAATCTATATTTGGTGCTGACTAACGCTAAATCTCACATGTTGCCTCTGTTTCCAAGCAGGCATGAGGTTAAAGGATGAGAATGACCCTCTCACCCAGCAATGAGCTATTGGTTGGTTTGTAATTCCGTGTCTCTTGATGCAATTTCTAGGTTAAGAATCTTACGGAAGAAATGGCATCTCTGGATGAAACCATCGTTAAACTCACTAAGGAGAAGAAGGCTCTGCAGGAGGCTCATCAGCAGACCCTGGAAGACCTGCAGTCCGAGGAGGACAAGGTCAACACTCTGACCAAAGCCAAGGCCAAACTTGAGCAGCAAGTCGATGATGTGAGTGAAAATTAAAGTTTAAAATGACCAGTTTTAAGATTCTAGCTGAATGTTGGCTCAAATCCCAAGCTAGTTTAAAACCCCCGGGTCGTTTATTGATCTGGAGCGAGTCTGAGTGTTCGCTGTGGGATGGATTCTTTTGTTACTTTCCCAAGGTGCTTCACAGGAGTGTAATCAAACAAAATCTGACAATTGCAAAGTGGAAGCAGTGAGGGTCCGGACATCGATCCTGGGCGCTCAGTCTAACATAAACCCTCTGCTACTCCCTACTTTTCAATCAATTTCTTATTCATTCCCAGTTTTTATGCTGAATCTCCAACACCTTGAGTTAAACTGATAGAGTTTTGTGCAGAACTTTCTAGAAGTCGAGGTAGACCATGTCGTAGAGTTTCCACATTTCACTTAGAGGTTGAGGGAGTCGGTCAAACAGACCATCTCGATCTGACTGCGTTTACTGGACAATTACTGTAAAAATAGACCTGGAAAAACCGCCGATATTTCAGGGGGATTCAGGGTGCTATCGGGACGGGCGGGGGTGGGTTTTGGGGTGAGATCAAGTTCCAGGGTCTTGACCCCTTTAGGCAGCGCCAGGGTTTCTCGGGTATTGGGGCAAATCTTCTCGTGTCTGCCCCCCCCCCTTTGTTGATGCTCGAAGCACAAATTCCACCAATCAAAAGCTTCTTCCCTCATTTCCTTGAGGTGATCGGCAGCCTGGAGCAGAGGAGACCTTAAACAGACTAATAATTCTAATTTACTTGAACCTTTACTGGTTGCGATTCCATCGCAGGTTCGACACTGAGCGCGCCTGGGGTTAAACTCATGTCCGGTCCAAATGCTGTCATCGGATCCTGACTTTGAGATATTGATGCGGCCCCACTGTGGCAGGATCGACCCCTGCATCGGGAAACAATGTGCTCAAAATGGCGGCTCTCGTCGGAAAGGGCCCCAACCGCTTTTCCCCGCCCGCTCTCGCCGGGTTATAATCGGCCCTACTCTCTCTCAAAGTTCCCACAACTCTCTCCTCTGGTACAATTAATGCATGACTCACCATCAGCAGGTTAAGGCAGTGATGTCCCGCTCGCACCTGGTCAGAAACTAGTCGCGTTTCCTGGGATTTGAGCAGAGCTGAAAATTCACGTCAGAATAAAATTAGATATAAATTTGATTTGAATTGGGAATTAACTTTACGTTCCATTCTGGTGACATCACTTCCGCTATCATCAAATATCTCCATGAATTAAGAAAATATTCTGTTCTGACCATCCTTGCGATAGTCGGAGGTGGTGAATTTCTACCAGCTGTGTGTTTGAAGCCAGTGCTTTTCTGCCGATGGTCGTGTGTTTGCCGATAACGTCCTTTCATTTATACGGCAGCTCGAAGGGTCATTGGAACAAGAGAAAAAACTCCGAATGGATCTGGAGCGAGCCAAACGGAAACTGGAGGGAGATTTGAAACTAACGCACGAGTGTGTCATGGATCTGGAGAACGATAAACAGCAGCTGGAGGAGAGGCTGAAGAAGTGAGTGTGACATTTTTACACACCGTGTCTGCACCATTCCCGGTAAAAGGGTACCCTCAATTCCCACAGGCGTTTCCTCTTCCGGTTGATTTGAGGCATGTCATGGGCTCTTCCTGCCCCCTAATCGGTGACAATCGCACTTTAATACAGTGTTCCTACGCCACTTGCTCACTAGATCCACAACACATCAGGAGCACGATTCCCGTCACAAGATTATACAATGTTTAGACTGAAATCTCCGAGCTTGTACAACACAGGCAAGCAATCAAAGCAATTCTCCATTCAGTGCAGAGGAGATTTATTAGAATGGTTCCAGGGATGAGGGACTTCAGTTATGTGGAGCGACTGGAGAAGCTGGGGTTGTTCTCCTTAGAGCAGAGAAGGATAAGGGGAGATTTGATAGAGGTGTTCAAAATCATGAAGGGTTTTGATAGAGTAAATAAAGAGAAACTGTTTCCAGTGGCTGAAGGATCGGTAACCAGAGGACAGATTGAAGATCATCGGCAAAAGAACCAGAGGGGAGATGAGGAGAATTTTGTTCACGCAGTGAGTTGTTGTGGTCTGGAATGCGCTGCCTGAAAGGGTGGTGGAAGCAGATTCAATAGTAACTTTCAAAAGGGAATTGTTTGCAGGGCTATGGGGAAAGAGCAGGGGGAGTGGGACTAATTGGAGAGCTCTTTCAAAGAGCTGGCACCTACACTATGGGCCGAATGGCCTTCTTCTGTGATGTCATTCTATGATTCTATGAGTTATACCGGAAGGTCCAGGTTCCATCTGCAATTTGTGTCAAGTTTCCTGATCTGAGTCAGCAGGTAAGAAACAATTCACTTCATGGCTCTTGTGTAATGATTGTTATGCGGGGGCTGATGGACACTGCACACGTGTGGCTGTCACATGACACAAAAGGCATCAAGGGGTATGGGGAGAGAGCGGGAATATGGTATTGAGATAGAGGATCAGCCATGATCATATTGAATGGCGGAGCAGGCTCGAAGGGCCGAATGGCCTACTCCTGCTCCTATTTTTCTGTTTCTATGAGGAAATACTGAGCTCATTGTCAAACATTAATAACGCTCACTGACTAGACTCACACATAAACAATGGCCACTTAGCCAAGTTAGCACAGGGGAGGCGGTGCCCAGGAAACTGCAGCAAACTCGGCACAGACTAGGGATCGAGGCTAATTCACCAATCATGGCGTGACCACACCTCCCAATTAGGTTTGTAAATGTGTGTCATGTGACATTCCTGTCAATCGAGTATTAGTAAACATAAGCAAGGAAATTTCGAGTAATCTTACCCCACGTATCAGACTGTGACCTGAATGCACATTCGCTTTGTTCTTCACAGGAAGGATTTTGAAATAAATCAGCTAAACTCAAAGATCGAGGATGAAGGGGCCCTCGTCATTCAACTCCAAAAGAAGATTAAGGAACTGCAGGTAAATGGGAACTGCTCCTGAACCATAGGAAATGAATTCATTCATTCACAGTCCAGTGACACACTGGTTTGCTGTGGCATGGAATGGTAACGGGTCCACTGGTGCCAGTGGCAACTCACCATGTGTCCTATAAATAGCAGCAGATTGGCACAACTGATTGTCCTTTCATCTCTGCGACCTGGCACATTAACCGTCACCATTCCTTACACATTGTTGGGTGATGGTCCCGTCTCCTTACTGCAAGGCTCCTATGAAATAAATTTTGAACACTTTCAACCCAGTTCCTTGTGAGCATTGGCCCATGGGATTAAATTGACAAAATCAGTCAGAGACGTTCCACAAACAGCTAGGAATATCAGTCTGGGGCAGTAGAGTTTGAAATTGGGCCAGGCACATGTGAGCAGAGTAAAGGAGCTATGTTTGATCACTTGATGTTGAGAATGACACTGGTTCCCAAAATAGAAGACTTCCATTTTAATGGACAAGATGTTCCACCCCATCTCTAAAATCAGCCCATTTTACGGGATAATTCTGAATATTTGATTAGTCAAGTCCCAATTCTGATTATTTTTTGCCCCTCTAACTAGGCTCGAATTGAAGAGCTAGAGGAGGAGTTGGAGGCAGAACGAGCTGCCAGGGCCAAGGTGGAGAAGCAGAGGGCCGATGTGTCCCGGGAGCTGGAAGAGTTGAGTGAGAGGCTGGAGGAAGCGGGAGGAGCGACAACGGCACAGGTGGAGATGAACAAGAAACGAGAAGTCGCGCTTCTGAAACTGCGGCGGGATCTGGAGGAGGCGACTTTGCACCATGAGGCGACTGGATCCGCCCTGCGAAAGAAGCATTCTGACACGGTGGCGGAGATGAGTGAGCAGATTGACAACCTACAAAGGGTTAAACAGAAGTTGGAGAAAGAGAAGAGCGAGCTCAAAATGGAGACGGATGATTTAAGTTCCAGCATTGAACATGTAACTAAAGCTAAGGTGAGAAACTTGGAGAACCTTGGGTTGTAATTGGCCAGGTTCAGTTCAGATATTGTTATTAATGCTGCTAATGATCCAGCATTGAATGGTAATGGAATAACAACCACATTTACTGTGTCGTTAAAGATAACATAGAAACATAGAAACATAGAAAATAGGTACAGGAGTAGACCATTCGGTCCTTCGAGCCTGCACCGCCATTCAATGCGTTCATGGCTGAACATGCTACCTCAGTACCCCATTCCTGCTTTCTCGCCATACCCCTTGATCCCCCTAGTTGTGAGTGTTATATCTAACTCCCTTTTGAATATATTTAGCGAACTGGCCTCAACAAGCTTCTGTGGAAGGGAATTCCATAGATTCACCACTCTCTGGGTGAAGAAGTTCCTCCTCAGCTCAGTCCTAAATGGCTTCCCCTTAATCCTTAGACTGTGACCCCTGGTTCTAGTTTTCCCTACCATTGAGAACATTCTGCCCGCATCTAATTTGTCTAAACCAGTCAGGATTTTAAATGTCTCTATAAGATCCCCCCTCATTCTTCTGAACTCCAGAGGATACAAGTTCAGTTGACCCAATCTTTCTTGATATGTCAGTCCGGCCATCCCAGGAATCAATCTAGTGAACCTTCGCTGCACTCCCTCAATAGCAAGAATGTCCTTCCTTAAGTTAGGAGACCAAAACTGCGCACAATACTCCAGGTGTGGCCTCACCAAGGCCCTGTACAACTGCAGCATCACCTCCCTACTCCTGTACTCAAATCCCCTTACTATGAAGGCCATCATTCCGTTTGCTTTCTTGACTGCCTGCTGCACTTGCATTCCCACCTTCAATGACTGATGTACCATGATGCCCAGGTCTCGTTGCACCTCCCCTTTCCCTAATCTGCCACCATTCAGGTAATAGTCCGCCTCTCTATTTTTACCACCAAAGTGGATAACCTCACATTTATCCACATTGTACTTCATCTGCCATACATTTGCCCATTCACCCAAACTGTCCAAGTCACTCTGTAGCCTCCTAGCATCCTCCTCATTGTTCACACTGCCTCCCAATTTAGTGTCATCCGCAAATTTGGAGATATTACATTTAATCCCTTCGTCCAAATCATTAATATATAATGTAAACAGCTGGGGTCCCAGCACCGAACCCTGCGGTACCCCGCTGGTCACTGCCTGCCATTCTGAAAAGTACCCATTTACTCCTACTCTTTGTTTCCTGTGTGCCAACCAGTTCTCAATCCACGTCAACACATTACCCCCAATCCCATGTGCTTTAACTTTGCTCACCAATCTCTTGTGTGGAACCTTGTCGAAGGCCTTCTGAAAGTCCAAATACACCACATCTACTGGTTCTCCCCTGTCCACCCTATTGGAAACATCCTCAAAAAATTCCAGAAGATTTGTCAAGCATGATTTCCCTTTCACAAATCCATGCTGACTTGGACCTATCATGTCGCCACTTTCCAAATGGTCTGCTATGACATCTTTAATAATTGCTTCCATCATTTTACCCACAACCGATGTCAGGCTGACCGGTCTATAATTCCCTGCTTTCTCCCTCCCTCCTTTTTTAAAAAGAGGGGTTACATTGGCCACCCTCCACTCCATCGGAACTGATCCAGAGTCTAAGGAATGTTGGAAAATGATCGTCAATGCATCCACTATTTCCAAGGCCACCTCCTTAAGTACTCTGGGATGCAGACCATCAGGCCCCGGGGATTTTTCAGCCTTCAGTCCCATCAATTTTCCCAATACCTTTTCCCGACTAATAAGGATTTCCCTCAGCTCCTCCCTCTTACCAGATCCTCTGACCCCTTTTATTTCCGGAAGGTTGTGTGTGTCCTCCACAGTAAACACCGAACCAAAGTACTTGTTCAATTGATCTGCCATTTCCTTGTTCCCCATTACGACTTCCCCTGTTTCCGACTGCAGGGGACCTACGTTTGTTTTTACTAACCTCTTTCTTTTTACATATTTATAGAAGCTTTTGCTGTCCATTTTAATGTTCTCTGCAAGCTTCCTTTCATATTTTATTTTCCCTGCCCTAATCAAACCCTTCGTCCTCCTCTGCTGAGTTTTGAAGTTCTCCCAGTCCCCGGGTTTGCTGCTACTTCTGGCCAATTTGTATGCAACTTCCTTGGTCTTAATACTATCCCTGATTTCCCTTGTTAGCCATGGTTGAGCCACCTTCCCTTTTTTATTTTTACGCCAGACCGGGATGTACAATTGTTGTAGTTCATCCATGCGATCTCTAAATGTCTGCCATTGCCCTTCCACTGATAGCCCCTTAAATATCGCTTGCCAATTTAACCTCGCCAATTCACGCCTCATACCCTCAAAGTTGCCCTTATTTAAGTTCTGGACCATGGTCTCTGACTTAACTGTTTCCTTCTCCATCCTAATGTAGAACTCCACCATACTATGGTCACTCTTCCCCAGGGGGCCTCGTACCACAAGATTGCTGATTAGTCCTTCCTCATTACACAACACCCAGTCCAGGATGGCCTCCCCTCGAGTTGGTTCCTCAACATATTGGTTTAGGAAACCATCCCTTAAACACTCCAGGAAATCCTCCTCCACCGTATTGCTTCCAGTTTGAGTAGCCCAATCTATATGCATATTAAAGTCACCCATGATAACTGCCGTGCCTTTTTTGCACGCACCTCTGATTTCCTGTTTCATACCCTCCCCCACCTCACTACTGCTGTTTGGAGGTCTGTACACAACTCCCACTAACGTTTTCTGCCCTTTGGTGTTCTGCAGCTCAACCCATATTGATTCCACATCCTCCAAGCTGATGTCCTTCCTAGCTATTGCATTAATCTCCTCTTTAACCAGCAATGCTACCCCACCCCCTTTTCCTTTTATTCTATCCTTTCTGAATGTTGAATACCCCTGGATGTTCAGTTCCCAGCCTTGATTGTTCTGGAGCCACGTCTCTGTAATCCCAATCACATCGTATCCGTTAACATCTATTTGCACAGTCAATTCATCCACCTTATTACGGATACTCCTTGCATTAAGACACAGAGCCTTTAGGCTTGTTTTATTAACATCCTTTGTCCTTTTAGACTTATGATTTAGTATGGCCCTTTGTGTTTCTTGCCTTTGTTTACTTGGCCTTCCCCTATTGTTTCTCACCCTTCTAACATTTGTTTCTGACTGCATATTACTTCCCCCTGTTTCGCTACATAGGTTCCCATTCCCCTGCCATATTAGTTTAAATCCTCCCGAACTGCTTTAGCAAATATTACCCCGAGGACATCGGTTCCAGTCCTGCCCAAGTGCAGACCGTCCCTTTTGTACAGGTCCCACTTCCCCCAGAACTGGTTCCAATGCCTCAGGAATTTGAATCCCTCCCTCCTGCACCACTGCTCAAGCCACGTATTCAATCTCACTATCCTGTTCTCTCTATTCTGATTAGCACGTGGCCCTGGTAGCAATCCAGAGATTACTACCTTAGAGGTCCTACTTTTTAATTTAGCTCCTAGCTCCCTAAATTCTGCTTGTAGGACCTCTTCCCGCTTTTTACCTATATCGTTGGTACCTACATGCACCACGACAGCTGGCTGTTCACCCTCCCTCTTCAGAATGTTCTGCAGCCGCTCCGAGACATCCTTGATCCTTGCACCAGGGAGGCAACATACCATCCTGGAATCTCGGTTGCGGCCACAGAAACTCCTGTCTATTCCCCTTACAATTGAGTCCCCTATCACTATAGCCCTGCCACTCTTTTTCCCGCCCTGCTGTGCAGCAGAGCCAGCCATGGTGCCATGAACCTGGCTGCTAGTGCCTTCCCCTGGTAGGCCATCTCCCCCAACAGTATCCAAAGCGGCATACCTGTTTTGGAGGGAGATGACCACAGGGGACTCCTGCACTACCTTCCTGATATTGCCCTGCTTCTTGGTCACCCATTCACTGTCTGTCCTAGCCTTTACCTGCGGTGTGGACAACTCACTAAATGAGCGATTCACCGAGTTCTCGGCATCGTGCATGCTCCAGAGTGAGTCCACCCGCAGCTCCAGCACCGCCATGCGGGCTGTCAGGAGCTGCAGCTGGACACACTTCCCGCACACGTAGTTGTCAGGGACACTGGAAGTGTCCCTGGTTTCCCACATGGCACAGGAGGAGCATGAAACGGGTCCGAGACTTCCTGTCATGACTTAACCCTTATGTTACTTTATTACTAAAATTTAAACTTATTTAACTTAGGTCCAGGAGTTAAGTCCCTGAAAACAAAATATAAAATCGAACCTACCTTTTAAATTCCCTCTACCCCTAAAGGTTAGAGGAGGTGGGAGGGTGGGAGTCACTACTAGTGTAGTGTCTCGGGTTTAGCAACCGCTCCACCTATATACGGGTACCAATGATTTGGCCCCGCCCCCTGCCTTTGAAAAAGCCCGCGAAGCTCTTTCCCCGCTGGGAAAAAGGCCACGTAGGTGAGTTTAATGACTCACCTCAGGCCTCTGCCGCTCCAACCAGGTCCGCTCCTCCTTCCCCGCTGCCGACCGCTCTGTGGGAGGGAGAAAGAAAGAAAGGCTCCTCCTCCCCCGCTGTCGACGCTGGTCTGAGGCCTACCTGAGCCTCGGGCCTCCCTTTATTGACTCACCTCAGGCCTCTGCCGCTCCAACCAGGTCCGCTCCTCCTTCCCCGCTGCCGACCGCTCTGTGGGAGGGAGAAAGAAAGAAAGGCTCCTCCTCCCCCGCTGTCGACGCTGGTCACTACATTCAAGCAACATTCTAATTGGTTCTGCTTAATTGAAACGTTAGAGAACCATCTAGAAATTCCAATATGTACTCAAATTGAAACATCAACACTTACTGATGTTAAGGGAACACTTATAATTTCTTATATACTAATACCAATATATTATGACACCAAACATTCATTTTCATCGATCTCTGCCTAGCTGGGACACTGTTCCCTTCTGCCCATCGTGCCTGTGCTGGCTCTCTGAAAGAGCTTTAGTTCTATCCCCCTATCCTTCCCTGTGCCCTTCTGTTTTCTTTTTCAAATATTTATCCACTGCCCTTTCAAAGTCTATTATGGATTCCGCTTCCTCCACTGTACAATAGAACATTCCTTGACCCAACAACCCTCGGCATTAAAAGTCTCTCCTAACATTCTGTTCATTCTTTTAGTGCTAATCTTAAATTTCTGCCCTTGAGTTACTGACTCACCAACCATTGAAATAGTTTTCCCTGATTTACCTTATTGAAACTCATCCTAATTTTGACCTCCATCAGATCTCCTCTTAACCATCTCTGTTCAAATGAAAAGAGCCCCAGTTTCTCTGGTCTCTCATAACTGAAGCCTCTGATCCCAGGGATCATCTCAGTGAATTTTCTGCACCCTCTCCATGGTCTTGACATCGTTCCAGAACTGGACACAATATTCTAACTGTGGCCTAACCAATAATTACAAAAACAGCCCTCCAAAATCACCCCCAACTCTTAGCAAGTTGCAAATGATTTTTGGAATACCTACAAACTAAAATATCCTTGCTATTCCCTCCACCTCCCCCCCCGCCCCCCCCCCCGCCCCTTCCACGCCCCTGCTGAGATCTAGTTCCTTGAATTGCCAGTTTCCCTCTGTTCGAGTCTGGTTCACACAGCACAGGCTGTCACTGCCATCCCAGGCCACCTCTGGATGATGATCCTCTCTGACAGTGGTAGGATCACTCTTGGTGGCTGAAATCTTGCTGGGAATCTGCCGTTCATGGACAATGAACCCTGATTTGGCAAAATGAGTCAGGCGTTGTGGTGGTGTCTAAGCCCAGACCAGGGATTGAACCCAGGGCTTCCCTCATCTCGGAAAACACATTGAGCCATTGAGGGAGATCCCAAATCTTTGCTGAAAAGGTCTTCTTGGTTCTTGTTGAGTGGTTTGATGGAAGTGTAAAGAATAAATGAATGAAGTCAGTGTTCTGGGTGTTTTAGGCCAACGCAGAGAAAATGTGCAGAACTTTTGAAGATCAACTGCATGAAGCGAATAACAAGGTTGGAGAACTTCAGCGTCAAGTTGCCGATCTAGCTTCGAACAAAGCAAAACTGCAGAGTCAGAACGGTAGGATACTGGAACGGGTGGTGGGTGGGTGGCGGGGAGAGGGGTCGGGGCAAAGAGGTGTGGGGGGGGGGAGAAGATGGATGAGGGGGCAGATGGGTGGGGGATGAAGAGGGGCGAGACTTGACTCTCCCCCCGCCCCAATAGCTCTGTCGAGTTATGTGCCCTCAGGTGGGGTGGGGTGGGTGGAGATTGGAGTCAGAGGAACAAAGTGTTCGGGGGCAGATAGACGGCTGAATGAGGTTGTGGAGATAGAGAGGGGTTAAGCCATGAGAGAGATTTAAAGACAATTGTCCCGATTTTAACTTGGTCAGGGGCAGGTGTCGAGGGGGCAGGACAGCGGGGGGGGGGGCTGGGGCTGGAGGGCAATGTTGGGCAGTAGAAGAACATAGCCAAGGATCGAAGGAACGGTCCCTGTAATGACGCCAATTCTAGCCCCGACTCCTCTTCCTGCTCAGTCCTGGTAAGAAATCTACGTCCTCACTCAGGCCTCTGGTTAAAATCGCAGTTGGGCCCCAATGATGGCAACACATCCCATCTGCATATTTAAATTAGGGCCTTGGTTCCTCCCCCGGCTCGGGAACAGTTAAAATCGCCGACTGTGGGGGGCGAGCGGAGCCTCGGGAAGTGAGTGAGGCCGTGGGGAGTGTGCCCCCCCCCCCACCCCCTGGTTACAGTTGCCCCCAAGGATTCCTGACACAGCAAGTGCCAATGCTCGGCGGCGGGGGGGGGGGGTAATTTCCACAGGGCCTCTCCCGTAATGTCAGGTAAATGGTGGCAGAAATCCCCCCCCAGGGGTGGGGCTCAAACATGCACAGTGTCTACTAGGCAGATACTGAAGGCTTGGCCAACACCCCAGCAAGAGGAGGTGCCTTCAGGGAGGGGCAGAAAGCATAAGGGGGGAAATCTGGCCACCTGATTTATTGAGAGTTTAAGAGTTTATAAGATTGTCCTTTAATCACCATCAGGGGAGTTCAGCAGACAAATGGAAGAAAAGGAAGCTCTGATTAACCAGCTGAGCCGTGGAAAGGTGTCCTTCACACAAAATATTGAAGAGTTGAAGAGACAGCTGGAGGAGGAGATCAAAGTAAGTTACTTCTTCGCCTCTTTACTTCAACACAATGTACCGTAGAGAAACGTCCCTCTCAAGGCACTTCACAGGAGCGTAATCAGACAGAAACTGACACCGAGCCACATAACATAGAAACATAGAACAGTACAGCACAGTACAGGCCCTTCGGCCCTCGATGTTGTGCCGAGCATTGTCCGAGACCAAGATCAAGCTATCACACTCCCTATCACTCTGGTGTGCTCCATGTGCTTATCCAATAACCGCTTGAAAGTTCCTAAAGTGTCCGACTCCACTATCACAGCAGGCAGTCCATTCCACACCCCAACCACTCTCTGAGTAAAGAATCTACCTCGGACATCCCTTCTATATCTCCCCCCATGCACCTTATAGTTATGCCCCCTTGTAACAGCTGCCTCTACCCGAGGAAATAGTCTCTGAACATCCACTCTATCTATCCCCCTCATCATCTTATAAACCTCTATTAAGTCGCCTCTCCTCCTCCTCCGCTCTAAAGAGAAAAGCCCCAACTCCCTCAATCTTTCCTCATAAGACCTCCCCCCCAAACCAGGCAGCATCCTGGTAAATCTCCTTTGCACTCTTTCCAATGCTTCCACGTCCTTCCTATAGTGAGGTGACCAGAACTGCACACAATATTCCAAATGTGGTCTCACCAAGGTCCTGTACAGTTGCAGCATAACCTCACGGTTCTTAAACTCAAACCCTCTGTTAATAAACGCCAACACACCATAGGCCTTCTTTACTGCTCTATCCACTTGAGTGGCAACCTTCAGAGATCTGTGGATATGAACCCCCAGATCCCTCTGCTCCTCCACGTTCTTCAGAACCCTGCCGTTGACCCTGTAATCCTTATTCAAATTTGCCCTACCAAAATGAATCACCTCGCACTTATCAGGGTTAAATTCCATCTGCCATTTTTCGGCCCAGCTCTGCATCCTATCAATGTCTCTTTGCAGCCTACAACTGCCCTCCACCTCATCCACTACTCCACCAATCTTGGTGTCATCAGCAAATTTACTGATCCGCCCTTCAGTCCCCTCCTCCAAGTCATTGATAAAAATCAGAAACAGCAGAGGACCCAGCACCGACCCCTGTGGCACACCGCTGGTAACTGGTCTCCAGTCCGAAAATGTTCCATCCACCACCACCCTCTGCCTTCTATGAGATAGCCAGTTAATTATCCAATCGGCCAAATTTCCCTCTATCCCACAACTCCTTACTTTCTTCATGAGACGACCATGGGGAACCTTATCAAACGCCTTACTAAAATCCATGTATACGACATCAACTGCTCTACCTTCATCTACACACTTAGTTACCTCCTCAAAGAATTCAATCAAATTTGTTAGGCAAGACTTACCCTTCACGAATCCGTGTTGACTATCCCTGATTAAGTTGCCTCTTTCCAAATGGTCATAAATCCTATCCCTCAGGACCTTTTCCATTATCTTACCAACCACCGAAGTAAGACTAACCGGCCTATAATTACCAGGGTCATTCCTATTTCCTTTCTTGAAGAGAGGAACAACATTCACCACTCTCCAGTCCTCTGGCACCATTCCCGTGGACAGTGAGGACCCAAAGATCAAAGCCAGAGGCTCTGCAATCTCCTCCCTTGCCTCCCAAAGAATCCTAGGATATATCCCATCTGGCCCAGGGGACTTATCGACCCTCAGGTTCTTCAAAATTGCTAAAACATCTTCCCTCAGAACATCTACCTCCTCCAGCCTATCCACCTTTATCACACTCTCATCCTCAAGAACATGGCCCCTCTCCTCGGTGAACACTGATGAAAAGTATTCATTCATCACCTCTCCTATCTCTTCTGACTCCATGCACAAGTTCCCACTACTGTCCTTGACCGGCCCTACCCTCACCCTGGTCATTCTTTTATTTCTCACATAAGAGTAAAAGGCCTTGGGGTTTTTCTTGATCCGACCCGCCAAGGACTTCTCATGCCCCCTCCTAGCTCTCCTAAGCTCTTTTTTTAGCTCATTCCTTGCTACCTTGTACCCCTCAATCGACCCAACTGAACCTTGTTTTCTCATCCTTACATACGCTTCCTTTTTCCTCTTGACTAGACATTCAACCTCTTTTGTGAACCATGGTTCTCTCACTCGGCCATTTCCTCCCTGCCTGACAGGGACATACCTATCAAGGACACGCAGTAATTGCTCCATGAAAAAGCTCCACTTTTCGTTTGTGCCTTTCCCTGATAGTTTCTGTTCCCATCTTATACTCCCTAATTCTTGCCTAATCGCATCATAATTACCCCTCCCCCAATTATAAACCGTGCCCTGCCGTATGGCCCTATCCTTCTCCATTGCAATAGTGAAAGTTACCGAATTGTGGTCACTATCTCCAAAGTGCTCTCCCACATACAAATCAAACACTTGGCCCGGTTCATTACCCAGTACCAAATCCAACGTGGCCCCAGCTCTTGTCGGCCTATCCACATATTGTGTCAGGAAACCCTCCTGCACACACTGTGCAAAAACTATCCCATCCGAACTGTTTGACCTATAAAGGTTCCAATCAATATTTGGAAAGTTGAAGTCACCCATGACAACTACTCTGTGACCTCCACACCTATTCATAATCTGCTTTGCAATTTCTTCCTCCACATCTTTATTACTATTTGGGGGCCTGTAGAAAACTCCTAACAACGTGACCGCTCCTTTCCTATTTCTAACTTCAGCCCATATTACCTCAGACGGCAGATCCCCCTCGAACTGCCTTTCTGCCGCTGTTAAACTATCCTTGATTAACAATGCTACTCCTCCACCTTTCTTACCAACTTCCCTACTCTTACTGAAACATCTATACCCCGGAACTTCCAACAACCATTCCTGTCCCTGTTCTAACCATGTCTCCGTAATGGCCACCACATCGTAGTCCCAAGTACCAATCCACGCTCCAAGTTCTCCTACCTTATTCCGGATGCTCCTTGCATTGAAGTAGACACACTTCATAGAAACATAGAATCTAGGAGCAGGAGTAGGCCATTCGGCCCGTCGAGCCTGCTCCACCATTCAATACGATCATGGCTGATCATCCAAATCCAGCACCCTGTCCCCGCTTTAATCCCCACATCCCACCCTACCCCCGTAACCCCATGTATTTAATTCCCCCCCTAACATATCCCATCCTATCCCCATAACCCCACATATTTAATCCCCCCCTAACACTGAGGGTCAATTTATCATAGCCAAATCAACCTAACCCGCACATTTTTGGACTTCAAGCCATCTTCCTGTCTGCCGGTACATTCCTGCGACCTTGATACCCTCCTCAGTACCTCCCTACACTCACCACTGGCTCCTGGACTACAGCCCTTTTTCTCATCCCCCTGACAAATTAGTTTAAACCCCCCCCGAAGAGCCGTAGCAAATTTCCCTCCCAGGATATTGGTGCCCCTCTGGTTCAGGTGCAAACCGTCCTGTTTGTACAGGTCCCACCTTCCCCAGAAAGTGCTCCAATTATCCACATAACTGAAACCCTCCCCCCTACACCATCCCTGCAGCCACGTGTTTATCTGCACTCTCTCCCTGTTCCTCAACTCGCTAGCGCGTGGCACCGGCAACAAACCAGAAATTACAACATGGTTTGTACTGGCTCTCAGCTTCCAACCTAGCTCCCTAAATTCCTGTTTTAAATCCCCGTCCCTTCTCCTACCTATGTCGTTGGTACCGATGTGTACCACGACTTGTGATTGTTCCCCCTCCCCTTTGAGGATTCTGAAAACACGGTCCGAGACGTCACGGACCCTGGCACCCGGGAGGCAACATACCATCCGTGAGTCTCTTTTGCTGCCACAGAACCTCCTATCTGTCCCTCTGACTATTGAGTCCCCAATAACTATTGCTCTCCTGCTCTCCCCACTTCCCTTCTGAGCCACAGGGACGGACCCAGCGCCGGAGATCCGGTCACCATGGCTTACCACTGGTAAGTCGTCCCCCTCAACAGTATTCAAAGCGGTATACCTATTACTGAGGGGAACGACCACAGAGGATCCCTGCACTGACTGCTTCCTCCTAGCCCCTCTCACCGTCACCCATCTATCTTCATGCTTTGGAGTAATTACATCCCTGAAGCTTCTATCTATGACCTCCTCTGCCTCCCGGAGATATTTGGACAGGTGACCAAAAGCTTGGTCAAAGAGGTAGGTTTTAAGGTGCGTCTTAAAGGAGGAGAAAGAGGTAGCGAGGCGGAGGTGTTTAGGCAGGAAATTCCAGAGCTTGGGGCCCAGGCAGCTAAAGGCACGACTGCCAATGGTGGAATGATGAAAATCAGGGATGCTCAAGAGGGCAGAATTAGAGGAGCGCAGATATCTCCGAGGGGGTGGGGGGGGTTGTGCGGCTGAGGGAGATTACAGAGATAGGGAGGGGCGAGGCCATGGAGGGATTTGAAAACAGGGATGAGAATTTTTAAATCGAGGCATTGCTCAACCGGGAGTCAATGTAGGTCAGCGAGCACAGGGGTGATGGGTGAACGGGACTTGGTGCGAGTTAGGACACGGGCAGCCGAGTTTTGGATGAGCTGACGTTTACGTAGGCTGGAATGTGGGAGGCCAGCCAGGAGAGCGTTAGAATAGTCGAGTCTAGAGGTAACAAAGGCATGGATGAGGGTTTCAGCAGCAGATGAGCTGAGGTAGGGGCAGAGACGGGCGACGTTACGGAGGTGGAAATAGGCGATCTTAGTGATGGAGAGGAATCGAGGTCAGAAGCTCAGCTCGGGGTAAAATATGACACCGAGGTTGCGAACAGTGTGGTTCAGCCTCAGACAGATGTTAGGGAGAGGGATGGAGTCAGTGGCTAGGGAACGGAGTTAGTGGCGGGGACTGAAAACAATGGCTTCGGTCTTCCCAATATTTATTGGATGAAATTTCTGCTCATCCAGAACTGTATGTCGGACAAGCAGTCTGACAAATCGGAGACAGTGGAGGGGTCAAGAGAAGTGGTAGTGAGGTAGAGCTGGGTGTCGTCAGCGTACATGTGGAAACTGACGCTGTGTTTCCAGATGATGTCGCCAAGGGGCAACATATAGATGAGAAATAGGAGGGGGCCAAGGAAAGATCCTTGGGGGACACCAGAGGTAACGGAGCGGGAAGAGAAGCCATTGCAAGAGATTCTTTGGCTACAACAGGATAGATAAGAATGGAACTAGGCGAGTGCAGTCCCACCCTAGCTGGACGAAAGAGGCGAGGCATTGAAGGAGGATGGTGTGGTCAACCATGCCAAAGGCTGCAGACAAGTCGAGAAGGACGAGGAGGGATAGATTACCACAGTCACATAGGATGTAATTTGTGACTTTGATAAGGGCCATTTCAGTACTGTGGTAGTGACAGAAACCTGAGTAGAGGGATTTAAACATGGAGTTGTGAAAAAGGTGCGCACGGATTTGGGAGACGACAACACGTTCAAGGATTTTGGAGAGGAAAGGGAGGTTGGAGATGGGGGCGGTAGTTTGCAAGTACTTTGAGGGTGTTTTCTTTTTGAAGCATGCAGTGATGATGTTGGTTTTGAAACGGAGGGGAAACCACAGCTAACATGGGGACCAGGAACGGAAATTGGGATTTCTGCAGTTTGGTGGGAATGAGGTTGAGGGAGCAGACAAGCTCAGAGAGGGCTTAAGGGGAGATAGACTTGGGTTCTGGGCTTGGGCGAGGGGGATCTTAGGGGAAGTTTGGCTTGGTGGGGAAGGGAGGAAAGCAGCAAAGTCAGTGGAACGGATGGTCTCAATCTTAATGACAAAGTAGTCCATGAGCTTGTTGTTGGAGGGGAAGGTTGAGGGGGCAGGGGAGAAGGCTTTAAGGAAATGGGTGATGGAGAAAAACAACTAGACGGTATTTTCGCTTTCCAGGTTGATTCTGGAGTAGTGGGTAGTTTTGGCAGAGGAAAGCACAGCCTGATGGAGCTGGATGTGGTCCAGCCAGATCTGGTGATGAATGGCTAAACCAGTTCTGCACCAGATATGCTTAAATCTGTGCCTGTTGGACTTGAGAGAGTGACGGATGGGGACCATACCAGGGGGAA
Organism: Squalus acanthias; assembly: GCA_030390025.1. Taxonomy (NCBI): domain Eukaryota; kingdom Metazoa; phylum Chordata; class Chondrichthyes; order Squaliformes; family Squalidae; genus Squalus; species Squalus acanthias. The sequence continues at coordinate 824,785 of CM059435.1, read as the reverse complement.
TGACTAGAATGGAAGAGAGTAAAGACTTTACTGGGAAGGTGAGGGAGTGGTTGAGCATATTGAGCATACTGAAGTATCCTGGTGAATGGGGGGCCAAAGACTGAGCAATTGGCATTTGGAAGTGCAGTTTTAAGTGAATGACCAACTGGCCTCCTCGTTATCACCGATTTCAATTTTCTCCCCTTGTTTCCTGAAGACAGTCTGTTGCTGGGGCAAAGTTCCAGAGGTCTGGCAGGCTTTGCAACCTTGTCCAACTGGCAATACTTCATGAGGGCTCCCGGACAATGAATTTTGAGTGATGATTTAACCCGTGGAGTGACTGAGCCCCATTCTATCCTCACCCACAATCCACACAGCCAAACGTTAGCTGGGAATCATTGGGTAGTGATCAGGACCAGGAACCCTGGTCAATTGTTCCTCTCCCCAACCCATGGCTGGTGTCACAAGCTGTAGTGCTTCAAGCAGCTGATCAACATAGACTTGGTGTTGAATCTGGCAGTGACATTAGCCCTAAGCCACCAGGAAAGCTGATTGGTTTTTACTCCCTCTGTTCAAGGCACATCTCTCTGGGTAAGTCATGGTGTGCCGGACAAACTGCCGGCACAGCCCATATTTCAGTCCAAAGATGTTTGATTTTGTTTGTGTTTACATCAAAGAGCAAGAATGCTTTGGCTCACGCTCTGCACGCTTCCCGACACGATTGTGACCTTCTGAGAGAACAGTACGAAGAGGAGCAGGAGGCAAAGGGAGAACTACAGCGGACACTATCCAAGGCCAACGCTGAGGTGGCACAATGGAGAAACAAATATGAAACTGACGCAATCCAGAGAACAGAGGAACTGGAGGAAGCAAAGTACGTGCTGACAGCCTTTAACCTTGATCAGGAACACTTTAAATAGCTTACTGTCCTCACTGAGGTTGAGTTGTTATGGTAAATTCTCTGATCTCCCTGTCCTCACAACATTACCATAGAATGATTCGGCACTGAAGGAGGCCATTCAGCCCATCGTGCCTGTGCCGGCTCTTTGAAAGAGCTCTCCGATTAGTCCCACTCCCCTGCTCTTTCCCCATAGCCCTGCCAATTTTTCCCCTTCAAGTATTTATCCAATTCCCTTTTGAAAGTTATTATTGAATCTGCTTCCACCGCCCTTTCAGGCAGCGCATTCCAGATCACAACAACTCGCTGCGTAAAAAAAATTCTCCTAATTTCTGCCTGGATTTTTTGACAATTATCTTAAATCTGTGTCCTCTGGTTACCGAGCCTTCTGCCACTGGAAACAGTTTCTCCTTATTTACTCGTTCAAAATCACAAATGGTTTTGAACACCTCTATTAAATCTCCTCTTAACCTTCTCTGCTCTAAGAAGCACAACCCCAGCTTCTCCAGTCTCTCCACATAACTGAAGTCCCTCATTACTGGTACCATTCCAGTACATCTCCTCTGCACCCTCTCCAATAATAAAGCTATTTCTGATGTTAGATTTATTTCTCTAATATCTGTATCACCGCGCGCGAGCTAAAAACGAACAAAACCACAGACCCGGGAGACAGAACTTTCTTTGGACCTGTTGCAAGTCTAAGGGTTAAAATGATCAGAGTTATACTCAGCAACTGAACCTCCCAGTAGAGAATCTTCCCATCAGACAAAAGGTCCATTCAGACAATTGAACTTTTGCTTCTTTTTGGACTGGATGGTTTGAACCTAATCAAATGACTCAATCTTCACCAACCTGCTTTTAGGTTAAGGAGCTGTAGTTTATTACACATCAGGAAGATATGGAACTAGCAGAACCCTCTGACTGAGAAACATTTTCAGTAAACAGTGATGGCATGCGACAAACTGCAAACATACAAAACTGACAGACAGGACGAGATCCTCTGGTCCATCCAGCTTGTCCCACAGTTGTGATACCCTGTGCCTCTCGATACAGACACTCCCTCCCCACCGGAGCTATGGAATCTCCCTCCAAAGAGGGATAAAGGCCAGGACAATTAGGGGAAAGAATGTGGAAAATTCTTCTCCGACCCCCTTAGGCAATCAAAACCAAGAGTTCCCTCTGGCCCTGATAACGTTACCAGGAACCGACCTCCTGTACCAGGTGATCTCCGCTCCAGCCAGAAACAGTCCCAGCTCTTGCTCAAAGCAATTCAGCGAATCAGCATTCACCGCACGAGCTGGCAGCCTGTTCCAGAAGCCTGTTATTCTCTGGGGAAACTCCCTGCTGACTGGTTTTGTAGCGGGATGCACAAGTCATTCAGCAGCACATCTGCCCTATCATGCAAAACCTTAAGTGAAATACATTGGCCAGTTTCTGGCCAGACCCCAGTGGGAATGGTCCCTAGCAGGAGACTGGTCCGTGTCCCACTGCATTGGGTAATCCAGCTTGGGACCACACAACAAAAATAAAATACCGCAGATGCTGGAAATCTGAAATAACAGAAAATGCTGGAAACGCTCAGCAGGTCAGGCAGCATCTGTGGAGAGAGAAACAGAGTCAACGTTTCAAGTCAATAGGGCAGTGTTGCACCTGCCCTGGGAGTGCTTGATGGGACAGTGTAGAGGGAGCTTTACTCTATCTAACCCATGCCCTGGGAGTGTTTGATGGGACAGTGTAGAGGGAGCTTTACTCTATCTAACCTATGCCCTGGGAGCGTTTGAAGGGACACTGGATGCCTGAAGTGAATAACAGTTCTATCCTCAGAACTCATCCCCTTAATAAGCGTCAGGAACTAACTAGATTCGCCTGATTCCTGATTATAGGAAGAAGTTGGCCATCCGTCTCCAAGAAGCAGAGGAGGCGGTGGAAGCGGTAAATGCCAAGTGCTCCTCGTTGGACAAGACCAAGCATCGTCTACAGACAGAAATTGAGGACTTGACGGTCGACCTGGAGAGAGCAAATTCAGCCGCCCTCGCATTCGACAAGAAGCAACGCAACTTCGACAAGACGATCGCTGACTGGAAGCAGAAGTTCGAGGAGGCTCAGGCTGAGCTGGAGGCATCACAGAAGGAGGCTCGTAGCCTGAGCACCGAGCTCTTTAAACTGAAGAATGCCTATGAGGAGTCACTGGACCACCTGGAGACCCTCAAACGAGAGAACAAGAACCTTCAAGGTATATTAAAGTCCACCGGCCCTCCCTGGGATACGCCTTCTGTAGCTCAGACGTACCAACGATATTACTGCACTAGCCGATCTCCCGTGGCAATGCGCATGTGGAGGTCAAGAGCAAGTGCAGTCTTTGGGTGAAGTGGGGTTAGAGGCCGGTTGGAGCAGATTTTTCCTCTAAAGTGCAACAGCACCATTGGTGGGAAGGTGTAATTACAGCTTAACAAGTTTACATTGGTTTTTCCACTTTAATGTGGATATGGGAAATTATAATAGGAAAATTGACACAAAATTGTGACAGAAGTGTGACAACAGGAAATAATGTTCCGTAGACAGAAAATGTGAATGGATAAGATTTTTAAATAGATTGTTGAATATAAACTCACTATTGTTAAACCACTGATTGGCGGGAGGCAATTATGTTTTTTTCATCGGTACGTTCTTTTTTTTTGAAAACCAATATTTAGTAAAATTAGTTCTTGCATTTATGAAATAATTTATCCAGATGAGCATCGTATGTCACTCAGGGCAGTACTGAGGGAGAGCTGCACTGTCGGCGGGGCAGTCCTGAGGGAGTGCTGCACTGTCGGCGGGGCAGTCCTGAGGGAGTGCTGCAGTGTCGGAGGGGCAGTCCTGAGGGAGCGCTGCACTGTCGGCGGGGCAGTCCTGAGGGAGTGCTGCACTGTCGGCAGGGCAGTCCTGAGGGAGTGCTGCACTGTCGGCGGGGCAGTCCTGAGGGAGTGCTGCACTGTCGGCGGGGCAGTCCTGAGGAAGTGCTGCAGTGTCGGAGGGGCAGTCCTGAGGGAGTGCTGCACTGTCGGAGGGGCAGTCCTGAGGGAGTGCTACAGGTCCAAATCAACATTCCTCCCTCGACCAACACCAAAAATAGATTAACTGGTTGTTAACCACTGAGACCTCAGTACTGCTCCTCTGACAGTGCTGCACTCCATCAGTGGTGTGTCACTGGGAGCGTCGGGCACGATTATGGGTTCAGGTCTCTAGAGTGGGATGTGTACCCACGACCTCCTGACTGAACGAGAGAGCCATTCCTTTGGGCATCATGGGAGCTTAAATTGCTGTTTACTGGAAACACAGATTCTGTTTCTTATGATGACAGATGAGATCACAGACCTGACTGACCAGATCAGCGAAACCAGCAAGACCATACACGAGCTGGATAAAGTGAAAAAGAGCCTGGAGCAGGAGAAGAGCGAAGTGCAGGGAGCGCTGGCTGAAGCTGAGGTGGGTCATCCAAAATCAGAGCCAGAGTTGGAGTGTAACCGTGAAAGGAAAAATAGCTTGAGTTCACTCTAGCCCCAAATCACGTAGATACGGATATTGGGAGCAACGTGTAAAAAAATAAATGCTTCGATCAATTGAGAGAAACCAGAGCCAATTGTATCTAGTGTAAAGCACCACCTTGTGACAAAAGGCCAATTTGTTACAATCTGCTTGTTGATGCTGTGGTTTCCAGGAATGAGTATGGGTCTGTGTTTCAGACTCCTGAACCGCTCATTATGATCTGTCTTACACTCTTGTAAAATTACAAGAGAAACATGATTAGTGAAACCAGGGCCTTAGCTCTGTGAAAAGCCGATTTAAATTTACATTACTCTGGATCTGTATCCAAGCAATTGTTGAAGCTGTGAAATCTGTTACTAGTCTCATCCTCCACAACCCACCCACAGTCAGGATCATAATCTACAATCTGCGGGATCGCAGACGTGACTGTGTTCCACCAGCTCCTCCCTAACCTTCTCGTTGTGCCATTATCTTAAAGAATATCTTTAAATGGAGCTGTTCTATTACCATCACTTTATCTGCTCTTCTTTTCTCAGAAAAGAGAAGGCTGGGAGGTGACCTGATCGAGGATGTTAAAATTATAAAAGGGTTGATGTAAAGATGTTGTTTCCACTTGTGGGAAAGACCAGAACTAGGGGCCATCAATATAAGGTAGTCACTAATAAATCCAATAGGGAATTCAGGAGAAACTTCTTTGCCCAGAGAGTTGTGAGAATGTGGAACTCGCTACCACAGGGAGTAGTTGAGGCGAATAGCAGAGATGCATTTAAGGGGAAGCTGGATAAACACATGAGGGAGAAGGGAATAGAAAGTTATGCTGATAGGGTGAGATGAAGAGGGGTGGGAAGGAGACTCGTGTGAAGCATAAACACCGGCACGGACCAGTTGGGCCGAATGGCCTGTTTCTGTGCTGTACATTCGATGTAATTCTATGTAATTCATGATTTCCTTTTAGTGGGTGACCTACACTAACAGACAGTCACTGACACTCGTTCTAAAGCTGTCTCCAGGGTGCCTCATGGGGCAGCTCTCTGCTGGTGTGAAAGTTTGAATTTCGTGCTCTGAAAGTTCCTCCTCTCCCTGAACTTGTTCAAGTTTGATGAAGATCAATTTCAAAACTCCAGAAGAACAGAGAGAACTTCAACCGTTCGCAAATCACTTACTGCGGTCAAAATTTAATTTAATTTAAATCAACTTACTGTCTGACAACCAAGTGTTAAAAACTCACTGAAAACTCCCATGTTTCCAAACATTTTAGTTTGGTATGTAGAACTACACAGGGACCTAGCGAAAGCTTCTGCCTCAGTACCACAGCGAAATGGGCCAAGAGTAACCAGAGCAGATGGGCTCACTGTAAATAAGAAACCTTGATTGACAGGCTTTCATTTTTTCCCAGGGTGCCCTTGAACATGAGGAAAGTAAAACTCTAAGGATCCAACTCGAACTCTCACAGATCAAAGCTGAAATTGAACGTAAACTGGCAGAAAAGGATGAGGAAATTGAAGGCCTAAGGTGAGCTGACTGGTTTTGTTACTACGTTATTATTCATTATGTATCTTCTGGAACTCTAAGGGTTAAAGCAAATTGGTCAAGCAGTCAAAAGCTCAGAAATTAACAGCAAACGGTGACCTTTTCCCATCTTAGCAATCACCTGCCTTACCTGCAATCCCCTCCCTCCAGAATGCATCTCTTGAGCCCAGTTACCCCTCCACACTCTCTCCCTGAGCTGAGCTCCCCCAACCCCTTCTTAGTCCCAAGTCCCTAATTAGCTTTTGGCCACTGGAATCTGAACTCTTTGCTCAGTAACTCCGTGGATGAGCAGTTATCTGAAATTGATGCAATTCCCTGTCCAGGTGAATTGGAAGAATATATTTCAATCTTATTCACATACGAGCATCACACCTGGAAGTCTGTAAAAAAAAAAATTTAAATTCAATAAATCTGGTCATTATTGGCCGCACCAGAAGAAAATGACAACGAAGGAGTCGGATAGTCGTAGAAATCCAACAGAGTCATTAATAGCCTTCAGGGAAGGAACCTGCCACTCCTACATGTGACTCCAGTCTCACTCCTACCCGGCCCACGCGGGACTCCGGTCTCACTCCTACCCGGCCCACGCGGGACTCCGGTCTCACTCCTACCCGGCCCACGCGGGACTCCGGTCTCACTCCTACCTGGCCCACGCGGGACTCCGGTCTCACTCCTACCCGGCCCACGCGGGACTCCGGTCTCACTCCTACCCGGCCCACGCGGGACTCCGGTCTCACTCCTACCCGGCCCACGCGGGACTCCGGTCTCACTCCTACCCGGCCCACGCGGGACTCCGGTCTCACTCCTACCCGCCCACGCGGGACTCCGGTCTCACTCCTACCCGGCCCACGCGGGACTCCGGTCTCACTCCTACCCGGCCCACGCGGGACTCCAGTCTCACTCCTACCCGGCCCACGCGGGACTCCGGTCTCTCATTATGTGGTTAACTCTTACTGCCTCCTGAACTGAACCAGTAAGGCAATTAGTTGTAAAAACAATTGTTACAAGGCAACTAGAGAAGGGCAATAAATGTGACCTCATGACGCACATCCCAACGACAGATAACCAGGGCAGCAAAGATCCCGTGGCACGAGTCAAGGTGGATCAGGACAGTGGGCCGGTCACATTCAGCCAACACCACCTGTGACTCCTCTTGTTGCTGTGCGTCTCCGATTCACAATTGGCGCTGCGTTTGCTCCATAACAAAGTCAATGCACTTTAAACGCGAGAGGTGATATAAATAGAAGTTTATTTTAAATCTGCCACGTTGATTTCAGGCGTAACCACCAGAGAAACTTGGAATTGATGCAGTCAGCACTGGATGCCGAGGCAAAGGCCAGAAATGAAGCAATTAGGTTGAAGAAGAAAATGGAGGGAGATCTGAACGAGATGGAAATGCAGCTGAATCACGCCAATAGACAGGCAGCTGAATCCCTGAAATTGCTGCGAAACCTTCAGACCCACGTTAAGGTCAGTCAAGGCAGGGTGTGAGTGTAGGACAGGAAGAGATCCGGATACAAAGACACACCTTTGAAAGCAATTGTACATGATTCAATAACAGTGAAATGGTTGTGTAAACTGCAGATACAATTCGAACTTTACCATGTGTGTAAGCTGATTTAGTTTGTCAGCTCGATCCGGGAACCTTGAACGTCAGTGGCACTAACAAAGTGTGATTCTCATAGGACATCCAACTGGAACTCGACGAAACGATTCGACAGAATGATGAGTACAAGGAGCAAATTGCAGGCCGTTGAGCGTCACAGCAACCTGTTGATGGCGGAGGTCGAGGAGCTGCGTGCGGTTCTCGAACAGTCCGAGAGAGGCAGGAAACTGGCTGAGCAGGAATTACTGGAAGCAACGGAGCGCGTGAACCTGCTGCTTTCACAGGTAGAGAGAGAGAGCGCGAGGACACACGAGAGATTGTAAATAAGGAGGGGCTCTGGTGCAAAGGCTGCAAAAGGAGGAAAACAGTAATAATCTTTTCTTTTGCACGTCTTCAGAACACAGGTCTCATTAACCAGAAAAAGAAGCTGGACAGTGACGTTAATTATCTGAGCACCGAGGTGGAAGAAGCAGTACAGGAATGTCGGAATGCAGAGGAGAAGGCTAAGAAGGCAATAACTGATGTAAGTGACAAGAGCTCAGAAATGCATGTGCTGTTTATTTAGTGTCCAGGTCGGTGATTGTGGCAACACCTCGCTTACTGGCCAGCTTTGATGCCCTCAGAACACCCACCCATTTCACCGGTGATTGCTCACTTCAAAGGGGAATGAGAGTGAAATGGAGCCACAGACCAGGGACAAGCTGTAAAACCAGCTACGATTTTACAATCCAGCAGCCCTGTCCTTTTCTCTCTGGTGCAGCCCATAATTTACCAGATTTATTGGATTCAGTTTCACACTTTACCCCAATGGGATTTGAACTGTCAACCTCTGGGCTATATTACCATATCTGTGTGTGTAAGGATTTGTGCAGGAGTGCGCGCATGTGTAACCTCCCCTAAAGGTGCTGGCCCCTAATTTCCGGTTCCCATGGCATTGGCTCCTCTCCCACACGCGACTGTCCTAACCTGAGTGATCGGGAGTGGGAGGCCTCCAGGGGAGGTTGCAATCAGCTTACATCGACCTTTACTCTGGACATTCACTGCACAAAGCCAACCAAAGCGTCAGAGAACTCCAATTTGTACAGTGTTAATACATTTCCATCATTAACATTCTGCTCGTGATCATCAGTTTTGAGTCTTGCAGTTGATGGCTTTAATGGTTTTCAGGCTGCAATGATGGCGGAGGAACTGAAGAAGGAACAGGACACCAGCGCACACCTGGAGAGGATGAAAAAGAACCTGGAGCAGACAACTAAAGATTTGCAGCTGCGACTGAACGAAGCTGAACAGATCGCGATGAAAGGAGGAAAGAAACAGATCCAGAAACTGGAGAGCAGAGTGAGTGACATCGGCAAAGGATAAAGTGGGCTAGTGTTTGTTCAGCTTGAGCTCCGGTTTTACCTCGGGGTGCAGGGACTGGGGGCTGAGGGTGCAGCTCACCTGGTCTTGCTGGAGTGAGGTCCTGAATCCAGTCCGACTCCCAGGTGAGTCTCCTGCAGGAATCAGCACCTGGTGGGCGGGAGTGGGATATTGCAAGGGGGGGGGGGCAGGAGCCAGGCAAGTACAGCAGGGGGGGGTTGGTCCGGAGACGATCAGGTCTGGGGAGGGGGGTGAAGCTCGTGCTAGCGGAGGTCCAAGGTTTCGCCGGGGGTCTGGGGGATTCCACCTTCTTACAGCTTTCAAAGAAACAAAATAATTTAACAATCTTCCTATAACAGAAAATGCTGGAAATACTTAGCAGGTCAGGCAGCATCTGTGGAGAGAAACAGAGTTAACAATGAAAAGTCATCGACCTGAAACGTTAACTCTGTTTCTCTCTCCACAAATACTACCTGACCAGCTGAGTATTTCCAGCATTGTCTGTTGTTATTTCAGATTTCCAGCATCCGCAGTATTTTGCTTTTGTATTAACAATCTTCCTCTTCAACTCTCAATGTTAAGTATTTGTTCAGGGACAGAAATCAAATCGTCGCACAGCAAAGGATATTGAGCCTTGTCTCTGCTTCCAGACAAGTTAATGTTGAGGGCCACTGCTGGGTCAGGAGGAACCGATATCTGGCACCAGTGAATCTCTCACACGGTGTCACGGGGTCAAGAAAGTTGCCCAGCTTCCCCTCCCTCACCAATGACCTGCCACTAAATCGAATATAAATCTTCTTAGAAGTTTTAAACATTCAGCTCATCGAGGTGATGACATCAGCATAAGCTAGGACAGGTTGTCCTGGGTGCCTTTTTATTGGCTATGCAACATTCAGCCTCGAATACCGTTCGACGATCACAAACTCTGATAAAGGGGAAACAGTGGATGTGGTGTATTTGGATTTCCAAAAGGCATTCGATAAGGTGACACATAAAAGGTTATTACACAAGATTAGGGCTCATGGGGTTGAGTGTAATATAGTAGCATGGATAGAGGATTGGTTAACGAACAGAAAACAGAGAGTAAGGATAAACGGATCTTTTTCAGATTGGCAGGCTGTAACTAGTGGGGTGCCACAAGGATCAGTGTTGGAGCCTCAGCTATTTACAATCTATATTAATGACCTAGATGAAGGGACCGAGTGTAATGTATCCAAGTTTGCTGATGATACAAAGCTAGGTGGGACAGTAAGCTGTGAGGAGAACGGAGAGTGCAAAGGGATATCGATAGACTAAGTGAGTGGGCAGTAAGGTGGCAGATGGAGTATAATGTAGGGAAATGTGAGGTTATTCACTTTGGTAGGAAGAACAGGAAAAACAGAATATTTTTTAAATGGTGAGAAACTTTCGAATGTTGGTGTTCAGAGATTTGGATGTCCTCGTGCAAGAAACACAGAAAGCTAGCATGCAGGTACAGCAAGCAGTAAGGAAGGCAAATGGCATGTTGGCCTTTATTGCAAGGGGGTTGGAGTATAAGAGTAAGGAAGTCTTGCTGCAATTGTACAGGGCCTTGGTGAGACCACACCTGTAGTACTGTGCACAGTTTTGGTCTCCTTATTACTAGATTGATTCCTGGGATGAGGGGGCTGTCCTATGATGAGAGATTGTGTAGAATGGGCCTATACTCTCTGGAGTTTAGAAGAATGAGAGGTGATCTCATTGAAACATACAAGATTCTGAAGGATATTGACAGGGTAGATGCTGAGAGGTTGTTTCCCCTGGCTGGAGTGTCTAGAACTAGGGGGCATAGTCTCAGGATAAGGGGTCGGCCATTTAAGACTGAGATGAGGAATTTCTTCACTCAGAGGGTTGTGAATCTTTGGAATTCTCTGCCCCAGAGGGCTGTGCATGCTGAGTCTTTGAGTATATTCAAGGCTGAGATAGATAGATTTTTGGACTCTAGGGGAATCAAGGGATATGGAGATCGGGCAGAAAAGTGGAGTTGAGGTCGATGATCAGCCATGATCTTATTGAATGGCGGAGCAGGCTCGAGGGGCCGAATCCTGCTCTTATTTCTTATGCTCTGCCGTAGCATCCTTCTCGTGTTGTCACCCCCCATAAGCAGCCTTTTATGGGGTTGATTCAATCTGCGCTGTATCTACGTGTACAGTAACGGGAGCGGGGATGCACCATCTCCCCCTTGTGACCTGAAACAGATATTCACGTCCCTCACATGTATTTGTCAATCTCTCGAAGCCAGGCCTAGGAAACACTTGGTGAGAGAAAGTCAGACATGATTATTAAGCTGCTTTAATTCACAGCAAGGTGAACAGACAAAACACCCATCATGATCAGACTCAATTCAATCCATACAACTTATTTTTACACGATAGAAAATAAAGAATACAGCACCATAACCCACATCAGTGGGTCGACTTACTTGACTTAAAGATGGCTCTAACTATCCTTTTGTTAAACGTCCAATCCCTCGACACCTCAATACCCCACCAGGACAGCCTCAGGGCGCTGTGCTTCTTCCTTGAACAGAGTCCCCATCCACCACCACCCTCCTCCGCCGTCTGGCTGAACTTGTTCTCACATTGAACAAATTCTCCTTTGACTCCACTCGCTTTCTCCAAATAAAAGGTGTTATGGGTACCTGCATGGGTCCTAGCTATGCCTGCATTTTCATGGGATATGTGGAACATTCTTTGTTCCAGTCCTACTCAGGTCCCCTCCCTCACCTCTTTTTCCGGTACATTGATGACTGTATCGGTGCCGTTTCTTGCTCTCGCCCCGAACTGGAAAATTTCATCAACTTTGCTTCCAATTTCCACCCTTCCCTCACCTTCACATGGTCCATCTCCGACTCTTCTCTTCCACGACTTCACTGTCTCCATTTCTGGGGATAGGCCATTGACAAACATCCACTATAAGCCCACTGACTCCCACAGCTACCTGGACTACACTTCCTCCCAGGACTCTATTCCATTCTCCAAGTTTCTCCGTCGCATCTGTTCGGACGATGCCACCTTCCATACTAGTGCTTCCGATATTCCTTTTTCCTCAACCGAGGATTCCCCTCTACCATGATTGACATGGCTCTCGTCTGTGTCCGTTCCATTTCCTGCACTTCTGCTCTCACCCCTTCCCCTCCCTCCCAGAACCATAATAGGGTTCCCCTTGTCCTCAACTTTCACCCTACCAGCCTCCACATTCAGCGGATCATCCTCTGCCATTTCTGCCACCGTCAGCGTGATCCCACCACCAAACACATCTTCCCCTCCCCTCCCAGCATTCCGAAGGGGCCGCTCCCTCCGCGACACCCTGGTCCACTCCTCAATCACCCCCAACAACCCTTCCCCCTTCCCACGGCACTTTCCCGTGCAAGCGCAGGAGATGCAACACCTGCCCTTTTACCTCCTCCCGTCCCACTGCCTAGGGCCCCAAACACTCCTTTCGAGGTGAAATAGCGATTTACTTGTACTTCTTGCAATTTAGTATACTGTATTCACTGCTCACGATGTGGTCTCCTCTACACTGGGGAGACCAAACGCAGATTGGGTGACCGCTTTGCGGAACACCTCCGTTCAGTCCACAAGCGTGAACCCGAACTTCCGGTCACCTGTCACTTTAATTCTCCGCTCTACTCCCACTCCGTTCTCGGCCTCTTACACTGTTCCAATGAAGCTCGACGTAAGCTCGAGGAACAGCACCTCAACCTTTCGATTAGACACTTTACAGCCGTCTGGACTCAACATCAAGTTCAACAATTTCAGACCATAACCTCTGCCCCTATTTTTTCAGATGGCAGCTGTTGATGATTCTGCTATTCCCATTTACACACTTCTTCTAGACCCATTTTTCATTACTTGTCCCATTACCATCTCCTTTTACTTTGTCCAATCATACCTTTTGTCATTTAATCACTCCTGCCTTCCCTTTTGTTCTTATCTCCCCTCTCCACTTGCTTAAAATCTGCTCGATCTCTAACTTTTTCCAGTTGACGAAAGATCATTGACCTGAAATGTTAACTCTGTTTTTCTCTCCACAGATGCTGCCTGACGTGCTGAGTATTTCCAGCATTTTCTGCTTTTTTTTTTAAACTTGTGAGAATTCACTTTCTTTTTTAAAAAAAATTAATAGTAACTCATTTTTAAATTCATTCCCTGGAAAAATGGTTAAAAAATCCTGAATTGCGGCACAGGCATTTTAGCAAAACCCACGTCAATGACCCATTTTCCTTTGTTTTCCAGTTGAGGGAGCTAGAGTCTGAGCTGGAGTCTGAACAGAAGAAAAGTGTGGACTCCGTAAAAGGACTCCGAAAGTACGAGCGGAGAATCAAGGAGCTGACCTACCAGGTAGAGTACCCAAGGAGCTTGTGAAACGTGCCGGATTATGCAGAATCCTTCACCCTCTTGTTGCAATCTTTGCTGCATTTCCTGGAGCAAGAGCCTGAATAGCTCCACATTCCACTCCTGGTAACACCTGACCCTGTGAACTCTCTGGGGCTAATCTCTCCGACCTACAATCCTGAAAGGGATGCATGAACAGAGAGACCTGGGGTATATGTGCACAAATCGTTGAAGGTGGCAGGGCAGGTTGAGAAAGCGGTTAAAAAAGCTTAGGGGATCGTGGGCTTCATAAATAGAGGCATAGAGTACAAAAGTGTGGAAATGATGATGAACCTTTATAAAACACTGGTTCGGCCTCAACTGGAGTATTGTGTCCAATTCTGGACACCGCACTTTAGGAAGGATGTGAAGGCCTTCGAGAGGGTGCAGAAAAGATTTACGAGAATGACTCCAGAGATGAGGGACTTCAGTTACGTGGATAGATGGAGAAGCTGGGGCTGTTCTCCTTAGAGCAGAGGAGATTTGATAGAGGTGTTCAAGATCATGAGGGGTCTAGACAGAGTAGATAGAGAGAAACTGTTCCCATTGGCGGAAGGGTCGAGAACCAGAGGACACAGATTTAAGGTGATTGGCAGAAGAACCAAAGGCGACATAAGAAACTTTTTTACACAGTGAGTGGTTAGGATCTGGAATGCACTGCCTGAAAGGGTGGTGGAGGCAGACTCAATCACAGCTTTCAAAAGGGAGTTGGATAAGTGCCTGAATGAAAAACATTTGCAGGGCTACGGGGAAAGTGCGGGGGAGTGGGACTGGCTGAAGTGCTCTTGCAGAGAGCTGGCACAGGCCGAATGGCCGCCTTCCATGCTGTAACCATTCTAGGATTCTATGACCTCTTCCCCAGTGACTGCTACAATCCCATCAAAGAATTTGCACTCGCCCGCCCCCGTCTATCGCTCCAGAATACTCGCTGACCAAGAACCTCGTCATTCCTGACCTCGAGTCTATTGACATCCCAACACAGAAACATGGCTCTCGGCAGCAAGTCCTGCAGAGATCATTAGGTGGTGATCAGGTTACTTCATCTCACCCTGTCAGCATGTCTTTCTATTCCTCTCTCCCTCATATGCTTATCCAGCTTCCCCTTAATTGCATCTGTGCTATTCACCTCAACCACTCCCTGTGGTAGCGAGTTCCACATTCTCAGCACTCTCTGGGTAAAGAAGTTTCTCCTGAATTCCCTATTGGATTTATTAGTCATGATGCGGAGATGCCGGCGTTGGACTGGGGTGGACAAAAATGAGAAGTCGCACAACACCAGGTTATAGTCCAACAGATTTATTTAAAATTACAAGCTTTCGGAGCTGTCGCCCCTTCCTCAGGTAAAGTTACAATTTATTAGTGACTATCTTATATTTATGGCCCCTAGTTCTGGTCTCGCCCACAAGTGGCTACATCTTCTGTACGTCTACCCAATCAAACCCCTTCATAATTTTTAAAGGCCTGTATTAGGTAAAGTGTCTCCACTGCTTGAGATTTTGCGCCACTTTCACAGCAGAAAGCTACAATTTTCTTCATTTTGAGGTGACGTCAAAATGATTGAGGGGGTCATGACCCCCACTGGATTTAGGGTTTTGAAAGTTCACCCGTGAAACTGCAGGTCTGGTATTAACCTGTCAATTCCTTGATCAGGGTGAGGAGGACAGGAAGAACCTAATTCGTATGCAAGACCTCATCGATAAGCTGCAGCTGAAAGTCAAGAGCTACAAACGACAGGCTGAAGATGCTGTGAGTTTACCCGCATTTCTGCAAGTTTCTCATTGATGCCCGTTTCATTTAGCGAGGTAACAACACTTTATGGTTTTATTACAGGAGGGAAACGCCAGCACAAGCTTAACCAAGTACAGGACGCTGCAGCATGAGCTGGACGATGCTGAGGAACGTGCTGAGATAGCAGAGTCTCAGGTCAACAAGCTGAGAACCAAAAGCAGGGATATCAAGGTACGAAAGAGACAAGCAGCTTCATTTTGGAAAAACAGCAGAATTAATTTGCCTGATATAGTGAAAGGTCCGAGATTTCCAGATTACTCTGTACGACTAAAAATGTAGAGAACCGTGGTCTGTAATATCGCCCATCTCCGCCCCTGTCTCAGCTCATCTGCTGCTGAAACCCTCATCCAAGCCTTTGTTACCTCCAGACTTGACTATTCCAACACTCTCCTGGCCTGCCTCCCATCTCCCACTCTCCGTAAACTTCAGTTCATCCAAAACTCTGTTGCCCATATCCTAACTCGAACCAAGTCCCATTCACCCATCACCCCTGTGCCTGCTGATCTACACTGGCTCCCGGTCCAGCAACATCTCGATTTTAAAATTCTCAGCATTCTTTTCAAATCCCTCTATGGCCTCGTCCCTCCCCATCTCTAACCTCCTCCAGCCCTACAAATCTCTGAGATCTCTGCACTTCTCCAATTCTGGCCTCTTGTGCATCCCCGATTTTCATCGCTTCACCACTGGTGTCTTCAGCTGCCTGGGCCCTAAACTCAAACTCCCTCCCTAAACCTCTGCCTCTTTACCTCCTTTAAGACGCTCCTTAAAACCTACCTCTTTGACCAAGCTTTTGGTCACCTGTCCCAACATCTCCTCATGTGGCTCAGTGTCAATTTCTGTCCTGTGAAGCACCATGGGAGGTTTCAGTTGGTAAAGGCATTGTATATGTTGTAATCCTAACTATATGCCTCCTCATTACTGATCCAACAAGTGGAAATAATCTCTCTTTATCCTCTCAAATTTCCCCCACTCCTATTCGACCCCCTGAACCTTCTCTACTGCAGTGAATACAATCCCAGTTTTACAAGTCAATAATTACTATATCCTTCCATGCCTGATGTAATCCAGTGAAACTACAGCATACCTTTTCCTTAGCTCTTATATCCATATAATAGGGTGCCAAAGATTCAGTTATGATCTAACCAAAGTTTTGTAGTGATTCATCATCAACTCCTCGTTTTATTCATCAATCCCACTCATTTTTTGTGGCTTTTTCCACCGCCTGTAATCTTGCTTTAAAAGTCTTAAAATCCTAAATCCAGTGACGGAGACATTGGGGGCCATCATGACCCCCTCAATCATTTTGAGGTCAGCCAACATGGGTTTGGAGGAAGTGCCTCCACTCGCTCCCAGGACCCTCACTCGCCCATCTTCAGCCTCCAGGTTCGGCCTGAGAGTCTGTGAAATCCCGCTTGGTCTTCGCCGGGTAAGCTGGCATTTCCCCAGCTCGGTCCCCTTCCTGCCAAATGGACCAAATACTCCAACCAGTCGACCAAACATACCTCTGCCACTTCCTAAATTTGCGCACCTGAACCCCCCCCCCCAAACTGAGACGTCTGCATCTGAACCGCTAGATTCCCCTGCTCCTCCAGTTCACTGAGAAATGACACGTCCGGTTGCAGGCTAGGCATCCCCCCCCCCCCCCCCCCAACCCCCCCACCCACCGGTTGTGCCGAGGCCCCCGGTTACTCCTGAAGGGAATCTGCTGACTCTGCTCATATTTGGTGTTTACAAAAGTCATTTTTTCCTATTTCAGCATGAAGAGTGAAGGACTGAGCTCAAGTCTCTGAATCGGCTCCCTGCTGCTTTTTGTTTCAATGTAGTTTTAGTGCAACAAAGCTTGTGTGAATAAAGCAAATCAGAATGCAACTCATCAGCCTGGGATTGATCTTTCCAGCAGTTCACCTTTAAATGTAATTTCCTGGCAGCTTCCCACCTTGTGAGAATGATCAGTACAGTCACAGTCAAGAAAATAATCCTCGAATACTGGGCGGAGCAGTTTACAGCATTAACATACAATACTGCGGAGCAGTGACATGGACTCGGCACAATCCCGTGTCCCTCCACACGTGGAGTTCCCAAATCTGAGCCACATTGCTTTGGTATGAAGGGAATGATAAAAAAAAATCTGGAAAAGAATAATTCCCACTGACTGGGGAGAAGGAGGAGGTCACTGCAGTTGGTGCAGAACACGAGACTGGGAAAGGAATCAGAAAATAACTGGAAAACTAGCCCCCAACCACCTCACATTAACCATTAAACTACACCAGCTGATGAGCGGAGGCAAGAAACACACGAAACGAGCCCACAGGCCACATTTCCTGCTCCTTTTCTGACGATGACGTTTTAATTCATAGAATCATAGAAAGTTACAGCACGGAAGGAGGCCATTTCGGCCCATCGTGTCCGCCAACAAAGAGCTATCCAGCCTAATCCCACTTCCCAGCTCTTGGTCCGTAGCCTTGAAGGTTACAGCATCCCAAGTGCACATCCAAGTACTTTTTAAATGTGGTTAGGGTTTCTGCCTCTACCACCCTTTCAGGCAGTGAGTTTTAGACCCCCACAACCCTCTGGGTGAAGAAATTTCCCCTCAAATCCCCTCTAAACCTTCCACCAATTACTTTAAATCTGTGCCCCTGGTTTTTGACCCCTCTGCTAAGGGAAATAGGTCCTTTCTATCCACTTTCTATGCCCCTCAATTTTATACACTTCAATAAAGTCTCCCCTCAGCCTCCTCTGTTCCAAGGAAAACAGACCCAGCCTATCCAGTCTTTCCTCATAGCTAAGATTCTCTACTCCTGGCAACATCCTTGTAAATCTCCTCTGTACCCTCTCTAGTGCAATCACATCTTTCCTGTAATGTGGTGACCAGAACTGCACGCAGTACTCTAGCTGAGGCCTAACTAGTGTTTTATACAGTTGAAGCATAACCCCCCCCCTGCTCTTGTATTCTATGCCACGGCTAATAAAGGCAAGCATTCCGTATGCCTTCTTAACCACCTTATCTACCTGGCCTGCTACCTTCAGGGATCTGTGGACATGCACTCCAAGGTCCCTTTGTTCCTCTACACTACTCAGTGTCCTACCATTTAATATGTATTCCCTTTCCTTGCTAGCCCTCCCCAAATGCATTACCTCACACTTCTCCGGATTGAATTCCATTTGCCACTGTTCTGCCCACCTGATCAATTTATTGATATCTTCCTGCAGTCTACAGCTTCCTTCTTCAGTATCAACCACACAGCCGATTTTAGTATCATCTGCAAACTTCTTAATCATACCCCCTATATTCAAGTCTAGATCATTGATATATACCACAAAAAGCAAGGGACCTAGTACCGAGCCCTGCGGAACCCCACTGGAAACAGCTTTCCAGTCACAAAAACACCCATCAACCATTACCCTCTGCTTCCTGCCTCCGAGCCAGTTTTGAATCCAACTTGACACTTTGCCCTGGATCTCATGGGCTTTTAACTTCGTGACCAGTCTGCCATGTGGAACCTTATCAAAAGCCTTGCTAAAGTCCATATACACTACATCAAACGCACTACCCTCATCTAACCTCGTTACCTGTTCAAAAAATTCAATCAAGTTTGTCAGACACGACCTTCCCTTAACAAATCCGTGCTGACTATCCTTGATTAATCCGTGTCTTTCTAAATGAAGATTTATCCTGTCCTTCAGAATTCTTTCCAATAATTTTCCCACCACTGAGGTTAGGCTGACTGGCCTGTAATTACTCGGTCTATTCTTTTCTCCCTTTTTAAACAAGGGTACCACATTAGCAGTCCTCCAGCACCACACCTGAAACCAGAGAGGATTGGAAAATGATGGTCAGGCCCTCTGCTATTTCCTCTTTTGCTTCGCTTAACAGCCTGGATTTATCCACTTTTAAAGCTGCTAAACCCCTTAATACTTCCTCTCTCACTACGTTTATTTCATCTAATATTTCACACTCCTCCTCCCTGATAGCAATGTCTGCTTCGCCCCTCTCCTTTGTGAAAACAGACGCAAAGTATTCATTAAGAACCCTACCGACGTCTCCCGCCTCCACACACAGATTACCCTCATGATCTCTAATAGGCCCTACCCTTTCTTTAGTTATCCTCTTACTCTTAATATATTTATAAAACATCTTTGGGTTTTACTTGATTTTACTTGCCAAGAATTTTTCATGCACTCTCTTTGCTTTCCTAATATCCTTTTTAATTGCACCCCAGCACTTTCTATACTCCTCTAAAGATTCTGCAGTATTTAGCCCTCGGTATCTGTCATACGCCTGCCTTTTTTTCTTTATCCTACCCTGTATGTCCCTAGACATCCAGGGGGCTCTAGATTTGTTAGTCCCACCTTTTTTCTTTAAGGGCACATATTTGGTCTGAACCCTCCGGATATCCTCCTTGGATGCCTCCCACTGCTCTGACACTGATTTACCTTCAAGTAGCTGTTTCCAGTCCACTATGGTTAAATCCCTGCTGAGCTTAGCAAAATTTTTATTCCTGGTCTATCCTTGTCCTTTTCCATAACTACCTTAAATCTAACTGAATTATGGTCACTAGCACCAAAATGCTCCCCCACTGATACGCCTTCTACCTGCCCAGCTTCATTCCCTAAAACTAAGTCCAGAACCGCCCCCTCCCTTGTTGGGCTTGCTACATACTGGCTAAAAAGGTTCTCCTGGATGCATTTTAGGAATTCCGCACCCTCTATACACTTCACACTAATTCAGACGGGAAACTTCCCGGCAAGGTGCTGTAGGCGAGAGGGATCATCGCATCTCGCCCTCCCACTGCCCCCAAAATAACAAGTAGATCTGGAATACTTAATCCCAAATTTCAGCCCAGCCTGTGCCAAATGCCAGAAACTGGGACTCAAACCGATAATCAGGAAGCCAAGGACTATCTGGGTAGATTATTCGGAGCACAGCCAGCGTGCGCAGACTGCAAACACACAGAATGTTCTTGGCAAATTTCAGAATACCTTCACATCAACCAAAATAACTGTCTGCAATGCTGAATATAAAAGTTGATTTAGCAGAACATACATGATCACATCACACTCTGAACACATTTGTAATTTGCTCATGTTCCTTTGTGAGTAAATCTTCATTCAGTACCTGGGCACATGGAGTGAAGCTTCACATTAAATCACCTTTACTTCGAGCTTTTAAAAGGTAAACTCTACAGAGTGCTGACGGAACACTGCACTTCAAACATTTTGTACAGGCAAACAGGCTCAAGCACATCACCCCCTTCCCCACAATCAACGTGACATCAACTTGCCACAACATGCAAACTTTAACCAGCAGTGTCTGATTTCCAGAAACTTAGTGGAAAACTGTCCCCTCCTACCTGCTGCTGAAGGAGCAGACTCATGAGCTCAGCACCTTCTCCAGGAGATCATTCTTCAGGTGATCCCAGGCACCCAGTGTTGACAAGCAATTAGACTGACGATAGTCAAATCCAAACCACACATGGAGGCTATTCAGCAGATACCAGTGGAGAAAGGTCAGGTGGTCTGGTTGATTTTTCCTCTTCCTACCATGATGCCGATGCCTGGCTGATCCAGCACAGATTGAAGCTGGGTCCTCTCGGCCTTTACCAGCCGAGTCAGAGAAGGGGACAACTCACTTACGTCAGGGAAACCTGCCAAAGAAATTCCTCAAAGTCCAACTTTGGAAAAATTGTTAGTTATTATTAGGTAGCAATAATGAACTTCCTTATGCATCCGATATAGTTACTTCAACTGCAAGGCAACCGGAGAATGCCCATCTGGGGGCGGGTGTATATACAAATCTCACACTGGTGTAAGGTAATCAGAAGCATTTTTATTGTCATGTACAATAACAGATTAAATAAACAATGATAAAAACAAAATATATATATTTTAACTGGAGAGCAGAGAGGCATTCTAGGAGCAGGCAGCAGTATACCCTGGGTCCAGGTCATTGCCGCAGGTTCTCTGAAGAGGAGGGTGTGAAATATCAAAGGGGCGAAAATTTCACCAGGAGCTTTGTAGAACAAAATGGATCCATTTCCAAACCATTAAAAGTCATCAAAAATAGTTTGGTGGAAACTTTCAGCAGTTGGGTAAATCTTCAAAAAGGCAATTTTAACAGTTGAGCAACTTGAGTTAGGTTTGGATAAGACTATCCGAGACTTGGCTCACAACAGGACTTCAAAACAGCCATCATCTGGTAAAGACTGGCAAATTGCAAGGCTACTTACTACTGATCTCTTTTGCCTTGAAATTAAGCTCAATGTATTCATAAAAATTCCTGCCTCTATTTGAGGGAAGGGGTTAATCCGTTGAAATGGAACAGGGCCAGTTAAATAGCAAAAGTGTTTCATACAAACACATTCATGCACGAATACCCAGAGAACTTAGTTTCAAGGCATCATATGGGAAAATAATCAGCTCCTGACCCTCCATCTTCATGTGGTTTAACAGTGAAGTTTCCTATCTAGGTTGGTGATTTTCTTGCCACATTTCTTTTAAGAATCAAATTTAGACGGAGAATTTTTTTTTAAATAACAAAACTGGGTACCAACAGGCTCTGCTGCAATCTCTTCCAACAAAGACACAAGGGGATTTACTGAAGGCTAAATGAATCACATTTCAAATCAGTTTGTGTGTTCTCTGGGGTTCAATTGAAGGGTGATCAAAGTATAGATGGTTAAGGGGTGATTTGATTGAGGTTTTAAGGATTTTCAAAGGAATTGATAGGGCAGAGAGAGAGAAACTTTTTCCGCTGGTGGGGGGAGTCTAGAACAAGGGGTCATAACCTTCAAATCAGAGCCAGGCCATTCAGGAGAGAAGTTAGGAAACACTTCTTCACGCAAAGGGTGGTAGAAGTGTGGAACTCTCTTCCACAAAAAGCAGTAGATGCTGGGGCTCAATTAATAATTTTAAATGAGACTTTTGCTGGACAAGGGCAAGAAAGGATAAGGAGCCAAGGTAGGTGGATGGAGTTAAGATACAGATCAGCCACGAATGGTGGAACAAGCCCGAGGGGCTGAATGGCCGACTCCTGTTCCTATGTTTCTAAAGTAGGAGTTTGTGGTCAAATGAAGATGAGACATTATGAGCAGGGCACCTCAGTAAGGTGGCTACTGAAATTCCAATACCCGATAACCCGAGATGGAAGGACTCCTTGTCAAATCCACATTACCACCTAAATCGCTGTCCCGAGAGGCAGAGAGCATTATTGCAGTGAATTTCATCAATTTTTAATCTAGAGGCAATTTGTGAAGTTTGTTGTTAAACATATAATAGGCTGTAAAGTGGTCTAAAAGACAACTTTAGCTCCAACAGGATTCTCTTTCACAGATCGGTTATACAAACACCAGTCCATTGATTGGTCAACCATAGCCGCGGCCCTCTGAGTCCAACTCCGCTTTCATCATCGGTTAGAAATAAGAGGAAGGGAACTGAAGTACTTTTCATCGTGATATTACACTTCCCCCCCCCCCCGCCCCCCCCAAAATAGTTGCTCATTCCCTCAACCTTACTGCTAGATTTGGCAGGTATTCAATATGATGTAGAATGATTCATCAATACTCAAGTTCTTTCCATTTCACTGCTGCACTTACTCCTTTCCCAGTTTAAAGTTACATTGAACTCCCAGCCCAGATCCACTTTATACCTTTTAAAAGAAATTAATTGAAACAGAACTTTCAGATGGGAGATAAGGTAACCTTAAAAAGTGTTGGAAAGGCTACAATGCCTCAGATGGCAAGTGCTGGATCATCTCGGGCAGACGTTTGAACTCAAAGACACACTCACGGAACACAAACACCTTTCTGCTACAAAGACTAGGCACAGGACTGAATCAAGAAATCAGCAACTCACATGAGCTGCCACTCGTCATTTTGCATTATAGACGAGCACCAAAGTATTCAATAATCGCAATGGGAAAATTGTGGCGCAATCACAGGGAGATATTGGAAAAAGGAAATTTACACAACACACAGAGCGGAACTAAGATTTCAGTAAGAATGTATCCAGAGTCTTGCAGTGTTAAATGAAGCAGAGCAGGAAGAATGTCAGTGAGAAAGCCACCATTAACGAGATGGGCTGGTTTGTCCCTCACCAACACTGCCCTGAAGTACTGCGGACTTGTCTTTCTGCCACACAGGGTTGACAGTTCTAATCTTTCATTACCAAGCATATCACCTTGGTGCCAACCTGACCCCAGGGAATTCAGTGGCAGGTTACCACATGCCAGAACCTTCCCTCCCTGCAACCATTCCCCCTTTGACAGAAATCCACCTCACAGCCTGGTCCTGGATCTTGCAAGTGGTGGGAGGAAGCCCTTCCGTTGCACATCAAGGAATCCTGAACTGTATGGATACCTCTTACACCTTTAACCTGCACTGGGATTTGGCCGTCATTGTAGGAAGATGTGAAAAATCAAAGCATCTTCACCCTTTCTCAGTACAATTATGAACCACTCTCCAGGTTAAAATTAACATTGATCAAAGCCCCGTGAAGCAACAACTGGAGAATGTGCTGGTACCTTTGAGATCCCCTCTGGAGCTGTGCAAACCAAAACACACTTGGGAACACCCACCATCTCATCCATTGGTTAGCCCATTGTTTATAGTCAGGCAACACATCATCTGGAAGGAGCATTATAATTCTTTCAGAAATGCCTCACAGCAAGAACATCCTTTTTGATGCCTTGGGATGTTTTACTATGTTAAAGGCGCTATATAAATACAAGTTGTTGTTGTTGTTGTTGCTGCCATCCAACAAATCACAAACACTGAATATGAGAGGACAGTGGGCAACTTTGTCCCATTCCTTTTGAGAGAGGCTAAGTGAGTCTCCCATCTACACTCGGAACTGAAGTACAATCCCAAATAAAATCTGTGATTTAACCAAGCACTCCTATTTTTGTTTCAGGAGGCTACATAAGGCACTAGGTCCAAAACTTTACAAAAATGAATAAAAGCAATGTAAGTGCATTTCCCAAGCCTTGCTCTGCTCTTTGATCTTCTATAAAGCCACAACCTGCCCGACCCATTCCCCACAAGAACAAAATCCAGCTTGTTCCTTTCCAATTACTGCATGGGCTTTTAAAACACCCAATACACATGCTGAAGAACCAAGTGAGGCTCCCCAATAGTTCTCGGTCTCTAAGATCCCTCTTCTTGTGGAAAAAGCCCTGGAACAGCTGCGGATCTGCCTGGCACAGTCCATTAAGGACGATCTGTGCAGCATACTCTGCTGGCTTATTGAACTTTTATGCAGATCCATTCCATATCCTTTGGGCCAGTGCTCGCCCAAGACTCCAAGAATGCAGCCACAGGTTGGTTGGAGTGAATTGGACTTTTTAGTTACAGGTACTAACTAACCCAAAGGAACCCTTTATATCCAGACTGATGACATCTTTAGCCAATGGAAAAACAATTTTGGATCATTTTAGTATAATTACATAACCTGGCGGATGAACACAACCCACTGATACTGCGTTATCTCAATGAGCTGCATTGTAACCCACCGTTGCTTCCATTGGTCTGTAGAGACTTTGAGTACAGTCTTAAAGACTCTTCGGCTAGTTCTATTCCCATTGCAGCCAACTGCTGTCAGTCTAAAGTTCTGAAACATTTGCAAAGCTCTTTACTGACCCCTGCTGTTAATGATGGAGTATTACAACATTAATTATCCTGAGCAGATGTGTAGCTGCCAACTTTAATTCATTTAAAAATCCTGAACAGTCTTTGGTTATCCAAAGAACTGCGAATATAAACTGGTGCAGGCAATATCACAACGAGACCAGCCCAAAAGGCTGTGGATGCTGGGGGGTAAATCAAAATTTTCAAGATCGAGATCGATAGATTTTTGTTAGGTACGTGCATCAAGGGATATGGATCAAAGGCGGGTAAACGGAGTTATTACAGATCACCCATGATTTAATAGAACAGTGGAACGGACTCAAGGGGCTGAATGGACTCCTCCTATTCTGACGCACTATTTCCGAAATTTGAATTTTTTTTTTAAATGGGTGAAATCAACTGCAAGGAAATCCATAAAAGAGATTGCAATCCGAGAACTTTGGGTTTCACTGGACTGAACTCAATAAACAATGGACTGAATGAATGAATGGGAATGAGTGAGAAAATCATTCATCTCAATTATAGCAGAAAATGCAAAGTCTTTTCAATGAGACAATACTCATTGCTTTAGAGCTTCATCGGCTTTAAACCTCCTAATGTTGGAACTGGTCGAACAGAGTAGAGTAATTATCGGGTTGGTGTTTAATATCAGACAGTCTGATCACACAACAGGTGCAATGATTAGCAAGCTTGTTTCGGCGCGCAAGGAATGTGCTGCAACACAATCTTCAGAAGGATTTCTGCTGCTAGAGACCAGTAGGGAGATGGATTTAGTCTGTTTAACAGGAGTCAGCACTGTAACGTGATTACAGTTTGATGGTTAATAACTCTCAACATTGGCATCCAAAAACAATGGACTCAAAAACTCTTGCTACAGCAGTGCAGAATTTGAGTTTAGCATTTAGCCATTTTCTTCCACCCTGGTTGCGGCCACTGACCTAACACCCGTGGCCACGGCCACTGACCTAACTCCTATGGCCACGGCCACTGACCTAACTCCTGTGGCCACGGCCACTGACCTAACTCCTGTGGCCACGGCCACTGACCCACCCTGGTTGCGGCCACTGACCTAACTCCTGTGGCCACGGCCACTGACCCACCCTGGTTGCGGCCACTGACCTAACACCTGTGGCCACGGCCACTGACCCACCCTGGTTGCGGCCACTGACCTAACACCTGTGGCCACGGCCACTGACCCACCCTGGTTGCGGCCACTGACCTAACACCTGTGGCCACGGCCACTGACCTACCCTGTGGCCACGGGCTGTTTGCTGGTGTAGGACTAGGATACCATCAATAATTACAAATACAGAGGAAAAACTGTAGATCTGCTCAGTACTGAACCCGTGTCAAAGGCAGCAGCCAATAGGGCATGCAGAGGTTGCCGAGCCCAGGAGCAGAAACTGGGCATAACCACTGCAGCAGAACACGGTAATCCTTAAATCTGGTGGGGTGGGTTATAAGAACACATCTGGGAGCTCCCCGCATAGTGCCACCAGTAAGCAGCTGAGCCAAACAGCCCAGGTCCAATCCCATGTCAGAGTTAAGTTATCTGATCTCAGCTCAGAGCAGTGCCCCTGGGTTAGGGAGGGCAAGTCTGTCAGGCCCATAGTGAAAGTGCATGTGTGTGGAGGCTGCGTGAAGATCAGGTTTGGCTGCGATGCTCACATGGCTCAATAGTCCATAGACACTTGCCATCAAGGCTTACATAATAGTGGACACTCAGGTGAGGCACTGGAGATGATGCAGGACTGTGGAACTAAGATCGCAGCAACAATCAAAACCTTCAGGAGAGGTTGGGAGGGCAGCATATCAGTGACTAGAGGCGCTGTTTTCTTAGCCTCTTTCCACACAAGCTCTTGGTATCAGCCAGATTGGAACTGTAAGATACTAAGGAGACAGCAGATAGGGGAGAGGCTGAGAGTAGATTTCCAGCCCTGTCCCTTTGGTTGGGGGGGAGGGGTAGACTCAAGGAGACAAAGATGCCCATGAAATAGTCAGCAAGCCTACTGTGGGGGTGTTTTCACATAACAGACCCTAACTATTACAAACCAACTCCTCGGCTCTCCCCAATCACCTGGAAGAAACACCAATTATGGCCAATGGCGGAACTCAAACCCTAATCAGAAATACTCCCAAATATTCTGTCAACCTTCAAAAGCTTGTAACAAGCTGACAACCACCCCACCCGTCCAGACCCCGATAGTGTACACACCAGCTCAGCAACAGATGAGATTAGAATGTACGGAGAATTGATTTGGGATTCCAAAAATATTAAGTAAAATATGTGAAGCAGATCAGCTGCACAATGCGAGAGCAGCCATGGGCCAGCCTCACTTACACAAGTAAACTGTTCTCACTGACGGACAGCACCTTGGCTTAATACTTGTTGGAAGTTTTCAAATAGGAAAGAATTATTTTGCAGTTTTGTCCCAGGGAAGAGGTGACACTACCTGGAGATTCAGATACAAATTCAGACCCACCATCAGAATGACCTGGTGCACTGGTAGCAATACACTCCAGGGAGAATCAGGCTTAAGCCGATACACTCCAGGGAGAATCAGGCTTAAGCCTATACACCAACATTGTGCATCCTCATCTTGTGGATAGTCTTTTTATTTATCAACTCAAACAACTCCATCACCAGTACTTCACCCTCGTGTTTATAGATCATAATACTATCCCCAGACACAAGACGTTTGGAAAGACTAAATCTGTACTGTTTTTCCACAGTGCAAGTGGACACAGCACAAACATTTCACACGCGATACACTTGACTGAAATCTTAGTGACATTGAATTTTGTCATTTGATGTCACACTGACAGATTTTTTAACTTCCACTATTTCTCCACAAGTATTATAAACTGCACTAATTCAGGCCGATTAACCATTATTTTACACATATATACAGCTCACTCATCTAGTGAAGTTTAATGGCTTTACACAAATCAGCATTCAATCAAAAACCCAACAGATGCTCTGCCTGTGGCTCAGAGAGTTTATCCAGTGAGTATCTGAGCCACACAGACCAGGAAGACCCCCCCACATGTTGTGCTCAGTTAGCTGATCATAGCCTCAGAGCACCATGGGTAGGGACAGAAGAATTGGCCAGGGTTACGGACCCGGATCAGTATCCAACGTTTCCAGCTGAAAGTTCAAGGACAGATCTTGGCTCCACTTTGATGCTCCCTCCCAGTCCAATAGCCTGCAGACACTCACTGTGAAGCATCAAACTTGGGCGAGGCACTCAAGGGCGACCAGCACCCATGGAACTGCACCCAGTAAGGAGTCACCACCTTCGGGAAGAAAGAAAATTGGCAAGAGAGAAAAAAATAAAAGATGATAAATGAAAAAGGAAAAAAGCTCGATGAATAATTGTGCACTAGATCCCTTTAGAAAATGAAACCTTTCCAGACTTTGCAAAAAGCTATAGGAGCATTCAGTAGATTGTACAAGTCAAACTCCGGGCGTCTTTAGTACACTGTATATATTATAAACTATATGAGTAATAAGCTGTACATGTTATATAAGTTTTAAGTTCAATGCTTGAAAGCAGACTCAAAATACTCCAGGAGAAACACAGTTCATTGAAACCCTGATAAACAGCAACTCAGTTTACCAAAGTATTTAAAGCAAAAAGTTAATGTGAAAGAAATAAAACTACTTTTAAACTCTCAATATACATTGCCACTGTGATTACACTGAAAGTTGCTCTGTTAGCCACGAGCATCTTCCCATAACCAAGAATTGTAGATGGGAAGATGCCAAATGACACACTTAGAAGTAAACATTTAAAATACCGAATTAGAATGGGACATTTTTTTTTAAAAGATCAGAGATCTCAAAAGTGCTCCACAGTACGTTTAGCCCAAGGCAGTGCTGGTTCTCAGGCAGTTATGACTCTCTCACCCAGTGATGGAACATCTCTCATCCTCCCCCCAGCCAGTAACGTACAAGTTCAGACAACCCAAAGGATGTTTATCAAAGACAAAAGGCATCAGTTCATGGTTAAAATAAAAGCATCTGCGCCAAACCCCAACCAGCTCTTCCCCAACTCCCAGTCTGGGTGCGAACAAACATCAGACAATACGGCCTGAATATCCATGGTCTCGGGCTTACTCTGCAGCTGTACGAAGCATTAGTCCAACTGGTCCACAAGCTGCACATCAGTCTTCACTGAAGTCTTTATCAACGTTCATGTACGCTTCATCAATGTAGCTAATGATTGCACAAGGGGCCGTCCGGTCAGAACACAGGAGCAGTGATACTGTCTCTTTCCAGTAACTGAAGCTAATGCAGGAGCTCTGTGGGAGGAAGAGGATCAGGTTCAAAACTGAACTTGCAATAAAAGGTCATCAAGAGCTTTGAGCAGGAGCTCAATGCTGAAAGGTTCCCCCCTCCCTCCCTCGGCCCTAAAGGAGACATTTGATGTTGGGGTACGGCCCCTGGGTTCCAGAAGTCATACAGTACTTCACCCAATTAACCATTCTTCTCAAACATGAGGTGGTTTTTGTTAGAACAGGAGATTACAGGGTGATTGATAGATGTGCTTAAAATGTTAAAGGGATGGGACAAGGCAGCTGGAAACAGAATGTAACCAGTGGTCGAGAGAGAGCAGGAGAAACTTTTTTTTTCTTACACAGAGGGTTGAGGCTGAGGATCAGTGAGTGATTGAAGCAGAGACCGTATCAATAGGTTAAGATAAAGGAAAAGGGGATTGGGATACTGCTCATGTGAAGGACAAACAGATAGTAATTCTTTGTAATACTTGCAAGCTCAGACAGCAAGAATCAGCAAGTTACTCAAACAGGGCACGAAAGTCATGCCTGATCAAATCATGTCTCAACATTAATATACACGCACTCTCCGACCCTGACTGTGAGCTCACCGTCCTACTCGTAGTGGAAGATTAGAGAGCCAGTTACCACTCAGTTGAGTTGAGGAGTTCAGTGCAGGGAGTGAACTTTGAACCTTCCTTGGTGTACAGGGCTCATTACCAAATTCACCAATAAGCAACCCTTCTTTCTATCATTCCCCATCCCAAAGTTACTGCTCCCATCGCACTGCATTCCCCAAGACACAAAGGGCAAGACAGCGGATAGTCACCTGTTCAATCTCGAGGCTGGAGTTACATATTTAAGTTGCCATTAAAATA
Source organism: Squalus acanthias (assembly GCA_030390025.1). Classification (NCBI taxonomy): domain Eukaryota; kingdom Metazoa; phylum Chordata; class Chondrichthyes; order Squaliformes; family Squalidae; genus Squalus; species Squalus acanthias. The sequence continues at coordinate 794,927 of CM059435.1, read as the reverse complement.
ATAAACTAGGTGAAATTAAATTACATACAAAGAAAATACTCAATTGAAAAACCTAAAGATTCATGCCTCAGCTGTGTAGACTCACATTCTCCAGACACGTGCTGTCCTTATCCTTGTTGAGGTAATGCTCTTGCCAGAAGCGCAGCAGGCTGTGGAAATTGTTGAGGAGGAAGCCCGGGTATTTCTCGGAGAGCTCCTTCTCCCGCAGGGCGTTCAGGTAGAATGGCAGTTTGCCCTTCCGCCTCGCCAGCATCAAGATCACCAGGCTTGTGTTCAGACAGCTGACATTTTCCTTGAATAGGAGAAACATTAAATGTTAGTAGGCTGTGTTAGCAGTCAACCTCCTTCCTCCTCTGGTTCACAACAACACGTTTCGAGTAAGCACGAGGAACTTGATGGAGTATAAGGAACAGACATTATTGATGTCTCGTTTAAGTGATCTGCCCAACTAAACACAGAGGCCAGAATTTTCCCATCAACAAACGGGTGGGTTTGGAGCGTGAGGGCAGGTAAATTGTTAAAAATGTGAATCCCGACCTGATCCCGCCTCAAACCCGACCACTTCCGGTTTCCCCGGAGGCGGACAGCCAACCCGCTGCCAGGGGGCGGAATGTCAATTTAAATATTGTAATGAGGCTGGAAGCCTCTATTTTCCCCTCCATTTTGTGTTTAACTGCAATTCGTGAAACCCGGCAGATAAACAGAGGCGGGGACTGCTGCACCCAGGAGGTAAGTGGCTTTATACCTCGCTCCTGGATCCAGGGTCCCGACCTTACCCACCCCCTGCAATCGGAGACCCCATCACGAGGCTACTGATCACCTTCCACAGGCCCCCACCCCCCAATCCCAGGCCCCCACCCCGCAACGATGATGATGGGGCCGGCTCTGATCCTCCGGCCGATCCCCGGGCGACCCCCACCCCCACCAACCCCGATCCCCGGCCGACCACCCCCGCGATCTGCGACCCGTCCCCGGCCTGCCGATCCCGCAACCTCCCCCCAATCCTCTCTACCCGTCTCCTGCCGATCCCCAACCCCACCCTCTCGCCGATCCCTTGCAACTGAGGCCTACCAGCCCATAGCCAGCCAGCCTCGCAAGCTGGCTGGCTGCGGGTGGGAATCCGAGGCCTTGCATTCAAATTAGGCCCTGTCGTTAAATTGGCAGGGCCTGCGGGAAACCCGACCTCCCGGGTTTCCTGCCCGCCTTGGACCACCCCCCCAACCCGCCTCCCCTAACAAAATTCCGGCCAGAAAGAGCAGCTTTTTGGTTTCTGTATCTTTCGAGCTCTCTGAAGAACTATTGAAAACCATGCTCCTTTATACACCATATTTTGCCGACATCAAGGGTACATGTCATTGATAAGACCTCATGATGTATCTGCTCCTGAATCCTTTGAAGACAGTCTATTCATGTTCACACTTGTAGCTTTTTACTCCAAAGCTACTTCCCTTAAACAAGACTTCAAAGCCACCCTGTTTATATTGGAAAGCCTGTTGCTCCAAGATACAAAGAAGTTCGATTATTAACCCTCAACTCCCCAAGATGTCCAACAAGATGCAAAAACAAATCTGTGTCCAGCTTGGACTCAATTGGTGGGGGTGGGGAGTGAGAGGGCAGAGTTCAGGGAGTGAGGGGAAGGGGTCTCAGAGTAATCTACTTACCATTTTCAACATTATAAAAGCAATGAATAAAAATCATCACTGCAGGGAAGGGTTCAAATAGCAAAGGACATAGCTAAAAATGAGGAAATTAAGAGTAAGGAGGAAAATCAGGCAGATGCTTTTCTCCCAAAGGCTAGTAGAGTGGTGGAGTAAGGCCACTGAATAAACAGTATAAATAGGATCAAGAGGCATTGCCAAAGACAGGAGAATGGTGAGATGGTCCATAAAGAGAGATGGAATTGTTGGCCCAATGGCTTTTTCCTAATCCTAAACTTATGGAAATACAGGCATTCTAATTTGAAACAGTGGTGTGCTGTTTAGAGAGGTCCATCCAACCCATCTGTAACATTACAAATTAAACTAATAAGCACTCAAAAACCCATGTGTTACAGGTATTTTCCCCCATGGAGTTCACTTTCTTTGAAGATAGAAGCTTAATGACATCATCGGGCAAGTGGCCATTGCTGATTGGCTGCTCAATGACATCAGTCCTAAATCACAATTTACAATGGAGTTACAACCTTGCAGTAAGGAGTGGAACTCTCCCCCCACCCCGCCGCCAGCACCCCCTCCCCTCCCAGCCACCAGCCCCGCTCCTCCCCTCCGACACACCCTCCCCCCAGCACCCCACCCCTCCCCGCCGCCGGACCACCCCTTCCCTGGCACCACCACTCCTCTCTCCACCATTGGCGTCGCCCCTCCCCACCGCCGGCACCCCCTCTCCTCCTCCACCACCACCCCTCCCCTCCGCTGGCACACCCTCTCCTCCACTCCCCACTGCCGCTGCCGGCCCCGCTCTTCCCCTCCCCACACAAACATTCCTGTGTGGGCGCCCATCACCAAACTTAGATTTAAAATAACCCATGGCCTTTGAAGTTAGCCCTCTGAAAAAATATATATTTTCAGGGTGAGACACACATTCAGACACACAACAATCTCCTGTGGAACTGCTCATGCTAAATCAGAGAATGCAGTTTTAAAAAGACAAGAACGTTATACCATATAAAATGGAATGTAGACATGTGTCCCTTTAACGTTAGAAGGTGTAATTGTTGTGGATTCTTGAACTGAAGAGGAGTAAGTTAGAGATCAGGGTCTATAAAGGGGGTAAGCTAGAGGTCAGGGTCTCAAAGGGGGGGGTAAGCTAGAGGTCAGGGTCTATAAGGGGGGTAAGCTAGAGGTCAGGGTCTATAAGGGGGGGTAAGCTAGAGGTCAGGGTCGATAAGGGGGGTAAGTTAGAGGTCAGGGTCTATAAGGGGGGTAAGCTAGAGGTCAGGGTCGATAAGGGGGGTAAGCTAGAGGTCAGGGTCTATAAGGGGAGTAAGCTAGAGGTCAGGGTCTGTAAAGGGGGGGTAAGTTAGAGGTCAGGGTCTATAAAGGGGGGGTAAGTTAGAGGTCAGGGTCGATAAGGGGGGTAAGCTAGAGGTCAGGGTCTATAAGGGGGCAAGCTAGAGGTCAGGGTCTATAAAGGGGGGGTAAGTTAGAGGTCAGGGTCGATAAGGGGGGTAAGCTAGAGGTCAGGGTCTATAAGGGGGCAAGCTAGAGGTCAGGGTCTATAAGGGGGGTAAGCTAGAGGTCAGGGTCTATGAATAGAAACATAGAATCTAGGAGCAGGAGTAGGCCATTCGGCCCGTCGAGCCTGCTCCGCCATTCAATACGATCATGGCTGATCATCCAAATCCAGTACCCTATCCCTGCTTTAATCCCCACAGTACACATATCCCACCCTACCCCCGTAACCCCACGTATTTAATTCCCCCTAACATATCCCATCCTATCCCCATAACCCCACATATTTAATCCCCCCTAACACTAAGGGTCAATTTATCATAGCCAAATCAACCTAACCCACATATTTTTGGACTGTGGGAGGAAACCGGAGCACCCGGAGGAAACCCACGCAGACACGGGGAGAATGTGCAAACTCCACACAGACAGTCACCCGAGGTCAGATTCGAACCCGGGTCTCTGGCGCTGTGAGGCACCAGTGCTAACCACTATGCCACCGTGTTGCCCAGGGTCGATAAGGGGGGTAAGCTAGAGGTCAGGGTCTATAAGGGGGTAAGTTAGAGGTCAGGGTCTACATTAAAACCCTGGCTTACTTCGAATGACAAGTCAGTTAAGAATTTGTAGACAACGTGTTACCAGTATGATGTTTGAGAGAGCAAGCTGAAACAAAAAACATTTTAATTCTTTTGACAAAATGTAAATACTTCATAAAAGAATTAAGTTTACCTGCGTGAGCGTCTGCACTTGAATAATATTAATTAGCCGGAAAAGGAATGAGAGCCGGTTTTCCACACGTGACATGTAGGACAGTAGGCAGCACTGTGAAATCACTTCTGCAACTAAGTACAGGGCACAGCAGTCAGAATGACAGTGCAGAGGATAACCACAACCAACTTCTTCCTCACACAGATCAGTGGAGAAATTACAAACCACATGATTACACAAACCTCGGTTAATAATCAAGTCGTCAACGGAGGAATATACACGATGGCAGCAGCATTTTTACCAACTCTTGATGTAAACAGCTAAACTGCAGATCATGATAGCATAGGCTATTTAAATTAGAGCCGCCCAATAAAGATCAGGAACCACTTGAGCCCCAGCTTTCCATTTCCTGCCACCTACAGCAGATTTGTTACCATGAGCCTCGGAGTCTGCACTGGGTTGGCTAATGCTGTTCTCACTCCACCAAAAGGCAGAAGGAGAATGTAGGGTTATCCCAGCTCCTGGACAGCAAGTTAAAAGACCCCATTAAAAGCTTCTGGCAATGAGTCTCCCATCAGCAATATCTTGGGGGCCACCAGTAATGGTGCAGATCAGGGGGAGATGGCTGGGCTCTTCAAGGTGGTCATTACTTGTGGTTATGTGGCATGAATGTTGCCTGCCATTTGTCAGCCAAGCCTGGACATTATGTAGTTCCTGCTGTAGGCTGAAACAGGCTGATTCATTATTGGAGGAGTTGTGATTGGAGCTGGACACGGTAAGTCTGTCACTCCCAACCTTATGATGGAGGGAAGGTCACTGATGCAGCAGCTGAAGACACTTCCCTGAGAAACTCCTGCAGTGATGCCCTGGAGTTACAACAATTGGCCTCTAATAACCACAACCATTTTCCTGTGTTCCAGGCTTGATTCCAGACACCAGAGAGTTTTCCTCTTAACTCACATTCTCAATTTTGCTTAAGCACCTTGGTGCCATATCCTGCCTTGATGTTGAAGGCACCTACTCTCACCTCTCGAGATTTACTCTGCATGCTACACCTGACCTGTTTGATGCTGAACTGGATGTTCACTTCTCATGATAAACACAATAAAAATCTGTGCCTTCAGATTTGTAGAATATTGAAAAAATTATACTCTGCCACACTTCTTTGGATGGCGAGAGAGAGGAGAAAGAATTAACTGTTTCATTGCAGAATTACTTGAGTTCACTTTTGTTATACCTTTTACAGCATCTGTCTGGCTCTCAAATCGGTCCAAGGACAACACTATGCAGCGAACCAACATATTGGAATCCACTAAAGAACTGTTGATCTGATTCAAAAAAATCTGAAACTGAAGATGACAGACAGTGTCATGATTTGCAGCAGTTTGTGAATACCATTAATTGTGAAAACACGTTACTAGCTGGAAATAGATTTAAATGTTTCTGGCCCCATAACACTGCTTGTTAAATTGACAATGGAGGATCGTCTTGCCTTCTCAATAGGTTTGAGGCGGTCATGGCCCAGCTCTTTATCAGTTAGCTACTTCCATCCATGATGAAAAGCAGAGTCCTCGGTTTTTAATTTGGTCACAACACTTTCTATAAAATCACTCAATGTCCCAGCACAGGAACAGGTCTTTCGCCCACATGTACCGGTGTTATTCTCACGAGCCACCCACTCTCCTCACATCCTTTAATATTCTTTTTCAAGCTTTTATGTCATGACAGGCTGTAGTAGTAAGCTTACAGAGGGGATTGCACAATTACAACCACAAAATGAAGCATGAGGATTTTTATGTACAAAATGTGCTGTTGGGGAGGGTTTAAACTAGCTTGGCAGGAGGATGGGAACCTGAGAGCAGATTCCGAAGGGAGAGAAGCAAAGCTGGAAATGGAAGGCAGAAAATTAGTAAGCGAGTTTGGAAGGCAGAGGAGACAAAGGCTAGAAAATAGACAACAAGGGAGTTTGGCAGTGCTAAATGATATATACTTCAACATAAGGAGTCTAGGGAATAAAGCAGATGAGCTGAGGGCACAGATAGACATGTGGGAGTATGATATTACAGCTATTACTGAGACATGGCTGAAAGAAGGGCAGGAATGGCAGCTCAACATTCCTGGTTACAGGGTTTTCAGACAAGATAGAGAGGGGGATTAAAAAAAGGAGGGGGGGTCGCAATATTGATTAAAGAAACAATTATAGCAAGTGTTATAACCAAATTAAAAACCGAGGACTCTGCTTTTCATCATTGATGGAAGTAGCTAACTGAAGGATCATCCAATGAGGCCATATGGGTTGAACTGAAAAACAAAAAGGGGCAATCACACTGCTGGGAGTGTACTATAGATCCCCAAACAGTCAGAGGGAGATAGACGATTTAGACTTAGGAAACAAAAACATAATTTCTAAATTTGCGGATGACACCAAATTGGGGGGGATAGTAAATACTGAGGAGGACTGCAACAAGTTACAGGAGGACATTAATAAACATGCAGAATAGGTATATAATTGGCAAATTAAGTTCAAAACAGATAAATGTGAGGTATTACATTTTGGTAGGAAGAATAGGGAGGTCACTTATCACTTGGAGGGTGCGAGTCTAGGTGGGGTAGAGGAACAAAGGAGTACAAATACACAAATCACTAAAGGTTGCGACACAGGTTAACAAGGCCATAAAAAAAGCAAACCAAGCACTAGGGTTTATTTCTAGGAGGTACAGAATTGAAAAGTAGGGAAGTTATGCTAAACCTGTATCGAACCTTGGTTAGATCACACTTAGAGTACTAGGTAAAGTTCTGGTCGCCATATTATAAAAAGGATATAGAGGCACGGGAGAGGATGCAGGGAAGATTTACATGGATGATAGCAGAAATGTGAGGGTATACATATCAGGAAAGGATGAACAGGTTGGGTCTCTTTTCTCTTGAAAAAAGGCTGAGGGGTGACCTAATAGAGGTCTTTATGAAAAATTTTGATAGAGTGGATAGAGAGAGAATGTTTCCACTTGTGGGGAAGAGCATAACTAGAGGCCTTCAATATAAGATAGTCACCAAGAAATCCAATAGGGAATTCAGAAGAAACTTCTTTACCCAAAGAATGGTGAGAATGTGAAACACTCTATCACAGGTAGTGGTTGAAGCGAATAGTATAGATGCATTTAAGGGGAGGCTAGACAAGCATATGAGGGAAAAGGGAATAGAGGGTTACGCTGACAGATTTAGATGAGGAAAGATGGGAGGAGGCTCGTGTGGAGCATAAACGCCAGCATGGACTGCTGGGCCGAATGGCCTGTTTCTGTGCCGAATATCCTATGTAATCCTATGTAGAAGAGCAAATATGTAGGCAAATTTCTGAGACGTGCAAAAATAGGGCAGTAATAGTAGGGGATTTCAACTTCTCTAATATTAACTGGGATAAAATTAGTGTGAAAGGTATAGAGGGAGCAGAATTCTTAAAATGCATTCAGGAGAATTTTTTTAGCCAGTACGTAGCAAGCGCAACGAGAGGGGGCGGTTCTGGACCTAGTTTTAGGGAATGAAGCTGGGCAGGTGGAAAAGGTATCAGTGGGAGAGTATATTGGTGGTAGTGATCATAATTCAGTTAGATTTAGGGTAGTTATGGAAAAGGACAAGGATAGACCAGGAATAAAAGTTGTCAATTGGGGAAAAGCTAATTTTACTAAGCTGAGATGTGATTTAGTCAAAGTGGACTGGAGACAGAAATTTGAAGGTAAATCAGTGTCAGTGCATTGGGAGGCATTCAAGGAGGAGATAGTGAGGGTTCAGAGCAAGTATGTTCCCTTAAAGAAAAAGGGTGGGACTAACAAACCTAGAGCTCCCTGGATGTCAAGGGGCATACAGGGTAGGATAAAGAAAAAAAGGGAAGCTTATGACAGATACTGAGGGCTCAATACTGCAGAAAGCCTAGAGGAGTATAGAAAGTGTAGGGGTGAAATTAAAAAGAAAATTAGGAAACAAAGAGAGGGCATGAAAAAATATTGGCAAGTAAAATCAAGGAAAACCCAAAGATGTTTCATAAATACATTTAGAGCAAGAGGATAACTAAAGTAAGAGTAGGGCCTATAGAGATAACCTGTGCGTGGAGGCGGAAGACATGGGTATAGTTCTTAATGAATACTTTGCGTCTGTTTTCACAAGAGGGACGATGCAGACATTGCAATCAGGGAGGAGGTGTTTGAAATATTAGATGAAATTAACATAGAGAAAGAGGAAGTATTAAGGGGTTTAGTATCTTTGAAAGTGGTAAATCCCCAGGCCCGGATAAAATGTATCCCAGACTGTTAAGGGAAGTAAGAGAGGAAATAGCAGAGGCTCTGACCATCATTTTCCTATCCTCTCTGGTTACAGGTGTGGTACCGGAGGACTGCTAACGTGGTACCTTTGTTTAAAAAGGGAGAAAGGGATAGACCGAGTAATTACAGGCCAGTCAGCCTAACCTCGGTGGTGGAAAAGTTATTGGAAAAAATTCTGAGGGACAGGATAAATCTTCATTTAGAAAGACACGGAATAATCAGGGACAGTCAGCAGGGATTTGTTAAGGGAAGATCGTGTCTGACTAACTTGATTGAATTTTTTTGAGGAGGTAACAAGGAGGGTCGATGAGGGTAGTACGTTTGATGTAGTCTATATGGATTTTAGCAAGGCTTTTGATAAGGTCCCGCATGGCAGACTGGTCATGAAAGTAAAAGCCCATGGGATCCAAGGCAAAGTGGCAAGTTGGATCCAAAATTGGCTCAGAGGCAGGAAACAAAGGGTAATGGTCGAAGGGTGTTTTTGTGACTGGAAAGCTGCTGCCAGTGGGGTTTTGCAGGGTTCAGTACTGGGTCCTTTGCTTTTTGTGGTATATATCAAAGATTTGGACTTGAATGTAGGAAGTATGATTAAGAAGTTTGCAGATGATACAAAAATTGGCCGTGTGGTTGATAATGAAGTTGAGGTGTATAAAATTATGAAGGGCCTAGATAGATTGGCTAGGAAGGGGGGGTGGTAGGATTCGGGAAAGTGTAAATTTAAAAGCAGCGAGAGAAATGTCAAGGCTCTAGAGCAGAGTTGAGTTTTGGGTAAAAATAAGCAGAGTGGGTCAGGAAAGGTCAGAGAAAGTAACAAAGGTAATAAGGCATCAGTGACTAAGGTGACATCAGGGAAAAATAGAAATGTCAAAGCTAATGGCACTATATCTGAATGCACGAAGTATTCGCAACAAAATAGATGAATTAATAGCGCAGATAGAAATTAACAGGTTTGATCTAATAGCCATAACGGAGACGTGGTTGCAAAGTGGCCAAGGTTGGGAACTAAATATTCCAGGATACTTTTTAGAAGAGATAGGCAAAATAGAAAATGAAGAGAGGTAGCCCTGATAAAGGATGGGATAAAGACAGTAGAGAGAAAGGATCTTAGCTCCGAAAATCAAAAAGTATAATCAGTTTGGGTGCAAGCAAGCAATTAGGAAAGCAAATGGTATGTTGGCCTTTATTACAAGAGGATTTGAGTATAAGAGTAAAGACATCTTACTGCAATTATAAGAGCCCTGGTGAGACCACACCTGGAGTATTGTGTACTGTTTTGGACTCCTTACCTAAGGAAGGATATACGTGCCATAGAGGGAGTGCAATGAAGGTTCACTAGACTGGTTCCTGGGATGGGGGGATTGTCCTATGAGGAGAGATTGAGTAGACTAGGCCTATATTCTCTACAGTTTAGAAGAATGAGAGGTGATATAATTGAAACATACAAAATTCAGACAGGGCTTGACAGGGTAAATGCAGGGAGGATATTTCCCCTGGCTGGGGAGTCTAGAACAAGGGGTCACAGTTTCAGAATAATGGGTCGGCCATTTAGGACCGAGATGAGGAGAAATTTCTTCACTCAGAGTGTGGTGAATCTTTGGAATTCTCTACCCCAGAGGGCTTTGGAGGCTCAGTCGTTGAGTATATTCAAGACAGAGATTGATAAATTTTTGAATATTAAGGGAAGCAAGGGATATGGGGATAGTGCAGGAAAGTGGAGATGAGGTAGAAGATCAGCCATGATCTTATTGAATTGTGGAGCAGGCCCAAAGGGCCGACTCCTGCTCCTATTTCTTATGTTCTTATGACCTATTTCCCTTAGCCGAAGGGTCAATAACTAGGGGGCATAGATTTAAAGTAATTGGTCAGAGGTTTAGAGGGGATTTGAGGAGAAATTTTTTCACCCAGAGGGTGGTGGGGGTCTGGAACTCACTGCCTGTAAGGGTGGTAGAGGTAGAAACCCTCATCACATTTAAAAAGTACTTGGATATGCACTTGAAGTGTCGTAACTTACAAGGCTACGGACCAAGTGCTGGAAAGTGGGATTAGGGTGGATAGCTTTGTCATCTGGCACGGACAAGATGGGCCGAATGGCCTCCTGTGCTGTAAATTTCTATGATTCTACGAAAAATCTAATCGCCTAACAAGTTCAGTTTCAAGACACAAGAACAAGGCTTTCTTATTGGGAGCAGTCAGCAGGGGAACTTCTCACCCCAGAGATACTTAGGCTCCCCTAGCAGTGTTGCTGACCCCACCCCCTCCCCCAGCAGAGTGGCTGCCCATACCCCCGCCCCCAGCAGTGCTTGTGATTCCCTCCCACCCCCCCCCCCCCCCCCCCCGGCGGTGCCGCTGCTCCCCCCCCCCCCCCCCGGCGGTGCCGCTGCTCCCCTCCCCCGGCGGTGCCGCTGCCCCCTCCCCCGGCGGTGCCGCTGCTCCCCATCCCCCGGCGGTGCCGCTGCCCCCCATCCCCCGGCGGTGCCGCTGCCCCCCCTCCCCCGGCGGTGCCGCTGCTCCCCCCCCCCCCCCCGGCGGTGCCGCTGCCCCCCTCCCCCGGCGGTGCCGCTGCTCCCCATCCCCCGGCGGTGCCGCTGCCCCCCTCCCCGGCGGTGTTGCTGCCCCCCCTCCCCCGGCGGTGCCGCTGCCCCCCTCCCCCGGCGGTGCCGCTGCCCCCCTCCCCCGGCAGTGTTGCTGCTCCCCTCCCCCACCTTGCTGCCACACCTCTCTCGTCTCTCCACCAACCTTTGACCACTGGGGCCCAACAGGCAGCCCCCGTATCAGCACCGAGTCGCGGCTAATGGTAGGAAACGCCCCCAGCCAGAGATCGATTTCTCATTTTGATCTGAGGCCACAAAGCCCTCGCTCCAGGAAGGGCGGGGCCGGGGGGGGGGGTTGGGGTGCAGTGAGACAGGGCGCAGACATGGGGGGGAATGTGCAGCATTACTGGTCCCATCCACCCCAGAGCCAGAGAACCAGCAGCAAGGGGATGGCAAAGCCCAAGTGAGGAAGTCCATTCAGCCATCAAGCCAACTTCACCTGTAACTTTACAATTCATTCTCAGGATGTGGGCAACGCTGGCATTTATTGCCATGAGAAGGTATTGGTGGGCCTTCTAACTAGGTGGCTTGCTAGGCCAAATCAGAGAGTGATTAAGAACCAACCACACTGGTGTGGAACTGGAGTCACATATAGGCCCAGACCAGGTAAGGACGGCAGATTTCCTTCCCTAAAGGACATTAGTGAACCAGTTGGGTTTTTACGAGAATCCGACAGCTTCATGGTTACTTTTACTGATAGATGAAATACAAGGAACTTTTAAAATCCCTATTAAAACAGGTCACTTGCTATACCTTGTAGATTAAGCTGTGCAGCTCACTGTACCACAACTCACCTTCTCTTCTGTGTTTACATACTTATTAAACCTCTTGAAGGCATCGATGTTGAATTTCATCAGCTCACCCAAAAGGTCAAAATAACTCTGCAACACATCCCTTGACTTGCACTCGCTGTCGATAATGCAGAACAGAATGTGCTACAAGAAGAAAAATACACAAGTTTAACTTCTTTTGAAGAGGCCCTCCCTTCCCTCCGATGGTATAGCATTGCTGTTCCAATTCTCTCTACATCTTTAGCCACAATTTTTCAAGCATCTTTTTACCTCAACAAAGTTTACTTTTTATTTCCCAACTTTATATTATATTCCAGAGTTCATTTACATTGAATTTTTAAAAATAAATTTAAATTCTACTCTGGTTAGACATTGCCTTTCACCTCTGGGACACGGGCTCCAATCAGCAGAAGTGGATGTGAGGGCCTGTCTCATGTGAAGTGAGGATGAAGGTTTAATCCTGTTCCTGGCACACAACGTATTGCACAGCTCAGCTTCTTACCGCTGAGACCACGAGGATGTCTAGTGCGAGCAGTAGGAACATAATACTGGCTACTGGCAGTGCTGAGTTTGGGAATAAGGCACGGAGAGAAGGGGGAGAGTGAGCTTTACTGTGCATCTAATTTTGCTATATTCTACCCAAGAGTGCCGGACATTAGCATTATGTGCCCAAGTTGGAAATATATTCTATTCCACTGCATTAACATCCTGAAATGTTAAGAATAAATGTACAATTATAAATCTTTCTCCTCCCGCCCCTCCCATTCGCTGCTGGTCTTTCTCCACCTCAAAGAGCGCAGCAGGCATTTCCACACCATGAAGAGAGCTGCTTGGCCATCAGTCAGCAGCAGACATACATGTTTCTGCAGCACAGGAGTGAGGTCTTCAGTCTCCATTTCCCCTGCCCCCAACCCCCGCGCCCAGCACCCCCTCCCGCACCCAGCACACCGCGCCCCCCCCGCGCATAGCAGCCCCCCACTCCGCACCACCCCCCCATGCCCAGCAGCCAACCCCACGTCCAGCACCAGCACCCACCCGCCCACCTCCCCCAACTCTCCAAGCCCAGCATTACTCCCTAATAACCAGTAACATTAATCCAGAGAGGACAGGCAAGTTCTAACTTTAAATCCAAACCTACTTCCAGACTCTGTTGAGGAATGGAACATATGTAGAGTTAAAATGGTCACATCTTGCAAGCAAACTGGAACAAGTAGGAAACCCCTTCACAAATAGCTGGCTAGCTTGATCATTTACGCAATGTTTCTCTTCGATTAAACACGACCTTACCTCCAGCAGGCCACGTTTCAAAAGGAACATCTGGTCAGCATAAGAGGTCACTCCTCGTAGAAAACTCTCAACTGCTCTTGCCTGCCAGAATCTGCCAGGAATGGGAGACAAGGAATCTATCAATATAGCTTGGTTCGTTCCTCAACAATGGGCCATCCCCCTCCTGATCACCCACTGGGTATGTCTCTACGCGTGCCCTGCCAGTACTGGCCCATGTAGCCATTATTCATGTATGCACCTTAACAGCAGGTTAATTAATTGCAGAGCACCACAGCTGCTCCCAATCCATGCACTTGTAACAGCGCACTGTCGCCCCAGCTACAATAAGCTAACTCAGCAAGATGAGGATCAAGCCCATGACTTCCACAGTCTGCATGACTCATGTACTCATTGCATAAACTCTCAGCCATTGCAGGAGCTGCAGATAGGTTCTTTGAAGGTTAACATTTAACGCACATTTTACAAAAAATACAGAATGCAGCTGCGACTTTCCAATCCAAATCCGTCCTTAACCACATGAACCAAAATTAGAGATTGCTACTTCATATATGGCTTATGTATTGGCACTTCATACCACATTAAAGGATCTCGGTTTAATCCCACTTATAATTTTTTTAAAGTTTTATTTTGCATTAGTCTATTCTCCTGTAGCTGATGTTCCAGATAAGGGGTACTCAATATTGAGTAGCATTATTATTAAAATAGATAGTAATGTCACCTTGGATAGATTGGGAAAGCTCAAAATTGACAGGGTTCCAGTTCCGGATACCCATCCAAGGGTGATTAAGGAGATGGGGCGGGTGCTCTGTGAGCCGTATCTTCAATGGTTCAAGAGAGTCAGGGATAGTTCCCTTAGACTGGAAGCTAGCTCATGTAGTTCTGATTTTCAAAAAAAGGGGACAAATCAGAGCCAGGGAACTACAGGCCTATCAACCTGACATTCATTATTTGGAAGATGCTAGAAGGGATGGTAAGAGATGCCCTTTATGATCACTGGGAAAGGGAAGGGTCCGTTAGAGATACTCAACACAGCTTCCGAAAAAAAAGGTGGGGGGAAGGGAAGAAGTGTTTAGCCAGGAAGATCCGGCTGATGGTGTGGGGCAGGCTTGATGGACCAGCTGAGGATTGGGAGCAGTTTAGGATTCAGCAAAGGAGGACAGAAGGATTAATTAAGAGGGGAAAAATAGAGTATGAGAGTAAGCTTGCAGGGAACATAAAAACTGACTGTAAAAGCTTCTATAGATATGTAAAGAGAAAAAGATTGGTGAAGTCAAGCGTAGGTCCTTTGCAGTCAGAATCAGGGGAATTTATAATGGGGAACAAAGAAATGACTGACCAATTAAATACATACTTTGGTTCTGTCTTCACAAAGGAGGACACAAATAACCTCCCAGAGATGTTGGGGAACATAGGGTCTAATGAGAGGGAGGAATTGAATAAAATCAGTATTTGTAGGGAAATGGTGTTAGGGAAATTGACGGGATTGAAGGCCGATAAATTCCCAGGGCCTGATAATCTACGTCCTAGGGTACTTAAGGAAGTGGCCCTAGAAATAGTAGATGCATTGCTGGTCATCTTCCAAAATTCTATCGACTCTGGCACAGTTCCCATGGATTGGAGGGTAGCTAATGTAACCCCACTATTTAAAAAAGTTGGTAGAGAAAAAACGGGGAATTATAAGCCTGACATCGGTAGTGGGGAAAATGCTAGAGTCCATTATAAAAGATGTAATAGCAGAGCACTTGGAAAACAGTGACAGGATCGGACAAAGTCAACATGGATTTACAAAAGGTAAATCGTGCTTGACTAATCTACTGGAATTTTTTGAGGATGTAACTGGTAGAATAGATAAGGGAGAACCAGTGGATGTGGTGTATTTGGACTTTCAGAAGGCTTTCGATAAGGTCCCGCATAAGAGATTAGTGTGCAAAGTTAAAGCACATGGGATTGGGGGTAAGGTACTGACTTGGATAGAGAACTGGTTGGCAGACAGGAAGCAAAGAGTTGGAATAAACGGGTCTTTTTCCGAGTGGCAGGCAGTGACTAGTGGGGTACCGCAGGGATCGGTGCTAGGACCCCAGCTATTCACAATATATATTAATGATCTAGACGAGGGAACTAGATGTAATATCTCCAAGTTTGCAGACGACACAAAGCTGGGTGGGCATGTGTGCTGTGAGGAGGATGCAGAGAAACTCCAGTATGATTTGGACAGGTTGGGTGATTGGGCAGATGCAGTATAATGTGGATAAATGCGAGGTTATCCACTTTGGTGGCAAAAACAGGAAGGCAGATTATTATCTGAACGGCAATAGATTGGGAGAAGGGGAAGTGCAATGAGACCTGGATGTCCTTGTGCACCAGTCGCTGAAGGTAAGCATGCAGGTGCAGCAGTCGGTTAAGGCGGCAAATGGCATGTTGGCCTTCATAGCGAGAGGATTCGAGTACAGGAGCAAGGATGTCTTGCTGCAGTTGTACAGGGCCTTGGTGAGACCACACCTTGAGTATTGTGTGCAGTTTTGGTCGCCTTATCTGAGGAAGGATGTTCTTGCCATGGAGGGAGTGCAGCGAAGATTCACCAGACTGATACCTGGGATGGCAGGAATGACGTATGAGGAGAGATTGGGTCGATTGGGCTTTTCTACGCTGGAGTTTAGAAGAATGAGAGGGGATCTCATTGAAAGTTATAAAATTCTAACAGGACTAGACAGACTAGATGCAGGAAGGATGTTCCGGATGGCGGGGGAGTCCAGAACCAGGGGTCACAGTCTAAGGATAAGGGGTAAGCCATTTAGGACACGGATGAGGAGGAATTTCTTCACCCAGAGAGTGGTGAACCTGTGGAATTCTCTACCACACAAGGCAGTTGAGGCCAATTCATTAAATATATTCAAGAAGGAGATAGATATATTTCTTAAGGCTAAAGGGATCAAGGGATATGGGGAGAAGGCGGACAGGGTACTGAATTTGGATGATCAGCCATGATCTCATTAAATGGCGGCGCAGGCTCGAGGGGCCGAATGGCCTACTCCTGCTCCTATCTTCTATGTTTCTATGTCTTTTCCTGCCCGTCAATTTTGTACATTCGTAGAGGAGCTAAAAGACACATCCCTGCACATTTGTCCCTAGCACTGGAACCAGTGGTTCTAATTCCACTTCCTGATGAAATGTGCAAGAAACCTACCTGAAGGAGGATTCTGCAGGTTCTTTCTTCATGACCTGTAATAACCTCGTCAGAAGCCCTTTCTTCCCATCACAGATCAGACTTCTAGGAAAACAGAAATATTATGAAAAGGGGTTCATGGAAATGTGCAACTAATCTGTGAATAAATTACCATCTGTGTCAAAAGCCTCCTTTGGTGCTGTATCATTCTGATTCATACTCACCGCCAACTAATAATAATCAGTTTTTAAGTACAATTTTGATACTTTGCTGATCAATTGAGGTTAGAAACAGGTTTCCCACTATTGCATCAAATGTTGCAAAGCCAGGAGTTTGGAGTAAAGCTCCCATTCCTGTACCCCAACAAGCCAAGCGTAATGCATCCAAGTTTGCTGACGATACAAAGCTAGGTGGGAAAGTAAATTGTGAGGAGGATGCAAAGAGGCTGCAAAGGGATATAGACAAGTTAAGTGAGTGGACAAGGACGTGGCAGATGGAGTATAATGTGGTCGGAAAAACAGAATATTTTTTAAATTGAGAGATTTGGAAATGTTGGTATTCAGAAGGACCTAGGTGTACTTGTACACAAATCACTGAAAGTTAACATGCAGGTACAGCAAGCAATTAGGAAAGCAAATGGTATATCAGCCTTTACTAAAAAAGAATGGGAGTATAAGAGTAAAGAAGTCTTACTGCAATTATATAGGGCCTTGGTGAGACCACACCTGGAGTACTGTGTACAGTTTTGGTCTCCTTATCCAAGGAAAGATAAACTTGCCTTAGAGGGAATGCAACAAAGGTTCACTAGACTGATGCCTAGGATCGGGGGGGGCGGGGATTGTCCCATGAGGAGAGATTGAGTAGACTAGGCCTATATTTCCTAGAGTTTAGAAGAATGAGAGGTGATCTCAGAAACGTTTATACGTTTCTATAAGGTGCTTGACAGGGTAGATGCGGAGAGGCTGTTTCCCCTGGCGGGAGAGTCTAGAACTAGGGGGCATAGTCTCAGAATAAGGGATCGGCCATTTAGGACTGAGATGAGGAGAAAGTTCTTCACTCAAAGTGTTGTGAATTTTTGGAATTCTCTACCCCAGAGGTCTGTGGATGCTCCATCCTCAGGTATATTCAAGACAGAGATCAATAGATTTTTGGATATTAAGGGAATCAAGGGATATGGGGATAGTGCGGGAAGGTGGATTTGAGGTAGAAGATCAGCCATGATCTTATTGAATGGTGCAGCAGGCTCGAAGGGCCGAATGGCCTACTCCTGCTCCTATTTCTTATATTCTAAGCCTTAATCCCAGTTTAGGAGTGTATCTAAATCTGCATTTAACATTTCCATTTACTACATGATGATTCTACACACTACATAGAATGCCAAAAGACAGCAAGTTTAATAATAAGAGCTGGACCTGCTTCAAAATGTGTGTGACATAGGACGCAAACCAGGGGTGTGTCGACTAATTTTGTGGGTTACTCAGTATCTCATCATGTAGTCCACAGGTGGATATAAAGAGGTTTATACAACGACCATTACCAACCGCCCCTCCAATTCCCAACATAGAATGGTCGAGTGTTTTGCCGGGGGGGGGGGGGGGGGCCAGGGGCCGAATCTTCTGATCAGAAGATGAATTGAAACAGCCATACCAACACCGCAGCTACCAGAGCAGGGCCGAGGTTGGGTACTTTGACAAGTGGTTCACCTCCTGACCCCTCAAAGCCTCTCCACCATCTACAAGGCTGAAATCAGTCATGCTTGCCACTTGCTTGGATGGTGTAGCCACAATACTCATGAAGTTCGGCACCACTCTGGACAGAGCAGTTTGCTTGATTGATTTTAAACTAAATTGCATTTTTGTTTAAAATCAGGGCAAACTGCTGCACAGATTAAGAGTTATAGCAGCATTAAACAAACTGATGGGAGACACTCTAGAATGGATGCATCTTCCTACTTTAAGCACTGTAACGGTTAATCTTCGCATACACTGCAAGTTCATACTCGGTTTACCTGTCGGTGTTGATAACTGCTTCTACCTCAGGAATGTTGGCTTTGAGTGAGATTGCACTAAGTTCATTCAGCTCCTGGCTGTTCAATAATAGGTACTTATTCCTGAAAACCCAAAACAACAATGGTCACATGAAAGGAGAAACCCCACAGAGTTTTTATTGTCTAATCTATTACAAGTTGTGAGGGGTGCTGGCGATTGGACATGGTGCAAAAGGCCAGTGAGCCAGAAACCTGTGCTCGTTCAAGGGATTGGGTGCTTTAGTGCGTCACACTATTTTCACCGCAAAATGTAGGTTTAATCTTCAGACAGGCCACAGAATTGGTTGATAAGAGAAATCAAAAATATTCAGTGTGGCTGTTCTCCTGAAACTAGGGCAGAGCAGCGGGAGCTGATAAAATATAACCAAAGAGGGCGGCAATAGGAAAATAAATATTTCATATTTTCAAGGTAGCTAAGTGCTAAAACCAAATTAAAACAGATGGGGCTTGGAGCAAATACACCAACAATCTGAGAAGCACCATTAGCCTTAAAAGAATATACACGGATTTTAAAAAATCTGTATGCAAGCACTGTTTTCTATCCCCTCATAAACTTTGAAAATGTCCTCTATTATGAAAATCCCACACCTTACAAGCAATGGACTTTCACACAATCCTCGTGTTACTGCGACCTTGTGAAACAATCCTATTACTAATAAAATCACAATCAATTCTAAAGGGCGATGTACTTGATGCATTTTTTAATGGCAAGTTGCTGTGGGTTCTGCAGATACACTTGGGTGGTTAGAGAATGCAAATGGCTGGATCAGCGGATCTTTTTCTTCCTCCCATGACCGCCGGCTGCTTTAGATTTCGAAGCAATCCGATTTTACACGTTTAGACACTGCAGTGACCCCCTTTAAATGGTTATAGGTGACACTACACGCAGACAGTGATGCTGGAAATGCCGGTTTCCAAATACTCACTCATGGTGATCACTGAAGCTCTGAAGCAACCTCAGGAATTGGATTTTCAGAGAAATCTCCTGTGGAGGAATGGCAAAAGTTTTAGGTAAAGAGAGCTGTTGCAACAAGAGCACTTAAAGAATACAGAGGTTTTAGCAATTGCACAACTAGGTCCGAGTGTGTCCAGGTCCGAAACAAAATGCAGAGGTGTGACCAATAGTGCAGCAGTCACTAGGAATGGCTAATGCATTAGTGACAGGCCACACTTGCTGCAACATGTAGGAACGAAATGGTTTTGTCAGATTGCAAAATATTTCTTGATACAAACTAGTGAAATTTTCAATTGGTTGAAAGCTTTCATTCCTAAAGCACCAACAGCAAATTTGTTCACTTAGATATATAATTGAGATATATAAACAGTGCAAATCCTAGCTAAATCCCAATTACAATAGGAAAAATTGACCTCGCGATGACCAGCATATTAGGGCACGAGCCCAAAGCTCAGACTGACGTTTCTCGCCACAGATGCCTGTTTCTAACTTTGCGCTTTGGAGTCTGCGCTATTGAACCAGCTGTTGGAACACAGCTCGGAGTGAAATGGCAGGCAAAGCAACTTCTTGTTTTCAAAATACTGAGTGACAAAAAAGAGAGATTCCTGGCACTGGAGCGCAAGACTGTTTTGTTCTTGAATTTATTTTCACAACGCTGCAAGAGAAAGACACTTTGTCTAAACATGCACTGAACAAATCACCTATACTGCAGGTCTCACCAACCGACAATGGGAATTGCAAGGCTGCTGAGGTCTGAAGTTTACGGTAGCAGGACCACTGCAAGAGGCAATCATCCAAGGAGCATCAGTGTAAGAATTTCAGTGTCTGTCCCGCGAGTTTCACGATCATCTATTTTCTTCCTTACATACAATTATGTATGAGAGTTTTGTAAATTTCCAATAATAGAGTTCCTAACATATTATTGTACCATTGTAATATGTGTCTGGTGTAACTAGGAATCAAAGTTATTAGACACAATGGTGTGGATTGAATGCTTCAATTACAGAGTTCTGGTTTCAGAAACTGGGTCCGTCCAATTCCGATATACAAAACCACATTTGAAAATTTGCATTAGCTGAGGTTTCAGTCTAAATAGACATTCACAACCACCCATCCTGGGTCTGGTGGTGCTGGTCCAGGTTAAAAGCATTGTTCCTTTACATCAGAATATGACTTCTGGATGATCTTTGAAACTGCTCCAACCAGGGGTATAACCAGGAGACATTGGGTCAAGTCCATGGGTTGTGACTGCGTGCTGGGGGGGGGGGGGGGGGGGGGGAGTCAACCAGCGGAGTTTCGCAGTGTACAATGGAACGGAGCACTGCAGGGATCACTGGCTGGTTGCGGCAGGGTGCTTGTGGATCTACACGTTGGTGCAGCCCATCTCTTCTGCCATGGACTGGGCTGGATTGTCGAAAGTTAAAAAGATCAGTTTATCCCTACTCGCTGTTTTCTGTCCGTTAACCAATCCTCTATCCATGCTACGATATTACCCCCAACCCCATGAGCCCCAATCTTGTGTAATAACCTTTTATGTGGCACCTTATCAAATGCCTTTTGGAAATCCAAATATACTACATCCACTGGGTCCCCTTTATCTACCCTGCTAGTTACATCCTCAAAAAACTCTAATAAATTTGTCAAACACGATTTCCCTTTCATAAAACCATGTTGACTCTGCATCATGTTATGATTTTCTAAGTGCTCTGATACCACTTCCTTAACAATGGATTCCAGCATTTTCCCCAAAGACTGATGTAAGGCTAACTGGCCTGTAGTTCCCTGTTTTTTCTCTCCCTCCTTTCTTGAATAGCAGTGTTACATTTGCGACCTTCCAATCCACTGGGACCATTCTAGAATCTAGGGAATTTTGGAAGATCAAAACCAATGCATCCACTATCTCTTCAGCTACCTCTTTTAGAACCCTAGGATGTAGGCCGTCAGGTTCAGGGGTTTTGTCGGCTTTTAGTCCCATTAGTTTCTCGAGTACTTTTTCTCTACTTATATTAATTACATTAAGTTTCTCACCCTCATTAGACCCTTGGTTCCCCACCATTTTTGGTATGCTTTTTGTGTCTTCTACTGTGAAGACAGATACAAAATATTTGTTTAACGTTTCTGCCATTTCCTTATTCCCCACAATAATTTCTCCTGTCTCCAAGGGACCAACGTTTACTTTTGCTACTGTCTTCCTTTTTACATACTTGTAGAAACTCTTACAATCTGCTTTTATATTTCTTGCTAGTTTTCTCTCATATTCTATTTTTTCCCTTTTTATCAATTTTTTGGTCAACCTTTGCTGGTTTCTGAAATTCTCCCAATCCTCAGGCTTACTATTATTCTTTGCAACATTATAAGCTTCTTCTTTCAATCTAATGCTATCCTTAGCTTCTTTAGTTAGCCATGGTTGGATCACTTTTCCCGTGGAGTTTTTGTTTCTCAATGGAATGTATTTTTGTTGAGAATTATGAAATATTTCTTTAAATGCTAGCCACTGCTTATCTACCACCATACCTTTTAATCTATTTTTCCAATCTACCTTAGCCAACTCACCCCTCATACCTATGTAATTGGCTTTATTTAAGTTTAAGACTCTAGTTTCGGACTTAGGCAAGTCACTCTCAAACTTAATGTGAAATTTTATCATATTATGATCACTCTGCCCCAGAGGATCCTTTACTATGAGATTGCTAATTAACCGTCTCATTACACAATACAAGATCTAAAATAGCCTGTTCCCTGGTTGGTTCCATGACATTTTGTTCAAGGAAACTGTCCCGAATGCATTCCATGAACTCGTCCTCCAGACTACCTTTGCCAATTTGATCTGTCCAGTCTATATGAAGATTAAAGTCCCCCAAGATTATTGCATTACCTTTGTTGCAAGCTCCTACCATTTCTTGATTAATATGCTGTTCAACGGTACAGCTACTGTTAGGGGACCTATATACTACTCCTACCAGTGTTTTCTGCCCCTTGTTATTCCTTATCTCCACCCATACTGATTCTACTTCCTGATCTTCTGAGCCGAGATCCTTTCTTGCTACTGTCGTTATGTCATCCTTTATTATCAGGGCTATTCTCCTTCCTTTTCCATTCTGCCTGACTTCATAGGTGTCGCAAATTGTGTCAGTTACATCTGATTGTTGCTCTTTTGTGGATTGTATTTGAGCCAATCACAACTGAATAAGTAGGGAACACACCAGTGAACAAGCAGCAAGCAGGTACAAAGATATCAAAAGGAACCAGAGTTGCACGAAAACAAATCAAGGACCAACAGTAAGATTCATCAACAAAACGAGCAAGGGGCAGAAGGGGAAATTCATGAAATCACTCAATATTTTCCGAAAATCCTTTTGGGAGCCAACATCTTTTGTTGGTAGCTGGATGCTAAAATGCTAAAACAACGCTTGTAACAAACTTAAATAGAATTAGATCATTCACACCTAAATCATGAAACTTATCCAGTTATCTTTTCTGTGTTTCAAACCTCAGCACAGCACAGCCAGGGATCTACCCATGAACTCACTGATCAGTGATCATTAGGGCAAGTGATCAGACACACAACAACCCAACATGCCCAGTAAATTTCTGGAAATTGTTACCAGAGCATCGAAAGTTTGCATATTAAAAAATCAGAGAGTGGGACTGGCAGTTTCTGAGGGATGATAAATCAACTCCTGCAAGCAGCCATTTTGCCCAGCAGTTTCATACTCACTGGACTGCAGTCGCAGATTTGGTTCTGTCCGTGCAGCACGTGATTAGTAGAATGCTTCCTCCATATCAGTTTGTCAAACAGATTATTCAGTCCAGGGATAAGTCGAAATTCTGCCAACATCTTGTGAACCTGAAAAAACCCAACATAGAAATAACTTCCGACGGCTGGTCTCCGGCTCAGTGAACAGCCCATCCTGCGGTGCGGGAGGGTTTCGGGGTCAATCCCCACCCAGGTACCATATTATAACATGGAAACTAAGAGGTTTCCAAGAAAATTTGGTTGTCTGAATTTTTTCAGTTTCCAATATTTACTGAAAAACTTGACGTCTAGATATTAAGCAAAGCAAATTAGCATCTTGGCCACGGACTTTGCCGAGTTAATCTCGATCAGTGCGACAGCGGGTATCATAAGTTGCCTCAGCACCCTCAGGCTAGGAATAAGGAAGCAGACCAGGGTTCCCACTCGATTGCCATCGAGCCAGGTGCTGAAAAATGCTTGTGTGGACGGAGCACGAAGATCAAGTTGAGCCGCGGTGTCTCTTTGACTGAAGGTCTGGCACACACACATTCTCCAACCTTAGAATAGCTACTTGAGGGGAGTGGGGGCTGGTGGTGGCTGTGGAACTGGGCTCGAGTGTGAATCAGTATTGGGAGAGAGGAACATTGGTGAGTCAGGGAAACCAGTAGCAGGAGTAATCACTTTCTCAAATTAAATACTGCTCATGTCACACTAAACTAAAATGGTGAGTCACAGATATATCAGCCAGTTAAACAGATGCATTCTCCAATCAATCACAGTGGACAGAACATTACAACTATTTAGCGGCAGCAACCTGCGTGTTCTTTGTGATAAGCACATGAGCAACTGAACAAACGTGTCAAATTAACAGACTGGTCACTTTCAGGTTTCTGTTCCTTGACCAAAAAAGCAACAGAGTTTCTCTGAGCATGCAGGAGATCCAGTACTGGAATCGCAATAACCTAGACAATCCTATGATCTGGTGAAATCGGCAAATCTAACACTTGACACCTCTAAAATGCTACATGGTTCTCCTAATATGGGAAAGCTTGAGGCATAAAGTGGGCAACGGCATTTCACCACTGTACAGAACACAACAACTTTCTGCAGTGCTGCTACAGCCCTTTTAGAAACTGGGATCAGATAGCAACATTAAAGCAGGCTACAAGCATAGTACATACCAAGACCCAGTACCTGCTCACAATGGCAGTGCTTCTCAACTTGGTTAAGCCATCAACAAATGGGCCAATATTTTGGAAAGGCCAGTGTCTCTAGTTCATCAAGGTTGAAAGAAGGAGTAAGAATATGGTGAAGGACCCGCTGGGAAGTGTGACTAGTTCTCAAAGGGAAAGACCCAGAGACACAAAGGTTACAAGTTCTGATGAAATTTGCCTTGAGTCTGTCACCAACCTGGTTCCGCTGCCTTCCCATCAGCAGTACACATAACACGTACAACACTTCCACTTTGTACATGATCTCGTGCATGATCTTCATGGACTGTGGGAGCCGGCTCCTCAGCTGGCTGGCGGCCAGCACACTCTCATCTGCAGACTCTGAATGTAGAAAGGGAACAAGGGAAGAAGTTTAAATACATCCTCTCAGTCTACACTCAACAGCTACTTAAATTGCTTTACGGACCTGTGGAATATGCTGCTGCAGTTTCAAGTTGCTAATATTCAACACTTTCCTCTTTGTTCCTCCAAAGTGCCAAATGGACTGTCCTAGCAACACGTTATCCTCCCTGCATCCCTAAAGGCTTCCAAACACCACCTATCCCAACTGCTTTACCCAGTTCCTCAAAACTAAGACACCTCTTCATCCTCAATGCACAAGTTATTTTAAAACACAAGATTGGCATCACCCGACCACTACTATTTGAGTGACCTGGTCTTCTCTCCTATTCTTTTCAACCTTACTGGTGTTGTGTGCTATGGGCTAGACCCTTCATCCAGGTTTCTCAACGAGCCCTACATAAAATCATAATCTATTTCAATTAGTTCACTCGATTAATGAACCGAGACACCTCAGGGTGCACAGAATCATAGAATCTTACAGCACAGAAGGAGGTCATTCGGCCCGTTGTGCCTGTGCCGGCTCTTTGAGAGTGCTGTCCAATTTAAGTCCCACATCCCAGGTTTTTCCCCATAGCCCTGCAAATTATTCCTCTTCAAGTACATGTCCAATTGCCTTTTTAAAGTTCCTATGGACTCTGCTTCCAACACCCTTTCAGGTAGTGAGTTCCAGATCTTAACAACCCTCTGAAAAAATGTATCCTCATTTCCCCTCTAGCTCTTTTGCCAATTATTTTAAATCAATGACCTCTGGTTACCAACCCACTTGCCAGAAGAAACCGTCTCTCCCTACTTGCTCTATCAAAACCCCTCATAATTTTGAGCACCTCAATTAGGTCTCCCCTTAACCTTCTCTGCTCCAAGGAGAATAATCCCAGCTTCTCCAATCTCGCCACATAACTGAACTCCCTCATCCCTGGTAACATCTATCTCATTGTCCTGAAGGGTATGACTCCCCACTGGGGGTTGATTTTCTGAAGCCTCCAATACCAGCATGTTCATGTCCACATTACTGTGCAATATCCAATGAAATTATAAATTTTTAATCACCTCTGAAGTTAAGCACAGGCCAGAATCTAAATTTGTACAATTTAAGTGCACAGAAGGTTGTCTTCCTTGATGGGTAATTATCACCTTCAACAGAAATAATGTTTTAGATAAATATAATTGAAAGGCCCATAGCATCACCAAGGTTGAAAATGTAGGAGAGAAGAGATTTAAAAAGTGAAATCAAGGAGGAATGGTTAGTTGATGCCAGACATGTTTTGAAAAAAAAAGTTCTCATCCTTGTTTTCAAATCCCTCCATGGCCTCACCCCTCCTTATCTCTAATCTCCTCCAGCCCTCCGCCTCTCCACTTCTCTTTCCTCCTTTAAGATGCTCCTTAAAACCTACCTCTTCAACCAAGCTTTTGGACATCTGCCCTAATATCTCATTATATGGTTTGGTGTCAAATTATTTTTTGATAAAACTCCTGTGAAGTGCCTTGGGATGTTTTATCACGTTAAAGGAGTGAAGGGAGAGTAGCAAACTAACTCTAGAATGCGTCAAATACAACAATGCAGGATTATCAAATTTAATTTCCCCCCTTTTCCCACTCCCAGGCTAAATTAAGCGACCATTTTGGATCACAATCAGAAGTTATTAAGATCTTGGCCCTTGCACAAGAGTCAACATCGGAAACCGGGTGTTCTCGAGGAATAGTGTGAGGTACCTGTGCTACTGCTTTGGTCGGCTTCCTCGGTGGCCATGTGCATTAAGGCGTCAAGAACCAGTGCGTTGTCCAGCCATGCGTACCACTCCTCCAGCTCCTGTAAGAAGTTTGATGTGCCCGTTGTCTCAGAGACCTTCCGTGTTGCCAGTTTACACAATCGCTCAATGAATCCAGGAATATTTAAAAGGGTGACTGAGTTGGAATTAAAAGAGATCATACTTCAGTGCCGGAGCTACAGTTCTCCTGGGTGCAGTGCATTTTGCATGTTAAGAATAAAGTAGTGAGCAAGAAAGGGCCAAACAACTCTGCTGCACCCAGGATTCAGTTCTGATAACTATCATGGGCTTCCCGACTGCCATTTTTAAAGAATGTCAACACACAAGTTTAGCATTAGTGCAAAGCAGTTTTGGCATCACAGTGTGTGTAAATTGGGTGTCAAGTCCCAAACTGATTCCAGAACAAAGTAAAGTGAGGCGAACTCCTTCAGGGGAGTCTCACTCTGTTTCATTCTGGGCTTTTTTGGCCGGGGGGGGGGGGGGGGCAGCGAGGAAGAGAAAGAGAGTAAAAAACGCAGAGAAGTAAATTAACTATTGACTCACTCAAAAGAAAAAAAAAATACAAGTTCTCACATTGCATCACTAAAAAAAGAATGCAGCAAGTCCCCAGCCTGCAGATGCAAGCCACTGGAAAGCAGCTCCAGAAACCCATTACTTCCTTACCTTGGTTGATTTCAGCACGTGAAGGGCCTGCAGCCTTCTTCTGTTGTGCATTTTTGGCAAGCAGTGTGTGTTTGTCATCATTTCCCGTGTCCAGCTCAGAGATCGTGACCGACAAAATCCGGCAGAAATTAGCAAGTTGCTGCTGGTCAAAACTGGCAACCAGGTTTGCAAGATTTGGGATATCCTCCAATTGGATCATCTCCTTGAAAGGAAAAAGGACATTGCAAAATGAGCCTAAAGTAACATTAAGTCCTCCCCACACCTAAAATGTTGGGGCACAATACAAAAATAAGGACTGCCCTGAAGGAGTTTTGGAGCAATTTATATTAAAAGGGCATTGCACTTCATTTCAGATGTCCAACCACAACAGAATTAAATCAATCATATCGGCATGAAAAAAAAAGAAAAGTCCTCATCACAACCACATCATGATAGTTTGTGATGCAAACCTGCAGCAGAGTTTTGCGTTACCTGCTGTTATTGGAGGGTGGAGGAAGACAGACCAGCTCAGAGAGATTGGAATACAAGTCTAGAGGTGACAAAGGCCGGATGAGGATTTCAGCAGCAGATGGGGTGAGGTAAGGACAGAAGTGAACGTTATTAGAGATGGAAGTAGGTGGTCTTTCTGATGAAGAGGACATGGGGTTGAAAGCTCAGCTTGCGGACGAATACAACGTTGCAAATAATCTTGTTCAGTTTGAGACGGGCCAAGGAGGGAGATGGAGCTTGGCACCATCCAAATACGAACGTGCTCCCAGAGCCACTTCTAAACTGTGGCTAGAGATGAAAGCAAAGTGAAAACAAACAAGGAAGAGAAGGCACTGCTCTCTCCAAATACAAACAATATAAAATATAGAAAGTTCAGAGGAGAAGTGAAAAAGAAAATAAGAGGGGCAAAGAGAGGGTATGAGAATAGAATGGCAGCTAACATAAAAGGTAATTCAAAAGTCTTCTATCGGCATATAAATAGGAAACGGGTAGTAAGAGGAGGGGTGGGGCCGATCAGGGACCAAAAAGGATAAGAATTGATAAAGACAAGGTACTAGAAAGGCTGGCTGTACTTAAAGTAGATAATCACCAGGACTTGATGGGATGCATCCTAGGATGCTGAGGAAGTGAAGGAAGAAATCGCGGAGGTACTGGCCATAATCTTCCAATCCTCCTTAGAAACAGGGGTGGTGCCAGAGGACTGGAGAATTGTAAATGTTACACCCTTGTTCAAAAAAGGGTGTAAAGATAAACCCAGCAAGTACAGGCCGGTCAGTTTAACCTCGGTAGTGGGGAAGCTTTTAGAAACAATAATCAGGGACAAAATTAACAGTCACTTGGACAACTGTGGATTAATTAAGGAAAGCCAGCACTGATTTGTTAAAGGCAAATCGTGTTTAACCAACTTGATCGAGTTCTTTGATGAGGTAACAGAGAGGGTTGATGAGGGCAATGCGGTTGACGTGGTGTACATGGATTTCCAAAAGGTGTTCGACAAAGTGCCACATAACAGGCTTGCCAGCAAAGTTGAAGCCCATGGAATAAAAGGGACAGTGGCAGCATGGATACGAAATTGGCTAAGTGACAGGAAACAGAGAGTAGTGGTGAACGGTTGTTTTTCGGACTGGAGGAAGGTACACAGTGGTGTTCCCCAGGGGTCGGTACTAGAACCACTGCTTTTCTTGATATATAACAATGACTTGGATGTGGGTGTACAAGGCACAATTTCAAAATTTGCAGATGACACAAAACTTGGAAGTATAGTGAACAGTGAGGAGAGTGATAGACTTCAAGAGGACATAGACAGGCTAGTGGAATGGCTGGACACGTGGCAGATGAAATTTAATGCAGAAAAGTGTGAAGTGATACATTTTGGTAGAAAGAATGAGGAGAGGACATATAAACTAAAGGGTACAAACCTAAAGGGGGTGCATGAACAGAGAGACCTGGGGGTATATGTGCACAAATTGTTGAAGGTGGCAGGGCAGGTTGAGAAGGCAGTTAAAAAAGCTTACGGGATCCTGGGCTTCATGAATAGATGTAGAGTACAAAAGCGTGGAAATTATGATGAACCTGTATAAAACGCTGGTTCAGCCTCAACTGGAGTATTGTGACCAATTCTAGGCACCACACTTTAGGAAAGATGTGATGATCTTAGAGAGGGTGCAGAAAAGATTTACGAGAATGATTCCAGGGATGAGGGACTTCAGTTAGGTGGATAGACTGGAGAAGCTGGGGTTGTTCTCCTTAGAGCAGAGAAGATTGAGAGGCGATTTGATAGAGGTGTTCAAAATCATGAGGGGTCTGGACAGAGTAGATAGAGAGAAACTGTTCCCATTGGCAGAAGGATCGAGAACCAGAGGACAAAGATTCAAGGTGATTGGCAAGAGAACTAAAGGCGACATCAGAAAAAAAACTTTTTTACTCAGCGAGTGGTTAGGATCTGTAATGCACTGCCTTGTGGTGGAGGCAGACTCAATCACGACTTTCAAAAGGGAGTTGGATAAGTACCTGAAAGAAAAACATTTGCAGGGCGGGGGAGTGGGACTAACTGAGGTGCTCTTGTAGGGAGCCAGCACAAGCTCAATGGGCCGAGTGGCCTTCTTCCGTGCTGTAACCATTCTATAAAAGGGTCTGAGAAAGACACACTGACCTTTTTAACTCCCAGGATATCTTCTATAAGTGTAGCAGTTTGCAAAAAGGTCTTTTTATTTGTCATGAGTGTGAAGAGGAACAGCACAAAGTCATTCCGCTCTGAGAGGCGCTTAGTCACTCCATCCGTCTAAAAGTAAGAGAGAACGCTGCATCATCCGCTGTGAACAGAACCTTCCGAATATATAAATCACTCGCACCAAATACTCCCAATGGTTAAATCCCTGCCTAAAATTATTTCTGGAGTAGCCCAACTGATCTTAGCTTCTTTTCAACATTTCTCATTTTACCATCTCCCCCCACTCCACTTCACAATACACCGTTAGATGCATCCTGCTGTTTTTCAGCCTTCCCAAACTCAGCCACCCTACTCCTTCTCAAAAATTAAGCCCAACTAAAGGAAAATATGCCACTGGCTCCTTCAGCTTTAGAATGTGCATGAGGGACAAATCATCCTCATTTGTTTAAACCAACTGTATGTCCTACGACTAACTGTGGCTCATGAGATCGCCATCACGTTGTCTGATCACTTAACTACACGACCGTTGCATGAAATCACATACTTACCAACACTGGCTTCCCTTTGTGTAAAATCATAGGAGCATTTTAGATTTCTGGTTCTCTTCTTACTTAGCTCCCCATCCCCACCCAAAGCTCCAATCCAGTTAAATAAGTTCATCAAAAAACAGTGTCAGCCTTGGCTCAGTGGGTAGCATTCTTGCCTCTCAGTCAGAAGGTTGTGGGTTCAGGCCCCACTCCAGAGACTTGAGCACAAATTCTAGGCTGACACTCCAGTGCTGCACTGTCAGAGGGGTAGTACTGAGGGAGTGCTGCACTGTCGGAGGGGCAGTACTGAGGATGCACTGCACTGCCGTAGGTGTCATGTTTCAGATGAGATATTAAACTGACATCTCAGGTAGACGTAAAAGATCCATAGCATTACTGGAAGAGGAGCAGGGGGGTTCTCCCCGGTATCCTAGCCAATATTTATCCCACAACCAACATCACATAACATAAGAAATAGGAGCAGGAGTTGGCCATTCAGCCCCTTGAACCTGCTCCGCCATTCAATAAGATCATGGCTGATCTGATCTTGGCCTCAACTCCACTTTTCTGCCTGTTCCCCATAACCCTCGACTCCCCTTTAGTTCAAAAATCTGTCTATCTCAGCCTTGAATATATTCAATGACTCAGCCTCCACAGCTCTCTGGGGTAGAGAATTCCAAAGATTCACAACCCTCTGAGAGAAGAAATTCCTCCTCATCTCCGTCTTAAATGGGCGACCCCTTATTCTGAAACTATGCCCCTTAGTTCTAGATTCCCCCACGAGGGGAAACATCCTCTCAGCATCTACCCTGTCGAGCCCCCTCAGAATCTTATATGTTTCCATAAGATCACCTCTCATTCTTCTAAACTCTAATGAGTATCGGCCCAACCTGCTCAACCTCTCTTCATAAGTCAACCCCTTCATCCCAGGAATCAACCTCGTGAACCTTCTCTGAACTGCCTCCAATGCAAGTATATCCCTCCTTAAATAAGGAGACAAAAATTGTACGCAGTACTCTAGGTGTGGTCTCACCAACGCCCTGTACAGTTGTAGCAAGACTTCCCTACTTTTATACTCCATCCCCATTGCAATAAAGGCCAACATTCCATTTGCCTTCCTAATTACTTGCTGTACCTGCATGCTAACTTTGTGTAACATGTACAAGGACACCCAGATCCCTCTGTACCGCAGCATTCTGTAGTCTCTCTCCATTTAAATAATATTTTACTTTTCTATTCTTCCTACCAAAGTGGATAACCTCACATTTCCCACATTATACTCCATCTGCCAAATTTTTGCCCACTCACTTAACCTATCTATATCACTTTGCAGACTCTGTGTCATCCTCACAACTTGCTTTCCCACCTATCTTTGTATCAGCAGCAAATTTGGCTACAGTACACTCGGTCCCTTCATACAAGTCATTAATATAGATTGTAAATAGTTGTGTCCCCAGCACTGATCCCTGTGGCACCCCACTAGTTACAGTTTGCCAACCTGAAAATGACCCATTTATCCCGATTCTCTGTTTTCTGTTAGTTAGCCAAACCTCTATCCATGCTAATATATTACCCCCAACACCATGAGCTCTTATCTTGTGCAGTAACCTTTTATGTGGCACCTTATCGAATGCCTTTTGGAAATCCAAATACACTACATCTACTGGTTCCCCTTTATCGACCCTGCTCATTACATCCTCAAAGAACTCTAATAAATTTGTCAAACACGATTTCCCTTTCATAAAACCGTGCCGACTCTGCTTGATTGTATTATGATTTTCTAAATGTCCTGCTACTACTTCCTTACTAATGGATTCCAGCATTTTCCCCAATGACAGATGTTAGGCTAACTGGCCTACTTTCCTGCTTTCTGTCTCCCTCCTTTATATGGGCGTTACATTTACGGTTTTCCAATCCACTGGGGCCTTTCCAGAGTCAAAGGAATTTTGGAAGATTAGAACCAATGTATCCACTTACTCTGCAGCCACTTCTTTTAAGACCCTAGAATGCAGGCCATCAGGTCCATTGCACTTGTCAGCCTTTAGTCCCATTAGTTTGCCTAGTACTTTTTCTCTAGTGATAGTGATTGTTTTAAGTTCCTCCCTCCCTTTTGCCTCTTGATTTTCCACTATTATTTGGATGCTTTTAGTGTCTTCTACCGTGAAGACAGATACAATATATTTGTTCAAAATCTCTGTCATTTAAGAACATAAGAAATAGGCGCAGGAGTAGGCCATACGGCCCCTCAAGCCTGCTCCGTCATTCAATAAGATCATGGCTGATCATCGAACTCAACTCCACTTTCCCGCCTGATCTCCATATCCCTTGATTCCCCTAGAGTCCAAAAATCTATTTATCTCAGCCTTGAATATACTCAAAGACTCAGCATTCACAGCCCCCTGGGGCAGAGGATTCTAAAGATCAGCTATGATCTTATTGAATGGCGGAGCAGGCTCGAGGGGCCGTATGGCCTACTCCTGCTCCTATTTCTTATGTTCTTATTCACAACCCTCTGAGTGAAGAAATTCCTCCTCATCTCGGTCTTAAATGGCCTACCCTTATCCTGAGACTATGCCCCCTAGTTCTAGACACTCCTGCCATGGGAAACAACCTCTCAGCATCTACCCTGTCAATCCCCTTCAGAATCTTGTATGTTTCAATGAGATCACCTCTCATCCTTCTAAACTCCAGGGAGTATAGGCCCATTCTACACAATCGCTCATCATAGGACAGCCCTCTTATCCCAGGAATCAATCTAGTGAACCTTCGTTGCAGCGCCTCCAAGGCAAGTATATCCTTCCTTAGATAAGGAGACCAAAACTGTGCACAGTACTCCAGGTGTGGCACTTGTTTCCCATTATTAATTCCCCAATCTCATCCTCTAAGGGACCAAGGTTTACTTTAGCTACTCTCTTTCTTTTTATATACTTGTAGAAGCTCTTACTGTCCGTTTTTATATTTCTTGCTAGTTTACTCTCAATCTATTTTCTCCCTCTTTATTATTTTTTTAGTCATCCTTTGAAAGTTTCTAAAATTTCCCAATCTTCTGGCCTACCACTAATCTTCGCAACATTGTATGCCTTTTCTTTCAATTTGATACCATCCTTAACTTCCTTATTTAGCCACAGATGGTCCATCATTCTCGTGGAGTCTTTCTTTCTCATTGGAATATACCTTTGTTAAGAGTTATAAAATACCTCCTTAAAAGTTTGCCACTGCTTATCTACCGTCTTACCTTTTAATCTATTTTCCCAGTCTACTTTAGCCAATTCTGTCTTCATACCCTTGTAATTGCCTTTATTTAAGTTTAAGACACTAGTTTCAGACCCAAGTTTCTCACCCTCAAACTGAATGCAAAATTCTATCATGTTATGATCACTCTTCCCTAGAGGATCTTTTACTATGAGATCACTAATTAATCCTGTCTCATTACACATTACCAGATCTAAAATAGCCTGTTCCCTGGTTGGTTCCACAACGTATTGTTCTAAGAAACTGTCTTGAATACACTCTATGAACTCGTCCTCAAGGCTACCTTTACCAATTTGATTTGTCCAATCTATATGAAGATTTAAATCGCCCACGATTATTGCAAGTTTTTCTTACAAGTCCCCATTATTTCTTGATTTATACTCTGTCCCACAGTGTAGCTACTGTTAGGGGGCTTATAGACTACTCCCACCAGTGACTTCTTTCCCTTATTATTTCTTATCTCCACCCAAACTGATACTACATCTTGATCCTCCGAGCCAAGATCATTTCTCACTACTATACTGATCTCATCCTTTATTAACAGAGCTACCCCACTATAACACATCATCTGGTCATTGCTGATGGTAGGACTTTGCTGTGCACAAATTGGCTGCCACATTTCCTATATTACAAGTGACTACACTTCAAAAGTACTTCATTGGCTGTGAAGTAATTTGGGACGCTCCAAGGTCATGAAAGGGGCTATATAAATGAGGGCACAGATTTAAAGTGATTGGCAAATGAAGTAGAGGCGACACAAGGAAAAATGCAACAAATGGTTAGAATTTGAAATGCCTGAAAGGGCGGTGGAAACAGATTCAATAGTAGCTTTCAAAAGGGAATTGGATAAATACTTGAAGGGGAAAAAATTGCAGGGATATGGGGAAAGAGTGGGACTAACTGGATTGCTCTTCTAAAGAGCCAGCACAGACTTGAGGGGCCGAATGGCGGCCTCCTGTGCTGTAATATTCTATGATTCCAAGTTATTTCTATCTTTCTTTGCTGAGGAACTTGCTGTGTACAACCAGTACCTCAGGTGCCTACACAAAAGTAGGTGCCCTACTTACACCAGAACCCAACTGCTCTGTGCATTTAACCACAAGCCAAATTGGAGTATTTCTTCAGCTCATCCACAACATTCAAAAAGGCACCTGTTAAAGAAGAATCTGTATCTTTGTTTAAAACTAGTATATTTACATCTGACCAACCCTGACTTACGAGACCTCTAACTGCTCTTTGTAATGTTGCAGCTACAGAAGGCACACCTACTCACACTTACACAGATACACGTGTTGTATAATATGCTTAGGCAATCCTTTATCAAGTCTTCACTCACTGCAAGACAAAAAATATGCCATTAGATTTAGCAAACCCAGCTTCCATTTTAACTTGCAACATTTAAATTACAAGTGCTTTCTTCCGTAAAACCAGACAAAAAGCATCTTGGAAAAAGTTTAA
This sequence comes from Squalus acanthias, assembly GCA_030390025.1. Classification (NCBI taxonomy): domain Eukaryota; kingdom Metazoa; phylum Chordata; class Chondrichthyes; order Squaliformes; family Squalidae; genus Squalus; species Squalus acanthias. The sequence goes on along the minus strand of CM059435.1, from coordinate 760,270 downwards.
TTTGTTCATGTTACTGAACTCCCACACGCTGTTTCAGACTCACAGTTGTAGGGCTGCAACACATTACAACAGGATATCCCATTAAAAAGTTAATGGAAAGAGGGCAGAGAAACAAACAGCCCTCAGTAAAGTGATGCAGCAGTGCTCCCATTAGAATACGAGGAAAAATATTAGGAACCTAGGAAACAAAGGAACAGGAGGAGGTCATTCAGCCCCTCAAGCCTGTTCCACCATTCAATGAGATCATGGCTGATCTGTACCTCAACCCGATTTACCAGTCTTTGCTCCATATCCCTCAATACCCTTACCCAACAAAAATCTATCAATCTTAGTCTTGAAAATTTCAATTGACCCAGCATCCACAGCCTTTAGCGGGTTTCCACTATCCTTTGTGTGAAAAAACATTTCCCAATTTCACTACCAAACGGCCTGGCTCTAATTTTAAGGTTATGCCCCCTTGTTCTGGTCTCCCCCACCAGAGGAAATAGCTTCTCTCTATCTACCCTATCAAATCCCTTTACCATTTTAAACAACTCGATTCGATCACCCCTCAACCTTCTAAACCCAAGGGAATACCAGCCAGGTTTATACAAGCTATCCTCAATTTAAGCTTTTAAGTCCCAGTTTCATTCTGGTGAATCTGCGCTGCACGCCCGGTGAGCGGATTTCCCCTGGTTACAATCGCAACAAAGGTTTGTTAGTCCTGCAACAATAACAGCCACGTGATTCAGACTCGAATGGTTTCAAACAACAAACTTTAATATGCACTGACTAATAACTGTATTGTACAACTGTACGACAGTATTACAGTAAATGACAAACAATTAATACAACCTGTTTTCTCCACGAAGTCCAAGCTGATCAGCCTTGTAATCTTCCTGGGTTACCATTAAGGTGGAAGGACATCCGACTGTCCACGAGAGCGCTCTAACTTTGAGGGGCCAGGTTCTGCCATTAAACTATTCAGCTACCTTGGGCTGCATGTACTAATATCAGTATCCCGCCAAGCTGACGCCAGGCTGAGCTGTTTACGCAATGTCCTAATTGTTATTGTTCTCTCCTCTTATCTGTAAGTGTCTGGTTCTTTACATGTTATAATACTGGTCCACGATATGGCCTTGCATGTTAGGTTGTGGATCACCTAGCAACCAGTCCCTTATCTAGGTATAGCATGTTCTGGAGCAAAGCAAGTTGAGATACCCCGACCATTTGGGCCACTTTAAAATATTCTAACACCCTCCAAGGCCAATATAGCCCTCCTGAGGTGCGGTGCCCAAAACCGAACAGAGTGCTCCATATGGGGTCTGACCAGTACAGATCCCTGAGGAACACCACTTGTCACATCTTGCCACTCAGAGTCTGTTCCCTTTATCTCTACTTTTTGTCTCCTACCGCTCAACCAATTTTCAACCCATGTCCTAAGGTTACCTCCAATTCCACGTGCTCGCATTTCTGCTAATAAGGCAACAAGCCCGAGTTCCACGTTCAATGTGCATCAACCAGGATGACCATTTTCTACATAAAGCTCACTTGCTGAGTTCAAATCCATAATCTAATTCAAACAAAAATACATTTCTGTGACATTCTTCCTTTATTCAGACCTTCCTGGGCCACACCTCTATGGTGGCTAATAGGACATGTGAGCGACATGCTCCAATATTGCTCACATCTGCCATCAGGAGGTGGTGATCACAACCCAGTGAAAACTCTCCCCCAAATCCTCTACCTACCCTACATCTCCCCCCAAGGAAGCACCTTGCCTCTGCTCGATGCCTCCTCACAGCAACATGGCGCAAATTAACTTTTAGCAAGCGTACCACTAGTGGATGATGTCTTGATTAGTGGGTCTGAAATTCATTAAGCACAAGAAATGTTTAATACTCTACTCACTTTTCTGCTTCTTTTTCTGTGGCGCAAGTGTTGGCCGCATAAGGATTTCAACTAAAAGCTGTAAAAGTGGAGAAAAAGCATGGAACATATCAAAATACAGGCTTTTAAATCTTCTCACTGGTCAAGAGAAAAAAAGACCTTTTTTTTAGCAGGGGTATTCTATGGGCTAAAACAGACTTGGTTATAACATCTGATCTTTGCGCAGCAGCCTGCATATGTTGCTAGGTTAAAGGTGCTATATAAAGGCCAAAACACTCACTTTGTTCCAATGCCTCAAACCTTTGCGGTTGGACACCCACAGAAAGCTGGAGCTACCACTCCAGATGGATATTTAGTGACTCCTGTAGAAAGCATATGCATGTATGTGTGAAGAGAGAGAGTGGGATAGCGAGTGGGTGAGAGAAAAGTAGAGAAAATATCAGGTGAGGACACAATTGAGATCGGCCCTGGCGTCCTTCAAGCTGGCGAGCGAGAGAAAGCACCAGAGTGAGGCGGGTGAGGGGGCGCGGGGGCAGGCCAGAGAGAGAGAGGGGGGGGTGGGGCCAGAGAGACAGAGAGGGGACGAGCGGGCCAGAGAGAGAGAGAGAGAGAGGGAGAGAGGGAGAGAGAGAGAGAGAGAGAGGGCGCAAGCGGGCCAGAGAGAGAGAGAGAGGGCGCAAGCGGGCCAGAGAGAGAGAGAGAGAGAGAGAGAGAGAGAGAGAGAGAGAGAGAGAGAGAGGCGCGCGCGAGCGGGCCAGAGAGAGAGAGAGAGAGAGAGAGCGAGAGAGAGAGGGGGGGGGGGGGGGGCGCGGCGAGCGGGCCAGAGAGAGAGAGAGAGAGAGAGAGAGAGAGAGAGAGGGCGCAAGCGGGCCAGAGAGAGAGAGAGAGAGAGAGAGAGAGGAGGGAGAGGGAGGGAGGGGGGGGGCGAGCGGGCGCGAGAGAGAGAGAGAGAGGGCCAGAGAGAGAGAGGGGGCGAGAGGGCCAGAGAGAGAGAGAGAGAGAGAGGGCCAGAGAGAGAGAGAGAGAGAGAGAGAGAGAGAGAGAGAGAGAGAGAGGCGGCGCGAGCGGGCCAGAGAGAGAGAGAGAGAGAGAGAGAGAGAGAGAGAGAGGGGGGCGAGCGGGCCAGAGAGAGAGAGAGGGCGAGCCAGAGGGAGACAGAGAGGGGGCGAGCGGGCCAGAGAGAGAGAGAGAGAGAGAGAGAGAGAGAGAGAGAGAGAGAGAGAGAGAGAGGGGGCGAGCGGGCCAGAGAGAGAGAGAGAGAGAGTGAGAGAGCGGCGCGCGCGAGCGAGAGCGAGCAAAAAGAGGCAAAAAAAAATCAGGTGAGGACACGATTGAGGGCGGCCCTGACGTCCTTCACTCCAGGACAGTTTGTTCACAGTCACTGCCCAGGCTCACAGATGAAGAATGGTCATGTTATACCAGAGGGCTGCTGGTGCCAAAACCAACCAGAGCCAGTGCCTTTCAAGCGTGGGCGAATACCGGGGGGAAATTTATTCTAACTTCTGTAGAAGCACTTCAGATCTTTCTTAAACTGCAGCAGGGATCTCATATCCAGAGGTCTTGTATATTTGATTTAACGGCTTGGCTGTAGCACTATTTCCACCTTGCTATCATTATTAGCTTTCACTTCTATCATATAAAAATACAAAAAGTTACATGGAGACGGCAGAAGCATTTGAAGGAATTATTGCAACATCCATCATAAAAAGCCTGAGAATTTAATACAAGAATCATTGTAAACACGCAAAGATGTTTCCAATGCAAGAACCACCAGTAGTCTCTGCAGTCAGCTCATGTCCCCAAAACATTCTGCCCTCAATCTTTACAAACAATTCTACTTTGAGTACAGAGGTCATAAAATGGCAGCTAGTGCTGTACTATTACCACCACTTCATGGTACCTATCTCGTGCAAAAGCAAGCACAGGGAGGACTCAATAGAAATGTATTTTTGTCTGTTTGATTACAGATTTGAACTCATTAGTAGTGACAACACATAGGGGCGAATAACTTGGCATGTAACAGCACATTGATCACAGACAGCGAGCGGGGAACTATGGGTCTACAGCTCAGACAAACTGGAATTTCCAACTCACTGGCTTGTAAGGCTTGCAATGAACTCAACTGAACGATGCGAGACTCAATGTTTAGAATCCAAGTCACACTTTCAACCTCATCATTGTAAAATACAACTTTGAAAGGAAGTTAAAAAAAGACATCCTAGGTGTGTTAATTTGTTCGATACTGGTCTAAACAAAGCAAAGATTCAACTCACTCAGGAGAACCGTCTTACTTAAAAAAAAAGAGGGTTTGATCAATACTATTGCATGGGGGGAAAGTAGCTAATGACTAATGGAAGCCCTCTGCCCTTACCATGCAAGATTCTGCTTCCAGCGAAAGAAACTCCTTTGCTTGTCCAGCTGTGCTCCAGTAGTGCACTCGGTTTATTATATGGTAACAAACATCATTTCCAGATGTTGGGTGCCATTGTGCAGCAATGGAATATTTTGCAATTTTACATATAGTGTCATCCAGTCAGGCTTCTAATGAGAAATTGACATCCTTTTCGTCTTATCTGTCTCACCCACCAACTACCCTCCCGCTCGCCTCCTCTTCTCCTCCCCTCCCACACAAAGGATTTCAGAAAATATATTTTCTTCACATCTTGAATAACCTCTAATGTATCTTCAAAGCATTTTAGTGCAGTACTTACATCTACTCCACCGAACAGATCGAAAATGTGCGTGTTGGGAAATTTGGACTCCTGGGCACCTTTCCCATCCTCTGTCACAAACGCCATTGCCTCCATTGAGAGGAGTGGAGCAATCTCCTACACACAAGGGGGTGAAGAGGGAACAATCAACACCTCAACAGACCAAATCTCAGGCAGCATAATGCCTTCACCCCAACCTGGCTCGATGGGCCCAATTGCTTTCTGCTCATTGGGGACTACATGGGATAATAAAAGCCAAATATCTGCTTAGCTTATAGACCAAAATGCTTCTTTCAGATTCTGACTGACCCATTGTGTATTTCCAGCATTTTCCGTCTGTTTCAGAGTTCCAGAACCTTTGTTTTCTCGATTCCTACGATAATCCATAGGTTGCTGAGCAACAATACAAAATGTGGTGAGAAATCCAAGCAGAGGTGACAGCACCAGGCTTGGCCAGAGGCCTCCAACAGGCAAAGTTTCCTGAAGGAGATGGAGGGAGGTAATGTGTTCATCCCCTTACTCAGCAATCCTCTCCCTCCACTCAATTCGAGCAAACAGCTACTCGGCAGCCAAGAGCGAATATAAAGCAGATTTGGCAAGCAGATGTAAAGTAATTGGGGGAAGGTTTAGAGGGGATTTGAGGGAAAATTTCTTCACCCAGAGGGTTGTGGGGGTCTGGAACTCACTGCCTGAAAGGGTGGCAGAGGCAGGAACCCTAACCACATTTAAAAAGTACTTGGATGTGCACGTGGGATGCTCTAACCTGCAGGGCTACTGACCAAGAGCTGGGAAGTGGGATTAGGCTGGATAGCTCTTTGTTGGCCGGCGCGGACACGATGGGCCGAAATGGCCTCCTTCCGTGCTGTAACTTTCTATGATTCTATGTTAGCAGAGAGAGTTGGTGTAGAGAGCGTCATCCAAGAGAGCCAAAATTCTTTACTTCCATCAGAAATTCTCAACAGCTGATCAAACGTTTATAATATCAACATTTAAAAGATTCAGAGCTGGGGGTGGAGGGGTGAAGACCTCTCAGAGGAGTTGCCGAGGTACAAGAAATACTTAACGGGATTGGGCAAGTAAACGCAAAATAATTTCCAGAAATGTCAAGCGGGGCAGGTTCAAGGTGTGAGGGGTGTATTTAGGACATGTCAGGAAGTATTTCTTGGCACAGGTCAGCCCTAGAACAGGTGGTCAGGAAGGGCGGCTGAGACCACAACAGCTGGACACTAACAGGAAGACAGCAGCGTTGACAATCGGAAATAAAATCTAATTAGCTAAAGGGCTTTCTTCATCCAAATCTATCTTGTGATTTAAAATCCAACCACCTGGGCTGCAATTAAACATTGAGATTTAAACAAATTTCTCAAAACAAAAATGCCAAAAATAGTATTTTGAAAACTCAACTCTTGTAAACAAAAAAATTTTAATATGTAAAATAAGATGGCTTATCTTGAAACATGTTAATGGCGGCAGTAAATGATTCAGCAACTTGAATGCTAAAAGAGAACCCGACATTTGGCTCTTGCTCTCATTAGCACTATCATTGGGCTGGGAGGGGAGCACAGAATTTGCAGCGTTCACTCCAGGTCACTGCACCATCACAGTGACACCAGCCTAGGCAGCAAAATCCTCCATAATCGGAATTTTCAGATGGTAAGGTTCAGTCATTACATCCAAAAATAATTCTGAGCTGGACTAATCACATTTTTGTGATCATCATGCCTTAATGTTTTCACTGAATCTATATCAGGAATATCAGTGCTGCAGAATTAAACATTTTTCAGTATCAAAGAATCCTGCAGAACTGTGCATTATAAAGTTTGCAGATATGAAATGAAACTTGGCAACGTGGTAGATCGTGATGAGGATAGTTATAGGCTTCAGGATGGTGAAATGGGCAGAAGCACGGCAGATGGAGTTCAATGCGGAGAAGTGTGAAGTAATGCACTTTGGGAGGACTAGTATGGAAATACAGTATGCTATAAATGGCACGATTTTGAAAAGTGTAGATGAGCAGAGCGACCTTGGTGTCCATATACACAGATCCTTAAAGGTGGCAGGGCAAGTTGATAAGGTGATTAAAAAAGCACGTGGTTACTTGGGTTTATAAATAGAGGAATAGAATGTAAAAGAAAAGCGATCATGCTAGAACTTTATAAATCACTGGTTAGGCCTCAGTTGGAGTATTGTGGACAATTCTGGGCACCGCACTTCAGGAAAGATGCAAAGCCATTAGAAAGGGTACAGAGGAGGGACTTCAGTTATGAGGAGAGGTTGGAAAATTAGGACTCTTTTTGGAACAGAGAAGGTTAAGAAGTGACCTAATAGAGGTTTTCAAGATGATGAGAAGTTTCGATAGAGTAAACAGGGAAAAACTATTCCCTAGGCGAGTGGGTCAATAACCAGAGGTCATAGATTGGTAAAAGATCTAGAGGGGAGAGGAGGAGAAATTTTTTCACTCGGAGTTGTCGGGATCTGGAACGCTCTACCTTAAAAGGTGGTGGAAGCTGATTCCATAAATAATTTTAAAAGGGAGTTGGACAGAGACTTGAGGATGAGCAACTTACAAGGTTATGGACAAAAAGTGGGGATGTGGGACTAAACACGACTGCTCTTTCAAAGAGCCAGCACAGGCACGATGGGCCGAATGGCCTTCTTCTGTGCTGCAAGTTTCTATGATTCTATAACAATTGTGCTCCCTGGAACTTTCCTACTCAGTAACGTTAGAGTAAAGGAAAATTTGATACAGTTGATATTATCAATGGATTTGAGAAGTTGTGATTAGATTTTCTGCTGTACACACTACTCCAGAATCAAGAGGTATAAAATCTAGCTACAGAAAACTGAAGCAAATTGGAAATTCAGTCAGATGTTCAGCAGCAAAATAGCCATCATTGTGTAAAATAAACTGTCAGCACGGGAGGCTGCTTCACCACAAGAGGTGATGGAGGGGAGAGCATGTGTGGAGGATTCATCTTGGATTGCTACCAAACCCATCCACGCAGTACACCCTGGGATTTGTTATAAAAATAATCTGTCATATTCACAGACGATAAAGATGACCACTACTGCAACCCCATTCTCACTTTTTATTTGCCCATTTTCTTCACATAGAAAGGACAGAACAAAGAGGATGTTCAGATACCAAGATTCACAGTAGCCTTTTCCCATTTTTATACGCTTGTCCTTGCCTTAAGACAGCAAGTAGCCTGCACCGCAGTTCATAATGATGGTCGTGAAAGGTGCTATATAAATGCAAGTCTTTCATAATTTAACAGTCCACACTACCGTGAGATAGTTTGAAAATACCACATGCAGGGGTTTCAGCAGTGCTTGCGGATCTCGTGTGCCACTACTGGAGCAATGAGTGGTGTGGGATTAGGGAATCTCATTCCAGTGTAATGCACTGTCCACAGTAAACTCAATGGTGAGCCAAAGTAGTGAGGTAATCCTGCCACTTTATAAATGTTGTCACTTTGTACTTCATTGGCTGTAAAGCACTTTGGGACGTCCTGAGGTTGTGAAATGCGCTATATAAATGCAAGTCTTTCTTTAAATCATTGGTGCGACCACACTTAGAATACTGTGTACAGTTTTGTACCACAGTACAAGAAGGATATTGCAGCTATTGAAAGGATACAGAAGAGAGCAACCAGAATGATTGAGGGGGATGGAGGGATAGGATCATGAGGAGCGATAATGTAAACTGGGCATGTTCTCACTGGAAAAAAGATGGTTGAGAGACGATGCGATTGCTGTTTTTAGGCTTACCTCACAGTGCATTGCACCACAATCTTTAGCACTTACCTTTAAGATACCTTGGCACTGCAAGAGCCCATCATTGTTGGGTTGGCTGTTCTCGTATAATTTCTGCACCAGATGTGGGATTCCGTTCCATTTTGCAGTTTTGTCCCTCTCTCTGAGCAAAGAATCTGGAATCTGCAAACAGAAACAGAGTTAGAAGCTACTTCTTTAAAAAAAATTGAAAACTATAATCAGCATTTAATCTTGGTTTATGGTTTCCTAAGAATCCATTTTATATTTCCCCTGTAGTGTGGGACAGAGACCTATGATCTACAACCCCTGGTCTTGCTCCTAGCCCTTTTGCAGTATCTTACTCCTTATTGCACACACTGGGGGAATCAGTAAGACGGAGTATCATGTCAGCCAAATTTACTTTCTAAGAGAGCACTGTTTTCATCGGTGGGGGGGGGGGGGGGGGGGACATCTGCGGCTTTATGTTGACAGTCACTGCATCGTTTTTCTTTCAAATATCCCGTTTCTCTGCCCAGAACCTGCTAACACAGATAAGCTGCTGTTATCTTGCAGGTGGGCAAGCTAAACAGACTACAGCTGGCCAGGCTAAAGGCACTATAGCTACATGGTCTGATGCACCTGCAGCCACTGCCCTCTACATCTCAGACGTAATAGGCCCACTTTCATACCTTACAAGTCAACCAACCTACCTGGCTGAACGTGACAGACTACTTTAGGTTTTTATAAACAAAATAGGACTCTAGGAATAATTAGGATACGGGATGCTTGTAAAGATGTATACTACTCCTTTAACAAGTCGATGCATACTGCATTTTGAAGTGTACTCTATACTTGTACATGTTGAAATGAAACACTGAACACGATGGGAACAAAATGTTCCCCACTGTAAGCTGCGTATCTGCTGCCAATGTTCCCCACTGTAAGCTCCGTATCCGCTACCAATGTTCTCCACTGTAAGCTCCGTATCCGCTGCCAATGTTCCCCACTGCAAGCTCCATATCTGCTGCCAATGTTCCCCACTGCAAGCTCCATATCTGCTGCCAATGTTCCCCACTGTAAGCTCCATATCTGCTGCCAATGTTCCCCACTGTAAGCTCCGTATCCGCTGCCAATGTTCCCCACTGTAAGCTCCGTATCCGCTGCCAATGTTCCCCACTGTAAGTTGCGTATCCGCTGCCAATGTTCCCCACTGTAAGCTCCGTATCCGCTGCCAATGTTCCCCACTGTAAGCTCCGTATCCGCTGCCAATGTTCCCCACTGTAAGCTCCATATCTGCTGCCAATGCCTCCAAGCATTTGTAAGAAATTTGTGCTGCCCAATTTCCAGCTGTCCGCTCCTGAATACAGTGATTCCTGCTGTCACAAATCCAAGAGGGCAGCAACCCCCCTCTATCCCTTACTGAAATGGCCCTTGGTCATGTTATGATCCCAAACTGCAGGTGTTGGCAGCCTATTCAACCGGAAGCACATCACGGCTGAGCCTAATGCTGTCGTCACCTGACGTGCACCTTTCAGATATGAGTGAGGTGGGGAGACACAGAAACATAGAACATTGGAAAAAAGGAGTAGGCCATTCGGCCCTTCGAGCCTGCTCCGCCATTCAATATTCCCGCTCTCTCCCCATATCCCTTGATGCCTTGTGTCTAGAAATCTATCCATCTCCTTCTTAAATATATTCAGTGACTTGGCCTCCACAGCCTTCTGTGGTAGAGAATTCCACAGGTTCACCACCCTCTGAGTGAAGAAATTTCTCCTCATCTCAGTCCTAAATGTCCTACCCCGTATCCTGAGACAGTGACCCCTCGTTCCAGACACCCCCCAGCCAGAGGAAACATCCTCCCTGCATCCAGTCTGTCTCGCCCTGTCAGAATTTTATACATTTCAATGAGATCCCCTCTCATTCTTCTAAACTCTCATGAATACAGGCCTAGTTGACCCAATCTCTCCTCATACGACAGTCCTGCCATCCCAGGAATCAGTCTGGTGAACCTTCGCTGCACTCCCTCTATGACAAGTTATCCTTTCTTAGGTAAGGAGACTAAAACTGCACAGGTGTGGTCTCACCAAGGCCCTGTATAACTGTAGTAAAACATCCTTGCTCCTGTACTCAAATCCTCTTGCAATGAAGGCCAACATACCATTTGCCTTCCTAACTGCCTGCTGCACCTGCATGTTTGCTTTCAGTGACTGGTTTACAAGGACACCCAAGTTCCTTTGTACATCAACATTTCCCAATCTATCACCATTTAAATAATACTCTGCCTTTCTGTTTTTCCTACTGAAGTGGATAACTTCACATTTATCCACGTTATACTGTATCTGCCATGTATTTGCCCACTCACTCAACTTGTCTAAATCGCCTTGAAGGCTCTTTGCCTCCTCCTCACAACTCACAATCCCACCTAGTTTCGTGTCGTCAGTAAACTTGGAAATATTACATTTGGTTGCCTCATCCAAATCATTGATATATATTGTGAATAGCTGGGGTCCAAGCACTGATGGTACCCCACTAGTCACCGCCTGCCACCCTGAAAAAGACCTATTTATTCCTACTCTGTTTCCTGTCTGTTAACCAATTTTCAATCCATGACAGTATATTACCCCCAATCCCATGTGCTTTAATTTTGCACACTAACCTCTTATGTGGGACTTTATCAAAGGCCTTCTGAAAATCCAAATACACCACATCCACTGGTTTTCACTTATCTATTCTACCAGTTACATCCTCAAAAAACTCCAGTAGGTTTGTCAAACACGATTTCCCTTTCATAAATCCATGCTGACTTTGTCTAATCCCGTTGATATTTTCTAAGTGTCCTATTATCACATCCTTTATACAGGAAACTCTCGTTTAAACGGCACCTAAATATCCGGAATTCTCTATTAACCGGCAAAAATCGTACTCCGAAAACTCCTCTCAAATAACCGGCAATGTTGCAGAGTCCGAGTCTCCCGCGAACGCTGAGTTAGTCAGTGGGGGTAGTTCTCCAAAGTGCCACTACTCGGCTTCCTGGCGCTGTCGGAAGTCCGAACACTGCAATAACAGGAGTCTGATTCTCCCGCGCTGCCAGGAGTCTCTTCTGATCGGCCATTTTACTGTGTGTCTCCCGCACTGCTGGTAGTCTCTTCTGATCCACCATTTTACTGTGTGTCTCCCGCGCTGCTGGTAGTCTCTTCCTAGCCACCATTGTTCTGTGCGTCTCTCCATCTTTATCGGGAATTATCTCCCCCATCTTGCATTATGGAATTCCCAAAAGCTGGTCCAAGCAAAAGGAAGAGAGTGGTCTTAACTTTAAAACAGAAAATCGAGATATGCCAACGACTAGAAAGGGGAGAGAAGCGTATCAACATTATGAATGAATTCAAAATCGGTTCGTCAACAATCTACGACATCAAATCGCAGAAGGATAAGCTGCTCAAGTTTTATTCAAGCTCGGAGACATGTAAGAGTGTAGAGAAACGGCGTACGCTTCGTAAGCCTAAGCTTGAAGAGCTGGATACCGTGCTTTATGAATGGTTTTCTCTTCAGCATTCAGAGGGTGTTCCAATTTCCGGACCCATGCTCATCGAGAAAGCGAAGGATTTCTACGAAAGGATGGAGCTCACTGACAAGTGTGCTTTCTCCGAGGGATGGCTAACGTGCTTCAAGTTACGGCACGGGATACGACGACTCGATATTTCCGGGGAGAAGAAATCAGCTGATCACGAAGCCGCAGAAGAATACTGCGATTATTTCAATCGGATTGTGCAGCAACATGATTTGTCGCCAGCACAGATATATAATGCCGATGAAACTGGCTTGTTTTGGAGGTTTTTGCCAGAATCAACGCTTGCTGGGGCTAGTGAGGCTAATGCTCCAGGTTACAAGAAAAATAAAGATCGTGTAACCGTGCTAACATGTGCGAACGCTGCTGGATCACACCGGGTTAAACTTCTTGTTATTGGGAAGTATAAAAATCCCTGTGCATTTAAAAATGTGAGGCACTTACCTGTTGAGTACAAAGCTCAAAAAAATGCTTGGATGGATAAGGAAATCTTCTCCGATTGGTTCCATCATATTTTTGTTCCATCTGTGAGGGAACATTTCCGTAAAATAGGGAAACCTGAAGATAGCAAGTGCATTTTATTGCTTGATAATTGTAGAGCCCATCCGCATGAATCCGAGTTGGTTTCGGGAAATATTTTCACCATTTATTTGCCACCAAATGTAACTTCTCTCATCCAACCCATGGACCAGGGCGTTATTCAAAATCTGAAGTGTCATTACAAGAAAGACTTCCTACGTAAACTGATAAGCCAAGATGACAATATTCACGCATTTCAGAAGGAATACAATATTAAAGATGCCATCTATAATGTTGCATGTTCCTGGAACTTTGTGAAAGGTCACACTCTGAGGCAAGCCTGGTGCAAATTGTGGCCTTCTGTAATGTTTGCTGAAGGTTCTTCTTCAGAGGAGGAATTTCATGGGTTCAATGTTCGTCCCAAGAAGAGTACAATAATGGAAATGGCTGGCATGGTGAAAAATGCAGGCCCAGCAAACCCTCTACGTCACCTCAGTGAAAGTGATATCGAGCAGTGGGTTGATGCAGATAGAGAAGTTGGTGTTGTGCATATGCTAAGTGATGATGAAATAATTGAGAATGTTTTGAATCCAAAGAAAAGGAAAGTGAGATGGAAAGTGAAGAGGATGATATTTCTGAAGAGAACAAGATTTCTTGGGCTAAAGCTGCAGAAGGATTTTCTTCAATCCTCAAATTTGCTGAAAGGCAGACTTGCTACTCTGCCCAAGAAGTTATGCAACTCCATATTCTGCATTCCACGTTTCTACAGAAAAGGCAAGAGTCCACTAAGCAAACCGACATCCGCAACATGTTTAAGAAAGCTTTCAAAAGAGTCGAAGCAGCAGAAGTGCCTGAAGAATCTGTGGAAATGCATGATCCTGATGACCCAGCTGGCACGGATATTCCTGATGAACCAGCTGACTCGGAATAAGTGTACAGTCAACTACAGTACTGTATACAGTCGTTTATAAGTTTTGTTTTACTGTTAAGTAATTAAAGAGTTATGGATTACCCTCAACTGGCAGTACTGTACTTAATCAAGCATCTTCCACCATCCATTTAACACAACATTCTATAAGTGAGTACCCAAATACTGTATACTGCACATTTCTTGATTTTTTTTGTTGTTTGTTAAAAATAGCCTCGGTAGATATAACTCTCCGTTATCCGGAATTTTTGTTCAACCGGCACCACCCCGGTCCCGTTGGTGCCGGATACCAAAGAGTTTCCTGTAATAGACTCCAGCATTTTCCCTACTACTGATGTTAGGCTAACCGGTCTGTAGTTCCCTGGTTTCTCTCTCCCTCCTTTTTTAAATAGCGGGGTTACATTTGCCACCCTCCAATCTGCAGGAACTGTTGCATAATCTATAGAATTTTGGAAGATGACAACCAATGCATCCATTATTTCCATGGCTACCTCTTTTAGTGCTCTGGGATGCAGATTATCAGGCCCTGGGGATTTATCAGCTTTCAGTCCCATTAATTTCTCCAGCACTATTTTTTTTACTCATACTAATTTCCTTTAATTCCTCCTTCTCACTAGACCCTTGGTTTCCTAGCATTTCTGGGAAGTTATTTGTGTCCTCTTCCTTGAAGACAGAACCAAAGTATTTGTTTAATTGCTCTGCCATTTCCTTGTTCCCCAGGAAATGGCAGAGCAATTAAACAAATACCAGGACCATAATGGATAATAGGAGCAGAAATCCTGGTTATTTTCCTCCCACCCGACCTAGCTCAGAAGCTTCAAGGCAAATTGGAGTGCCAAACGAGTGAGATCAGATCAGTTTGCGCAAACCTGGAATCAGATCTTGCACTTTGTGGTCTGTACAGCTTTGCATTGGCCATTCAGCCCATCGTGTCCGTGATGCCTCTTTGAAAGAGCTATACAATTAGACCCACTCCCGCGCTCTTTCCCCAGAGCCCTGCAAACTTTCCTTTTTATATATCCAATTCCCTGTTGGACATGACTACACATCTGGCCTTTAGCTACTAGGGTGAGCCAGTTCCAAACATTTGATTAAAATCTGTGCAATGTACCTGATTAGCAAAGGTGGAAAAGCAGTCATAGAAAGAACGAACGGACTTGCATTTACTTAGTGCCTTTCACGACTGTAGGACGTCCCAAAGCGCTTCACGGCCAATAAAACACTTTTGATGTGTAGTCACTGTTGTCATGTAGGGAAATGCAGCAGCCAATTTGCTCACAGCAATGACATAAATCAGGGGTTCTCAACCGGGGGTTTGCGGCCCCCATTTCAAAGGGTCCGCAATAGGGGGGCGGGGGAGAGAAGGAGCTGTCACTGTCCCTGCGCCCTTTGCAAAGGCTCCACTCACTGGATCCAGACCTCCTTCCCCCCCGTGACAGCGACGCCGCTTTAGCCGGGGCTTCTATGTATCTGATGCAGAATGAGGGACTTCAGTTACGTTGATAGACTGGAGAAGCTGGGGTTGTTCTCCTTGGAGCAGAGAAGATTGAGAGGAGATTTGATAGAGGTGTTCAGAATCATGAGGGGTCTGGACAGAGTAGATAGAGGGAAACTGTTCCCATTGGCAGAAGGGTCGAGAACCAGAGGGCACAGATTTAAGGTGATTGGCAAAAGAACCAAAGGTGACGTAAGAAAAAACTTTTTTACGCAGCGAGTGGTTAAGATCTAGAATGCACTACCTGAAAGGGTGATGGAGGCAGATTCAATCACGGCTTTCAAAGGGGAGTTGGATAAGTATCTGAAGCAAAGAAATTTGCAGGGCTACGGGGAAAGGGCGGGGGAGTGGGACTAGCTGAAGTGCTCTTGCAGAGAGCCATCACGGGCTCGACGGGCTGAATGGCCTTATTCTGTGCTGTAACCATTCTATGATTCTATTCTATGATTCTAAGGGCCAAGATTTTCAGGAGTGAAGTTAGGAAACACTTCTAAACCCAAAGGGTGGTAGAAGTTTGGAACTCTCTTCCATGGCAACTGATACTCGGTCAATTGTTAATTTTAAATCAGAGATTGACAGATTTTTGTTAACCAAAGGTATTGAGGGATATGGGGCAAAGGTTCCAGATCAGCCATGATCTCACTGAATGGCGGAACAGGCTCGAGGGGCTAAATGGCCTCCTCCAGTTCCTATGAATTCCAGGGATAGGACAGTTGAAACAATGGTGGGGCAAAGGGAGTGGGCTTGCAGAGATTGCAGAGGGTTGTAGGGATTGAGCACATTATAGGGATAGGGAAGGGCAAGGCCAAGAAAGGATTTGAACACAAGGATGAGAATTTTTAATTTGATGCGTTGGTGGAGCCAATGTAGGTTAGTGAGCACAGGGGGTGATCAGGGTGAACGAGACTTGGTACAGGATAGGTTATGGACAGCAGAGTTTTGGATGAGCTTAAGTTTACGCAGGGTGGAAGGTGGGAGGCCGGGCAGGAGAACACTGGAATAGTCAAAAAGAAAGACTTGCATTTATCTAGTGCCTTTCACAACCTCAGGAATCCCAAAGCGCTTCACAGCTAATGATGTACTTTTGAAGTGTAGTCACTGTTGTGATGTAGGACATGCAGCAGCCAATTTGCATACAGTAAGCTCCCAAAAACAGCAATGTGATAATGACCAGATAATCTGTTTTTTAAGGTGTTGGTTGAGGGATAAATACTGGCCTGGACACTGGGGACAACTCCCCTGCTCTTCTTCGAAATAGTGCCATGGGATCTTTTATGTCCACCTGAGAGCAGACGGGGCCTCGGTTTAACGTTTCATCGGAAAGACGGCACCTTAGACAGTGCAGCACTCACTCAGTACTGCACTGGAGTGTCAGTCTAGATTTTTGTGCGGAAAGTGGGACTTGAACCCACAACCTACTGACTCGAACCCACAACCTACTGACTCAGAGACGATAGTGCTACCGAGACTACAAATACAACAACAACTTGCATTTATATAGCGCCTTTGACGTAGTAAAACATCCCAAGGTGCTTCACAGGAGCGTTATAAAACAAAACTTGACACCGAGCCATATAAGGAAATATTAGGGCCGATGACCAAAAGCTTGGTCAAAGAGGTAGGTTTTAAGGAGCGTCTTAAAAGGAGGAAAGAGAGGTTTAAGGAGGGAATTCCAGAGGTTAGGGCCTTGGCAGCTGAAGGCATGGCCACCAATGGTGGGGCGATTGAAATCGGGATGCTCAAGAGGCCAGAATTAGAGTACAACAGATATCTTGGAGGGTTGTGGGGCTGGAGGAGGTTACAGATATAGGGAGGGGCGAAACCATGGAGGGATTTGAAAACGAGGATGAGAATTTTTAAAATCGAGGCATCACTTAACCGGGAGCCAATGTAGGTCAGCGAGAACTGGTGTGATGGTGAACGGGACTTGGTGCGAGTTAGGCAGCAGAGTTTAGGATGACCTCAAGTTTATGGAGGATAGACGTGGGAGGCCATCCAGAAGTGCGTTTAAATAGTCAAGTCTAGAGGTAACAAAGGCATGGATGAGAGTTTCGGCTTCAGATGAGCTGAGGGAGGGGATGAGACGGAGGTGGAAGTAGCTGGTCTTGGTGATGGAGAGGATATGGGGTCGACAGCTCAGCTCAGGGTCAAATAGGACACCAAGGATGTGAACAGTCTGGTTCAGTCTCAGATAGTGGCCGGGGGAAGGGATGGAGTCAGTGCCATGGGGATGGAGTTTGTGATGGGGGCCAAAGACGATGGCTTCAGTCCTCCTAATGTTTAACTGGAGGATACGGCAGCTCGCTTATATTAACGACTGAGACTTTGGAATCAAAAACACAATTTCTAAATTTGCAGATGACACCAAATTGTGGGAGATAGTCAATACTGAGAAGGACTGCAACAAATTACAAGATGACATTAATAAACTTGCAGAATGGGCATATAATTGGCAAATGAATTTCAACACAGATAAGGGTGAGGTATTACATTTTGGTAAGAAAAATAGGGAGGTCACATATTACTTAGAAAATAAGAATCTAAATGGGTAGAAGAGCAAAGGGATCTTGGAGTACAAATACACAAATCACAAAGTAGCAAAGCAGGTTAACTAGGCCATTAATAAAGCAAACTAAGCACTAGAGTTTTTTCTAGAGGAACAGAATTTAAAAGTAGCGAAGTTATGCTAAACTTGTATCTAACCTTGGTTAGACCACACTTGGAGTACTGCGTACAATTCTGGTCGCCATATTATAAAAACGATATAGAGGCACTGGAGAGGGTGCAAAAAAGATTTACAAGGATGATGCCAAAAAAGCGAGGGTATACCTATCAGGAAAGGACGGACATGCTGGGTCTCTTTTCTCTTGAAAAAGAGAACGTTGAGGGGTGACCTAATAGAGGTCTTTAAAATTATGAAAGGGTTTGACAGAGTAGACACAGAGAGAATGTTTCCACTTGTGGGGAAGAGCAAAACTTGAGGCCATCAATACAAGATAGGCACCAAGAAAACAAATAGAGAATTCAGAAGAAACTTCTTTACCCAGAGAGTGGTGAGAATGTGAAACTCACTACCACAGGGAGTGGTTGAAGCGAATAGTATAGATGCCTTTAAGGGGAGACTAGATAAGCATATGAGGGAGAAGGCAATAGAGGATTATGCTGATAGAGTTAGATTAGGAAAGACGAGAGGAGGCTCGAGTGACCATAAACACCGACTGGTTGGGACGAATGGCCTGTTTCTATGCGGTATATCCTATGCAATCCTATGGATGTCGGACAAACAGTCTGACAGTGAGGGTATGGTAGCATAGTGGTTATATTACTGGACTAGTTATCCAGAGGCCTAGACTAATGATCCGGAGAAATGAGTTCAAATCCCACCACGGCAGTTGGGGAATTTAAATTCAATTAGCTAAATAAATCTGGAATAAAAAGCTAAATAAAAACTGGATTGTTGTAAAAACCCATCTGGTTCACTAATGTCCTTTAGGGAAGGAAATCTGCCGTCCTTACCCAGTCTGGTCTATATGTGACTCCAGACCCGCAGCAATGAGGTTGACTCTTAACTGCTCTCTGAAATGGCCTTGCAAGCCACTCAGTTGTATTCAAGGCGGCTCACCACCACCTTCTCGATGGGCAATAAAGGCTGGCCTTGCCACATCCCAGGAACGAATAAAGAAAAAACAGCACAGCTGCAGTGGAGAAATCAAGAGAGGTAGCGCTGGGTGTCGCCAATGTAAATATAGAACTTGATGGGAAAAAGGGCTGTAGTCCACGAGCCAGTGGTGAGTGTAGGGAGGTACTGAGGAGGGTATCAAGGTCGCAGGAATGTACCGGCAGACAGGAAGATGGCTTGAAGTGTATCTACTTCAATGCAAGGAGCATCCGGAATAAGGTAGGAGAACTTGGAGCGTGGATTGGTACTTGGGACTACGATGTGGTGGCCATTACGGAGACATGGTTAGAACAGGGACAGGAATGGTTGTTGGAAGTTCCGGGGTATAGATGTTTCAGTAAGAGTAGGGAAGTTGGTAAGAAAGGTGGAGGAGTAGCATTGTTAATCAAGGATAGTTTAACAGCGGCAGAAAGGCAGTTCGAGGGGGATCTGCCGTCTGAGGTAATATGGGCTGAAGTTAGAAATAGGAAAGGAGCGGTCACGTTGTTAGGAGTTTTCTACAGGCCCCCAAATAGTAATAAAGATGTGGAGGAAGAAATTACAAAGCAGATTATGAATAGGTGTGGAGGTCACAGAGTAGTTGTCATGGGTGACTTCAACTTTCCAAATATTGATTGGAACCTTTATAGGTCAAACAGTTCCGATGGGATAGTTTTTGCACAGTGTGTGCAGGAGGGTTTCCTGACACAATATGTGGATAGGCCAACAAGAGGTGGGGCCACGTTGGATTTGGTACTGGGTAATGAACCGGGCCAAGTGTTTGATTTGTATGTGGGAGAGCACTTTGGAGATAGTGACCACAATTCGGTAACTTTCACTATTGCAATGGAGAGGGATAGGGCCATACGGCAGGGCAGGGTTTATAATTGGGGGAGGGGTAATTATGATGCGATTAGGCAAGAATTAGGGAGTATAAGATGGGAACAGAAACTATCAGGGAAAGGCACAAACGAAAAGTGGAGCTTTTTCATGGAGCAATTACTGCGTGTCCTTGATAGGTATGTCCCTGTCAGGCAGGGAGGAAATGGCCGAGTGAGAGAACCATGGTTCACAAAAGAGGTTGAATGTCTAGTCAAGAGGAAAAAGGAAGCGTATGTAAGGATGAGAAAACAAGGTTCAGTTGGGTCGATTGAGGGGTACAAGGTAGCAAGGAATGAGCTAAAAAAAGAGCTTAGGAGAGCTAGGAGGGGGCATGAGAAGTCCTTGGCGGGTCGGATCAAGAAAAACCCCAAGGCTTTTTACTCTTATGTGAGAAATAAAAGAATGACCAGGGTGAGGGTAGGGCCGGTCAAGGACAGTAGTGGGAACTTGTGCATGGAGTCAGAAGAGATAGGAGAGGTGATGAATGAATACTTTTCGTCAGTGTTCACCGAGGAGAGGGGCCATGTTCTTGAGGATGAGAGTGTGATAAAGGTGGATAGGCTGGAGGTGGTAGATGTTCTGAGGGAAGATGTTTTAGCAATTTTGAAGAACCTGAGGGTCGATAAGTCCCCTGGGCCAGATGGGATATATCCTAGGATTCTTTGGGAGGCAAGGGAGGAGATTGCAGAGCCTCTGGCTTTGATCTTTGGGTCCTCACTGTCCACGGGGATGGTGCCAGAGGACTGGAGAGTGGCGAATGTTGTTCCTCTCTTCAAGAAAGGAAATAGGAATGACCCTGGTAATTATAGGCCGGTTAGTCTTACTTCGGTGGTTGGTAAGATAATGGAAAAGGTCCTGAGGGATAGGATTTATGACCATTTGGAAAGGGGCAACTTAATCAGGGATAGTCAACACGGATTCGTGAAGGGTAAGTCTTGCCTAACAAATTTGATTGAATTCTTTGAGGAGGTAACTAAGTGTGTAGATGAAGGTAGAGCAGTTGATGTCGTATACATGTATTTTAGTAAGGCGTTTGATAAGGTTCCCCATGGTCGTCTCATGAAGAAAGTAAGGAGTTGTGGGATAGAGGGAAATTTGGCCGATTGGATAAGTAACTGGCTATCTCATAGAAGTCATGATGCGGAGATGCCGGTGTTGGACTGGGGTGGACAAAATTGAGAGGTCGCACAACACCAGGTTATAGTCCAACAGTTTTATTTGAAATCACAAGCTTTCGGAGCTATCGATTGCTCCTTCCTCAGGTGAAGTAAATTAGATACAGAATCGCCAAAGCATATATAGATAGAGAACAAAGCATGTGTACCTTACTTCAGCAGCCAGGGGCATTCAGCCTCATAGATACATAGATACATAGAAGATAGGAGCAGGAGTAGGCCATCCGGCCCTTCGAGCCTGCTCCGCCATTTAATGAGATCATGGCTGATCCTCCAATTCAGTATCCCGTCCCCGCCTTCTCTCCGTAACCCTTAACCCCTTTTGCCTGTAGAAATATATCTAATTCCCTCTTAAATATATTTAATGAGCTGGCGTACACTGCCCTCTGTGGCAATGAGTTCCACAGGTTCACCACCCTCTGAGTGAAGAAATTCCCCCTCATTTCTGTCCTAAATGGTTTAGCCCTTATCCTTAAATTATGTCCTCTAGTTCTGTTCTCACCCGCCAAGGGAAACATTCCTTCTGCATCTAGTCTGTCTAGACCTGTCAGAATTTTATACACTTCTATGAGGTCCCCTCTCAATCTTCTAAACTCCAGTGTGTACATCCCTAAACTACATAGTCTCTCCTCATAGGTCAATCCCGCCATTCCTGGTATAAGCCTGGTGAATCGCCGCTGCACCCCCTCCATGGCAAGAACATCTTTCCTCAGATGAGGCGACCAAAACTGTACACAGTACTCGAGGTGTGGTCTCACCAGTGCCCTGTACAGCTGCAGCAAGGTATCCCTGTTCCTGTATTCCAACCCTTTTGCTATGAAGGCCAGCATACCGTTTGCCTTCTTGACCGCCTGTTGCACCTGCATGCTCGCCTTCAGTGACTGGTGTACAAGAACACCCAGGTCTCTCTGTACTTCCCCCTCTCCCAATTTATTGCCATTTAAATAATAATTTGCCCTCCCGTTCCTGCACCCAAGGTGGATAACTTCGCACTTGTCCACATTATAGTGCATCTGCCATTTATCCGCCCAATCACCCAGTCTGTCCAAATCGCTCTGGAGCTTCCTGGTCTCCTCCTCTGAGCCCACCCCCCCTCCTAGTTTAGTGTCGTCTGCAAATTTGGAAATGCTGCATCCGACTCCCTGATCCAGGTCATTAATGTAAATTGTGAACAGCTGGGGACCCAGGACAGATCCCTGTGGTACCCCACTTGTTACTGCCTGCCATTCAGAAAATGAGCCGTTTATTCCAACTCTCTGTTTTCTATCTGACAGCCAGTTCTCTATCCACGTCAATACTTTCCCCTTTATCCCATGAGCTTCAATTTTCCCTGCTAATCTTTTATGTGGGATATGCGGGTAAGCGTTCTCCAAGGCGGCCTTCGAGATACACGACAGCGCAAAATCATAGAGCAGAAACTGATAGCCAAGTTCCGCACTCATGAGGATGGCCTCAATCGCGATATCGGGTTCATGTCACGATACAGAACGTGACTTGACATCATGGCCGGTCTTCCCAGGTGTTTTTTTTTTTTAAAAAGGCTAACACAAGAACCTACACAGATTGACAGGATATGCAGCCAGCAGGTGGTTTGACACGTTGGACCCCCTGGGACACATCTCATTGTCTTGGCTATGCTCTTTGATGTAGGGAAAGATTTGAATATATTTTGTCTGTGTTTAAATTGTGAATTCTGGGAGATTCTCTCACTGCTAAACTTACCTGACGAAGGAGCGAACTGCTCCGAAAGCTTGTAAAATTAAATAAATCTGTTGGACTATAACCTGGTGTTGTGCGACTTCTCATTTTTACCTTACAATTGCAGACCACTAAATTAAATCATCCTGACTATCTGCCGAGGTGTGATAAAGTTAATCAAGTCAGCCAGGAAGGTACCACATCAAAGACATAGCAAGATACAACTGAGACAATGAGGTGTAGTCGCAGGGGTTCTAAGCTTTTGTAAGGTTTGAAGAGTTGTCTAGTTTGTTACCAACTGAATGTAATAAGTCCTATACGATGTCAGAATTGGCAGTAATTCACTATGAATCTATCAGAATATTTTAAGAGATACAGAAGAAAAATATATATTTGTAGTCAGAAAAAAGCCTCCTACGACTCCAGGTGCTTTTCAGCTAACTACTCTAAACTTGCTCAAAGCTTTTCGTTTTACATACAGATGGCAGCTTTTGACACGTTAGAACCCCTGCGACTACACCTCATTGTCTCAGTTGTATCTTGCTATGTCTTTGATGTGGTACCTTCCTGGCTGACTTGATTAACTTTATCACACCTCGGCAGATAGTCAGGATGATTTAATTTAGTGGTCTGCAATTGTAAGGTACACATGCTTTGTTCTCTATCTATATATGCTTTGGCGATTCTGTATCTAATTTACTTCACCTGAGGAAGGAGCAATCGATAGCTCCGAAAGCTTGTGATTTCAAATAAAACTGTTCGACTATAACCTGGTGTTGTGCGACCTCTCAATTTTATCTCATAGAAGGCAGAGGGTGGTGGTGGATGGAACATTTTCGGACTGGAGACCAGTTACCAGCGGTGTGCCACAGGGGTCGGTGCTGGGTCCTCTGCTGTTTGTGATTTTTATCAATGACTTGGAGGAGGGGACTGAAGGGTGGATCAGTAAATTTGCTGATGACACCAAGATTGGTGGAGTAGTGGATGAGGTGGAGGGCAGTTGTAGGCTGCAAAGAGACATTGATAGGATGCAGAGCTGGGCCGAAAAATGGCAGATGGAATTTAACCCTGATAAGTGCGAGGTGATTCATTTTGGTAGGGCAAATTTGAATAAGGATTACAGGGTCAACGGCAGGGTTCTGAGGAACGTGGAGGAGCAGAGGGATCTGGGGGTTCATATCCACAGATCTCTGAAGGTTGCCACTCAAGTGGATAGAGCAGTAAAGAAGGCCTATGGTGTGTTGGCGTTTATTAACAGAGGGTTTGAGTTTAAGAACCGTGAGGTTATGCTGCAACTGTACAGGACCTTGGTGAGACCACATTTGGAATATTGTGTGCAGTTCTGGTCACCTCACTATAGGAAGGACGTGGAAGCATTGGAAAGAGTGCAAAGGAGATTTACCAGGAGGCTGCCTGGTTTGGGGGGGGAGGTCTTATGAGGAAAGATTGAGGGAGTTGGGGCTTTTCTCTTTAGAGCGGAGGAGGATGAGAGGCGACTTAATAGAGGTTTATAAGATGATGAGGGGGATAGATAGAGTGGATGTTCAGAGACTATTTCCTCGGGTAGAGGCAGCTGTTACAAGGGGGCATAACTATAAGGTGCATGGGGGGAGATATAGAAGGGATGTCCGAGGTAGATTCTTTACTCAGAGAGTGGTTGGGGTGTGGAATGGACTGCCTGCTGTGATAGTGGAGTCGGACACTTTAGGAACTTTCAAGCGGTTATTGGATAAGCACATGGAGCACACCAGAGTGATAGGGAGTGTGATAGCTTGATCTTGGTCTCGGACAATGCTCGGCACAACATCGAGGGCCGAAGGGCCTGTACTGTGCTGTACTGTTCTATGTTCTATGACCCCATGCCTGTGGATGGTGTCTCCATGGGGCAACATGTGGACGAGGAAGAGGAGGAGGCCAAGGATAGATCCTTGAGCAACTCCGAAGCTAATGATTCAGGGTGAGAAGAGAAGCCATTGCTGGAGATGATCTGGCTACAATTAGACAGGCAAGAGTGGAACCAAGGGAGGGCAGTCCCACTGAGCTAGGCATTCCCCCCCCATAACCCTGCAAATTAGTTCTCGCCAACTACATGTCTAATTGCCTATTGAAAGTTCCTATGGAATCTGATTCTACCAACCTTTCAGGTAGTGCGTTCCAGATCATAACCCTCTGTGCGAAGACATGTCTCCTTATTTCCCCTCTAGCTCTTTTGCCAATTATTTTAAATCTATGACCTCTGGTTAATGACCCACTTGCCAAAGGAAAGTTTCTCCATACTTCCTCTAACAAAACCCCTCATAGTTTTGAATACCTCTATTAAATCTCCCCATAACCTTTTCTGCTGAGGAGAACAATACCAGCTTCTCCAATCTCATTCCTGCTATCATCCTGTTAAACCTCCTCTGTACCCTCTCCCAAGCCTCAACAACCTTCCTAAAGTGTGGTGCCCGGAATTATACACAATACTCCAGCTGAGGCCTAGCCTAGCCGTCTTTTGGATGAGACGTTAAAACCGAGGCCCCGTCTGCTCTCTCAGGTGAACGTAAAAGATCCCATGGCACTATTTCGAAGAGCTGGGGAGTTATCCCCGGTGTCCTGGCCAATATTTATCCCTCGATCAACATCACTAAAACAGATTATCTGGTCATTATCACATTGCTGTTTGTGGGAGCTTGCTGTGCGCAAATTGGCTGCCGCGTTTCCTACATTACAACACTGACTACACTTCAAAAAGTACTTCATTGGCTGTAAAGTGCTTTGGGACGTCCTGAGGCCGTAAAAGGTGTTATATAAATACAAGTCTTTCTTTTATTTATAAAGTTTTGGATGACTTCCAAGTTTTTGTATTCAATGCCCCTATTTACAAAGCCAAGTATCCCATACGCTTTATTGACCACCTTATCAACCTGCCCTGCCACCTTCAAGGATTTGTGAATATGCATCCCCAGGTCCCTCTGCTCTTGCATCTCTCAAAATAGTACCATTAAGATTGTACTGCCACTCCATGTTGTTTTTCCCGAAGTGCATCACTTCTCTGGATTAAATTGCATCTACCACGTATCTGCCCATTTCACCAGTCTGTCTATGGGGGGGGGGGGGGGGGGGGAAAGACTGATGCAGAAGATGTAGCTGAAAGAATGGCAATGATACAGCACAGAGGCCATTCAGCCCATCATGTCTGTGCCGGCTCTTTGGCAGAGCTGTCCAATTAAGACACAGACCCCTGCTCTTTTCCCATAGCCCTGCAAACTTTTCCACTTCAAGTATTTATCCAATTCCCTTTTGAAAGTTATTACTGAATCTGCTTCCTCCATCCTTTCAGGCAGTGCATTCCAGATCACAACAACTCGCTGCGTGAATATTTTTTTCCTTATGTCGCCTCTGGTTCTTTTGCCAATTACCTTAAATGTGTCCTCTGGTTACCGATCCTTCAGCCACTGAAAACAGTTTCTTCTTATTTACTCTATCAAAACCCTTCAAGATTTTGAACACCTCTAATAAATCTCCCCTTAACCTTCTCTGCTCTAAGGAGAACAACCCCAGTTTCTCTAGTCCCTCCATGTAACTGACATTCTTCATCCCTGGTGCCTTTCTAGTATATCTCCTCTGCACATTCTCCAAGGCTTGACATCTTTCCTAAAGTGCGGTGCCCAGAATTGGCCGCAATACTCCAGCTGGGGCCTAACCAGTGTTTTACAAAGGTTTAGCATAACTTCCTTGCTTTTGTACTCTATTCCTCTATTTATAAAGCCAAGGATCTGTAAGCCTTTTTAACAGCCTTCTCAACTTGTCCTGCTACCTTCAAAGATTTGTGTACGTACACCCCCAGGTCTCTCTGTTCCTGCACCCCCTTTAAAATTGTACCCTTTAGTTTATATTGCCTCCCCTCGTTCTTCCTACCAAAAAGAATCACTTCACACTTCGATGTTAAATTTCATCTGCCATGTGTCTGCCCATTTCACCAGTCTGTCTATGTCCTCCTGAAGTCTGTTACTATCCTACTCATTGTTTACTACATTTCCAAGTTTTGTATCATCTGGAAACTTTGAAATTATCCCCTGTATACCCAAGTCAAGATCATTAATATGCATCAACAAGAGCATGGTCCTAATACTGACCCCTGGGGAACACCACTGTATACTTCACTACAGTCTGAAAAACAACTGTTCACCACACTGACGAAGAGTTATCAACCTGCAACGTTAACTCTGTTTCTCTCTACAGATGCTGCCTGACCTGCTGAGTATTCCCAGCATTTTCTGTTTTTAGTTCACCACTACTCTCTGCTTTCTGTCCCTTCGCCAATGTTGTATCCACGCAGCCACTGCTCCTTTAATCCAAAGGGCTTCAATTTTGCTAACAAGTCTATTTTGTGGTATTTTATCAAACGTCTTTTGAAAGTCCATATACACATCAACCTCACTACCCTCATCAAACCTCTCCATTACTTCAAAGAACTCAATCAAGTTTGGTAAAGGAAAATCGTGTTTAACTAATCCATGCTGACTCTCATTTATTAGCCCATATTTCTCCAAGTGCAAATTAATTCTGTCCCGGATTAATGTCTCAAAGTTTTTCCACCACCGACATTAGGTTGACTGGCTTGGAGATGCTGGGTTTATGCCTCCCCACTTTTTTTTTTAAACAGGGGTGTAACATTTGCAATCCTCCAGTCCTCTGGCAGCACCCCCATATCCAAGGAGGATTGGAAGATTGTGGTCAGAGCCTCTGCAATTTCCACCCTTACTTCCCTCGGCAACCGAGGCTGCATCCCATCTATTCCGGGGGGGGGGGGGGGGGGGGGGGGATTATTATTCCAGGGGGGCGGGGATTATTATTATTCCGGGGGGGGGGGGGATTATTATTATTCCGGGGGGGATTATTATTATTATTCCGGGGGGGGATTATTATTATTCCGGGGGGGGGGATTATTATTATTATTCCGGGGGGGATTATTATTATTCCGGAGGGGGGATTATTATTATTCCGGGGGGGGGATTATTATTATTATTATTCCGGGGGGATTATTATTATTCCGGGGGGGGGGGGGTTATTATTATTCCGGAGGGGGGATTATTATTATTCCGGGGGGGGGGGGGGGGATTATTATTATTATTCCGGGGGGGATTATTATTATTCCGGGGGGGATTATTATTATTCCGGGGGGGGGGGGGGGAATTATTATTATTCCGGGGGGGGGGGGATTATTATTATTCCGGGGGGGGGGGGGGATTATTATTATTCCGGGGGGGGGATTATTATTATTCCGGGGGGGGGGATTATTATTATTCCGGGGGGGGGGGGGATTATTATTATTCCGGGGGGGGGGGGGGATTATTATTATTATTCCGGGGGGGGGGATTATTATTATTATTCCGGGGGGGGGATTATTATTATTATTCCGGGGGGGGGGGATTATTATTATTCCGGGGGGGGGGATTATTATTATTCCGGGGGGGGGGGGGTTATTATTATTCCGGGGGGGGGGGATTATTATTATTCCGGGGGGGGGGGGATTATTATTATTCCGGGGGGGGGATTATTATTATTCCGGGGGGGGGGGGATTATTATTATTCCGGGGGGGGGGGGTTATTATTATTCCGGGGGGGGATTATTATTATTCCGGGGGGGGGGGGGGGGATTATTATTATTCTGGGGGGGGGGGATTATTATTATTCCGGGGGGGGGGGGGATTATTATTATTCCGGGGGGGGGGATTATTATTATTCCGGGGGGGGGGGGATTATTATTATTCCGGGGGGGGGGGGGGGGGGATTATTATTATTCCGGGGGGGGGATTATTATTATTCCGGGGGGGGGGGGGGGTTATTATTATTCCGGGGGGGGGGGGTTATTATTATTCCGGGGGGGGGATTATTATTATTCCGGGGGGGGGGGATTATTATTATTCCGGGGGGGGGATTATTATTATTCCGGGGGGGGGGGGGTTATTATTATTCCAGGGGGGGGGGGGGGAGATTATTATTATTCCGGGGGGGGGGGGGATTATTATTATTCCAGGGGGGGATTATTATTATTCCGGGGGGGGATTATTATTATTCCGGGGGGGATTATTATTATTCCCGGGGGGGGGGGGGGATTATTATTATTCGGGGGGGGTATTATTATTCCGGGGGGGGGGGGGGGTTATTATTATTCCGGGGGGGGGATTATTATTATTCCGGGGGGGGGGTTATTATTTTTCCGGGGGGGGGGGGGGGTTATTATTTTTCCGGGGGGGTGGTTATTATTATTCCGGGGGGGTGGGTTATTATTATTCCGGGGGGGGGTTATTGTTATTCCGGGGGGAATTATTTTCATTCCGGGGGGGGGGGTTATTATTATTCCGGGGGGGGGTTATTGTTATTCCGGGGGGGAATTATTTTCATTCCGGGGGGGGGATTATTATTATTCCGGGGGGGGGGATTATTATTATTCCGGGGGGGGGGGGGAATTATTTTCATTCCGGGGGGGGGGATTATTATTATTCCGGGGGGGGGGGATTATTATTATTCCGGGGGGGGATTATTATTATTCCGGGGGGGGGGGATTATTATTATTCCGGGGGGGGGGGGGATTATTATTATTCCGGGGGGGGGGGGGATTATTATTATTCCGGGGGGGGGGATTATTATTATTCCGGGGGGGGGGGATTATTATTATTCCGGGGGGGGGATTATTATTATTCCGGGGGGGGGGATTATTATTATTCCGGGGGGGGGATTATTATTATTCCGGGGGGGGGATTATTTTCATTCCGGGGGGGGATTATTATTATTCCGGGGGGGGGGGGGGGGGGAGAATTATTTTCATTCCGGGGGGGGGGGGATTATTATTATTCCGGGGGTGGGGGGGGGGGGGGGGGAGGATTATTTTTGTTCCGGGGGGGGGGGATTATTATTATTCCGGGGGCGGGGGAATTATTATTATTCGGGGAGGGGGTTATTTTTATTCGGGGAGGATTATTTTTGTTCCGGGGGGGGGGGATTATTATTATTCCGGGGGGGGGTTATTATTATTCGGGGGGGGGATTATTTTTATTCGGGGGGGGATTATTTTTAATCGGGGGGGGGGTTATTTTTATTCGGGGGGGGGGTTATTATTATTCGGGGGGGGATTATTTTTATTCGGGGGGGATTATTTTTATTCGGGGGGGGATTATTTTTATTCGGGGGGGGATTATTATTATTCGGGGGGGGTTATTATTATTCGGGGGGGGTTATTATTATTCGGGGGGGGATTATTTTTATTCGGGGGGGGATTATTTTTATTCGGGGGGGGGATTATTTTTATTCGGGGGGGGGTTATTTTTATTCGGGGGGGGGATTATTATTATTCGGGGGGGGGTTATTATTATTCGGGGGGGGATTATTTTTATTCGGGGGGGGTTATTTTTATTCGGGGGGGGATTATTATTATTCGGGGGGGGGTTATTATTATTCGGGGGGGGATTATTTTTATTCGGGGGGGGTTATTTTTATTCGGGGGGGGGGATTATTTTTATTCGGGGGGGGGGATTATTTTTATTCGGGGGGGCTGATTATTTTTATTCCGGGGGGGCTGATTATTTTTATTCCGGGCGTTCCCCCCCCGCGCGCCGCTTCCCTCTAACTGAAACCCCGCTCCCCGCGCGGCGGCCCGTTGCTAAATTGAGCCCCAGGCTCATCGGGGCCCTGGACACAAAGCTCCGAGTGCCCGGCCCCGCCCGCCCGCTGCCCCTGGGCCTACCTGGGAGACTCTGGTGGGCCCGTGTCCCGTGTAGCGGCCCTGCTGAAGCCGGGGGACGATGTTCTGTGGCCGGATGGGCCGGAACGCGGCGCTCCGAAGCTCCGGGGGCCCAGGTGCGGCCGCCATTTCCCTCACAACGGCAGGCTGCGGCCCCGCCCCATCCGCCCTCCCCATTGGCCCGGGCCCGGCCCGCCCCCACCCCATCCGCCCTCCCCATTGGCCTGGGCTCGGCCCGCCCCCGCCCCATCCGCCCTCCCCATTGGCCCGGGCTCGGCCCGCTCCCGGGGGCAGAGGTCGTTGCCAGCAGTTACAATGTGGGCTAAGGGTCGCTGCTCTCTTTGTGAGGATTGTGTGAATGGAGAGATGAGTTTATTTTGGTTAAATTGCATCAACTGGTGAGATTCCCGGGGAGCTGGATAAGCCTGAGAGGGAGAGAGGCCGGGCCCCAGGGTCCAGGGGAGCCGCCTGTCCTGGGCCTGGGCCTGGGCCTGACCCTGACTCCGGCCTGCTGCCAGGCGCTGCCTGACTCTGCAGTTTACTCTTCACAGGGAGCCAGCCTGCCTTCCAGTCTCTGCGATTCTGCTTTAATTTCTGGCTGTTCACACACAGAAAGTGATCATCAACCTTCCCAAACAATGGGCGTGGGGCATTTATCAATTGCTGAGGCAAGCTAACACATTGCTTATTATTTACAGTCTGAGCTCAACGACATCTTCAGGACCTTCCATCTCAGACCCCATTTTCCTTTACTTACATGAACATACACTGGCCTTACAACACAATATTTAAAGTGACTCCCTTTTTCAAATCCTTTCTGTGGAAAAATTACAGTTTCTTTTTCTGAAGTTTTTCCTTATGCCTCTGTGAAGTGCTTTTGGGACACTTTAACACATATCTATGTGTAAGCTAGCATAGTAGTTATGTTAAAAAAGCAAAATACTGCGGATGCTGGAAATCTGAAATAAAAACAGAAAATGCTGGAAATACTCAGCAGGTCAGGCAGCATCTGTGGAGAAAGAAATAGAGTTAACGTTTCAGGTCAATGACCTTTCGTCAGAACCTTCGAGGTCATTGACCTGAAACGTTAACTCTGTTTCTCTCTCCACAGATGCTGCCTGACCTGCTGAGTATTTCCAGCATTTTCTGTTTTTATTATAGTAGTTATGTTACTGGACTAGCAATCTAGACAACATGAGTTAAAATCCCACCAGGGATTACATTACAAAAAAATTACTTAATTGGCTGTAAAGCACTTTGGGACATCCTGAGTTTGTGAGAAGCACTATATAAATACAAGTCTTTTCTTTCAATTCGATTCACCGCGTGATATCAAGAAACGGCTGAGCGCACTGGATACAGCAAAGGCTATGGTCCTCGACAACATCCCGGCTGTCGTGATGAAGACTTGTGCTCCAGAACTAGCCGTACCTCGAGCTAAGCTGTTACAGTACATCTACAACACTAGCATCTACCCAACAAAGTGAAAAATTGCCCAGGTATGTCCTGTCCACAAAAGGTTAGACAAATCCAATCCCATCAGCCTATCTCAATCATCAGCAAAGTGATGGAAGGTGACATCGACAGTGCTATCAAGTGGCACTTACTATTACCTGCTCACCGATGTTCAGTTTGGGTTCTGCCAGGACCACTCGGTTCCTGACCTCATTACAGCCTTGGTCCAAACATGGACAAAAGAGCTGAATTCCAGAGGTGAGGTGAGAGTGACTGCCCTTGACATCAAGGCAGCAGTCGTCAAGTGTGGCACCAAGGAGCTGCATAAGCAAGACCTGGATAACATTCAGACTTGGGTTGATAAGTGGCAAGTAACGTTCACGCCACACAAGCGCTAGGCAATGACCAATTCCACCAAAAGAATCCCCCACCGTCAACATCCTGGGGGTCACCATTGACCAGAAACTTAACTGGACCAGCCACATAAATACTGTGGCTACAAGATAGGTCAGAGGCTGGATATTCTGCGGTGAGTGACACACCTCCTGACTCCCAAAAGCCTTTCCACCACCTACAAGGCACAAGTCAGGGGTGTATCTGCTATGGTCTCACTACCCTGATCTTGAGAGGTGTCTCTAGCTTCCTGAGGGGTTTATAATATTTAGTGTGGAATGTGCTGTGCTCATATTGATCAGGTGCTGTGACCCTAACAGCCTCGGTTCTTTTTTAGTGAATGGCAGGGTTACCAACACTTCCGGAATATCTGGAGACTCCAGGAATAAAATATTAATCTCCCAGACATTGCTTGCGTGTGTGCATACCTGCGTTTTGCATGCGTGTGTTCTGCGCACCTGTGGACTTTCTTCGTCTGCCCGCCGCCTCCCCCCGATGGGTTCTCGGGGAAACTGCACTCGGATCCATCCTGCGAACAGTTGGACATGGAGCGCCTCAGAGTGGGGGAGGGGAGAGACGGTGCTTAAGTTGCAGAACTGGAAGGGTGAGAATCCTAGAAAAGAGGCAGTTTTGGAGAGTCGCCTCAAAGTGTCGGAGGAAATCAGTGAGACCTTTGGCGAGAGAGGGAATGAACTGGGGAGAGGTTGGAGTGCTCGGGGATCTTGTTACCTGTGTAGGAGGCTGTAATCTTCATGCTGAAGGAGGCTCTGTGCAATGTGCTGGGTCTGTACATTGTCAATGAAACCAGGGTGTGGCACAGCACTTTGAACAGCCTCAAATACCTTTCCACCTACTCATCGTGGACTGCCAGTCAGGGATTCAAAGGCACAGGCTGGCTGGCTCGCTGAGTGATTGCCCCACCCACTGTGGTACTGAGGCACACAGAGCAGGAAGAGCCCAGGTTTGGAAAGGGTAGGGACTACAATTGGCCTCAGTGAATGAGCCAGGGTTCCAGCTCGTGAACTCTGTCCAGTGACTCCTGCGGGAAAGTGTGTGGGTGTCAGATGGGGACAGGATCGGGGCTTGGCTGTGATGCCTCCTTCCAGTTTGGGTGAGGTATCCTGGGACAGGACAGGAGGATATAATTGGAGTTGTCTGATTAAAGGTGAATGTGGACAAGTGTCCTCTTCCTGTTGCTGGTTCTCACTGACCATGGGGGATGTGGTCGGAATTGGTGAAGATATTTCCTTGGGAATTAGAGGATTTGGAGAGAGGGATTTGGGATTAAAGCAACCCGGCGCTGACAAAGCTTTTAAATGCATGAATGGAGCTCAGTGGAATCCACAGTGAATGAGAATGATGGTTTATTTTGCTCAGTGGAATGAATGACAGGAAATGTGGAGCTCAGGATTCAGGAACGTGAAAAGGTGGATCACGTCAATTTTTATACGAAGCTGAAATTGCTAGAAAGAGAAACTGTTTGCTGGAGCTCAGGAATACAGAAGGAAAGAGGTTGTAGGGTGACGGCAGGATCTAGACCATGTTATTGAGATGGTCAAAGTGATTGAGATGGTCAAAGTGCAGCCTTCGGTCACCTGAGGAAGAGAGTGTTTGAAGACCAGGACCTCAAACCCGGCACTAAGCTCATGGTCTACAGAGCAGCAGTGATACCCGCCCTGCTGTATGTCTCAGAGACATGAACCATGTACAGCAGGCACCTCAAAGCACTGGAGAGGTACCACCAATGCTGCCTCCGCAAGATCCTGCAAATCCATTGGCAGGATAGGCACACCAACGTCAGTGTTCTCACTCAGGCCAACATCCCCAGCATCGAAGCTTTGACCACGCTCAATCAGCTCCGATGGACGGGTCACATCGTCCGCATGCCTGATACAAGACTCCCAAAACAAGCGCTCTACTCGGAGCTCCGACATGGCAAGAGAGCCCCAGGTGGGCAGAGGAAATGTTTCAAGGACACCCTCAAAGCCTCCTTGAAAAAGTGCAACATCCCCACTGACACCTGGGAATCCCTGGCTCAAGACCGCACAAAGTGGAGGAGAAGCATCCGGGAAGGCGCCGAACACCTCGAGTCTCTTCGCCGGGAGCAAGCAGAAGCCAAGCGCAAGGAGCACAAGGAGCGCACGTCAACCCAAGCACCCCACCCAACCGCCCCTTCAACCACTGTCTGCCCCACCTGTGACAGAGACTGTAGGTCCCACATTGGGCTCATCAGTCACCTGAGAACTCATTTTTAATGTGGAAGCAAGTCATCCTCGGTTCCGAGGGACTGCCTAAGAAGAAGAAGATTGGAAACGAGGATGAGTTATCGCGGCTCAGGTCTGAATGAGGGAGCGTGTAAACAATCCAAATAATGATCATGAGAATCTTTTAGAGCTTATTTTCCCTGCATTCAAAATATGGTGAAACTTTTGGGAAGTATGTTGAGGAGAGCGACAAGGCAAAGAGCGACAGCGTCAACCCTGTGCCCGCCCAGTGCCCCCCACCTTCTACGCCTGCCCTATGCCCCATCCCCCACCCTCTGTCTCATTCCCCACCCTGTACGACAGCATCAATCAAAGGTCAATGCTCTTCAGTCACACAACTTTGCAAAATGTTTGTGCAGTATATCATCGACAAATTACAAAGTCAGAAAAGCTCACTTTTTTCTCTTCAGATCAATAGCACCACCCACTGATTCTCCATTATTCTTTGATATGTAACGAGCAGAAAGGTTCCCGAGTGGCTTCTTGCTTTAGGAAGCTCCCAATCTGATCTCAGATAGTAGAGACAGTGCCTCCAATATGAGCAGGCAGCACCATGGTTTAACTGCTTGGCTCGAAAAGGCTTCCCTGGTCTCACTCGTATTTGGTGCTTTGCGCATGTTCTGAATATGATTCCATCGGACATAACAGTTGTGAATGTTGCATCTGTGAATCTTTTCAACCTTCTAAACAACTGTGCAAACTTCATCTGAGAATGAATGTAGGTGCAAGCAGATGGAGTCCAGGATCTGGCCTGAAATCCTTGCCTCAAATTGGAGCAAATAGCAGGTGGGGGAAAGACGGGACCAAATGGAGAGGCTTTGGTGAAAAGGTTGGGGTGAAGTCAGTCACTTCATGTCAAACTAGTTTCAAAGCTGAATTAATATTTCTGAAACATAGAAAACAAAATAGGAGCAGGAGTCGGCCATTCGCCCTTTGAGCCTGCTCCGCCATCCAATATGATCATGGCTGACATTTGGTTCCTTCATCCAAATCATTGATATATATTGTGAATAGCTGGGGCCCAAGCACTGATCCCTGTGGTACCCCACTAGTCACTGCCTGCCACCCTGAAAAAGACACATTTATTCCTACGCTCTGTTTCCTGTCTGTTAACCAATTTTCAATCCATGCCAGTATATTACCCCCAATCCCATGTGCTTTAATTTTGCACACTAACCTCTTATGTGGGACTTTATCAAAGGCTTTCTGAAAATCCAAATACACCACATCCACTGGTTCTCCCTTATCTATTCTACCAGTTACAGCCTCAAAAAAACTCCAGTAGGTTTGTCAAACACGATTTCCCTTTCATAAATCCATGTTGACTTTGTCTAATCCCATTGATATTTTCTAAGTGTCCTGTTATCACATCCTTTATAACAGACTCTAGCATTTTCCCTACTACTGATGTTAGGCTAACCGGTCTGTAGTTCCCTGTTTTCTCCCTCCCTCCTTTTTTAAATATGGGGTTACATTTGCCACCCTCCAATCTGCAGGAACTATTCCATAATCATAGAATTTTGGAAGATGACAACCAATGCATCCACTATTTCCAGGGCTACCTCTTTTAGTACTCTGGGATGCAGATTATCAGGCCCTGGGGATTTATCAGCTTTCAGTCCCATTAATTTCTCCAGCACTTTTTTTACTAATAATTTCCTTTAATTCCTCCTTCTCACTAGACCCTTGGTTCCCGAGCATTTCTGGGAAGTTATTTGTGTCCTCTTCCGTGAAGACAGAACCAAAGTATTTGTTTAATTGCTCAGCCATTTCCTTGTTCCCCATTATAAATTCTCCTGTTTCTGACTGTAAGGGACCTACATTTGTCTTCACTAATCTTTTTCTTTTTACACACTTGTAGAAGCTTTTACAGTCCACTTTTATGTTCCTTGCAAGTTTACTCTCATACTCTATTTTTCCCCTCTTAATCAATCTCTTGGTCCTTTTTTGCTGAATTCTAAACTGCTCCCAATCCTCAGGCTTGCTACTTTTTCTGGCAACTTTATATGACTCCTCTTTGGATCTAATACTATCCTTAATTTCTTTTGTTAGCCATGGTTGGGCCGCTTTTCCTTTTGTGTTTTTGCGCCAGAAAGGAATATATAACTTGCAATTCATTCATTCGTTCCTTAAATGTTAGCCATTGCCTATCCACCGTCATGCCTTTTAATGAAGCTCCCCAATCTATCATAGCCAACTCACTTCTCATACCTTCGTAGTTTCCTTTGTTTAGATTTAGGACCCTAGTTTCGGATTGGACTTCTTCACTTTCCATCTTAATGAAGAATTCTAGCATGTTATGGTCACTCTTCCCTAAAGGACCCCGCACAACAAGATTATTAATTAACCCCTTCTCATTGCACAATACCCAATCTAGGATAGCCTGTTCCCTAGTTGGGAATCTCTAATTTCCTGTTTGATGCCATTCCCTACATTAGCACTACTGTTTGGAGGCCTATAGACAACTCCCACCAATGTTTTCTGCCCCTTGGTGCTGCTTAGCTCCACCCAGACTGATTCTACATCTTGATTTTCTGAGCTAATATCCTTTCTCACTATTGCTCTGAACGCCACCCCACCTCCTTTTCCTTTTTGCCTGTCCTTCCTAAATATCGAATATCCTTGGATATTCAGCTCCCAGCCTTGGTCACCCTGCAGCCATGTCTCCGTAGAAACAAAGTTCACAACCAAAAAGTGGTCATGTGCTCATTACAAAGTATTAACAGCACAGAAACAGGCCACTTGGCCCAATGGGTCTATACTGATGTTTATGCTCCACACGAGCCTCCTCCCATCCTACTCCATCTAATTCCATGGAATTATGAATTTGGTTTTAAGATATGAGAGAGCAAGAGAGCAGCCTCCAATTGGACCTTTATCTCAGTACCTTCAATGGCTGGAATAGATCTTAAATTCTCAACCGGGATGTGTGAACAATATGCCACTGATTGTGTTGAGTCAGCAAATCCATTTGTGGAAGCCCGAGATGTCGACTATGGCATTGAAAAGAGTCGACAAGAAATCAGAGTTTGGTGCAAGAAAAAAATGCTTGTTGAAGTTGTCCGTGACAAAGCTCCACAATATGCCAAGTATCAAACTGAATGCTTCAACCTAATCATGGACACTGCCTTGTCAAGTTGACTGGTAGAATCTTAAAGCAGGGACAGTTCTTTGCAAAACAGAGGTCCAGCAACACCTTGAATTTAAAATTCTCATCCTTGTGTTCAAATCCCTCCATGGCCTCGCTGCTCCCTATCTCTGTAACCTCCTCCAGCCGTACAATCCTCCAAGATCTCTGTGCTCCTCCAATTCTGGTCTCTTGCGCATCACCAATTTTCATTGCTCCACCGTTGACAGCTGTGCCTTCAGCAGCCTGGGCCCTAAGCTCTGGAATTCCCTCCCTAAACCTCTGCCTCTCTCTCCTCCTTAAAGACGCTCCTTAAAACCTACCTCTTTGACCAAGCTTTCCGTCACCTGTCCTACTATCTCCTTATGTGACTCGGTGTCAGATTTTGTCATATTTCCCTCCTGTGAAGCACCTTGGGATGTTTTACTACGTTAAAGGCGCTATATAAATGCGAGTTGTTGTTGTTGATGATGATGGGTACACTCCTCCTGTGAACACACTTGTGAAGATGTGGGACATGATCTGCCAGTACTTCGAACTACAGGAGTATCCTGGAAATCTTCTATAATGCCTTCGCAAACATATGGGCAATCGAGCCCTTAACTGGTCCAACTTCAAGGAAAGAATTAAGGATCAGTACAAAGTCCATTCGTTCGAGATTATGATCATGATGAAGACAAGCGTGTGTCACATTCTGATGATGATGATGATGAAAACAGTTGATGTAAGAACTGTGCTCGCTGCATGTTTTTGTTTCTGAAGCAGTCACTGCACCAACAAACATACGGTATGGCTGTTGTGATGTATAATATCCCCCTCACTCTGTCTGTAACTCAGGTGCCTGATGAGCAATCTTTCTCAAACCTAAGAGCCAGTGATGGACCTTCACAATCCAAAAATTGTCGCCATAATTGCAGGGGCATATGCTGAACTCGTGTTGATTCGTTGGATGAAATGATTTTTCTCAAGTTGGAATGTGCTTCGTTCTGCAATTTTTAATGTTGATTTTGATAATGAAAAGATTAATTCTCTCAACTCATTGTGTGGAATAAAATGTAGTTGTTTTCTGCTCCCCCCGAATCAGCGGCCCCATTTCACACAACATTTCCCAAGCCCTTTGGGGAGCCATTCCGCCACTGGCTCAGACTGCAGGATCTGCCTTCATAGAATTTTACAGCAGAGAAGGAGGCCATTCAGCCCATCATGCCTGTGCCACCTCTCAGAAATGGCCATCCACTTAGTTCCATTTCCTCCCCTTTCTTTTTCCAATATTTATCCACTTCCCTTTAAAAAGCTATTTTAGATTCTGCTTCCCCCACTGTTTCTGGATGGGCAATTCCATGTCCCATCAACCTTCTGAGTAACAAGAATTTCTCCCGACCTCTCCCTTCATTCTTTTGGTGATGATTTGAAATTTATGTCCGTCAGTTACCAACTCAGTGCTTCAGATTAGAGAGATGAGTGGAAATAACAATAATTATTCTGGGAGAGTTTAATTATCCGCTTATCGATTGGGACAGAGAGTGATTAAATGGAGCAAAGGGAATGGAATTCCTAAAGTTTACAGCACTCCTTCCTCGAGCAGTGTATTAGTTGGCCTACGGGGACGGAGGTGTTGCCAGATCTGGCTATGAGTAATGAAAAGGATCAGGTAGATGAGCACCCTGGGGAGTAGTGACCACAATATGATGAGGTTCAATATCCAACAAGAAAAGGAAAAAGTCAATACAAAAACTAGAACACCCGATTGGGTTAGGGCAGATTTCATAACATCATAGAATGATACAGCACAGAAGGAGGCCATTCGGCCTATTGTGCCTGTGCTGGCTCTTTGAAAGAGTTATCCAATTAGTCCCACTGCCCTGCTCTTTCCCCACAGCCCTGTAACTTTCACCTTTTCAAGTATTTATCCAATTCCCTTTTGAAAGTTACTATTGAATCTGCTTCCACCGCCCATTCAGGCAGCGCATTCCAGATCACAACAACTCGCTGTGTAAAATTTTCTCCACAATACTCCAGCTGGGGCCTAACCAGTGTTTTATAAAGGTAACCTTCTCAACTTGTCCTGCCACCTTCAAAGATTTGTGTACGAACACCCCCAGGTCTCTCTGTTCCTGCACCCCCTTTAAAATTGTACCATTTAGTTTATATTGCCTCTCCTCATTCTTCCTACCAAAATGAATCACTTCACACTTCTCTGCATTAAATTTCATCTGCCATGCGTCTGGCCATTTCACCAGTCTGTCTATGTCCTCCTGAAGTCTGTTACTATCCTCCTCATTGTTTACTACATTTCTGAAACTTTGAAAGTGTGCCCTGTATACCCAAGTCCAGGTCATTAATATATATTAAAGGAGCAGTGATCCGAATACCGACCCCTGGGGGACCACACTGTATACTTCCCTCCAATCTGAAAAACAACCGTTCACCACTACTCTCTACTGGCCCTTTAATACCGTGGGCTTCAATTTTGCTAACAAGTCTATTATGAGGTATTTTGTCAAACGCCTTTTGAAAGTCCATACACACATGAACTGCACTATCCTCATCAACTCTCTCTATTACTTCATCAAAGAACTCGCCCATTCTTCACCTGTGAGCCAAGACGCTGAGAATCAGCAGCTATTTTACCATGAAGTGCCCCTTTTTGCACAAGGTTGTAACAGAGGTCACTGAATAGCGATCGGAAGCAGAATTTCCCCCTCTCAGCCAGGAGGCACTGAGGATGAGACCTCTAGTCATGCCATACGCTACTTTCATTTATACAGCGCCTTTAATGGAGTAAAACATCGCAAGGTGCTGCCATGCAAGGAGATATTAGGACAGGTGACCAGAAGCTTGGTCAGAGAGGGAGGTTTAAAGGAGAGAGAGGCGGAGGTTCAGGGATGGAATCCCAGTGTTTGGGGCTGGGATTTGGGGGGTTGGGGTTGGGGTTCGGGGCTGAGGATCGGGGTTGGGGGCCCCCGCTGACAGCTCTAAGGCGGGTGAGGCTGTGACAGGTCAGATTCTCCTCGGGGCGGTCTGGGCGAGTGGAGCCGGCGGAGATTCCCCTCATGGGACAGCTCTTCCTCTGTCACTAAAACAACATGTTTAGACTCTTGGAACCGCTGCAAGGACTGTAACCAGCACTGTAACCAGCGTACCGTGGCTGCAGTGTGTACCATCTACAAGATGCACTGCAGCTTGTAGATGGTACACACTGGGAGATAGAACAGGTGGACATGACATTGGATGATGAGATGAGTAATGAGATAAGAGCATTTAAAATAAAAAAGGGTATATATTAAATAAACTAATCAAACTCAAACAGGATAAAACCCCTGGTCCGGATGGATTACATCCACGCACTTTAAAAGAATCTAGGTAACAGATAGCAGAGGTATTACTACACATATTTAGTAATTCATTAGAAAAAGGTGTAGTGCCAGAGGACTGGCGGATAGCTAACGTAATACCTACATCTAAGAAGGGGGATAGAACATGTCCAGGGAATTATAGACCAGTCAGCTTAACATCGGTGGTAGGAAAAATAATGGAATCCCTACTAAAGGAGAATAGAAGAACATCTAGAAACGAAAAGTATAATAATGAATAGTCAACATGGATTTCAAAAGGGAAAATCTTACTTGACCAACCTTACTGAATTTTTTGAAGAGGTAACAGAGAGAGTAGACAATGGTAATGTAGTAGATGTAATTTATCTAGATTTTCAAAAGGCCTTCGATAAGGTACCCCATAATAGACTAATGAATAATGTCGGAGAATGCGAAGTCAGGGGACAAGTAGCAGAATGGTTTGCTAGCTATCTTCAAGACAGAAAGCAGAGAGTGGGAGTAAAAGGTATCTATTCACAGTGGCAGAAGGTGGGTAGTGGTGTTCCACAAGGACCACTGCTGTTCACAATTTACATTAACGATTTAGACTTTGGAATCAAAAACACAATTTCTAAATTTGCAGATGATACCAAATTGGAGGGATAGTCAATACTGAGGAGGACTGCAACAAATTACAGGAGGACATTAATAAACTTGCAGAATGGGCAAATAACAGAAAATGTGAGGTATTACATTTTGGTAGGAAGAATAGGGAGGGTGCGAGTCTAGGTGGGGTAGAGGAACAAAGGGATCTCGAAGTACAAATACACAAATCACTAAAAGTTGCGCCACAGGGTAGCAAGGCCATTAAAAATGCAAACCAAGCACTAGGGTTTATTTCTAGAGGGATTGAATTGAAAGGTAGGGAAGTTATGCTAAACCTGTATCGAACCTTGGTTAGACCACGCTTGGAGTACTGCGTGCAATTCTGGTCGCCATATTATAAAAAGGATATAGAGGCACAGGAGAGGGTGCAGAGAAGATTTACAAGGATGATACCAGAAATGTGAGGGTATACATATCAGGAAAGGATGAACAGGCTGGGTCTCTTTTCACTTGAAAAAAGGCTGAGGGGTGACCTAATAAAGGTCTATAAAATTATGAAAGGTTTTGAGAGTGGATACAGAGAGAATGTTTCCACATTTTTTTTATTCGCTTATCGGATCTGGGCGTCGCTGGCAAGGCAAGCATTTATTGCCCATCCCTAGTTGCCCTTGAGAAGGTGGCGGTGAGTCGCCTTCTTGAACCGCTGCAGTCTGTGTGGTGAAGGTACTTCCACAGTGCTGTTAGGTAGGGAGTTCCAGGATTATGACCCAGCGACGAGGATGGATCGGTGATATACTTCGAAGTCAGGATGGTGTGTGACTTGGAGGGGATTTTGGAGGTGGTGGTGTTCCCATCCACCTGCTGCCCTTGTGCTTCTAGGTGGAAGAGGTCGCGGGTTTGGGAGGTGCTGCCGAAGAAGCCTTGGCGAGTTGCTGCAGTGCATCTTGTGGATGGTACATACTGCAGTCACAGTACGCCAGTGGTGGAGGAAGTGAATGTTTAAGGTGGTGGATCACAGAATCACAGAATCCCCACAGTGCAGATAGAGGCCATTTCGGCCCATCGAGCCTGCACCGACACATATCCCACCCTATCCCCGTAACCCCACATATTTAACCCCCCCCTAACACTAAGGGTCAATTTATCATAGCCAAATCAACCTAACCCGCACATCTTTGGACTGTGGGAGGAAACCGGAGCACCCGGAGGAAACCCACGCAGACACGGAGAGAATGTGCAAACTCCACACAGACAGTCACCCGAGGCCGGATTCGAACCCGGGTCCCTGGCGCTGTGAGGCAACAGTGCTAACCACTATGCCACCGTGTTGCCCTTATGGGGATGGGGTGCCAATCAAACGGGCTGCTTTGTCCTGGATGGTGTCGAGCTTCTTGAGTGTTGTTGCAGCTGCACTCATCCAGGCAAGTGCAGAGTATTCCATCACTCCTTACTTGTGCCTTGCAGATGGTGGAAAGGCTTTGGTGAGTCAGGAGGTGAGACACTCGCCGCAGAATACCTAGCCTCTGACCTGCTCTTGTTGTCACAGTATTTATGTGGCTGGTCCAGTTAAGTTTCTGGTCAATGGTGACCACCAGGATGTTGATGGTGGGGGATTCGGCGATGGTAATGCCTTTGAATGTCATGGGGAGGTGATTAGACTCTCGCTTGTTGGAGATAGTAATTGCCTGGCACTTCTGTAGCGCGAATGTTACCTGCCACTTATCAGCCCAAGCCTGAACGTCGTCCAGGTCTTGTTGCATGCAGGCATGGACTGCTTCATTATCTGAGGAGTTGTGAATGGCGCTGAACACTGTGTAGTTATCAGCGAACATCCCCATTTCTGACCTTATGTTGGAGGGAAGGTCATTGATGAAGCAGCTGAAGATGGTTGGGCCTGCCTAGGACACTGCCCTGAGGAACTCCTGCAGCGATGTCATGGGGCTGTGATGATTGACCTTCAATCACCACAACCATCTTCCTTTGTGCTAGGTATGACTCCAGCCAGTGGAGCGTTTTCCCCGATTCCCATTGACTTGTTTTACTAGGGCTCCTTGATGCCAGACTCGGTCAAATGTTGCCTTGATGTCAAGGGCAGTCACTCTCACCTCACCTCTGGAATTCAGCTCCTTTGTCCATGTTTGGACCAAGGCTGTAATGAGGTCGGGAGCCGAGTGGTCTTGGCAGAACTCAAACTGGGCATCAGTGAGCAAGTTATTGGTGAGTAAGTGCTGCTTGATAGCACTGTCGATGACATGTGGGGAAGAGCATAACTAGAGGCCATCAATATAAGATAGTCACCAAGAAATCTAATAGGGAATTCAGAAGAAACGTCTTTACCCAAAGAGTGGTGAGAATGTGGAACTCTCTACCACAGGGAGTGGTTGAAGCAAATAGTATAGATGCATTTGAGGGGAGGCTAGATAAGTATATGAGGGAGAAGGAAATAGAGGGTTATGCTGATAGATTTAGATGAGGAAAGACGAGAGGAGGCTCAAGTGGAGCATAAACGCCGGCATGGACTGGTTGAGCCGAATGGCCTTATTCTGTGCCGTTTGTCCTATGTAACTCGCCAAGGCTTCTTCGGCAGCACCTCCCAAACCCGCGACATCTTCCACCTAGAAGGACAAGGGCAGCAGGCGCATGGGAACATCACCACCTCCAAGTTCCCCTCCAAGTCACACACCATCCTGACTTAGAAATATATCGCCGATCCTTCATCGTCGCTGGGTCACAATCCTGGAACTACCTCCCTAACAGCACTGTGGGAGCACCTTCACCACACGGACTGCAGCGGTTCAAGCAGGCGGCTCACCACCACCTTCTCAAGGGCAACTAGGGATGGGCAATAAATGCTGGCCTTGGCAGCGATGCCCACATCCCAGGAATTTTTTAACTAGTACTGTAACCAGCATAACCAGTACGGTAACCAGTATAACCAGCTGTGTCCAACCCATAGTCAGCGGGAGAGGCAGGGTCCGGGGTGGGAGCCGCGAATTGCCCGGATGGTTGCCGGCAGGAATTACCCGGATAGTTGCCGGCGGGAATTACCCGGATGTTTGCCGGCGGTGCGTCTCCTGGATGTTTGCCGGCGGGAATTACCCGGATGGTTGCCGGCGGTGCGTCTCCTGGATGTTTGCCGGCGGGAATTACCCGGATGTTTGCCGGCGGTGCGTGTCCCGGATGGTTGCCGGCGGTGCGTGTCCCGGATGTTTGCCGGCGGTGCGTGTCCCGGATGGTTGCCGGCGGGAATTGCCCGGATGGCGGCCGTGGTTGTCCAGCTCGGCCAGGGCGGCCTCCAGCTGGGTCGGACGCTGTTTGAGGCGCTGAGCCGGGACGCGCAGGATGGGCGCGGGGAGAGCGAC
Source organism: Squalus acanthias (assembly GCA_030390025.1). Lineage (NCBI taxonomy): Eukaryota > Metazoa > Chordata > Chondrichthyes > Squaliformes > Squalidae > Squalus > Squalus acanthias. Next base: position 715,767 of record CM059435.1, on the reverse strand, counting down.
AGCTACCGGTCCACCTCCCACCACAGGTTCTTCCGCAGCCCACAGGCCGGAACCGCCGGACAGGGTGAGCGACCCTTCACCCCCTCACCCTGTCTGGCCTCTGCCCGCTCTTTCTCGCATATTTTTTTAATTTATTCGTTCACGTGATGTGGGCTTTGCTGGCAAGGCTGGCATTTATTGCCCATCCGCAGTTGCCTTCGAGCAGGTGGTGCTGAGCCGCCTTCTTGAAACCGAGTGGCTTGCTAGGCCATTTCAGATTGCGTGCAGTTAAGAGTTAACCACATTGCTGTGGGTCTGGAGTCACATATAGGCCAGACCGGGTAAGGATGGCAGATTTCCTTCCCTAAAGGACATTAGTGAACCAGATGGGTTTTTACAGCAATCAGGTAGTTTTATGGTCACCATTACTGATACTAGCTTTTTATTTCAGATTTATTTAATTAACTGAATTTAAATTCCCACGGTGCCGTGGTGGGATTTGAACTCACGTCTCCGGATCATTAGTCCAAGTCTCTAGATTACATAAGAACATAAGAAATAGGAGCAGGAGAAGGCCATTTGGCCCTTCGAGCCTGCTCCGCCATTCAATAAGATCATGGCTGATCTTTACCTCAACTCCACTTTCCCGCCCGATCCCCATATCCCTTGATTTCCTTAATATTCAAAAATCTATCGATCTCTGTCTTGAATATACATAAGAACATAAGACGTAGGAGCAGGAGTAGGTCATTTGACCCCTCGAGCCTGCCCCGCCATTTAATAAGATCATGGCTGATCTGATCTTGGCCTCAACCCCACTTCCCTGCCCGCTCCCCATAACTCTTGACTCCCTTACCTTTCAAAAATATGTCTATCTCCACCTTAACTATATTCAATGACTCCGCCTCCGCAGCTCTCTGGGGAAGAGAATTCCAAAGATTCACGACCCTCCGAGAGAAGAAATTCCTCCTCATTTCTGATTTAAATGGGTGTCCCCTTATTCTAAAATTATGCCCCCTAGTTCTAGATTCCCCCATGAGGGGAAACATCCTCTCTGCATCTACCCTGTCAAGCCCCTTCAGAATCTTATATGTTTCAATAAGATCCCCTCTCATTCTTCTAAACTCCAATGAGTATAGGCCCAACCTGCTCAACCTTTCTTCATAAGACAACCCCTTCCTCTCCAGAATCAACCTCGTGAACCTTCTCTGAACTGCCTCCAATGCAAGTATATCCTTCCTTAAATAAGGAGAGCAAAACTGTGCGCAGTACTCCAGGTGTGGTCTCACCATAGAAACATAGAAGATAGGAGCAGGAGTAGGCCATTCGGCCCCTCGAGCCTGCTCCGCCATTCGATGAGATCATGGCTGATCATCCAAACTCAGTACCCTGTACCTGCCTTCTCCCCATATCCCAGAATTCCACAGGTTCACCACTCTCTGGGTGAAGAAATTCTTCCTCATTTCTGTCCTAAATGGCTTACCCCTTATCCTTAGATTATGACCCCTGGTTCTGGACTCTCCAACCATCGGGAACATTCTTCCTGCATCTAGTTTGTCCAGACCTGTACAGTTGTAACAGGACTTCCCTACTTTTATACTCCATTCCCTTTGCAATAAAGGCCAACATTGCATTTGCCTTCCTAATTACTTGCTGTACCTGCATGCTACCTTTTTGCGATTTATGTAAAAGGACCCCCAGATCCCTCTGTACCTCAGCATTTTGTAATCTCTCCCCATTTAAACAATAATTTGCTCTTTTATTTTTCCTACCAAAGTGGATAACCTTGCATTTTCCCACATTAAACTCCATCTGCCATATTTTTGCCCACTCACTTAGCCTATCTATATCCATTTGGAGATTCTTTGCGTCCTCCACACAATTTGCTTTCCCACCTATCTTTGTATCATCAGCAAATTTGGCTATATTACACTCAGTCCCTTCATCCAAGTTATTAATATAGATTGTGAATAGTTGAGGCCCCAGCACTGATCCCGGTGGCACCCCACTAGTTACAGTTTGCCAACCTGAAAATGACCCATTTATCCCGACTCTATCCATATTACCCCAACCCCGTGAGCTCTTATCTTGTGTAGTAACCTTTTATGTGGCGCCTTATCGAATGCCTTCTGGAAATCCAAATACACGACATCTACTGGTTTCCCCTTTACCCACCCTGCTCGTTACATCCTCAAAGAACTCCAGCAAATTTGTCAAATATGATTTCCCTTTCATAAAACCATGCTGACTCTGCTTGACTATATTATGATTTTCTAAATGTCCTGTTACCACTTCCTTAATGATGGACTCCAGCATTTTCCCAATGACAGATGTTAGGCTAACTGGTCGATAGTTGCCTGCTTTCTGTCTCCTTCCTTTATTAAATAGGGGCGTAACATTTGCGGTTTTCCAGTCCGCTGGGACCTCTCCAGAATCCAGGGAATTTTGGTAGATTACAACCAATGCATCCACTATATCTGCAGTCACCTCTTTTAAGACTCTAGGATGCAGGCCATCGGGTCCAGGGGACTTGTCCACCTTTAGTCCCATTAGTTTGCCTAGTACTTTCTAGTGATAGTGATTGTTTTAAGTTCCCCCCCCCCCCACCCCAATAGCCCCTTGATTATCCATTATTGGGATGCTTTTAATGTCTTCTACCGTGCAGACCGATACAAAATATTTGTTCAAAGTCTCCATTTCCCTGTTTCCCATTATTAATTCCCCAGACTCATCGTCTAGGGGACCAATGTTTACTTTAGCTACTCTCTTCCTTTTTATATACCTGTAGAAGCTCTTACTGTCTGTTTTTATATTTCTTGCTAGCTTACTCTCATAAGCTATCTTCTCTCTCTTTAACATTTTTTAGTCATCCTTTGCTGGTTTTTAAATATTTCCCAATCCTCTGGCCTTTCACTATTCTTCGCAACATTGTAAGCTTTTGTTTTCAATTTGATGCCATCCTTTACTTCCTTAGTTAGCCACGGATGGTTCATCCTTCTCTCAGTCTTTCTTTCTCACTGGAATATATCTTTGCTGAGAGTTATGAAACATCTCCTTAAATGTTTGCCACTGCTTTTCTACAGTCTTACCCTATAATATATTTTCCCAGTCCACTTTAACAAAGACTGCCTTCATACCTTTGTAATTACCTTTGTTTAAGTTCAGAACACTAGTTTAAGACCTAGCTTTCTCACCCTCAAACTGAATTTGAAATTCTACCGTGCTGTGATCACTCTTCCCAAGAGGATCCTTCACTTCGAGATCATTAATTAATCCAGCCTCGTTACACGTTACCAGATCTAAAATAGTCTTCTCCCTGGTTGGTTCCACAGCATATTGTTCCAAGAAACCATCCCGTATACACGCCAAGAACTCTTCCTCAAGTCTACCTTTGCCAATTTGCTTTGTCCAATCAATATGAAGATTAAAATCTCCCATGATTATAGCCATACCTTTCTTACAAGCCTCTATTATTTCTTGATTTATACTCTGTCCTACAGTGTGGCTACTGTTTGGGGGCCTGTAGACCACTCCCACCAGTGACTTCTTACCCTTATTATTTCTTATCTCCACCCAAACTGATTCTATGTCTTGATCTTCTAAGCCAATATCATTTCTCATTACTGCACTGATCTCATCCCTTATTAACAGAGCTACACCACCTCCTTTTCCTTTCTGCCTATCCTTACGAAATGACAAATACCCCTGAATATTCAGTTCCCAGCCTTGGTCACCTTGCAACCACGTCTCTGTAATGGCTATCAGATCATACCCATTTATTTCTATTTGTGCTGTCAACTCATCTATCTTGTTACGAATGCTGCGTGCGTTCAGATATAGAGCTTTTAATGTTGTCTTTTTACCATTTTTCCCTACTCTGACCCCTCTTTCTGATGCACACTTATGTGTATACGCTCTGTCCCTCCCTGTCAGACTCTGGTTATCATTACCCCTATCGGTACCCTGCACCTTTGCCTTCTCATTTTTCTCTGACTTTTTAATTTCCGCTCAGCGTATCCCTCCCCCCCCCCCCCCCCCCCACACGACTGAGCCTCCTCAGCCCTCTGGGGTAGAGAATTCCAAAGATTCACCACCTTCTGAGGGGAGAAATTACTAGTCCAGTAACACAACTACTATGCTACCGTTCTCAGTATAATATTTCTACCAATATATTAAATAAGATAATAACAAAACATAGAAACATAGAAAAATAGGAGCAGGAGTAGGCCATTCGGCCCTTCGAGCCTGCTCCGCCATTCAATATGATCATGGCTGATCCTCGATCTCAATACCATATTCCCGCTCTCTCCCCATACCCCTTGATGCTTTTTACATCTAGAAATCTATCTATCTCCTTCTTAAGTATATTCAGTGACTTGGCCTCCACAGCCTTCTGTGGTAGAGAATTCCACAGGTTCACCACACTCTGAGTGAAGAAATTTCTCCTCATCTCAGTCCTAAATGTCCTACCCTGTATCCTGATACTGTGATCCCTCGTTCTAGACCCCCCAGCGAGGGGAAACATCCTCCCTGCATCCAGCCTGTCTAACCCTGTCAGAATTTTATACGTTTCAATGAGATCCCCTCTAATTTTTCTAAACTCTAGTGAATACAGGCCTAGTCGACCCAATCTCTCCTCATACGACAGTCCTGCCATCCCAGGAATCAGTCTGGTGAACCTTCGCTGCACTCCCTCGATGGCAAGTATATCCTTTCTTAGGTAAGGAGACTAAAACTGCACACAGTACTCCAGGTGTGGTCTCACCTGAAGGGATAATTACTAGTCCTAGCCCCTTTAGGGCTACCCCAGATCAGGCGTATTCCCTAGACATTCACTTTCAACTAAAGTTTGAGGTAGCCGAATCCTAAAGACGCTTAATTGGGTCTAAAGGTCCAGACTATCTCTCCCTAAAGGAAAGGAACAATCTGAAGATGTTACCGTCCTCCAGATAGCACTTTTAATAAGTTTAGCTAGACTGTAACGTTCCGGATATTATGAGGGTCCGGAAAACTCCCCCGGAATTCTGCAACTCCTCACCAAAGAGTGTACAGAGATTGAGTTCGCGAGTTTGATACAGAAGTACTATGTGAGACAATTCTAAAAATATATAGATTTATTAAAGAACCGACATGTAATTACAGTAGGTGTTTCAATCGCAACATTAACAGTTCCAAATACAAAAAGCTTACAATTCTATTATCAGAGATCCTTATTCTCAAATCTTAACTTCGCTAGTTTTACAGTTCTTAGTCTTTATTCCAGGATATCCACCAAAATCAAAAACAATACCTTGATCCCTGAGATACAAAGAGTTGAAGACTTCCAGAGCTAGCTCTGAAGCCAAGAATCGCTTTGCCCCTTTACAGCGAATCTATCATCCCATTTGAAAGTTCAATTTTTATACCCTTTTGCAGTGGTATTTCCTTTGAAGTTTTCTGCTGATGTAAGCTAATTATCTCTGGTCATTTTTCTGTTGACCCCTGCTATTTTTACAGTTAGATCAGCTGGTAGCATTAAGAATTATGTCTCTATCCTAGGTGTTCGAAGCTTATCATAAAAAACGGTGTAACCAGCAGGTGCATCTATTTGATGTCATTCTTACCAAGGTCTTCTGTTTGTGTCTTTTGCATTTAGAACACCTTAACAGGGTGTACCATTGTCTTTTTTCCAAAGACTCAGACGTCAGGAGCCTCCAACCTCCTGTTTCAACAAGGCTATTGATTCAGTGTCAACAACTTATCTCAGTAGCCTGAATGCTGTTCACAGCTTCTCCATTGTTGAGGCTTCCAGATTTCCAGACCTAGTTGGTCATATTACAAAGGCCAGAATTCTTTCATAGAATGGTGTATTTTTCTGAATATGGCTTATTCCTTCACACGCCAAGGCCCTGTATAACTGCAGTAAGACATCCTTGCCCCTGTCCTCAAATCCTCTTGCAATGAAGACCAACATACCATTTGCCTTCCTAACTGCTTGCTGCACCTGCATGTTTGCTTTCAGTGACTGGTGTACAAGGACACCCAGGTCCCTTTGTACATCAACATTTCCCAATCTATCACCATTTAAATAATACTCTGCCTTTCTGGTTTTCCTACCGAAGTGGATAACTTCACATTTATCCACGTTATACTGCCATCTGCCATGTATTTGCCCACTCACTCAACTTGTTTAAATCGCCTTGAAGCCTCTTTGCATCCTCCTCACAACTGACAATCCCACCTAGTTTCGTGTCATCAGCAAACTTGGAAATATTACATTTAGTTCCCTCATCCAAATCATTGATATATATTGTGAATAGCTGGGGCCCAAGCACTAGTCAATTAGCCTAAGAATTAGGAGCAGGAGTAGGCTGCATTCACAGCCCTCTGAGTGAAGAAATTCCTTCTCATCTCAGTCTTAAATGGCCGACCCCTTATCCTGAGACTATGACCCCTAGTTCTAGACACTCCAGCCAGGGGAAACAACCTCTTAGCATCTACCCTGTCAATCCCCCTCAGAATCTGATGTTTCAATGAGATCACCTCTCATTCTTCTCAACTCCAGAGAGTATAGGCCCATTCTACACAATCTCTCCTCATAGGACAGCACTCTCATCCCAGAAATAAATCTAGTGAACTTTTGTTGCACTGCCTCTAAGGCAAGTATATCCTTCCTCAGATAAGGAGACCAAAACTGTGCACAGTACTCCAGGTGTGGTCTCCCCAAGGTCCTGTACAATTGTAGCAAGACTTCCTTACTCTTGTACTCCAACCCCCTTGTAATAAAGGCCAACATGCCATTTGCCTTCTTAATTGCTTGCTGTACCTGCATACTAACTCTGTGTTTCCTGTACGAGGACACCTATATCTCTCTGAACATCAACATTTAATAGTTTCTCACCATTTAAAAAATATTTTGTTTTTCTATTCTTCCAACCAAATTGAATAGCCTCACATTTCTCCACATTATACTCCACCTGCCACCTTATTGCCCACTCACTTAACCTGTTTATATCCCTTTGCAAGCTTTTTGTGTCCTCCTCGCAGCTTACTTTCCCTCCTAACTTTGTATCATCAGCAAACTTGGATACATGGCACTGGGACCCTTCATCTAAGTCATTAATATAGATGGTAAATAGCTGAGGCCCAAGCACTGATCCTTGCGGCACCCTACTAGTACAGCCTGCCAACCGGAAAATGACCTGTTTATCCCTACTCTGTTTTCTGTCCGTTATATCCATGCTAATATATTGCCCCCAACCGCATGAGCCCTTATCTTGCGTAGCAACCTTTTATGTGGCACCTTATCGAATGCCTTTTGAAAATCTAAATATACTACATCCACTGGTTCCCCTTTATCTACCCTGCTAGTTACAGCCTCAAAAATCTCTAATAAATTTGTTAAACATGATTTCCCTTTCATAAAACCATGTTGACTCTGCCTAATTATATTATGATTTTCTAAGTGCCCTGTTACGCCTTCCTTAATAATGGATTCCAGCATTTTCCCAACAACTGATGTCCGGCTAACTGGCCTGTAGTTCCCTGTTTCCTCTCTCCTTTCTTGAATAGCGGGGCTACATTTGCTACCTTCCAATCCGTGGGGACCGTTCCAGAATCTATGGAATTTTGGAAGATCACAACTAATGCATCCACTATCTCTGAAGCCACCTCTTTTAGAACCTTAGGCTGTAGGCCATCAGGTCCAGAGGATTTGTCGGCTTTTAGCCCCATTAGTTTCTCAAGTACTTTTTCTCTACTGATATTAATTACTTTAAGTTCCTCACTCTCATTAGCCCCTTGGTTCCCCACTATTTTTGGTATGCCTTTTGTGTCTTCTACTGTGAAGACATACAAAATATTTGTTTAAAGTCTCTGCCATTTCTTTATTCCCATTATAATTTCTCCTGTCTCAGCCTCTAAGGGACCAACACTTACTTTTGCTACTCTCTTCCTCTTTACATACCTGTAGAAGCTCTTACAATCTGTTTAGATATTTCTTGCTAGTTTACTCTCGTATTCTATTTTCTCCCTTTTATCAATTTTTTTGGCTATCCTTAGCTGGTTCCTAAAACTCTCCCAATCCTCAGGCCTACTACTATTCTTCGCAACATTATAAGCCTATTTTTTAAATCTAATAGTATCCTTAACTTCTTTAGTTAGCCACTATCCTTAACTTCTTTAGTTTGCCACGGATGGATCGCTTTTCCTGTGGAGTTTTTATTTCTCAATGGAATATATATTCATTGAGAATTTTGGAATATTTCTTTAAATGTTTAAATTGAGGAATAGCAGTACAAAAAATTATGTAAAAACATTTACAAATAAGCTGTCCGTGCAGCAACTGTGGAGAAAGTGCGTCGGCACATTTTCACTCCCCCGGGAGAATTATATTCCATTTAAACGGGAGCGATGCGATTTATATTGAAATTCAGACTCACTGCATCGTCTCCTAATTGTTTACCAGGACCACAGGATTGTGGCACTCTGGGTCTTTTAGTCTTTTCCTGCTACAATGCAGAGGCTGAGGGCCACCTAAATACTGCTTCCCCTTTTATGCCTTCTCTCAGACCCAGGTCCTGTGCCGTAGGTTATACCTGGATTATGTATTTTTAGATATTGTAATGTAAATTCCCAGTATCTGTGTGATTTGCAGCAGAGCCGGTAGCTCGGGCTGTCCTAGTCGACATGGAGCCAAAGGTCATCAGTCGCACTTTGTCCCAAGCTGCAAAATCAGGGCGGTGGAGATACGGAGATCAATCCTACTTCTGTCAGAAACAAGGATCCGGAAACAACTGGGCAAATGGGTAAGAACGAATCTACAGCAGCATAACACCCTCTGACCCACCACCATAGCGCCCTCTGACCCACCACCATTCCTTTAGCGATCCTTTTCTCGTAGAGACACCAAACTGACAAAGTCCCTTGCAATAATACTCGCTGATAGGCTGTGACACTTAACATCATCAAAGGAAAATGTAATTTCTGGAACTGTCAGTCAATCTTCAGTATTTATAAGAACATAAGACGTAGGAGCAGGAGTAGGTCATTTGGCCCCTCGAGCCTGCTCCGCCATTCAATAAGATCATGGCTGATCTGATCTTGGCCTCAACTCCACTTCCCTGCCCGCTCCCCATAACTCTTGACTCCCTTATCGTTCAAAAATCTGCCTATCTCCACCTTAAATATATTCATTGACCCAGCCTCCACAGCTCTCTGGGGAAGAGAATTCCAAAGATTCACGACCCTCTGAGAGAAGAAATTCCTCCTCATTTTAGATTTAAATGGGTGTCCCCTTATTCTAAAATTATGCCCCCTAGTTCTAGATTCCCCCACGAGGGGAAACATCCTCTCTGCATCTACCCTGTCAAGCCCCTTCAGAATCTTATATGTTTCAATAAGATCCCCTCTCATTCTTCTAAACTCCAATGAGTATAGGCCCAACCTGCTCAACCTTTCTTCATAAGACAACCCCTTCCTCTCCGGAATCAACCTAGTGAACATTCTCTGAACTGCCTCCAATGCAAGTATATCCCTCCTTAAATAAGGAGAGCAAAACTGTGCGCAGTACTCCAGGTGTGGTCTCACCAACGCCCTGTACAGTTGTAACAGGACTTCCTTACTTTTATACTCCATTCCCTTTGCAATAAAGGCCAACATTCCATTTGCCTTCCTAATTACTTGCTGTACCTGCATGCTAACTTTTTGTGATTCATGTACAAGGACCCCCAGATCCCTCTGTACCTCAGCATTTTGTAATCTCTCCTCATTTAAATAATTTGCTTTTTTATTTTTCCTACCAAACTGGATAATCTCGCATTTTCCCACATTAAACTCCATCTGCCAGATTTTTGCCCACTCACTTAGCCTATCTATATCCATTTGGAGATTCTTTGCGTCCTCCACACAATTTGCTTTCCCACCTATCTTTGTATCATCAGCAAATTTGGCTACATTACACTCGGTCCCTTCATCCAAGTCATTAATATAGATTGTAAATTTATGAATGAATGTCTGTATACTGACCAGGGTGTCTCAGTTTCATTGCTTTGGAACGTTGATCAGAGATGGGCAGTTTCTAACCAGCAGTTCTTCCCTGTTCCCCAGCCCCTTTCTCTCCTGAAGGTGCTTATGCCGGGTATGGGTCTGCTGCTGTTCGCAGCCCTCGTTCAATAGTTCGAATCTGCAACCCTCGAACTCAATTGTGAGAACTAAACTGAGCCAGGCTGGCGCATGGCCCCAAAACAAGCTTTTATACAGAATATTATGTAATAGTCATCTGAAATACGCTGCATGCTTTTAATAGCATGGCAGCCGTGGCTCAGTGGTTAGCACACACTCTCGCCTCTGAGTCAAAAGGTCGTGGGCTCAAGTCCCACTCCAGAGACTTGAGCACCAAAATCTAGGCTGACACTTGCAGTGCAGTGTACATTAAACCGAGGCTCCGTCTGCTCTCTCAGGTGGTCGTAAAAGGTCCTGTGGCACTATTTAGTAGAAGAGCAGGTGTCCTGGCCAATATTTATCCCTCAAGCAGCATCACTAAAAACAAATGATCTGGCCATGATCACATTGCTGTTTGTGGGAGCTTGCTGTGCGCAAATTGGCTGCCGCATTTCCTACATTACAACAGTGACTACACTTCAAAAAGTACTTCATTGGCTGCAAAGCACTTTGGGATGCCCTGAGGTTGTGAAAGGCGCTGGAGAAATGCAAGTCTGTCTTTCTTTTCTGTTTTCCCCTCACCGAAGCACCAGTGAAACGTTGTTTTCTGTGTGTTTTGATGCTCAGGTTCTGTGTCCATGGTCCTCGGCATGAAGAAGCTGTGATGGACTTGGTCCGACGGGAGGTTGAGAAGTGTGAGCGGCTCAGTGGCTTTTTAACAATGATGAGTGTGGCTGGAGGGACCGGGTCTGGGCTGGGAACCTATGTCACTCAGTGCTTGAGGGACACATACCCAAACTCATTCATACTGAACCAGCTCACCTGGCCTTATGGAACTGGAGAGGTAGGATAGATTTCTGGTGCTTTTGTTATGTGTGTGCAGTTGCACCAATTGACTTTGGGATAGATGCAGAATGATGGTTTTTTTACTGATAAAATAATATAATCAAACAAGTGCCAGCAGTGCCCAGAGATAAATGAACTGCCTATAACACAGTGTCAGCTATTCTTTTATCTTTCTATAATTCATGTTTGAGAGCCTGTAATTTCTCTCGACTCTCTGGGCCGCGCAGCATCTAAAATCGAGAGAATGGGTAACCTGCTCCGCTTGACACTGTCACAATCCCAGGCCAAGTGTTGCATCAGGGGCCACGCTCCGCGATGCTGCACTGAGCTGTGTTGTGTTTATATGGATTCAGGGATTGCGCAGAAAGGAGTGATTCTGTAGGGTTAGAAATTCTATTAATACTATTGGTCCTTTATTTTTAATAGAGCTGTCCTGCAGATGCTGGGATCGCGCTGCCTTCAGGATTTTACAGCACAGAGGGAGCCCATTTGCAAATTGCAGGTGTTAGCTGTGGCTCACTGTCGCTCTCGCCTCCGAGTCAGAAGGTCGTAGATTCAAGTCCCACTCCACAGAGACTTGAGCACATAATCCAGGCTGACACTCCCAGTGCAGTACTGAGTGAGCCCCGCACTGTCGGAGGGGCAGTACTGAGGGAGCCCCGCACTGTCGGAGGGGCAGTACTGAGGGAGTGCTGCACTGTCAGAGGGGCAGTACTGAGGGAGCGCTGCACTGTCGGAGGGGCAGTACTGAGGGAGCGCTGCACTGTCGATGGGGCAATACTGAGGGAGGGAGTGCTGCACTATCAGAGGGGCAGTACTGAGGGAGCGCTGCACTGTCGATGGGGCAGTACTGAGGGAGCGCTGCACTGTCGATGGGGCAGTACTGAGGGAGCGCCGCACTGTCGATGGGGCAGTTCTGAGGGAGCGCTGCACTGTCGGAGGGCCAGTACTGAGGGAATGCTGCACTGTCGGAGGGGCAGTACTGAGGGAGCGCTGCACTGTCGATGGGGCAGTTCTGAGGGAGCGCTGCACTGTCGGAGGGGCAGTACTGAGGGAGCGCTGCACTGTCGGAGGGGCAGTACTGAGGGAGCGCTGCACTGTCGGAGGGGCAGTACTGAGGGAGCGCCGCACTGTCGGAGGGGCAGTACTGAGGGAGCGCTGCACTGTCGGAGGGGCAATACTGAGGGAGGGAGCGCTGCACTGTCGGACGGGCCGTCTTTCGGATGAGACGTTAAACTGAGGCCCCGTCTGCCATCAGGTGGACGTAAAAGATCCCACGGCCACTATTGGAAGAAGAGTGATTACACTTTAGAAGTATTTTATTGGCTGTGAAGCGCTTTGGAAAATCCTGAGATGCTGCAAGATGCGAGTTCTTTCTTTCCTTTTCCTTTCCCTCACTCCTTGTCCCTTTTTGCCCTCCTTTCTGCTTCCACGTCTCGCTTTTTCACATTGGTTGCTTCTATAGATGAAAAAGTACTGACTCTGAACTCAACATTTCATAGTCAGACAAGCTGTGAATGAGGCCAAGAGGCACATGGAGAAGAAGTCTGCCAAGAAGCATAGATCACAAGGAGAGAAAGACCTTCAGTTTCTTCCCTGCCCACTTGCAGAATCCACTTCATAAATCATTGAATGGTTTTTGCCTCTAATACTCGGCCTAGAAGTCTAATCCCTATGTTGCTCACTCTGTGTGCAAATGCTGGTTTGATCCTGTGCTCTTCCTGACTTACATTTCCTACATTACAGCAGTGACTACACTCCAAAAGTACTTCATTGGCTGTAAAGCGCTTTGAGACATCCGGTGGTCATGAAAGGCGCTATATAAATGCAAGTCTTTCTTACTGTCCGTTAGTAACATCATATTTTCAGCACTGAAACAGGCCGTTAAGTCCAACAGGTCTGTGCCGCTGTTTATGGTCCACGCAAGCCTCCTCCCACCCTTCTTCATCTAACCCTATCAACATATCCTTCTATTCCTTTTTCCCATATATTCCAGTAAGAAAGAAAGACTCTACGAGAAGGATGAACCATCCGTGGCTAACTAAGGAAGTTAAGGATGGTATCAAAGGATGGAACCACATGTAATATTTCCAGGGAACCAAATGTAATATTTCCAAGTTTGCTGATGACACAAAACTAGGTGGGATTGTGAGTTGTGAGGAGGATGCAAAGAGGCTTCAAGACGATTTAGACAAGTTGAGTGAGTGGGCAAATACATGGCAGATGCAGTATAACATAGATAAATGTGAAGTTATCCACTTCGGTAGGAAAAACAGAAAGGTAGGGTATTTAAATGGTGATAGATTGGGAAATGCTGATGTACAAAGGGACCTGGGTGTCCTTGTACACCAGTCACTGAAAGCAAACATGCAGGTGCAGCAAGCAGTTAGGAAGGCAAATGGTATGTTGGTCTTCATTGCAAGAGGATTTGAGTACAGGAGCAAGGATGTCTTACTCTCCGCATCATGCACAGTTAGACAGGGTCTTGGTGAGACCACACCTGGAGTACTGTGTGCAGTTTTAGCCTCCTTACCTAAGAAAGGATATACTTGCCATTAGAGGGAGTGCAGCGAAGGTTCACCAGACTGATTCCTGGGATGGCAGGACTGTCGTATGAGGAGAGATTGGGTCGACTAGGCCTGTATTCACTAGTTGAGGCAGAAGATCAGCCATGTATAAAATTCTGACAGGGCTAGACAGGCTGGATGCAGGGAGGATGTTTCCCCTGGCTGGGAGGTCTAGAACGAGAAGTCACAGTCTCAGGATACAGGGTAGGGCATTTAGGACTGAGATGAGGAGAAATTTCTTCACTCAGAGGGTGGTGAACCTGTGGAATTCTCTACCACAGAAGGCTGTGGAGGCCAAGTCACTGAATATATTTAAGAAGGAGATAGATAGCTTTCTAGACACAAAAGGCATCAAGGGGTATGGGGAGAGCGGGAATATGGTACTGAGATAGAGGATCAGCCATGATCATATTGAATGGCGGAGCAGACTCGAAGGGCCGAATGGCCTACTCCTGCTATTTTTCTATCTGTTTCTAAATTGAAAGAAAAGGCATACAATGTTGCGATGATTAGTGGCAGGCCAGAAGATTGGGAAATTTTTAGAAACTTGCAAAGGATGGATGACTAAAAAAATTATAAAGAGGGAGAAAATAGATTGAGAGTAAGAACATAAGAAATAGTAGCAGGAGTAGCCCATTCGTCCCTTCGAGCCTGCTCCGCCATTCAATGAGATCATGGCTGATCTTCTGCCTCAACTCCATTCACCAGTCCTATCGCCATGTCCCTTGATGCCCTTACTAGTCAGAAATCTGTCGACTTCTGTTTTGAATATACCCAATGACTGAGCCTCCACAGCCCTCTGGGGTAGAGAATTACAAAGATTCACCACCCTCTGTAAAGAAATTTCTTCTCATCTCACTCCTGAATGGCCTACCCTTTATCCTGAGGCTGTGGCCCCTGGTTCTAGACTCCCCAGCCAAGGGAAACATTCTCCCAGCATCCACCCTATCAAGCTCTGTAATAATTTTGTATGCTTCAATGAGATCCCCTCTTATTCTTCTGAATTCAAGAGAATACAGGCCTAGTTTACTCAATCTCTTCTCATACGACAGTCCCGCCATCCCAGGAATCAATCTCGTGAACCTTCGTTGCACTCCCTCTATGGCAAGTATATCCTTCCTTAGGTTAGGAGACCAAAATTGTACACAGTACTCCAGGTGTGGTCTCACCAAGGCCCTATATAATTGGATGATGTGGAAATGCTGGTGTTGGACTGGGGTGGATAAATGTGAGAAGTCGCACAACACCAGGTTATAGTCCAACAGCTTTATTTGAAATCACAAGCTTTCGGAGCGCTGCTCCTTCGTCAGGTAAAGTGAACAGATGCATATAGGCACAGCATATATAGTCAGAGAACACTGCCAGATGATTACAGTTAATCTTTCTAACTGCCCTTTATCACACCTCGGCAGAGAGATAATCACGGCAATCACATGTGTGGATGGTGTCCAACCAGGTCAGTCAGGAAAACATTATGTGGATAATTGGAGCACATTCTGGGGTAGGTGGGACCTGTACAAACAGGACGGTTTGCACCTAAACCAGAGGGGCACCAATATCCTGGGAGGGAAATTTGCTACGGCTCTTCGGGGGGGTTTAAACTAATTTGTCAGGGGGATGGGAAAAAGGGCTGTAGTCCACGAGCCAGTGGTGAGTGTAGGGAGGTACTGAGGAGGGTATCAAGGTCGCAGGAATGTACCGGCAGACAGGAAGATGGCTTGAAGTGTGTCTACTTCAATGCAAGGAGCATCCGGAATAAGGTAGGAGAACTTGGAGCGTGGATTGGTACTTGGGACTACGATGTGGTGGCCATTACGGAGACATGGTTAGAACAGGGACAGGAATGGTTGTTGGAAGTTCCGGGGTATAGATGTTTCAGTAAGAGTAGGGAAGTTGGTAAGAAAGGTGGAGGAGTAGCATTGTTAATCAAGGATAGTTTAACAGCGGCAGAAAGGCAGTTCGAGGGGGATCTGCCGTCTGAGGTAATATGGGCTGAAGTTAGAAATAGGAAAGGAGCGGTCACGTTGTTAGGAGTTTTCTACAGGCCCCCAAATAGTAATAAAGATGTGGAGGAAGAAATTGCAAAGCAGATTATGAATAGGTGTGGAGGTCACAGAGTAGTTGTCATGGGTGACTTCAACTTTCCAAATATTGATTGGAACCTTTATAGGTCAAACAGTTCGGATGGGATAGTTTTTGCACAGTGTGTGCAGGAGGGTTTCCTGACACAATATGTGGATAGGCCAACAAGAGGTGGGGCCACGTTGGATTTGGTACTGGGTAATGAACCGGGCCAAGTGTTTGATTTGTATGTGGGAGAGCACTTTGGAGATAGTGACCACAATTCGGTAACTTTCACTATTGCAATGGAGAGGGATAGGGCCATACGGCAGGGCAGGGTTTATAATTGGGGGAGGGGTAATTATGATGCGATTAGGCAAGAATTAGGGAGTATAAGATGGGAACAGAAACTATCAGGGAAAGGCACAAACGAAAAGTGGAGCTTTTTCATGGAGCAATTACTGCGTGTCCTTGATAGGTATGTCCCTGTCAGGCAGGGAGGAAATGGCCGAGTGAGAGAACCATGGTTCACAAAAGAGGTTGAATGTCTAGTCAAGAGGAAAAAGGAAGCGTATGTAAGGATGAGAAAACAAGGTTCAGTTGGGTCGATTGAGGGGTACAAGGTAGCAAGGAATGAGCTAAAAAAAGAGCTTAGGAGAGCTAGGAGGGGGCATGAGAAGTCCTTGGCGGGTCGGATCAAGAAAAACCCCAAGGCTTTTTACTCTTATGTGAGAAATAAAAGAATGACCAGGGTGAGGGTAGGGCCGGTCAAGGACAGTAGTGGGAACTTGTGCATGGAGTCAGAAGAGATAGGAGAGGTGATGAATGAATACTTTTCGTCAGTGTTCACCGAGGAGAGGGGCCATGTTCTTGAGGATGAGAGTGTGATAAAGGTGGATAGGCTGGAGGTGGTAGATGTTCTGGGGGAAGATGTTTTGGCAATTTTGAAGAACCTGAGGGTCGATAAGTCCCCTGGGCCAGATGGGATATATCCTAGGATTCTTTGGGAGGCAAGGGAGGAGATTGCAGAGCCTCTGGCTTTGATCTTTGGGTCCTCACTGTCCACGGGGATGGTGCCAGAGGACTGGAGAGTGGCGAATGTTGTTCCTCTCTTCAAGAAAGGAAATAGGAATGACCCTGGTAATTATAGGCCGGTTAGTCTTACTTCGGTGGTTGGTAAGATAATGGAAAAGGTCCTGAGGGATAGGATTTATGACCATTTGGAAAGGGGCAACTTAATCAGGGATAGTCAACACGGATTCGTGAAGGGTAAGTCTTGCCTAACAAATTTGATTGAATTCTTTGAGGAGGTAACTAAGTGTGTAGATGAAGGTAGAGCAGTTGATGTCGTATACATGGATTTTAGTAAGGCGTTTGATAAGGTTCCCCATGGTCGTCTCATGAAGAAAGTAAGGAGTTGTGGGATAGAGGGAAATTTGGCCGATTGGATAATTAACTGGCTATCTCATAGAAGGCAGAGGGTGGTGGTGGATGGAACATTTTCGGACTGGAGACCAGTTACCAGCGGTGTGCCACAGGGGTCGGTGCTGGGTCCTCTGCTGTTTGTGATTTTTATCAATGACTTGGAGGAGGGGACTGAAGGGTGGATCAGTAAATTTGCTGATGACACCAAGATTGGTGGAGCAGTGGATGAGGTGGAGGGCAGTTGTAGGCTGCAAAGAGACATTGATAGGATGCAGAGCTGGGCCGAAAAATGGCAGATGGAATTTAACCCTGATAAGTGCGAGGTGATTCATTTTGGTAGGGCAAATTTGAAAAAGGATTACAGGGTCAACGGCAGGGTTCTGAGGAACGTGGAGGAGCAGAGGGATCTGGGGGTTCATATCCACAGATCTCTGAAGGTTGCCACTCAAGTGGATAGAGCAGTAAAGAAGGCCTATGGTGTGTTGGCGTTTATTAACAGAGGGTTTGAGTTTAAGAACCGTGAGGTTATGCTGCAACTGTACAGGACCTTGGTGAGACCACATTTGGAATATTGTGTGCAGTTCTGGTCACCTCACTATAGGAAGGACGTGGAAGCATTGGAAAGAGTGCAAAGGAGATTTACCAGGATGCTGCCTGGTTTGGGGGGGGAGGTCTTATGAGGAAAGATTGAGGGAGTTGGGGCTTTTCTCTTTAGAGCGGAGGAGGATGAGAGGCGACTTAATAGAGGTTTATAAGATGATGAGGGGGATAGATAGAGTGGATGTTCAGAGACTATTTCCTCGGGTAGAGGCAGCTGTTACAAG
Organism: Squalus acanthias; assembly: GCA_030390025.1. NCBI lineage: Eukaryota > Metazoa > Chordata > Chondrichthyes > Squaliformes > Squalidae > Squalus > Squalus acanthias. Next base: position 697,925 of record CM059435.1, on the reverse strand, counting down.
GGGGCATAACTATAAGGTGCATGGGGGGAGATATAGAAGGGATGTCCGAGGTAGATTCTTTACTCAGAGAGTGGTTGGGGTGTGGAATGGACTGCCTGCTGTGATAGTGGAGTCGGACACTTTAGGAACTTTCAAGCGGTTATTGGATAAGCACATGGAGCACACCAGAGTGATAGGGAGTGTGATAGCTTGATCTTGGTCTCGGACAATGCTTGGCACGACATCGAGGGCCGAAGGGCCTGTACTGTGCTGTACTGTTCTATGTTCTATATTACATCAAAGACAATGAGGTGGGGTCACAAGGGGTCAAATGTGGCAGATGCTGGGGTCTGTATGGAAAACAAAAAAACTTTTTGCTGGAAATCACAGCAGGTCCATCCGCATCTGTGTAGAGAGAACAAGCCAACGACGACTCGAGTCTGGATGACTCTACGTCAGGTGGGGTTACATGTAGCGTGACATGAACCCAAGATCCCGGTTGAGGCCGTCCTCATGGGTGCGAAACTTGGCTATCAGTTTCTGCTCGACGATTTTGCGTTGTGTGTCTTGAAGGCCGCCTTGGAGAACGCTTACCCGAAGATCGGAGACTGAATGTCCTTGACTGCTGAAGTGTTCCCCGATTAGAGGGAACATTCCTGCCTGGCGATTGTTGCGCGGTGTCCGTTCATACGTTGTCGCAGTGTCTGCATGGTCTCGCCGATGTACCATGCTCCGAGGCATCCTTTCCTGCAATGTATGAGGTAGACAACGTTGGCCGAGTCACATGAGTATGTACCATGTACCTGGTGGGTGGTGTCCTCACGTGTGATGATGGTATCTGTGTTGATGATCTGGCATGTCTTGCAGAGGTTGCCGTGGCAGGGTTGTGTGGTGTCGTGGTCGCTGTTCTCCTGAAAGCTAGGTAATTTGCTGCGAACGATGGTCTGTTTGAGGTTAGGCGGCTGTTTGAAAGCGAGTAGTGGTGGCGTGGGGATGGCCTTAGCGAGGTGTTCGTCGTCATCGATGACATGTTGAAGGCTGCGAAGAACATGGTGTAGTTTCTCCGCTCCGGGGAAGTACTGGACGATGTAGGGTACTCTGTTGGTTGTGTCCCGTGTTTGTCTTCTGAGGAGGCCTATGCGATTTTTCGCTGTAATTGGAGTAAGACTTCTTTACTCCTGTACTCAAATCCTCTTGTAATGAAGGCCAGCATACCATTTGCCTTCCTAATGGCTTGCTGCACCTGCACATTCACTTTCAGTGACTCATGTACAAGGACACCCAGGTCCCTTTGAGCATCTGCATTCCCCAATCTTTCATCGTTTAGGAAATACTCTGCCTTTCTATTTTTTCTACCAAAGTGGATAACTTCACATTTATCCACATTATATTCCATCTGCCATGTTCTCGCCCACTCACTGAGCCTGTTGAGATCCCCTTGAAGCCTCTTCACATCCTCTTCACAACTGACTGCCACCTAGCTTTGTATCATCAGCAAATTAGGAAATGTAACATTTAGTCCCCTCATTCAAATGATTGATATAGATTGTGAATAGCTGGGGCCCAAGCACTGATCCTTGCGGTACCCCACTAGTCGCAGCCTGCCATCCTGAAAAAGACCCGTTTATCCCTGCTCTTTGTTTTCTGTCTGTTAACCAATTCTCAATCCATGCTAGTATATTACCCCCAATTCCATGTGCCCTAATTTTGTTCACCAACCTCTTGTGTGGGACCTTATCGAAGGCCTTCTGAAAATCCAAATACACCACATCTACCGGTTCCCCTTTGTCTACTCCACTAGTTACATCCTCAAAGAACTCCAATAGGTTTGTCAAACAGGATTTCCCTTTCATAAATCCGTGTTGACTCTGCCCAATCTTACTATTAGTTTCTATTGCATCCTTTATAATAGATTCCAGCATTTTCCCAACTACTGATGTGAGGCTAACAGGTCTGTAGTTCCCCGTTTTCTCTCTCTCCCTCCTTTCTTAAATAGCGGGGTTATATTTGCTATCCTCCAATCTGCAGGAACCATTCCAGAATCTGTAGAATTTTGGAAGATGACAACCAATGCATCCACTGTCTCAATGGCCACCTCTTTCAAAACCCTAGGATGTAGGTCATCCGGTCCTTGGGATTTATCGATTTTTAGTCCCATTAATTTTGCTAGTACTGTTTTTTTACTAATAATCTCTTTAAGTTCCTCATTCTCGCCACACCCTTGGTTTTCTCGTATTTCTGGGAGGTTTTTTGTCTCTTCCTCCGTGAAGACAGAAACAAAGTATTTATTTAATTTCTCTGCCATTTCCTCATTCCCCATTATAAATTCTCCCATCTCTGACTGTAAAGGACCTACATTTACCTTCGCCAGTCTTTTCCTTTTACAATCCGTTTTTATATTTTTCGCTAGTTTGTGCTCATATTCCATTTTCCCTTTCTTTATCAATTTCTTGGTCCCCCTTTGCTGATTTCTAAAAAGATCCCAATCCTCAGGCTGACCGCTTTTTCTGGCAACTTTATAAGCTTCCTCCTCTGACTTAATACTAGCTTTAATTTCTTTTGTTAGCCATGGTTGGATCACTTTTCCTTTTGGGTTTTTATGCCCTAGAGGAATATATGTTTGTTGCAAATTATGCATTATTTCTTTGAATGTTAGCCATTGTATGTCCACCTTCATACCTTTTAGTGTAGTCTCCCAATCTACCATAGCCAACTTGTCCCTCATACCCTTGTAGTTTCCTCTGTTTAGATTGAAGACCATAGTTTCAGATTGGACTACATCACTCTCAAACTTAATGTAAAATTCAATCATATTATGGTCACTTGTCCCTAAAGGCCCCTTCACCACAAGATTATTGATTAGCCCTTTCTCATTACACAGAACCAGATCTAGCAAGTAAACTAGCAAGAAATGTAAAAACAGATAGTAAGTGCTTCTACAAGTATATAAAAAGGAAGAGAGTAGCTAAAGTAAACGTTGGTCCCTTAGAGGATGAGACTGAGGAATTAATAATGGGAAACAAGGAAATGGCAGAGACTTTGAACAAATATTTTGTATCTGTCTTCATGGTAGAAGACACTAAAAGCATCCCAATAATAGTAGATAATCAAGGGGCAAAAGGGAGGGAGGAACTTAAAACAATCACTATCACTAGAGAAAATGTACTAGGCAAACTAATGGGACTAAAGGCTGACAAGTCCCCTGGCCTTGATGGTCTGCATCCTAGGGTCTTAAAAGAGGTGGCTGCAGAGAATAGTGGATGCATTGGTTGTGATCTTCCAAAATTCCCTAGATTCTGGAAAGGTCCCTGCAGATTGGAAAACCGCAAATGTAACGCCCCTATTCAAGAAAGGAGGGAGATGGAAAGCAGGAAACTATTGGCTGGTTAGCCTAACATCTGTCATTGGGAAAATGCTGGAATCCATTATTAAGGGAGTAGTAGCAGGAAATTTAGAAAATCATAATGCAATCAAGCAGAGTCAACATAGTTTTAAGAAAGGGAAATCGTGTTTGACAATTTTATTAGAGTTCTTTGAGGATGTAACGAGCAGGGTGGATCAAGGGGAACCAGTAGATGTAGTGTATTTGGATTTCCAAAAGGCATTCGATAAGGTGCCACATAAAAGGTTGCTGCACAAGATAAGAGCTCACGGTGCTGGGGGTAATATATTAGCATGGATAGAGGATTGGCTAACTAACAGAAAACAGAGAGTCGGGATAAATGGGTCATTTTCAGGTTGTCAAACTGTTACTAGCGGGGTGCCACAGGGATCAGTGCTGGGACCTCAACTATTTACAATCTATATTAATGACTTGGATGAAGGGACCGAGTGTACTGTAGCCAAATTTGCTGACGATACAAAGATAGGTGGGAAAGAAAGTTGTGAGGAGGACACAAAGAATCTGCAAAGGGATAGGTTAAGTGAGTGGGCAAAAATTTGGCAGATGGAGTATAATGTGGGAAAATGTGAGGTTATCCACTTTGGTAGGAAGCCTACTCCTGCTCCTATTTCTTATGTCCCTTGTGTGTTTATCTAGCTTCCCCATAAATCCATCTGCGCTGTTCACCTTAACTGCTCCATGTGGTAGTGAGTTCCACATTCTAACCACTCTCTGGGTAAAGAAGTTTCTCCTGAATTCCCTATTGGATTTATTAGTGACTATATATGAGTGGCCCCTAGTTCTGGTCTCCCTTACAGGTAGGAACATCTTCTCTACGTCTAACCTATCGAACCCTTTCATAATCTTAAAGACCTCTATCAGGTCACCCCTCAGTCTTTTTTCTAGAGAATAAAGCCCCAGCCTGTTCAATCTTTCCTGTTAGGTATAACCTCTCAGTTCTGGTATCTTTCTAGTCAATCTTTTTTGCACCTTCTCTGGTGCCTCTATATCCCTCTATATCCTTTTTATAATATGGAGACCAGAACTGTTTATAGTACTCCGTGTGGTCTAACCAAGTTTCTATACAAGTTTACCATAACTTCTCTGCTTTTCAATTCTATCCCTCTAGAAATGAACCCCAGTGCTTTGTTTGCTTTTTTATGGCCTTATTAACCTGCGTTGCTACTTTTAGTGATCTGTGTATTTGTACCCCCGGATCCCTCTGCTCCTCTACCCCATTGAGACACCTATTTTCCAAGGAGTATGTGGCCTCCTTATTCTTCCTGCCAAAATGTGCCACCTCACATTTTTCTATGTTGAAGTTCATTTGTCAATTACACACCCATTAGGCAAGTTTATTAATGTCGTCTTGTATTTTGTCGAAGTCCTTCTCTATATGAACTACACTTCCCAATTTGGTGTCATCCGTAAATTTTGAAATTGTACTTCCAATTCCCGAGTCCAAATCATTTATGTAAATGGTGAACAACAATGGTCCCAGCACCGATCCTTGTGGAATACCGCTTCCCACCATTTGCCAATCGGAGTAACTGCCTTTTACATAGGATTACATAGGATATACAGCACAGAAACAGGCTATTCGGCCCAACCAGTCCATGCGCCACACGAGCCGTCTCTCGTCTTTCCTCATCTAAATCTATCAGCATAGCCCTCTATTCCCTTTTCCCTCATATGTTTGTCCAGCCTCCCCTTAAATGCATCTATACTATTCGCTTCAACCACTCCCTGTGGTAGCGAGTTCCACATTCTCACCACTCTTTGGGTAAAGAAGTTTCTTCTGAATTCCCTGTTGGATTTCTTGGTGACTATCTTATATTGATGAACTCTAATTATGCTCTTCCCCACAAGTGGAATCATTCTCTCTCTATCCACTCTCAAAACCCTTTCATAATTTTATAGACCTCTATTAGGTTACCCTCAGCCTTCATTTTTCAAGAGAAAAGAGACCCAGCCTGTTCATCCTTTCTTGATATGTATACCCTCGCATTTTTGGTATCATCCATGTAAATCTTCTCTGCACCCTCTCCAGTACCTCTCTATCCTTTTTATAATATGGCGACCAGAACTGTACGCAGTACTGTGGTCTAACCAAGGTTCGATACAGGTTTAGCATAACTTCCCTACTTTTCAATTCTGTCCCTCTAGAAATAAACCTGAGTGCTTGGTTTGCTTTTTTTATGGCCTTGCTAACCTGCGTCGTAACTTTTAGTGATTTGTGTATTTGTACTCTGAGATCCCTTTGTTCCTCTACCCCACCTAGACTCGCACCAAGTGATAAGTGACCTCCCTATTCTTCTTACCAAAATGTAATACCTCACATTTATTTGTGTTGAACTTCATTTACCAATTATATGCCCATTCTGCAAGTTTATTAATGTCCTCCTGTAACTTGTTGCTGTCCTCCTCAGTTTTGACTATTCTCCACCCCCCCCTCCCCCAATTTGGTGTCATCCGCAAATTTAAAAATTGTGTTTTTGATTCCTAAGTTTAAATCATTAATGTAAATTGTGAACAGCAGTAGTCCCAGCACTGATCCTTGTGGAGCACCACTACCCACCTTCTGCCACTGTGAATAGCTACCCTTTACTCCTACTCTCTGCTTTCTGTCCTGAAGCCAGCCAGCAATCCATTCTGCTACTTGTCCCCTGACTCCGCATTCTCTGACCTTGTTTATCAGTCTATTATGGAGTACCTTATTGAAGGCCTTTTGAAAATCCAGATAAATTACATATACTGCATTACCATTGTCTACTCTCTCTGTTACCTCTTCAAAAAATTCTTTAACCCCCTACTCTCTGTTCTCTGTTTTGTAGCCAGTCTGCTATCCATTCTGCTACCTGTCCCCTGACTCCACACGTTCTGACCTTAGTCAGGAGTCTACTATGTGGTACCTTATCAAAGGCCTTTTAGAAATCTGAATATATTACATCATCTACATTTCCCTTATCTACCCTTTCTGTTACTTCTTCAAAAATTCATTAAGGTTGGTCAAGCATGACCTTTCCTTTTGGAATCCGCGCCGACTCCTCTTTATTATATTTTGAGTTTCTAGATGTTTTTCCTTTACAACTTTGAGTAAGGATTCAATTATCTTTCCTACCACTGACATTAAGCTAATTGATCTATAGTTCCCTGGACTTGTTCTATCTCCCTTTTTAAATATATGAATCACATTATCAGTCCGCCAGTCCTCTGGTAATATTCCCTTTTCTAATGAATTTTTATATATATGTAATAATGCCTCTGCTCTCTCTTCCCTAACTTCTTTTAATATGCGTGGATGCAATCTATCTGGACCAGGGGTTTTATCCTCTCTAAGTTTGATCAATTATCTCCCCCTTTCTGTCTTAAATATCTTTATTTTTTTTTGATCTCTTGTTCCATATATACCTTTTCTCTAACATTCACTATCTTTTATTCTTAACTTTACGTAGCCTCCTTACAAGGTGGAAAAGCTCAGATTTTTGCAGTCTTTTCTCATAACTTGATCCTTGATGCTAGGAATCAGTTGATGAATTAGGTTGTTATTGGCCCACAGACCATGTTGTGAGTATTATTGGTGTAAAGGGAAAGGGTAGAAATGTAATCAGGTCCTACAATTTGGCCTGGATAATGCAGCAGGTGGCGGGGACACGCGGCGGGTGGCGGGGACCATGTGGCCTACATTTCTTTTTCTCTGAAGGAGCATTTTGTTCTTCATCAGGTTATTGTCCAGAATTATAATGCAGTGCTGACACTGTCTCACTTGTATCAATCATCGGATGGGCTTCTCATCCACGAGAATGACACTGTTCACAAGATTTGCTCGCAGCTGATGAACATAAAGCAGATCTCCTTCACAGACATCAATAAAGTCATTGCTCACCAGCTCGGGAATGTCTTGCAGCCAGCATACACCAGATGGGATGTGTCGGAATATGGCACAAATCCTCTCGGTAAGAAGAAACACAGTTTTATCCACTGTGCTCTTTCCCTTTCATTCTTTTCCCCAGCCTTTCAGACTCTAGTACCTTTCCAGTCAGGTAAGTAAGATGTAGATTGTTCTTCATCACAGGTCAATCATCACAGCCCCAGGACATCGCTGCAGGAGTTCCTCAGGGCAGTGTCCTAGGCCCAACCATCTTCAGCTGCTTCATCAATGACCTTCCCTCCAACATAAGGTCAGAAATGGGGATGTTTGCTGATGACTGCACAGTGTTCAGCGACATTCACAAATCCTCAGATAATGAAGCAGTCCATGCTCGCATTCAACAAGACCTGGACAACGTTCAGGCTTGGGCTGATAAGTGGCAGGTAACATTCGCGCCACAGAAGTGCCAGGCAATGACTATCTCCAACAAGCGAGAGTCAAACCACCTCCCCTTGACATTCAACGGCATTACCATCGCTGAATCCCCCACCATCAACATCCTGGGGGTCACCATTGACCAGAAACTTAACTGGACCAGCCACATAAATACTGTGGCAACAAGAGCAGGTCAGAGGCTAGGTATTCTGCGGCGAGTGTCTCACCTCCTGACTCCCCAAAGCCTTTCCACCATCTATAAGGCACAAATAAGGAGTGTGATGGAATACTCTCCACTTGCCTGGATGAGTGCAGCTCCAACAACACTCAAGAAGCTCGACACCATCCAGGACAAAGTTTGATTGGCACCATCCACCGCCTTAAACATTCGCTCCCTCCACCACCGGCGTACCGTGGCTGCAGTGTGTACCATCTACAAGATGCACTTCAGAAACCCGCCGAGGCTTCTTCGACAGCACCTCCCAAACCCGAGACCTCTTCCACCTAGAAGGAAAAGGGCAGAAGGCGCATGGGAACACCACCACCTCCAAGTTCCCCTCCAAGTCACACACCATCCTGACTTAGAAGTATATCGCCGTTCCTTCATCGTCGCTGGGTCAAAATCCTGGAACTCCCTCCCTAACAGCACTGTGGGAGCACCTTCACCACATGGACTGCAGCGGTTCAAGAAGGCGGCTCACCACCACCTTCTCAAGGGCAACTAGGGATGGGCAATAAATGCTGGCATTGCCAGCGACGCCCACATCCCATAAGTGAATTAAAAAAAAAATTACTCAGGAAAGTGGGAATATTTGTCATTAGGATGCAGAAGTTTCATGATGTGAAAGTATCATTCCTCTAATCTGGTGAACGTTTCAGCCAATTGCTGAAGCATTTAACCACATTACACATAGCCAGTGACCACTAATGTGGAATTTAGGCTTACTCACCCCCAGCCCCATAAAACATGCACACAGGGTCCCTCTGTCTAATGTGCTCGCTCTCGTTTGCACTCTTTCCCTTTGCATGTGTGCGCACTCGTGCTCACTATCTCTCACGCTTTTTCTCTTGTGCATTCTCTTACACTCTCTCCTTTGCTTGCATGGACTCTTTGTCTCTCGCACTCTCTCACGAGTACATGAGAGCACGCTCTCTTGCGTGCTCTCTCATGCTTAAGTTAAATCGGGTTGGGATAGAATCCATGTTCGTGTGGCTGAAGTCTCACTGGGTTAGTCTGCCTTTTGTTAGGTCAGGTCACTGTAAGCAGCCACCATAACTATTGTAACTTTTTATTTAATCACTTCAGGTGTGTAGCAGGATGTCACTCAATACTTCAGATCATAGAATAGAATCATAGAATGGTTACAGCACATGAAGGAGGATATTTGGCCCGTCGAGGCCGTGCCGGCTCTCTGCAAGAGCACTTCAGCTCGTCCCGCTCCCCCACCCTTTCCCCGTAGCCCTAAAAATTTCTTTCCTTCAGATACTTATCTAACTCCCTTTTGAAAGCTGTGATTGAATCTGCCTCCACCACCCTTTCAGGCAGTGCATTCCAGATCCTAACCACTCGCTGTGTAAAAAAGTTTTTCCTTACGTCTCCTTTGGTTCTTTTGCCAATCACCTTAAATCTGTGTCCTCTGGTTCTCAACCCTTCTGCCAATGGGAACACTTTCTCTCTCTGTCTACTCTGTCCAGACCCTTCATGATTTTGAACACCTCTATCAAATCTGCTCTCAATCTTCTCTGCTCCAGTGAGAACAACCCCATCTTCTCCAGTCTATCAACGTAACTGAAGTCCCTCATAGAAACATAGAAGATAGGAGCAGGAGTCGGCCCCTCGAGCCTGCTCCGCCATTCAATGCGATCATGGCTGATCATCCAAATTCAGTACCCTGTCCCTGCTTTCTCTCCATATCCCTTGGTCCCTTTAGCCTTAAGAAATATATCTAACTCCTTCTTGAATATATTTAATGAATTGGCCTCAACTGCCTTCTGTGGTAGAGAATTCCACAGGTTCACCACTCTCTGGGTGAAGAAATTCCTCCTTAGTCCTAAATGGCTTACCCCTTATCCTTAGACTGTGACCCCTGGTTCTGGACTCCCCCGGCCATCGGCAACATCCTTCCTGCATCTAGTCTGTCTAGTCCTGTTAGAATTTTATAAGTTTCAATGAGATCCCCTCTCATTCTTCTAAACTCTAGCGAATATAAGCCTCATCGACCCAATCTCTCTTCATACGTCATTCCTGCCATCCCAGGTATCAGTCTGGTGAATCTTCGCTGCACTCCCTCCATGGCAAGAACATCCTTCCTCAGATAAGGCGACCAAAACTGCACACAATACTCAAGGTGTGGTCTCACCAAGGCCCTGTACAACTGCAGCAAGACATCCTTGCTCCTGTACTCGAATCCTCTCGCTATGAAGGCTAACATACCATTTGCCTTCTTAACCGCCTGCTGCACCTGCATGCTTACCTTCAGCGACTGGTGCACAAGGACACCCAGGTCTCGTTGCACTTCCCCTTTTCCCAATCTATTGCCGTTCAGATAATAATCTGCCTTCCTGTTTTTGCCACCAAAGTGGATAACCTCGCATTTATCCACATTATACTGCATCTGCCATGCATCTGCCCAATCACCCAACCTGTCCAAATCATGCTGGAGTTTCTCTGCATCCTCCTCACAGCACACACGCCCACCCAGCTTTGTGTCGTCTGCAAACTTGGAGATATTACATCTAGTTCCCTCGTCTAGATCATTAATATATATTGTGAATAGCTGGGGTCCTAGCACCGATCCCTGCGGTACCCCACTAGTCACTGCCTGCCACTCGGAAAAAGACCCGTTTATTCCAACTCTTTGCTTCCTGTCTGCCAACCAGTTCTCTATCCAAGTCAGTACCTTACCCCCAATCCCATGTGCTTTAACTTTGCACACTAATCTCTTATGCGGGACCTTATCGAAAGCCTTCTGAAAGTCCAAATACACCACATCCACTGGTTCTCCCTTATCTATTCTACCAGTTACATCCTCAAAAAATTCCAGTAGATTAGTCAAGCACGATTTACCTTTTGTAAATCCATGTTGACTTTGTCCGATCCTGTCACTGTTTTCCAAGTGCTCTGCTATTACATCTTTTATAATGGACTCTAGCATTTTCCCCACTACCGATGTCAGGCTTACCGGTCTATAATTCCCCGTTTTCTCTCTGCCACCTTTTTTAAATAGTGGGGTTACATTGGCTACCCTCCAATCCATGGGAACTGTGCCAGAGTCTATAGAATTTTGGAAGATGACCAGCAATGCATCTGCTATTTCTAGGGCCACTTCCTTAAGTACCCTAGGATGTAGATTATCAGGCCCTGGGGATTTATCGGCCTTCAATGCCGTCAATTTCCCGAACACCATTTCCCTACAAATACTGATTTCATTCAGTTCCTCCCTCTCATTAGACCCTATGTTCCCCAACATCTCTGGGAGGTTATTTGTGTCCTCCTTTGTGAAGACAGAACCAAAGTATGTATTTAATTGGTCAGCAATTTCTTTGTTCCCCATTATAAATTCCCCTGATTCTGACTGCAAGGGACCTACACTTTACTTCACCAATCTTTTTCTCTTCACATATCTATAGAAGCTTTTACAGTCAGTTTTTATGTTCCCTGCAAGCTTACTCTCATACTCTATTTTCCCCCTCTTAATTAATCCCTTTGTCCTCCTTTGCTGAATCCTAAACTGCTCCCAGTCCTCAGGTTTGCTGCTTTTTCTGGCCAATTTATATGTCCTCTCCTTGGATCTTATGCTATCCCTTGTTAGCCACGGTTGAGTCACCTTTTTTGTTTTATTTTTATGCCAAACAGGGATGAACAAATTCTGTAGTTCATCCATGTGATCTTTAAATGTTTGCCATTGCCTATCCACCGTCAACCCTTTAAGTAACGCTCCCCAATCCATCCTAGCCAACTCGTGCCTCATACCATCGTAGTTCCTTTATTTAAATTCAGGACCACAGTCTCTGAGTCAACTACTTCACTCTCCATCTTAATGAAGAATCCTATCATATTATGATCGCTCCTCCCCAAGGGGCCTCGCACAACAAGATTGCTAATTAATCCTTTCTCATTACATAATACCCAGTCTAAGATGGCCTGATCTCTAGTTGGTTCCTCGACATATTGGTCCAGGAAACCATCCCGTATGCACTCTAGGAATTCCTCCTCCACAGTATTGTTACTAACTTGGTTAGCCCAATCTATATGTAGATTGAAGTCACCCATGATGACTGCTGTGCCCTTATTGCACGCAACTCTAATTTCCTGTTTAATGCCATCCCCAACCTCAGCATTACTGTTTGGGGGTCTGTATACAACTCCCACTAACGTTTTCTGCCCCATGGTATTTCTCAGCTCTACCCATACAGATTCCACATCATCAAAGCTAATATCCTTCCTTACTATTGTGTTAATCTCCTCTTTAACCAGCAATGCTACCCCACCTCCTTTTCCTTTTTGCCTGTCCTTCCTGACTATTGAATACCCCTGGATGTTGAATTCCCAGCCTTGGTCCTGGAATCGTTCTCGTAAATCTTTTCTGCACCCTCTCTAAGGCCTTCACATCCTTCCGAAAGTGTGGTACCCAGAACTGGACACAGTGCTCCAGTTGGGGCCGAACCAGTGTTTTATGCAGGTTCTTCATAATTTCCACACTTTTGTACTCTATACCTCTATTTATGAAGCCCAAGATCCCGTAAGCCTTTTTAACTGCTTTCTCAACCTGCTCTGCCACATTCAACAATTTGTGCACACATACCCCCAGGTCTCTATTCGTGCACCCCCTCTAGGATTGTACCATTTAGTTTATATGTCCTCATCATTCTTTCTACCAAAATGTATCACTTCACACTTTTCTGCGTTAAATTTCATCTGCCACTTGTCCGCCCATTTCACCAGCCTGTCTATGTCTTCCTGAAGTCTATCACTCTCCTCCTCACTGTTCGCTATACTTCCAAGTTTTGTGTCACCTGCAAATTTTGAATTTGTGCCCTGTACACCTACGTCCAAGACATTAATATATATCAAGAAAAGTAGTGGTCCTAGAACCGACCCCTGGGGAACACCACTGTGTACCTTCCTCCAGTCCGAAAAACAACCGTTCACCACTACTGTGTTTCCTATCACTTAACCAATTCCGTATCCGTGCTGCCACTGTTCCTTTTATTCCATGGGCTTCAACTTTGCTGGCAAACCTATTATGTGGCACTTTGTCGAACTCCTTTTGGAAATCTATGTACACTACGTCAACTGCAATGCCCTCATCAATCCTCTCTGTTACCTCATCAAAGAACTCAATCAAGTCATATCATCATTTCTAACAATTGGGTTATCAGTGTTTTTTTTTTTCTGTCTAAAATTGAGACAGGTAAAGTCGTACTGGTCCAACCAACCTGCCCCACACAGGCATCACAATATAGACACACCCCACCTGGAACCACAGCATCTCCTGGGAGAGGCAAAAAACAGATTAAAAATCCTGGGCAATTGGGGGGCAAAACCTTTTAAAATCATGAGGGGTCTAGACAGTAGATAGAGAGAAACTGTTCCCATTGGCGGAAGGGTCGAAAACCAGAGGACACAGATTTAAGGTGATTGGCAGAAGAACCAAAGGCTACAATAAGGAAAAACTTTTTAATGCAGCGAGTGTTTAGGATCTGGAATGCACTGCCTGAAAGGGTGGTGGAGGCAGATTCAATCACGGCTTTCAAAAGGGAATTGGATAAGTACCTGAAGGAAAAAAATTTGCAGGGCTGCAGGAGAAAGGGCGGGGACGAGGGACTCGCTGAAGTGCTCTTGCAGAGAGCCGGCATGGGCTCGACGTGCTGAATGGCGGCCTCCTGTGCTGTAACCTTTCTATGATTCATTCTATGAAACCTGGCAAATTCCCCTCCGATCCACGTAGGCGATCAAAACTAATCCAGGAGATCACTCTGGCCCTGGTTAATATCGTACACTACCTACCTCCTGTACAAGGTGATGTCCACCCCAGCCAAAAACAGGTCCAGCTCTCGCTTGAAGGAATTTAGCGAATCAGCATCCACTGCACAAGACGGCAGCCTGTGCCAGAGGTCCACTATTCTCTGGTAAAAGGACCACCTCCTGACATCTAACCTAGATCTGGCCTTATACAACTTAAAATTGTGACCCCTGGTCCTCCCTAACCTATTTAATTGGAACAAACTGTCTACTTGAGCAGAATCTATTCCCTTCATCATTTTGTAAACCTCGATCAGATCACCCGTAAGTCTACGGATCTCTAAAGTGTAGAGTCCCAGCTCATTGAGCCTATCTGGGTAACTCAGATGCTTTGGATTGGGAATTAATCCAGTGGCTCTCCTCTGAACCTTTTACAAAGCCTCCATATCACCCAACATGGGAGGAGACCAAAACTGGACACAGTATTTTAACTGAGGCCTGAACAAGGTCTTGTACAAGGACAGAATAGTGTGCTTTGTTTAGTAGTTGCGAAACAATTGGCTTGAAGCTGTGACAATGGCTGGGCAGGAGGATGGAATCTGTGGCGAATGTACAGAGTTTGTGGCGGGGCCTGAAGACAATTGCTTCATTCCTCCCCATGTTTAACTGGAGTAATGAAGAAAATAATGGCACTAAAGAGTGACAAATCCCCAGGACCAGATGATTTCCATCCCAGGTTTTAAAGGAAGTAGGTGAGCACATTGCAAATGCCCTAACTATAATCTTCCAAAGTTCTCTTGATTCAGGAACCGTTCCTTCAGATTGGAAAATTGCCCATGTCACTCCGCTATTTAAGAATGGCAAGAGAGGGAAACCTTAGGAACTATATATTGGCCTTGGAGGGAGTGCAGCGTTGGTTTACCGGATTGATACCCAGACTCCAAGGGTTAAATTACGAGGAGAGATTACACAAATTAGGGTTGTATTTCCTAGAATTTAGCAGGTTAAGGGGTGATCTGATCGAAGTTTTTAAGATATTAAGGGGAACAGATAGGGTAGATAGAGAGAAACTATTTCCGCTGGTTAGGGATTCTAGGACTAGGGGGCATAGTCTAAAAATTAGAGCCAGACCTTTCAGGAGTCAAATTAGGAAACACTTCTACACACAAAGGGTGGTAGCAATTTGGAACTCTCTTCCGCAAACGGCAATTGATGCTAGATCAATTGTTAATTTTAAATCTGAGATTGATAGACTTTTGTTAACCAAAGGTATTAAGGGATCTGGCCCAAAGGCAGGTATAAGGAGTTAGGTCGCAAATCAGCCATGATCTCATTGAATGGCGGAACAGGCTCGAGGGGCTCAATGGCCTAGTCCTGTTCCTGTGTTCCTATGGAGGAAATTGCAACACAGCCAGGATGTTGGACAAGCAGTCTTTTTATTATTCATTCTTGGGATGTGGGCGTCGCTGTCAAGGCCAGCATTTATTGCCCTTGAGAAGGTGGTGGTGAGCCGCCGCCTTGAACCGTGTGGTGAAGGTGCTCCCACAGTGCTGTTAGGGAGGGAGTTCCAGGATTATGACCCAGTGACGATGAAGGAACGGTGATGGATTTCCAAGTCAGGATGGTGAGTGACCTGGAGGGGAACTTGGAGATGGTTGTGTTCCCATGCGCTTGCTGCACTTGTCCTTCTAGGTGGTAGAGGTCGTGGGTTTGGGAGGTGCTGTCGAAGAAGCCTTGGCGAGTTGCTGCAGTGCATCTTGTAGATGGTACACACTGCAGACACGGTGTGCTGGTGGTGAAGGGAGTGAATGTTTGAGGTTGTGGATGGGGTGCCAATCAAGTGGGCTGTTTTGTCCTGGATGGTGTTGAGCTTCATGAGTGTTGTTGGAACTGCACTCGTCCAGGCAAGTGGAGAGTATTCCATCATACTCCTGACTTGTGACTTGTAGAAAGGCTTTGGGGAGTCAGGAGGTGAGTCACTCGCTGCAGAACACCCAGCCTTTGTCCTGCTCTTGTAGCCACAGTATTTATGTGACTGGTCCAGTTAAGTTTCTGGTCAATGGCGACCCACCAGGATGTTGATGGTGGGGGATTCGATGGTGGTAATGCCATTGAATGTCATGGGGAGGTGGTTAGACTTTCTCTTGTTGGAGATGGTCATTCCCTGGCACTTGTGTAGCGCGAATGTTGTCCAGGTCTTGCTGCATGCGGGCACGGACTGCTTCATTATCTGAGGAGTTGCGAATGGAACTGAACATTGTGCAATCATCAGTGAACATCCGCACTTCTGACCTTATGATAGAGGGAATGTCATTGATGAAGCAACTAAAGATGGTTGGGCCTAGGACACTGCCCTGAGGAACTCCTGCACATAGAGCCAGTGGAGGGATTAAGGGAGGTGGCGGTGAGGTAGAGCTGGGTGTCATCAGCGTACATGTGGAACCTGACCCCATGTCTTCAGATGATGTCACCGAGGGGAACAGACTACCCCAGAAATTCTGAAAAATGAAGTGGTTTGCTGGACAATGCATTAGAACACAGGTGAACATTACCACAGGAGATTGGTACATGGGTTTGCACCCTCAGTGCCTCACTCCAGTCATTGCACCATGTTTTTCTATCCCAGACTGCAATCTCCATATCTCTCTTAGTCCTCCTTCCTACAATCTGCAGGTTTTTAAAACTTAAGTTTGACTCTGTCTAATCACTACTCAATCATTTACCTCTTGCTGGTTCCCACCTTGCTGTTGTCCCTCTCTGCGGGCTTTGGCTTTTCGCCTAGACTCAGTCTAACAGAAAATATTGAATTATCACAGTCAACCCGAGACCAGGGCATAAATCAGTCTTCCCAAAGTTAGCAGCTGACCGTTGCTTTTCCTCTGCCTGCAGGTGATCTGCTGGAGAGTTTGGTGACACATCCAGAGTATAAATTACTGAGCATGATGAACATCCCACAGATGTCAGACACGTCTCTGCAATTCAGCACATTTACCTGGCCAGCACTTTTGAAGCATCTGCGACAAATGCTGATCGCCAACACTAAAATGGAAGCAGGTTAGTGATTGTCTTCTCCACAGCAAACAGCAACAATTTGCATTTATATAGCGCCTTTAACTTGGAAAAACATCCTAAAGCGCTTCAGAGAGACATAATGAAGAAATGAGCACTGAGCCTCAGGAGGAGATATTGGGAGGGGCGACCGAGGAGGTTTTAAGAAGGATCTTAAAGGAGGTGAGGGAGGTAGAGAGACGGAGAGGTTTAGGGAGGGAATTCCAGAATGTGAGGCCTAGATGCCTGATGGCACGGCTGCTAATGGAGGGGACGCACAAGGCGCCAGAGTCAGAGGAACGGAGAGTTGGGGTGGTGGAGGGTTGTAGGGCTGGAGGAGGTTAGAGATATGGAGGGGCGAAGCCATGGAGGGGTTTGAATACAAGGATGAGAGTTTTAAATATGAGGCACTGGGAATCAATATATGAGGGTGACGGGTGAGTGGAACTTGGTGCAGGATTGGATACAGGCGGCAGAGATTTGGATGAGCTAAAGTTTAGGATGGGAGGTCATCCAGAAAAACATTGAAATAATCAGGTTCTGGAGGTAACAAAAGCATGGATGAAGGTTTAAGCAGCAGAAGGACTGAGGTAGGCGATGGTTTACCCTGAGACAATGGCCAAGGGAGGGAGCTGCAATCCGTGCCAAAGGTAAGGAGTTTGTGGTGGGAGCAGAAGACAGTATCCAAGACTGAATGCTGAACATGCAGCTTGATTGAAAGAGGCAGTTGAGAGATCAAGAATGGTAATGAAGAGGTAGAGCTCGGTGTTGTCAGCATACCCATGGAAGGTGTCCCAATGTCTATGGACGATGTCGCCGAGGGCAGCGTGTAGATGAGGAAGACAGAACCCAGAATAATCTTTAGGCAATTTCGAGGGTGACAGTGCGGGGGCAGGAAGAGAAGCCATTGGTGGAGGTGCTTTGGCTGCAATTGGATAGATGAGTGTGGAACCAAGTGAGCACAGTCCCACTGAGAAGGAGAATGGGGGAGTAGTGTTGGAGGAGGATGGTGCGGTCGACCATGTCAAAGGCTGCAGAGAGGTCGAGGCTGGATAGTGCACCAGTCACAGAGAATGTCATTTGTGACTTTGGTTAAGGCTGTTTTGCTGATGTGGCAGGAAGTTGGATGGTCAGCTGTTTACTTGAATGGGGTCAAGGCAGCAAGAGGTGGGTCTCGTGGACAAGATGAGCTTGAAGGGGTCATGAGGGTAGTTGGGAGAGAAACAAGAGATGTGGGTTCTGGGCAAGGGGGAGCCTGGGGGAGGTTTGGCTTGGTGCGCAAGGGAAAGGGGGAAAGCAGCTGAACAGCTGGTCTCAATCTTAGTGACAAAGAAGTCCATGAGAGAGTGGAGAGGGCAGGGGAGAGGTGTTTAAGGAGATGCTTGTTAGTGGAGAAGAGAAGCCGGGGGTTATCTTTGCTCTCCAGGGTGATCCTGGAGTAGTGAGCGGGTTTAGCAGAGGGGAGTGACACCCACAGCACCACGGATGGACAGGATGAGCAACATAAATCTCGCATTGCACAACCCCCCCCACTGTACGCACAAGATTTCACATTGCAAACTTGGAGACTGTGAGTTGAGTTGAAAACTTGGAATCTCTGTATTGGATGAGGCAAGTTGGCATGTCTGGGAAAGGGTGATGGACATTGAAAGCAGGAAATTAGATGGGACAGAATCCCCACCAACTGGCGGAGATGCGAACTGATACCCACGGTAAATGTAAAGTTCAGAAGTGCACAGTCATTAACGCTGATCATGACATAAAAGCATGTGGTTATCTAATATTTACTTCAACCAATGATAATTTTCACTATTAATAACTGTACACCCTTGAGTTAATTGTCAGATTCTGAGAGAAATGATTTACTGTGGCTTGAACCTCCAGCCTGGGTATATTGAAGTGAAGGCTACCCAGTTAGAGACAGGCCAGATGTAAATGACAGTACTTTGCATGGGGCTATATTGTCACAGGAGGGGGTTTGATGAAAATTTTTAATATGGCTTTAATTTTGCACCTGACCATTTTTATGCTATTTTGGAATAAATATGACAAACATTCACGGTGGTTTAATTTTCACAATAAAAGAGCATTGCAACAAAGGTCCAGGAGAATGGTCCCACTGCACTAGAACAGTGGCATCTCCTCCATTGTAACTGCTTAATTGCACTCTGAATTTCCTGATCTCAACAGGATACCTAGGTGAGTAAAGATGGGGTCTTTTGCCACACAAAGCAGGGACACAGTTTTGGTACTTGTGACTTGTTTCTGACGGGGCACCAGCAGTAATGTTCTGCATTGTTGTAGGTTAGTTTGACTCTGTTGGTAGCACTCATGCCTTCACATCAGAAAGAAGTGGGTGCAACTCCCTCATCAGAGTTTGAGCTCACGGTCTAGTTTGACTCTCACTGCAGTACTGAGGGAGCGCTGCACTGTCGGAGGGGCAGTACTGAGGGAGCGCTGCACTGTCAGAGGGGCAGTACAGAGGGAGTGCTGCACTGTTGGAGGGGCAGTTCTGAGGTTGTCCTGCACTGTCGGAGGGGCAGTACTGAGGGAGCGCTGCACTGTCGGAGGGGCAGTACTGAGGGAGCGCTGCACTGTCGGAGGGACAGTACTGAGGGAGCGCCGCACTGTCGGAGGGGCAGTACTGAGGGAGCGCTGCACTGTCGGAGATATCACTCGTTGGATGAGATGTTAAATTGAGGTTTAAACGTTGTACAACAGCGTTTAACGCGTTTCAGTGTCATTATAATCAGTCTGCTTATTGCGGTGGTTAAGATGGGTCTTCAGTATAACATGGCACTATTCGAAGGAGAATGATGAGTTCTCAGTGTTGTGGCCAACATTTTTCCATTAACTAATACCGGCAACAGAAGGCCACACGTCCCATTGCTGTTTGATCGGCTGCTGCATTTGCTTATAAAAGTCTCTGCACTTTAACAGTGATTTCGACCAGGTAACTTGCTGTACGCAGGAACAGGAGGGGAGGCCATTCAGCCCTTCAAGCCTGTTATACAGGAACAACAGACCACCATTCAGCCCCTCGAGCCTGTTCTGTATATAAATGCAATTACCGCCCCATCAGTCTATTCTCAATCATCAGCAAAGTGCTGGAAGGTGTCATCGACAGTGCTATCAAGCGGCACTTACTCACCAATAACCTGCTCACTGATGCCCAGTTTGGGTTCCGCCAAGACCACTCTGCTCCTGACCTCATTACAGCCTTGGTCCAAACATAGACAAAGGAGCTGAATTCCAGAGGTGAGGTGAGAGTGACTGCCCTTGACATCAAGGCAGCATTTGACCGAGTGGCATCAAGGAGCCCTAGTACAACTGAAGTCAATGGGAATCGGGGGAAACGCTCCACTGGCTGGAGTCATACCTAGCACAAAGGAAGATGGTTGTGGTGATTGAAGGTAAATCATCACAGCCCCAGGACATCGCTGCAGGAGTTCCTCAGGGCAGTGTCCTAGGCCCAACCATCTTCAGCTGCTTCATCAATGGCCTTCCCGCCAACATAAGGTCAGAAACGGGATGTTCGCCGATGACTGCACTGTGTTCAGCGCCATTCACAACTCCACAGATAATGAAGCAGTCCATGCCCGCATGCAACAAGACCTGGATGACGTTCAGGCTTGGGCTGATAAGTGGCAGGTAATATTCGTGCCACAGAAGTGCCAGGCGATGACTATCTCCAACAAGCAAGAGTCTAACCACCTCCCCTTGACATTCAATGGCATTACCATTGCCGAATCCCCCACCATCAACATTCTGGGGGTCACCATTGACCAGAAACTTAACTGGACCAGCCACATAAATACTGTGGCAACAAGAGCAGGTCAGAGGCTAGGTATTTTGCGGCGAGTGTCTCACCTCCTGATGCCCCAAAGCCTTTCCACCATCTACAAGGCACAAGTAAGGAGTGTGATGGAATACTCTCCACTTGCCTGGATGAGTGCAGCTCCAACAACACTCAAGAAGCTCGACACAATCCAGGACAAAGCAGCCCACTTGATTGGCACCCCATCCACCACCTTAAACATTCACTCCCTCCACCACCGGCGTACCGTGGCTGCAGTGTGTACCATCTACAAGATGCACTGCAGCAACTCGCCAAGGCTTCTTCGGCAGCACCTCCCAAACCCGCGACCTCTTCCACCTAGAAGGACAAGGGCAGCAGGCGCATGGGAACACCACCACCTCCAAGTTCCCCTCCAAATCATACACCATTCTGACTTAGAATTATATTGCCGATCCTTCGTCGTCGCTGGGTCAAAATCCTGGAACTCCCTCCCTTACAGCACTGTGGGAGTACCTTCACCACACAGGCTGCAGCGGTTCAACAAGGCGGCTCACCACCACCTTCTCAAGGGCAACTAGGGTTGGGCAATAAATGATGGCCTTGCCAGCGACGCCCTGATCCCATAAGTGAATTAAAAAAAAAAATATTTTTCTGACCAGCACAAGAAGTATGTTTGAAAGTGTTAGTGCACAAACAAGGGGCACATTTTTTCCTTATGTTTTTACTACATTCCGGATCTGCTTCTATTGTCAGGTATTGACTGGCGAGTGAAGCTGCCCCCAACAGGACTCCCTCCAGCTGCAAAACCTTCCTGGAACAGGGAGCAACACTTCAATACTTCTCTGGCCAACCTGCTGGTATTGCGAGGGAAGGAGGCCCAGGGCGCTGACACAAGTGAGTACAGTCTCTCATCTTCAACGTGCACAGGGTTTAATTGAGTGCTAGCTTGGCATGGTTGGTAGTATTCTCACCCAAGTCACTCCAGAACTGGAACACATAATCTCGGCTGACACCTCAATGCAGCACTGAGGGAGGTGCATCCTTCTGATGAGATGTTAAATTCAGGCCCCATCTGTTTGTTTCAGTGGTTAAGGTGGATGTTAAAGAACCCAGGACACTACTTGAAGTTCTACAGATACCACCAACAACCGATTGACTGCTCATTCATCTCCTCTGCTGTTCAGACCTTGTGTGCACATTGGCTTAGAAAACATCAGTGTCTATATTTTAAAAAAGTAATTCAGGATGTGATCAGGTTCTATAAATTCTCCTCTTTTTCCTGCTCTTCCTCTTTCTCCTTCCTCCTCCTGCTTCTCCCTTTCCTCTTTCTACAAGCACTGTGCAGTCTCCTGTTCTTCTCTTCCCCCCCACCCCCCCCCATATCCTACCATGTACTCCTTTTATGCACCTTGAAAGGATGAAATGCTCGAATTCAAACTTGCCCTTTACTGTTGAGAAGCGACCAATTGAGCCCCAGATCCCGTTACTCTCTGATCCCGACGGTCTGGCCAAGTGTTCGGAGCATTCCATAAACCTTCACCACTGCTAATCCTGATAGTAACCCACGTTATTCTCCCTCAGAATCTTTACACAGCAAATCTGAATTTAACACCAGAAACAGTTTGAGGCATCAGTTAGGGGACATTTGAAATTGTTAAAAATGTACATCCCTTTCACATCACAGTATTTACAAACTTCGAATCGGTGGGACTGAAACAAAAGATTCCACATATCTGCTCAGTGCTTTAACCTATTTGGTTTTCATAATTTGAGATATTAAATTGCAAGATCATGAATAACTTGAGTATTACAAAACTAAACTAAATAAACTATGTGAAGTTATGTACAACTTTGTACAGCAATAACTTTAAAAGAAAGCAAAGAAATAACAATTGTTGCATCTCAGTAGCACCGGAGCGAGCAATTTTTCACCTTTTGTGTGGGGGGGAAAGACCCGTTTCTAGTTCTAAGCTCTTGTCTCTAGTTTAAAGTTGTGACCGGATCTCCTCCTAAAACAGCCTTCTCCTGGCCCCAGTCTGGCACTTTATATTAACCTGGGAAGATGATGTGCTTTTTCAGGCGCTTTTAAAGAGCAGGTACTGTACACCTCCTGGATGCCTGCAGATTCTGCCCTCAGCATATGGAGAACTTCCACACCCTTCAACAAGTATGAAAAATCAGCAACTGTTGTCAGCAACAGCCAGAGCCTTCTGAAACCCCTGGACAGCGCTGTGACAAAAGCTTGGGACATGTTTGCCTCCAGGTTGGTATCAGTTTGAGGTGTCGAAATACAAGTTCCCTGAATAGTTTTCTATCGTTCATTTACTTTTTAATGCCCATTATTTACATTTTATGGAGGTAATTTATTCCCTTTTTCCTGTAATTTTATCCCTTTGTCCATCTGGCCTGTGACTAGAGGTGCGGTTTGCAGCATACACCAGACTTTGTTAATGCCCAGTGTTGCTGGAGACTACAAATCAGCTGTGACCCTGATTATTTTGCACCTCTCCCCTTCCCATGAGAAGGTGGAGGCTCCACTCCGCACCCACGTGCTCGATGGGATGCGTGAGCCCGCACTGCTCCATGTCCATGTTACTATGATATCGGACGCCAGCTTATTTACTTACTATTTATTTACTTTCTAATCTTATTTTCTCTTAGTTTTCCTGGGCACATGCCATCTGCTACCGCTGTCACCTTATAGTCCTAGAAATCATTTTAGTTTAAGATTGAAGGCTATACAAAAGTTTTAGCCCAAAATTACATTTTTGTTTTCCAGATCTTTGTTCGAGTCTGTTCAGGATTTTTGACTTTGTGACTTTGTCGTTTAGGGCATATGTGCATCAGTACGTGAAGCACGGAATCTCGGAAGAGGATTTTCTGGACAGTTTTACAACCATGGAGCAGGTCATTGCAAGTTATTCTAACCTTGGATTATAATGGGAACATGACAGGACCTGAATCCTTGGTGTAAGATGTGTATAATTATATTTAAATTGCATGCGAGCTTGTGGTATTTGCCTGCTCCTGGTGACGAGGTAGACGATTCCAAGAATAGTTTGACTCGCCCATAACTCACTCCAACTTCAATTCCTAACAATTAAAGTCCTTGTGGCTTTTGAATTGGTATTTGTTGTATTTAAAAGTTGTATAAAGAATATAATGTAATATAAAGAATTACAACATTTGTAGTTTGTGTCTGTAATGCTTTCACTACAGTTTAGAAGAATGAGAGTGGATCTCATTGAAATGTATAAAATTCTGACAGGGCTAGACAGACTGGATGCAGGGAGGATGTTTCCCCTGGCTGGGGGGTCTAGAACGAGGGGTCACAGTCTCACGATACGGGGTAGGACATTTAGGACTGAGATGAGGAGAAATTTCTTCACTGAGGGTGGTGAACCTGTGGAATTCTCTACCACAGAAGGCTGTGGAGGCCAAGTCACTGAATATATTTAAGAAGGAGATCGTTAGATTTCTAGACACAAAAGGCATCAAGGGGTATGGGGAGAGAGCGGGAATATGGTATTGAGATAGAGGATCAGCCATGATCATATTGAATGGCGGAGCAGGCTCGAAGGGCCGAATGGCCTACTCCTGCTCCTATTTTTCTGTTTCTATGTTTCCTGCTAATCTTAACTGAAGTCTCCGTATTGCTGGCCCAGTGAACAGGGACAATCGAGCAGGATCCCCGCTCCCCACACGGCGGCCCCTCAGTGACGAGTGGGCCGAGGACAGGACGTGGCTCAGCTGTGATGGCCTCGCTGGTGATACTGCCTGTTGATTCTCACCGTGTTTTGGCAAGGCACAGGAAGGTTGCAGGCAGCTGTGAAACATATTCCAGGGGGAGTCAGAACCTTTAGGCAACAAGACGAAGGAAGCAGAAGAAAGCTCCCACGTACTGTGACATTGATGGGACGTTATTATAAACAGTTCTCTCTCTCTGTCGCCTCTCTCCCTCACACTGTGCATTTCTAAACTGGGATTATGCCATAGAAAAAGAGGTGCTTCTTCCTGTGGAAGAATGAGAAATTGCAGGATGCGACCCGATGGAATCCTGGGGACATAAGCGGCAGACAGTCACACAGCAGAGACCAGAACAAAGAACTCAGTCAATAAAGAGTTAACAGCTATTATAAATAACCTTTCAGTCCTGCACTGCGAAGGGGAAAAAGGTGCTTTAGTTTCTCTTTGTTGCAGCCTAGTCCTGTGACATACACGATACAAGTCCTTCCTAATTCAGAACCTCCAGACATGCAACAGAAGGTGTTCGTCAAGCCCATGTCTGAGATTCAGGACCAAGTTTGGCCGGAAGAACGAGGAGAGGCAATATAAACGAAATGGTACAATTTTAAAGTGGGTGCAGGAACAGAGACCTGGGGGTGTATGCACACAAATCTTGGAAGGTGGCAGGACAAGTTGAGGAGGCTGTTAAAGTGTCTTATGGGATCCTTAGCTTTATTAATAGAGGCATAGAGTACAAAAGCAAGGAATTCATGCTAAACCTTTATAGGTTAGGCCTCAACTGGGGTATTGTGTTCAATTCTGGGCACCAGGCTTTAGGAAGGATGTCAAGGCCTTAGACAGGGTGTAGAGAAGATTTACTCGAACCAGGGATGAGGGACTTCAGTTATGTGGTGAGATTAGAAAAGCTGGACTTGTTCTCTTTAGAACAGAGAAAATTGAGAGGATAATTGATAGAGCTGTTCAAAATCATGAAGGGTTTTGATAGAGTAAATAAGGAAAAACTGTTTCCAGTGCCAAAAGGGTCGGTAACCAGAGGACACAGATTTAAGGTGATTGGCAAACGAACCAGAGACGACATGAGGATTTTATTTTTACACAGCGAGTTGTTGTGATCTGGAATGCGCTGCCTGAAAGGGTGGTGGAAGCAGATTCAATAGTAACTTTCAAAAGGGAATTGGGTAAATACTTGAAAAGTTAAACATTTGCAGGGTTATGGGGAAAGAGCAGGGGAGTGGGACTATTTGGATAGCTTTTTCAAAGAGCCAGCACAGGCACGATGGGCCAAATGGCGACCTCCTGTGCTGTATCATTCTATGATTTGTTTCTATGAATTCCTTCTGCTTTCTTCAAGTACATTTGTGTATCACTATTGCAGCTGGCTCCCATTCATAAACTGAAGACAGCTGCTCCTCCCCCTGCTTGTCGATAATACCGGTGGCGCACACAGTGCTGGTGGTGTAAGGTACTGCAGCAAAGGGTAAATTAAAACGTAAATAATTTATGCCACAGTGATGAGCTAACTGGGCACAGACTAGGAATCAAACCTGGGTCTTTCCTGGTCTGTGCGCTCCGGTTATTCACTGTATAAACTCACTCGGCAGCAGCCTGATCATTTCATGGTTTAAAAAACTACTGTGCTTTGCTGCTTTAGAATTTCAAGGTCCATACTTATGTGAGAATTAAATGGACAGTGACACGTCCTGCAAGTTATACAAATGGGCACTTGCTTCAGAATATGAAAGGTTACCGGGTGTTTGAAAATGACAGTTTGCAGCTGAATCATATAACCAACAGCCTTGCAAAGAGATGGGCAAATAATCAGCTTTAATTAAAGGTATTTTAGGATTTATTACATGGAATAGAGAGATTGCAATACTTGGCAGCTCACTACCAGAACCAAATCTGTCTGCTTTTTAATTTATTGTTATGAACCTGTTATTACTGAGAGAAAGAATAGAATAAAAGCAGTAAAAACTGCACCAACCACTTTCTGGCCTGAGGAATTCTCCCCTAGTGTTACTTCAAACTCTCTCTCTTGTATGCAGGAGTTCACCTACAGAGTTAATCAGCACCAGCTGAAGTGCTGTTGCTGAAATACACCTCGGGCAATAACCAATCTGTAACTTCACCATTGGTCTCCAGAATCATTTCTCAAGTGTTTTGTTAAGTTTGCCTCTATCTTTCTCAGAGGCTGTTTTTTTAGGATCCATATGACATATCCCACTAGTCCTGCCTTGCTTGAAAGGGAGCAGATTCAATAATAACTTTCAAAGGAAATTGGATAAATACTTGAAGGGGAGAAAATTGCAGGCCGATTGGGGAAAGAGCAGGGGAGTGGGACTAATTGGAGAGCTCTTTCAAAGAGCCGGCACAGGCACGATGGGCCAAATGGCCTATTGTGCTGCAAGATTCTCTGATTTTAAGTCCCCTAAATCAGTGACAGAGTTTCCAATCAGCCTGCGTTCCAGCCTGAGAAGGTTCGGCATCGAGCTTCTGTTTTGCGGCAGATGGGACATCTGTGTCAAATGAGAACAGGATCAGCTGTGGTGCCCTTCACAGTAGGGTATCCTCGCACTTGCAGCCCAAGTTCAAACATGAAGAGCAGGTACTTGGGCGTAGTACTGGAGCAGAACTGGTGCCTGTGGAACTGTGAGACAGAAATTGCTGTCTTCAGAAGGACCGG
This sequence comes from Squalus acanthias, assembly GCA_030390025.1. NCBI lineage: Eukaryota > Metazoa > Chordata > Chondrichthyes > Squaliformes > Squalidae > Squalus > Squalus acanthias. The sequence goes on along the minus strand of CM059435.1, from coordinate 671,016 downwards.
AGAAAATTGAGAAATGTTTGAGACCAAAATATTATAAAGTAGCAATCAGGGAAACTGACTCAATGCCCCAACTAAAATGTGTGTGTGTGTCTGTCTCTGTGAGTGTGTCTTGCGTGTGTGCCTGTCTGTGTGCCTGTCTTTCAGTGTGTGTCTGTATGTATCTGAGTCTGTGTGCACATGTCTGTGTGCGTATATCCATTTATATTTTTTGATGAATTGTTTACTGTAAGGTGAGGGGTCAGTGCTGGTGCGTGGAACCCTGGTCTTGGCATTAAACATTCCCCAGTCATTCCCCATACAGCAAAGCTACCTCCACCTTAATCCCAACTCAACTGGAGACCACCATTGCACCAGTGAATTCTTCCATTTCCTTCATTATTACAGGCCCACGGCGTGAGATTGCCAATTTGTGCCCAATTAAGGCTAGTTTTGTGCTGTAGGATTGTTCATTAGGATTGGGCTGAGATGCTGAATGCTCAATTCAGAGAAGATTTTTGTTGAGGGGAGAATGAGGATATTTTATCTCATTAATTTGTGCACATAGCACAGCAACATCAGATAGGAGAGTGTGCACGCCAAGCAGCAAGGGTCACATCAGAGACAGAGTGCTCATTGTGACAAAGCCCAACACTGGCAGTATTTAATTTAACAATATTAGTATCTAATTACGTATATGTATAAATTAGTTTTAATTTAATTGGCATTTTAGTATTTATATAATATGAATTTACTATTATTTTGCTGAACAATCTGTAATAGCAACAAGAGGGAGAGAGGATATTGGGGATGTGGCTCAATAGTGGGGGAGAGGGTATTGGGGATCAATGGCAAGGGGGGTATTGGAGATCAATGGGGAGAGGGGGTATTGGGGATCAATGGGGAGAGGGGGTATTGGGGATCAATGGGGAGGGGGCTATTGGATCAATGGGGGAGAGGGGGTATTGGGGATCAATGGCGAGGGGGGTATTGGATCAATGGCGAGGGGGGTATTGGATCAATGGGGAGAGTGGGTATTGGGGATCAATGGCGAGGGGGGTATTGGATCAATGGGACGAGGGGGTATTGGGGATCAATGGTGAGGGGGTATTGGGGATCTATGGGGAGGGGGTATTGGGGATCAATGGGGAGGGGGCTATTGGATCAATGGGGAGAGGGGCTATTGGATCAATGGGGGAGAGGGGGTATTGGGGATCAATGGCGAGGGGGGTATTGGATCAATGGGGAGAGTGGGTATTGGGGATCAATGGCGAGGGGGGTATTGGATCAATGGGGGAGAGGGGCTATTGGATCAATGGGGGAGAGGGGGTATTGGGGATCAATGGCGAGGGGGGTATTGGATCAATGGGGAGAGTGGGTATTGGGGATCAATGGCGAGGGGGGTATTGGATCAATGGGGAGAGGGGGTATTGGGGATCAATGGTGAGGGGGGTATTGGATCAATGGGGAGAGGGGGTATTGGGGATCAATGGGGAGGGGGTATTGGGGATCAATGGCGAGTGGGTATTGGATCAATGGGGAGAGGGGCTATTGGATCAATGGGGGAGAGGAGGTATTGGATCAATGGGGAGAGGGGCTATTGGATCAATGGGGGAGAGGGGGTATTTGGATCAATGGGGAGAGGGGGTATTGGGGATGAATGGGGAGGGGATATTGGGGATGGGGATCAATAGTGGGGGAGAGGGGGTATTGGGGATGTGAGAATATCGATATGTTTTTAGATTATTTCTATTTCTAACAAAGACAGAACAGTGATGTGGACTGAATTGGTTTAAATCATGTTCTCGAAAAGCCTGTCTTTTCCCCTCAATGATACTGATAACATTAGAGAAGGATGAATTTCAGGACTACGGCCATTGTACTGTAAAGATAGGCACATATAAATAAATAAGCTCGGTGGAAAAATATTGAGCTTAAAGAATTATTAAGAGTGAAACATATAAGCTTTTAAAACACAGCAGAGGGTTGTGTAAGAGAAAGAGATTGCTGCAATATAAAAGGCAATATGCTGCTATGAGAACATGCATCAAAGGTTGTTTTACAACAAAGATATGGCTCGGGAAAAGCAATGGTAGGAAGTAACAGCATGGTGTGAAAAGGCATGAGGCTCTCATCTCTGTTTGGCAGTCGGTTTTAACAACCGGGTGGTCATAAAACACCGGATAGTGTTGCATCCGGCAGCAAGAAGGCCATTAAAGAAAATGGTATAAAAAAGATGCAGTGTTTTTACTTAGTAAGAAAGTAAGTGTTGCTGCCTTCGAAACCCGGTGGCGTGAACAGGCTTGGAGAAGCCATCTTCACGGGTCCTCATTATTATCCACGTAAGTGTGCTTTGGACGCGGGGCTAATGTGCGTTACCATGTATGGATGTTTAGTGTGTTCAAGATTAATGTCTTGTCAATAATAAATGAAGTGAATTATCAAACATATTACTATCTCTAGCTTTATGAATCTATTTAATGGGTAAAGGACCTATCCAACAGTTTGGCGAGCCAGGCAGGAGCGAAGACTAGTAGTTCAGCGACAGGCCAGCTCTGATTTGATCAGACCCATACGGCATTAGAAGTGATAAGGTTGTCCCTCGGATATTTGAACAATGAGTAAATTGGAGGAGTATGTAGTCCAGTATCTCGCAAGGTGTGGTGGACACCCCTAAGACAGTAATTGGAGAAAATACTCAGGAAGGATTTTTTGGATGGACCACAGTCTGCTGTAAGACAAGGATTGTTTACTGTAGTCAGAACCCTGTCCGCAACAATGTTTTCCAGAAGCTCAGTTCCGCAGAATTAAATGTTTCGTGAACGAGTTACAGGAAAAATAAAATAAGCAGAAGTAGTTAGAAATAGAAGCGCAGGAGAAGGAAATCCAACGACTTAAAGATAAGGGGTAGAGTTTCTGCTTTGGGCGCAATTGCGCTCAAAATTGTGCCAGTTTTGAAAAGTGTTTTTTCCTCCCCGCCCGCCCCCCACCCCCCCGAGTTTCCGCTCAAACTCATTTGCATATCGCTGAATGCAAAATCTGCCATGAACCAGCGCAATCGGGCAGCGCTTTAAAATGGAAATTCCTTGATATATTTAAAAGTGGAAACTTGGTAAAGTTTGATTAATACAGCTGAAAATGGGTTTATCACAAAAAATAAGCATTTTAAATCGCAGTGTCATTCACCACCTGGATTAAAATTAAAACCCAATTTTAATTTACTGAAAATGATTTTAAAAATATACAAAACTATTTTCTTGTTAGATTGGGGTACAGTAGTGAGTGCCTCAGTAAATTTTTAAAAATCATTCAAAGCCTTTCAAAACGTGCCTATTAGTGTCCTTGCGCCCAAAAGTTCCAGCTTAATTTTTGGAGCCTCCTCAAAGGCCCGCAAACGAGCGCAATTAGCGGACACTCGCCATGGGGATTAATTTACCCTGGGAGCGTGCCATGATTCTAGCACAATGTTTTTAAAACTAGCACAAAGGAGCGCAGAAACTCGAGTTGCGCTGAATGCAATTTGCGCTTAAAACTGCGATTTTTTTGCGCCAGTTACGCTGATATCAGGAATTGCGCCAAAAAAACCAGCGCAATCAAGTGGAGATTCCCGGCCAACAAGCAGCAGTGGCTTGTTCAGAAGCATTTCGAGTTTCTGTAGAAAGGGACCGTCTCAAAACTGAGAGTGAAAAGGGACAATGTGAGAGATGTCCCAGCCAATGTCCCAGACTCCTCCATCACCATCCCTGGGTATGTCCTGTCTCACCGACAGGACACACCCACCAGAGGTGGCGGTACAGTGGTATACAGGAGTGGCCCTGGGAGTCCTCAACATTGACTCCGGACCCCATGAAGTCTCATGGCTTCAGGTCAAGCATGCGCAAGGAAACCTCCTGCTGATTACCACCTACCGCCCTCCCTCAGCTGATGAATCAGTACTCCTCCATGTTGAACACCACTTGGAAGAAGCACTGAGAGTAGCAAGGGCACGGAATGTACTCTGGGTTGGGGACTTCAATGTCCATCACCAAGAGCGGCTTGGTAACACCACTACTGACCGAGCTGGCCGAGTCTGAAGGAGTTAGCTGCCAGACTGGTTCAATAAGGAGTGCAGAAGAGCATGCCAGGAGCAGCACCAGGCGTACCTAAAAATGAGGTGCCAACCTGGGGAAGCTGCAACACAGGACTACATGCATGCTAAACAGCGGAAACAGCATGTTATAGACAGATAAGCGATCCCACAATCAGCGGATTAGATCAAAACTCTGCAGTCCTGCCACATCCAGTCGTGAACGATGGTGGACCATTAAACAACTAACTGGAGGAGGAGGCTCCATGAATATCCCCATTCTCAATGATGGCGGAGCCCAGCACATGAGTGCAAAAGACAAGGCTGAAGCGTTTGCAACCATCTTCAGCCAGAAGGGCCGAGTGGATGATCCATATCGGTCTCCTCCTGGTGTCCCCACCAGCACAAAAGTCAGTCTTCAGCCAATTCGATTCACTCCACGTGATATCAAGAAACAGCTGAGTGCACTGGATACAGTAAAGGCTATGGGCCCCGACAACATCCTGGCTGTCGTGCTGAAGACTTGTGCTCCAGAACTAGCCACACCTCTAGCCAAGCTGTTCCAGTACAGCTACAACACTGGCATTTATCCGACAATGTGGAACACTGACCAGGTATGTCCTGTCCACAAAAAGCAGGACAAATCCAATCCATACAATTACCGCCCCATCAGTCTACTCTCAAATCATCAGCAAAGTGATGGAAAGTGTCGTCGATAGTGCTATCAAGCAGCACTTACTCACCAATAACCTGCTCACTGATGCTCAGTTTGGGTTCCGCCAGGACCACTCGGCTCCAGACCTCATTACAGCCTCGGTCCAAACATGAATAAAAGAGCTGAATTCCAGAGGTGAGGTGAGAGTGACTGCCCTTGACATCAAGGCCGCATTTGATCGAGTGTGGCATCAAGGACCCTAGTAAAACTGAAGTCAATGGGAATCAGGTGGAAACGCTCCACTGGCTGGAGTCATACCTAGCATAAAGAAAGATGGTTGTGGTTGTTGGAGGTCAATCATCACAGCCCCAGGACATCGCTGCAGGAGTTCCTCAGGGCAGTGTCCTTGGCCCAACCATCTTCAGCTGCTTCAATGACCTTCCCTCTATCATAAGGTCAGAAGTGGGGATGTTCGCTGATGACTGCACAGTGTTCAGTACCAGTCACAACTCCTCAGATAATGAAGCAGTCCATGCCCGCATGCAGCAAGACCTGGATGACATTCAGGCTTCGGCTGATAAGTGGCAAGTAACATTTGCGCCACACAGGTGCCAGGCAATGTCTATCTCCAACAAGCGAGCGTCCAACCACCTAACCACCACCCCTTGACATTCAACGGCATTACATCAGCCGAATCCCCCACCATCAACATCCTGGGGGTCACCATTAACCAGAAACTTAACTGGACCAGCCATATAAATACTGTGGCAACAAGAGCAGGTCAGAGGCTGGATATTCTGTGGCGAGTGTCTCACCTCCTGACTCCCCAAAGCCTTTCCACCATCTACAAGGCACAAGTAAGGAGTGTGATTAAATACTCTCTACTTGCCTGGATGAGTGCAGCTCCAACAACACTCAAGAAGCTCGACAAGATCCAGGACAAAGCAGCCCGCTTGATTGGCACCCCATCCAGCACCTTAAACATTCACTCCCTCCACCACCGGCGCACCGTGGCTACAGTGTGTACCATCTACAAGATGCACTGCAGCAACTCGCCAAGGCTTCTTCGGCAGCAGCTCCCAAACCCGCAACCTCTACCACCTAGAAGGACAAGGGCAGCAGGCGCATGGGAAAACCACCACCTCCAAGTTCCCCTCCAAGTCACACACCATCCTGACTTGGAAATATAACAACAACAACTTGTATTTATATAGCGCCTTTAACGTAGTAAAACGTCCCAAGGCGCTTCACAGGAGTATTAAAAGACAAAAAATTTGATATATCGCCATTCCTTCATCGTCACTGGGTCAAAATCCTGGATCTCACTCCATAACAGCACTGTGGGAGCACCTTCACCACACGGACTGCAGTGGTTCAAGAAGGCGGTTCACCACCACCTTCTCAAGGGCAATTAGGGATGGGCAATAAATGCTGGCCTTATTAGCGACATCCACATCCCAGGAACGAATAAAAAAATGTAAAGATGGTTTGGGAGTTGCTGGAGTGAGAGGTTGTTGTAATGATTCAGCAACTGAGAAATTTACTGGGACTTTCAACGAGTTCATCAGTGTGTCTTTCTTTCTGTACTCTACTCCATTGCACCCCTTCCTTTGTTCAACAGAGAGGGAATCAAGAAATTACGCAGGAGATCGAGGAGTTTGTATTAGCCCATTCTCAACAAACAGGCTGTAAAGCAGTTATTTAAAAATGCCTTTGTTAGCTACGTGAAGAGTAGGAATTGATTTTAGAAGAGAAAGAAATTAATATCCCACGACAAACATCAGAGATTAAATTGTTGAGAAAACAGGATTGCAGTAAAAGACTAACAGACTTCCTCTTGTGTTGCCTGTGCTTTCTCTTTAAATGTGTGTCCTTCTTTCTGCTGTTTCATGCTGCAGTGTCTCAGAACTAAAAGCAGTTTAACCCTCTTGTTGCTGTTAATAATAATGTAAGCATTTTGATCAGTGTCTTTTCCATGAGCATATGCTGTCTTACGTTTGTTAATTGTTTTTTCGGTATATGTATACAAATATGTTGTTTTTGCGTTATTGAATTCTGGTTTTGGGTCTGAAAACAGAAATTAACAGACTGCATGTCTAATCAAATGATCAAATTATACATACTGCTTTTCTGTTGGTGGCCACTTTAGAAAACTGGTTATGTAAATTATGTGAAAAGTCTCTAATTTGCAATTTGGTATTATCACATAAAATTTGGCACTTTTGAGTTAATCAACTCATATGAATATTTTAAGGTGGGTGAGAGCAAATAAGGCTTGAATGATTGAGTGTGATTAGGGTACCTGGAATTGTTGTGAGAGCGTGAATGTTGTTAGGAGTATGTTCATTTCAATTTAAGATTGTGGCCCATAATGTAGGAGAATTAAGGAAAGCCTTTGTACTTTCATAAAAAGTACTTGTCTGATACGGTTTTATTTTGACTATAACTTACATTATGCCATTGTTAAAATGCACAGAGTTTTTTTGTTAAAAGGTAAAAGCAGCTTTGGAGTATTACAAAGTTACAGTTTGAACTTTTAGTGATTGAGCAGGAAGTCTGAAACGGCTATTGTGCTAGCTGACTCCTCCCCCAACCCCAAAGGCTTTTTCCACAGTAGAGAAGTTACTTCTATTTACCACATTGAGGCCAGAATTTTACCGGCGTTCAGAGTGCAGGTTTGGAGGCGGGTCCGCTGTCAAAATCACAAAGATTGACAGCAAGTCAGTATCCCGCTGTAAACCCGCCTCCTTGCCAGTTTCCCAAGTGCCGGGTCTGTCATCCCTGAACAGACCCGACACCAAGCGGCGGGTCAGCCAATTTACCAGGTTTTCAACGAGGTTACCGGAGAGCGACTATCACGTCAGGTAAGTATGTCGGGTTCTCAGTGACTGTGGATAAAACCTACCATTTCACAGCTGTTCACTTCCCAATCTTAGAAGCTGGAGCATTAATGATTTGGAACCCACTTTTGAGCTTTATGCACTTTTGAAGTGTTTGGAGTAATCTCTCTATCCACTGTCACCTCCTTGGAACAACCTATCTCAACATTGACAGATTACTTCTGTCATCTCAATCTCACCTGCCATCTATTCCATCAGCATGAAAATGCCCTTGAAAAAATCTCACCTTGGTCCTCAGAATCCCAACACGATCAGCCCCAACATCAGCATCACTGGGCACACCAGCAGCACCAACATCCACACCAACCTTCTCCGCAATCAACTGATGCTGCACTGGACACAGGGCATCAACACCCGTGCACATTGCAGCGATGGCCTCACCATGTTCAGATTTGCTTCACTTAACACTGTATACCCTGGCTGCCACATGATGCACCAGGTTGACACCCCCCCACACCAGCACCACAAAGCATCCCTACAATGTCCAAGCCATTCCTTTCACACTCACACCATTGGGGGGGGGGGACATTATGTCTCACCATTCACTGGAACTCACTAAGACACTTACAAAGGTGCACACAAATCTGTCCAAGAAGGCAAAGTGGTGACTAAGGATTTCAATGCTTGACAATGCAAGGAGCATCCGGAATAAGGTAGGAGAACTTGGAGCGTGGATTGGTACTTAGGACTACGATGTGGTGGCCATTACGGAGACATGGTTAGAACAGGGACAGGAATGGTTGTTGGAAGTTCCGGGGTATAGATGTTTCAGTAAGAGTAGGGAAGGTGGTAAGAAAGGTGGAGGAGTAGCATTGTTAATCAAGGATAGTTTAACAGCAGCAGAAAGGCAGTTCGAGGGGGATCTGCCGTCTGAGGTAATATGGGCTGAAGTTAGAAATAGGAAAGGAGCGGTCACGTTGTTAGGAGTTTTCTACAGGCCCCCAAATAGTAATAGAGATGTGGAGGAAGAAATTGCAAAGCAGATTATGAATAGGTGTGGAGGTCACAGAGTAGTTGTCATGGGTGACTTCAACTTTCCAAATATTGATTGGAACCTTTATAGGTCAAACAGTTCGGATGGGATAGTTTTTGCACAGTGTGTGCAGGAGGGTTTCCTGACACAATGGCCCAGAAATTGATCTCGCTCTGTTCCCGCGGGGGTAAGGCTTCCCCGCGATCTCTCACTCCGCGTGTGCTTTTTCAGATCCAGCTCGCACGAATTTGATGTTCCAGACATCAGCTGGGCAGTGCTTGCGTATCCCACCGGCGTAGTGAATTCGTGCGAGCTGTGGGATCACGTGACTCAGTTAGAGCCAATGGCAGCACACCATCTTCCATTCATAAGTTTCACATACGTGCTGTGAAATCTATGAATCTTACACCCCCCCAAAATAACAGCTAAACCTCAATTAAATTAAAAAAAACCATCACATTAATAAAATAAGTATAGTTAAATAAATTAACCATTTTAAATAAAAAATTAAATTTTTGAAAAAATTTAAAATCTTTTAAAAAGTTATAAAAATAAACTTACCTGTCTTTAAAGTCTCTAAAAAAGATATACCTGTTAAAAAAAATTCAAAAAAATACTTAATTCACTACTTACCTTGTTAAAAGTGGGTCTTACTCCTCCTTTTTCCATTTCTAAAATCTTCCGTACTTACCTGCGCGTCCAAAGCACGAAGTGCACAGCGTGCGCGCAGCCTGTAGCGCGCACGCGATGCACCGAGGAACCGCCCCCTTTTCAAAAGACCAAGTGCCGGTTTTCAGCGCATGCGCAGGGCATGCAGAAAACCGGCAATTGGAGAGAGAATACGCGAGAGTACGCAGTGCGTACTCTCGCGTCGCGGGATGAATTTTTGGCCCAATATGTGGATAGGCCGACAAGAGGTGGGGCCACATTGGATTTGGTACTGGGTAATGAACCGGGCCAAGTGTTTGATTTGTATGTGGGAGAGCACTTTGGAGATGGCGACCACAATTTGGTGACTTTCACTATTGCAATGGAGAGGGATAGGGCCATGCGGCAGGGCAGGGTTTATAATTGGGGGAGGGGTAATTATGATGCGATTAGGCAAGAATTAGGGAGCATAAGATGGGAACAGAAACTATCAGGGAAAGGCATAAACGAAAAGTGGAGCTTTTTCATGGAGCAATTACTGCGTGTCCTTGATAGGTATGTCCCTGTCAGGCAGGGAGGAAATGGCCGAGTGAGAGAACCATGGTTCACAAAAGAGGTTGAATGTCTAGTCAAGAGGAAAAAGGAAGCGTATGTAAGGATGAGAAAACAAGGTTCAGTTGGGTCGATTGAGGGGTACAAGGTAGCAAGGAATGAGCTAAAAAAAGAGCTTAGGAGAGCTAGGAGGGGGCATGAGAAGTCCTTGGCGGGTCGGATCAAGAAAAACCCCAAGGCTTTTTACTCTTATGTGAGAAATAAAAGAATGACCAGGGTGAGGGTAGGGCCGGTCAAGGACAGTAGTGGGAACTTGTGCATGGAGTCAGAAGAGATAGGAGAGGTGATGAATGAATACTTTTCGTCAGTGTTCACCAAGGAGAGGGGCCATGTTTTTGAGGATGAGAGTGTGATAAAGGTGGATAGGCTGGAGGAGGTAGATGTTCTGAGGGAAGATGATTTAGCAATTTTGAAGAACCTGAGGGTCGATAAGTCCCCTGGGCCAGATGGGATATATCCTAGGATTCTTTGGGAGGCAAGGGAGGAGATTGCAGAGCCTTTGGCTTTGATCTTTGGGTCCTCACTGTCCACGGGGATGGTGCCAGAGGACTGGAGAGTGGCGAATGTTGTTCCTCTCTTCAAGAAAGGAAATAGGAATGACCCTGGTAATTATAGGCCGGTTAGTCTTACTTCGGTGGTTGGTAAGATAATGGAAAAGGTCCTGAGGGATAGGATTTATGACCATTTGGAAAGAGGCAACTTAATCAGGGATAGTCAACACGGATTCGTGAAGGGTAAGTCTTGCCTAACAAATTTGATTGAATTCTTTGAGGAGGTAACTAAGTGTGTAGATGAAGGTAGAGCAGTTGATGTCGTATACATGGATTTTAGTAAGGCGTTTGATAAGGTTCCCCATGGTCAGCTCATGAAGAAAGTAAGGAGTTGTGGGATAGAGGGAAATTTGGCCGATTGGATAAGTAACTGGCTATCTCATAGAAGGCAGAGGGTGGTGGTGGATGGAAAATTTTCGGACTGGAGACCAGTTACCAGCGGTGTGCCACAGGGGTCGGTGCTGGGTCCTCTGCTGTTTGTGATTTTTATCAATGACTTGGAGGAGGGGACTGAAGGGTGGATCAGTAAATTTGCTGATGACACCAAGATTGGTGGAGTAGTGGATGAGGTGGAGGGCTGTTGTAGGCTGCAAAGAGACATTGATAGGATGCAGAGCTGGGCCGAAAAATGGCAGATGGAATTTAACCCTGATAAGTGCGAGGTGATTCATTTTGGTAGGGCAAATTTGAATAAGGATTACAGGGTCAACGGCAGGGTTCTGAGGAACGTGGAGGAACAGAGGGATCTGGGGGTTCATATCCACAGATCTCTGAAGGTTGCCACTCAAGTGGATAGAGCAGTAAAGAAGGCCTATGGTGTGTTAGCGTTTATTAACAAGGGGTTTGAGTTTAAGAACCGTGAGGTTATGCTACAACTGTACAGGACCTTGGTGAGACCACATTTGGAATATTGTGTGCAGTTCTGGTCACCTCACTATAGGAAGGACGTGGAAGCATTGGAAAGAGTGCAAAGGAGATTTACCAGGATGCTGCCTGGTTTGGGGGGGAGGTCTTACGAGGAAAGATTGAGGGAGTTAGGGCTTTTCTCTTTAGAGCGGAGGAGGATGAGAGGCGACTTAATAGAGGTTTATAAGATGATGAGGGGGATAGATAGAGTGGATGTTCAGAGACTATTTCCTCGGGTGGAGGTAGCTGTTACAAGGGGGCATAACTATAAGGTACATGGGGGGAGATATAGAAGGGATGTCCGAGGTAGATTCTTTACTCAGAGAGTGGTTGGGGTGTGGAATGGACTGCCTGCTGTGATAGTGGAGTCGGACACTTTAGGAACTTTCAAGCGGTTATTGGATAAGCACATGGAGCACACCAGAATGATAGGGAGTGGGATAGCTTGATCTTGGTTTCGGACAATGCTCGGCACAACATCGAGGGCCGAAGGGACTGTACTGTGCTGTACTGTTCTATGTTCTATGTTCTATGTTAACAGAAGGTTTACATGAACATTGGCTAAAACACCCAAGTGCCTACCCTTGTGTGTTGTTAGTTGGTATAACTGGACTAGGATGAGGTTGAGTGTGAGGGGTGGCTAGTGAGATGGGGAAGTGATAATGTAGATAGAGAGGGATGGATGGAAGTGCAAGGTAAGTTGGTGTGAGTAAGGATGTGCAGGAGTAGGATAGGGAAGGCAGAGTGATGGGGATGTGATGAGTGACACAGGAGGATGAGGTTGAGTGTGGCTTTGCAGTAACATTTCATGATCTACTGTGATCATTGAAAGGTTTGCGCCACTGCAGCCTGGTCCTCCTGACAACATCCCTGCTTGTGTCCTCCTGTGCAATGTGCAATCAGGCTGCGTTGGTGTCCTGGGGAGGTCTCTACCACCCATTGGAATGGAAGAGAACCTCCCTGCGTGCTGTGACTCCCTCCATAAGCATATGGAGAGAGTCATGGGAGAGCCTGGGTGCAGCCGTGCACCTTTGTGCAGTGCTTGTCAGTGTTTGCAGCACCTCAGTGCTGTAGAACACTGATAGCACCACTGTCAAAATGAATGTGGACATGGTCCCTTTAAGGAAACCAGCTGATGACACGTCATCAAATGACGTCATCAGACCCGCTTCCTTTTAATTGGCCGGGAACCTCGCAGGGTTAACAAGCCCAATCAGAGCAAAATCACTTGGAGGAGGCGGGATGAAGACGGGTGTGGAGTTTGAGGCCGCTGCCTACTCCGGCCGCACCGGACTTGCTACGGCTGGCGAAATCGCGGCTTGAATGTCTGAATGTCAAGACATGCTGGCTGTATTCGTTTTTTTTTAAGTATCAGCTGGAAGTGACACCAGCAAGCCCACTACTGCAAAAGTTCTTGTAGAACAAGTTTCTTTCCAGGTGGGGAGATTGAGCTGATTGATAGTGATAATGGAGCATGACTTGTGGGCCGGCTCATGTTCGGGATCGAACAGAAATTCTACATCCCATTCCACCCACAAGCAGTGGCTTGGTGGAAAGAACAATTAGAACGGTTAAAACAATGTTGAAGAAAGTAATCAGTCAGTGAGACTGGGATCTAAAGGAATGCAGTGAAGGTTTACTAGACTGGTTCCTGGGATGAGGGAATTGCCCTATGCGGTGAGATTGAGGAGACTAGGCCTATATTCCTTCGAGTTTAGAAGAATGAGAGGTGATCTAATTGAAACATATAAAATTCTTAAGGGGCTTGACAGGGTTAATGCTGGAAAAATGTTTCCCCTGGCTGGGGAATCTAGAACACAGGGTCACAGTCACAGAATAAGGGGTAGGCCATTTAGGACTGAGATGAGAAATTTCTTCACTCAAAGGGTTGTGAATCTTTGGAATTCTCTACCCCAGAGAGCTGTGGAGGCTCAGTCGTTGAGTATATTCAAGACCAAGGTCGATAGATTTTTGGGAACGAAGGGAATTAAGGGATATGGGGATAGTGTGGGAAGGTGGAGTTGAAGTAGAAGATCAGCCATGATCTTGTTGAATGGTGGAGCAGGCTCGAAGGGCCAAATGGCCTACTCCAGCTCCTATTTTTTATGTTCTTATATTCTTATGTTCCCCTGATTTTGATGGCAATTAAAGGAACGGTGTTTAAAGTACTAAACTTTCGACTTTTGAAGCCATGACAGGTCAAGAAAGAAAACCAGAAAATGCTGGAAATACTCAGCAGGTCAGACAGCATCTGTGGAGAGAGAAACAGAGTTAATGTTTCAGGTCAATGACCTTTTGTGACAGGTCATGAAAGAGCGTCTCCGGAACACCCCTCTGGTTCCCTGATGATTGATATGATAAAGCAAATGGTGGCCACTGAATCCTTTCACCAACTGTTGAAAACCTTCCCTTTTCAGTTCATAAATTTGGTTAATTTCTGAGTAAATTCTAACCTGTATGGAGAGTTCTTTCTTTTTAGATTGAAAAGATGGGGTGGATGTTCCTTGCTGTTCTGAGGAGGGAGGTACCGCAGTACCTGAATACTTCTCTTCCCAATGACAATTGGCAAGGCAATGCAAGGCAGGCAGATACTTCCCTGGCAGAATGATGCACTAAAACTTCACATTTTCATATTTCTGGCAACAACATGAAGATAAATAAATTAACGTTCATCAATTGTTGTAATTGTTTGAACTGCACACTCATGGAAAGGAAAAAGGCAATTCTCAAATGTAACAAAACTAAATTGGACCCGGTTGAATCAACAAAATGTCCGAGACAAGGAGAAGGATCAAATCATGGACTGAGTGATTCGCCGTTCAGAAATGTTCCAACACTGTTAAAATTTTCCTTTTGTATTGGAGTGTGCCGATCTGATCGTGGGGGGGGGCGAGTGGAGAGCGAGGGATGTGGATCAATAGGGGGGGGAGATAAAGTATTGGGGGCACAAGTGGGGTAGGGGAGCGACTCCTAATTGGCCAATTCCTACTGATGTGCTTTGCCATTTGGAAAAAGCGCACAGTGGCAGAGTCCCACGGTGTCTGCAACCTCACTCGGAAATATGGTGCCACTGGTAAGGAGCAGAGTGAACAGTAACACAGGTTGAGCTGGCTGTAAAATACTGTTAGTAACTCGACATTATCCAGCACCAGTATATTTTAATAAAATACCATGGTAACCATAGACAGCTGAACAGAATGGAGAATCACTGGTGGTGACTGGTTGCTCCTCACCACTTCTTAATTAACCACACAAACTATTAAATATGTAATGAAAGGGATGTCAGTACTGTAGTCACTGTCCCACTCTTTGGCCGCGATTTTATTAATGGAGGCGGGTTGTGTGCATGTTATGTGGTTTCCGCCTTCCAGTCCCACCCCAAGCTGCACCCGCTCCACAGACCTGATTTTGCCTTGATTGACCTTGTTAAGCCCCGCCCTGCGGGCTTGCCGGCCAATTAACAGGAAGTGGGTCTGATGACGTCATTTGATGACGCGTCATCTGCCGGTTTCCTTAAAGGGACCACGCACAATTTTATTTTGACAGTTGATTTCTCAGTGTTTGACAGCATTGAGGTGCTGAAAACACTGACAATCACTGCACAAAGGTGACCTCTTGCACCCAGGTTCTCCAATGACCCCCTCCATAAGCTGGAATAGATGGCAGCTGCAGGTGAAGTGACAGAAGCGATCTGTCACTGGTGAGAGAAGTTCTCCCAATGAGGTGGCACTGGACATGGATTTAAAAACTTGTAAGCTAAAGAAACCTGTAAATGTATTAAAAATGCAGTACCCAACATTTTCTTTCCTCTGAAACTCACCATGTGCAACATTGGATCCTTCACACCACTTCTGCAGCTGTCATCCTTCCACAAACATTACAGCAGACTCATAACACGCCACACTTAACCTGGCGTGGTGTCCAGACGTTGGGAAAGCCGACCCAGAAGCGGGAAAATCCAAAAATAGGCTGACAACTACTGGCAAGTACCTGTTAATAGGCAGGTAATTGCCTTTAATCCGCTTCCTGCCGCTAGGTGTCGGGTCCATTCGCAAATCGGGGACCCGACACTTGAGAAAGCTGTTTGGAGGTGGTGGGATCGGGACCCGCCGTCAATCAACTGCACTTTAACTTCTAACCCGGCTCTATGAGCGCCGAGAAAATCGCAGCCTTTGTATCCAGGTACAGCGTGGGTTTTTCTGTGGTTACCCGCTGTGCCATGGCCTAACCTTGCAGGAGCCTCTGGTATAGGAAAAGGAGAGGCCATGCAGCTCCTCGAGCCTGTTCCGTCATTCAGTGAGATCACGGCTGATCTGTAACTTAACTCCACCTACCCGTCTTGGTTCCGTAACCCTTAATACCCTTACCTCACAACAATCTATCAATATCAGTTTTGAAATTTATAATTGACCCCCAGCCTCAGCAGCTTTTTGGGGGAGAGAGTTCAGATTTCCACTATCCTTTGTGTGAAGAAGTGCTTCCTGACATCACCCCTGAATGGCCTGGCTCTAATTTTGAGGTTATGCCCCCTTGTTCTGGACTCTCCCACCAGAGGAAATAGTTTCTATCTACCCTATCGAATCCTTTAATCATCTTAAACACCTCAATTAGATCACCCATTAATCTTTGATACTCAAAAGAATACAAGTATAGTCTGTGCAACCTGTCCTCATAATTTGACCCTTTTAGCCCAGGTATCATTCTGGTGAATCTGCGCTGCTCCCCCTCCAAGGCCAATATATCCTTCCTGAGGAGCGGAGCCCAGAACTGAATACAGTCACTCCAGATGTGTAACCAGAGCTCTGTACAGCTGAAGCATTATTTCCACCCCTTTGTATTCCAGCCCTCGAGAAAAAGGCCAACATTCCATTAGCCTTTTAAATTATTTTTTGTACCTGTCCACTAACTTTTAGTGATTTCTGTACTTGGTCCCCTAAATCTTTCTGCTCTGCCATAGCTCCCAGCTTCTCACCACTTAGAAAATAGTCAGATCTATCGTTCTTAGGTCCAAAGTGGATGACCTCACACTTTCCCACATTGAACTCCATCTGCCACAGTTTTGCCCACTCACTGAATCTATCAATGTCCCTTTGCAACTTCCTGCTCCCATCTACACTATTTACTGTGCCACCTAACTTAGTGTCGTCAGCAATCTTAGATATACGGCTCTCTGTTCCTTCATCCAAGTCATTGATAAATATAGTGAAAAGCTGAGGCCCCAGCATAGATAGAATCATAGACTGGTTACAGCACAGAAGGAGGCCATTTGGCCTGTCGAGCCCGTGCCGGCTCTCTGCAAGAGCACTTCAGCTAGTCCCACACCCCCGCCCTTTCCCCGCAGCCCTGCAAATTCTTTCCCCTCAGATACTTATCCAATTCCCTTCTGAAAGCCACGATTGAGTCTGCCTCCACCACCCTTTCAGGCAGTGCATTCCAGATCCTAACCACTCGCTGTGTAAAAAAGGTCCCAGCAACCCAGGTTGGAATTAAATCTCCCTGCCAGAGGGGAAAGGCCAGTTGTGTAAAACCCAATCTATCCTATTCATCTCGATCCTTTCCTATATGGCTGTTACAATATAAAGTAGGTATGGAGATAAAGGAATCCGCCACCTTAATGGTTCTTGTTATTTCTGTAGCAATGTGATAAACATTCTTTACTGAGCTTGATCATTATTTACCGAGTAGATTTCGCATTCAGGAACAATGAGTAGTGCTGGGCTGGGCCACGTTCGCGGTATATTTTGGGAACAAGGAAACGAAGTTAGATGGGAGAGGACTGAGTATAATTACTGGTCAGGTGGTTTCAAGTAATTGACTGAAAAGTTAATGATGCTTTGAAACCTGAGAACTATTTGGGTAGGTGGTTTGGTATGTGAAAGAATGACAGTTTAAGATGTATTTATTTAAATTTATTAATTTACCTTGTTAATATTTCTCCACTTCTGGATAGAGAGCGGAAACGCCACAAGTTTGTTTCTGAAGTTGGTGAATTGGGTGTGGGTGTTTTGACTGATTGAGCAAGTTGTCCCGTCCAGTCAGGCAACAGCTTCCAGCCGAAGCAGATCGCAGCTCCCGGGGTCTGGGATACGATTCAGCGACACGAACCATCCTGGAATTCGCCGAGGATGGAAGAGCAATAATTGCACTTTGGGAACGGAAATAACTTTTAAAAGTCTGCGGCGCAGTTGGAAGCCCGACAATGTCTCTGACTGTGATCCTGAAGAAGGTTTGTAACCTGAGCGGCGAGTATGACAGACACATTCAGATCACATTCCGAGGTAAGGACCTGCCGCTGGCTGGTTTTTAATGATCTTTTGTCGGCAGTGAGATTGTTTATTGGGGAGGGAAAGGCTCTGATGTATCTGGAGGAAGGGGACAGACTGATCCAGTGCTGGGCGGCGAGGTCCTGCTCTTTAAATCGCACATCTAGTGAACACAACGAGCTTGTGAAAAGTACCTTATTATAGACATTGTTCAGGATTTGGTGGGTGGTGAAGCTAAGTTAACTTTCGAGGCTTTTTCCTGCCCTGGGTAATTCACTGGCGAGTCAGTCTCCAAGTGTCACTTCACACGCGGCTATTTGGCCATGAGCAGCATCAGCCCCGATCCAGCCAAACACAGCAGGATCCTGGGTAATGTTGTTATGTCCTCAGTCTTCGCATCACTATCACTGCTGCCTGTAGTTAACAAACTGGGCACAGAGCAGGGACTGAAGCTAGAGTCTCCTTTACCTTTACAGTTTGCTCACAGTAACTGACAGCCATTGTTTTAATATTTACTGTGCAGTTGCTGCAGTGTATCATTCTGTCGTTGCCGCTTTTATTTTTCACACTGGAAAACAATAAACCAGACCGAAGATCCAAAGAAAAGGATTACACAGGATATACGGCACAAAAACAGGCCATTCGGCCCAACCAGTCCATGCCGTGTTTATGCTCCACTCGAGCCTCCTCCCATCTTTCCTCATCTAACTCTGTCAACATAACCTTCTATTCCCTTCTCCCTCATATGCTTGACTAGCCTCCCCTTAAAGGCATCTATACTATTCGCTTCAACCACTCCCTGTGGTAGCGAGTTCCACATTCTCACCTCTCTCTGGGTAAAGAAGTTCCTTCTGAATTCTCTATTTGATTTCTGGGTGACTATCTTGTATTGATGGCCTCAAGTTTTGTTCTTCCCCACAAGTGGAAACATTCTCTGTGCCTACTCTATCAAAACCTTTCATAATTTTAAAGACCTTTATTAGGTCACCCTTCAGCCTTCTCGTTTCAAGAGAAAAGAGACCCAGCCTGTTCATCCTTTCCTGAAATGTATACCCTCGCATTTCTGGTATCATCCTTGTAAATCTTCTCTGCACCCTCTCCAGTGCCTCTATATCCTTTTTATAATATGGTGACCAGAACTGTACGCAGTACTCTAAGTGTGGTCTCACCAAGATTCGATACAAGTTTAGCATAACTTCCCTACTTTTCAATTCTATCCCTCTAGAAATAAACCCTAGTGCTTGGTTTGTTTTGTTTATGGCCTTATTAACCTGTGTCGCTACTTTTAGTGATTTGTGTATTTGTACTCCGAGATAACTTTGTTTCTCTACCCTATTTAAATTCTTATTTTCCAAGTAATATGTGGCCACCTTATTTTTCTTACCAAAATGTAATATCTCATACTTAACTGTGTTGAAATTCATTTGTCAATTATATTTGTCAATTATATTACCCATTCTGCAAGTTTATTAATGTTGTCTTGTAATTTGTTGCAGTCCTCCTCAATATTGACTATCTCCCCCCCCCCCCTCAAATTTGGTGTCATCCGCAATTTTAGAAATTGTGTTTTTGATTCCAAAGTCTAAATTGTTAATATAAATTGTGAACAACAGTGGTCCCAACACTGATCCTTGTGGGAACCCACTTTCCACCTTCTGCCACACTGAATAGCTACCCTTTACCCCTACTTGCTGCTTTCTGTCTTAAAACCGCTAGCTATCCATTTCACTACTTGTCCCCTGACTCTGCATGCTCTGCCCTTATTCATTAATCTATTATGTGGCAACTTATCGAAGGCCTTTTGGAAATCTAGATAAAGTACATCTACTAAATTACTCTTGTCTGCTCTCTCTCTTTTATCTCTTCAAAGAATTCAATGAAGTTGGTCAAGCAAGACTTTCACTTTTGAAATCCATGCTGACTATTCATTATTATATTTTTGATTTCTAGATGTTTTTTCCCTTTTCTCCTTTAGTAGGGATTCCATGATTTTCCCTACTACAGATGTTAAGTTGACTGGTCTATAGTTCCCTGGACATGTTCTATCTCCCTTCTTAAATATCGGTATTACGTTAGCTATCTGCCAGTCCTCTGGCACTAAACCTTTTTCTAACATTATTAAATATCTGTAATAGTGCCTCAGCTATCTCTTCCCTAGATTCTTTTAAAATGCGCGGCTGTAATCCGTCTGGACCAGAGGTTTTATCCTCTTTGAGTTTGATTATTTTATTTAATATTCCTCTTCTATTTTAAATGCGGTAATATCATTTCTAATCTCATCTTCTGATGTCATGTCCACCTGATCTGTCTTCCTGGTAAATACTGAAGCAAAATAATTATTTAATATTGCCGCCATTTCTCTATTGCTGCCTCTGATTTTATCCTGTCCATCCCTTAGTGGCCCTATTTCCATCACAACTTTCCTTTTTTATTTATGTGCCTGTAGCCAATATTTTACTATTTTGTTTTATGTTCCTTGATAATTTAATTTCATAGTTCCTCTTTGCTTTCCTAATTGTTTTTTTGACTTCTCGTCTAATCTCCTTGTATTCTCCCTTGTCATGCTCTCCCCTGCTGTCCAGGTACTAAGGGGGCGATTTTCCCACTGGAGGCGAGATGGAGGCGGGTTTCGGTTTGGGTGGGTTTGAAACTCACCTCCACTGATAGGTTTAAAAATTTTGCGATTTTCCCATGATTGTCCACTTGATTTCAGAGGTGTGGGATGCCCTTGCTCAATTAGTGTTTTGGGACTGAAACTCGCCTCTGTTGACAGCACTTTTCCAGTCTGATTTTATGGCTTCTTACTCCCTTGGCTCACTCCACAGCATTTCTGCTTCTCCAGCACCACCTCCAACATCTTTTGAGAAACCACTATGTCCAATTCCAAGGCAAGGGCCTACCCGAGGCTCTCAGATGAGGCACTGCAAATGTTGTTTGAGGGGGTGAGAGCTAGCATGGAGATGCTCTTCCACTCATCTCGGAGGAAGAGGCCTGCCAAAGAAACCAAGGCTGTGAGGGTACAGCTGGCAAGGGATATAACCTCCAGATCTGTGTGCAGATTGGGAGACTGTTTCTGTGTATTGATGAAATGCCAACCCTGTTGGAAAGCATTAAAATGATTTGAAGCCAAAATGTTGGCGTTTTGCCATCTGTTCTTTCGCCTTAGGAAGCTCCACATTGCGGGCACCGCCACACTTGCGTTGTCTGGTTGGTGGCCTGAGTGAAAGGAGGCCAGAGAGTCATGTCCATTATCAATTAAGTTCTAGGATGGAGCCAAGGACATGTGCCAACTTGGGCAACCTATGCAAATCTGGCCATGATAAGTTCACCCCTTGCATCCCTGGCAGCCATGTGCTCGCGTGCTGCCACTGCCGTTGGTCGATTCACCGGCGCTCTGACCTGCTCCTCCTCCTCCTCCTCCTCCTCCTCCTCCAGATCCTCCTCGGCCTCCTCCTTCTCCTCCTCCTCCTCCTCATCTTCATCTGAGGAGGGCTGGAACTGAGCCGCTTGCTCATCAGGAAGCTGCAAGCCACTATGCTGTGTGATGTTATGCAGTGTACAGCAGACCACGACCATTCTGGAGACCTTGTATGGTGTATACTGCAGGGCTCCACCTGATCGGTCAAGGCAACCCAATGGTCTGCTCTATGATGGACCTGGTCGAAGTGTGGCTGGCGTTGTAGCGCTCTTGAGCCTCGTTAGCTGGCCTCCTGATCAGCGTCATTAGCCACTTCTTCAGGGGATAGCCTTTGTCACCAAGGAGCCATCCATTAAGTTGGTTTGGTGGATTGAAAAGCGGAGGAACATTAGAGTGCCGCAGGATGAAAGAGTCATGGCAACTTCCACAGAACTTGGCGCAAACATGCAAAAACTCCTTCTTGTGGTTACACACCAGCTGAATGTTGAGGGAGTGGAAGCCCTTTCGGTTGACAAAGATAGCTGGGTTGTGATGGGGTGCCCTAAGGGCCACATGTGTGCAGTCTATGACGCCCTGCACCATTGGCATGCCTGCCATTTGCGAATCAAACCGAACGGGCGGTTATACTTGCTTGATCCCTTGTGAACTGGATGTAATTGTGGGCCTTAGCAAAAAGGGCATCAGTAACCTGGGAGATGCAACTGTGGGCGGCTGACTGGGAGATGCCGCTGATGTCTGCTGATGATCCCTGGAAGGGGCCTGAGGCAAAGAAGTTGAGTGCGGTGGTGACTTTGACAGCCACTGGTAAGGGGTGTCCACCCGTTCCTCTGGGCACCAGGTCTTGCTGCAGCAGGCCGCAGATCTCTCGGACAACCTCTCGCGAAAGTCTCAACCTCCTTTGGCACTGCTGCTCACTCATGTTGAGGTAGCTCATCCTTTGTCTGTAAACCCTCTGTGGGGGGTATCTCCTGCGGCGAGGTGCCTCGATGCGCTGGTGCCTTCTGCCCTGTGCAGCATCAGGTGGCTGAGCAGGAGGTTGGGGCTCCTGCTGATGTTGCTGCTGAGCTGCCTGGTTCTGCTGCTGCCCTGGATGGTCCTCATCCTCATCTGAGGTCCCTGGTGAAAGAAAATGAATGGTTCCCATGCTGCTTGTAGATGCCTCCTTTGGGGAAGCGCTCATTGCAAGCGGGGAGAGGGTCTTCCAAGGAGGTCCCATAGTTGATGGAGTCAAGCTGCAGCACCTCCGACTTCGAAAGGCCTTCTAAAAGTGCTCAGAGACCTTTTCAAGCCAAGGTCTGGCACCTGCAAGTAATCTTTGCTGCAGTAAATGATGTCTTGTTAGACCTGCAGCAGTGAGGAGGCCACCCACAAGTCAACCCGCCAGGTTTACCTGGCATGGTTCAGGAGTTGTGTGGAGCACGCCAAAATGCTGGGAAATTCACGAGGGCCTCTCAAAATAGGCTTAGATTGGCAAAGGTAGTCTGGAGGACAAGCTCATGGAATGCATTCGGGACAGTTTCCTAGAACAATACATCATGGAACCAACCAGGGAACAGGCTATTTTAGATCTTGTATTGTGTAATGAGACAGGGTTAATTAGCAATCTCATAGTAAAGGATCTTCTGGGGCAGAGTGATCATAATGTGATAGAATTTCACATTAATTTTGAGAGTGACTTGCCTAAGTCCAAAACTAGGGTCTTAAACTTAAATAAAGCCAATTACATAGGTATGAGGGGTGAGTTGGCTAAGGTAGATTGGAAAAGTAGATTAAAAGGTATGGCGGTAGATAAGCAGTGGCTAGCATTTAAATAAATATTTCATAATTCTCAACAAAAATACATTCCATTGAGAAACAAAAACTCCACGGGAAAAGTGATCCAACCGTGGCTAACTAAAGAAGTTAAGAATAGCATTAGATTGAAAGAAGAAGCTTATAATGTTGCGAAGAATAGTAGTAAGCCTGAGGATTGGGAGAGTTTCAGAAACCAGCAAAGGATGACCAAAAAATTGATAAAAAGGGAAAAAATAGAATATGAGAGAAAACTAGCAAGAAATATAAAAGCAGATTGTAAGAGCTTCTACAAGCATGTAAAAAGGAAGAGAGTAGCAAAAGTAAACGTTGGTCCCTTAGAGGCTGAGACAGGAGAAATTATTGTGGGGAATAAGCAAATGGCAGAAACGTTAAACAAATATTTTTTATCTGTCTTCACAGTAGAAGACACAAAAAGCATACCAAAAATGGTGGGGAACCAAGGGTCTAATGAGGGTGAGGATGTTAACGTAATTAATATAAGTAGAGAAAAAGTACTAGAGAAACTAATGGGACTAAAAGCCGACAAATCACCTGAACCTGACGGCCTACATCCTCGGGTTCTAAAAGAGGTGACAAAAGAGATAGTGGATGTATTGGTTTTGATCTTCCAAAATTCCCTAGATTCTAAAACGGTCCCAGTGGATTGGAGGTCACAAATGTAACACCGCTATTCAAGAAAGGAGGGAGAGAGAAAACAGGGAACTACAGGCCAGTTAGCCTGACATTAGTCATCGGGAAAATGCTGGAATCTGTTGTTAAGGAAGTGGTATCAGGGTACTTAGAAAATCATAACATGATTAGGCAGAGTCAACATGGTTTTATGAAAGGGATATTGTGTTTGACAAATTTATTAGAGTTTTTTGAGGATGTAACTAGCAGGGTAGATAAAGGGGACCCAGTGGATGTAGTGTATTTGGATTTCCAAAAGGCATTCGATAAGGTGCCACATAAAAGGTTATTACACAAGATTAGGGCTCATGGCATTGGGGGTAATATAGTAACATGGATAGAGGATTGGTTAACGGAAAGAAAACAGAGAGTAGGGATAAACGGATCTTTTTCAGGTTGGCAGGTTGTAACTAGTGGGGTGCCGCAAGGATCAGTGTTGGGGCCTCAGCTATTTACAATCTATATTAATGACCTAGATGAAGGGACCGAGTGTAATGTATCCAAGTTTGCTGATGATACAAAGCTAGGTGGGACAGTAAGCTGTGAGGAGAACACAAAGAGTCTGCAAAGGGATATAGATAGACTAAGTGAGTGGGTGTAAGGTGGCAGATGGAGTATAATGTAGTGAAATGTGAGGTTATTCACTTTGGTAGGAAGAATAGAAAAACAGAATCTTTTTTAAATGGTGAGAAACTTTCAAATGTTGGTGTTCAGAGAGATTTGGGCGTCCTCGTGTAGAATGGGCCGATACTCACTGGAGTTTAGAAGAATGAGAGGTGATATCATTGAAACATACAAGATTCTGAAGGGGATTGACAGGGTAAATGCTGAGAGGTTGTTTCCCCTGGCTGGAGTGTCTAGAACTAGGGGGCATAGTCTCAGAATAAGGGGTAGGCCATTTAAGACCGAGATGAGGAGGAATTTCTTCACTCAGAGGGTTGTGAATCTTTGGAATTCTCTGCCCTAGAGGGCTGTGAATGCTGAATCTTTGAGTATCTTCAAGGCTGATATAGATAGATTTTTATCTCTAGGGAAATCAAGGGATATGGAGATCGGGCGGGAAAATGGAGTTGAGGTCGATGATCAGCCATGATCTTATTGAATGGCGGAGCAGGCTCGAGGGGTCATATGGCCTACTCCTGCTCTTATTTCTTATGTTCTTATATTATGGTCACTATTGCCTAGATGTTCCTCTACTTTTACTTCTCTTATCTGCTCTGGTTCATTCGCCATTACTCAATCCAGCAGCAAATCCTCCCTTGCCGGGCTTCTTACATACTGGGTTAGAAAGGAGTCCTGTACACATTGTAGGAACTGCATTTTCTTATCCTCTTTACCTACCTCCTCTGGGCAGTTAATTTCGGGGTAGATGAAATCCCCCATGATTATTATTCAATGGGGGAGAAATTGAGTCGCGCCCCCTTTGGGGCGCTAACTTTGCCGGGGCGCTACATTTAGCACCCTGGAAAGATTAGCGCCCCCGCGGCCGAAATTGAGTGGTAGCGCCCCAAGAGGGAAGCGGGGCGCTACTGGAAGCGCACCGCCTCCCTCTTGGGGCGCTGTGAGGGAATATGGCGCCGTGGTATTGCAGGCCTTCCTCCCCTTCTTAAAGGGGAGGGGCCTTGCGCAGCCCGACCCAGGGCCCAGCTGGGCCACCGGGGTTCGGAGTGCCGGCAAAAGAGCCCAGCACTCAAGAGAAGTGCCGGGCTCATTGAGCGCAGCCAGCAGTCCACGGGGGGGCGGTTCAGCAGGCCGGGGACGGGAGCGGAGGCAGGTGCTGGCAGGCGGCCAGCTACAAAAATGGCCGCCCGACACCTCGCCTTTAAATAGCGCCGCCCCGGCCGCTGGTAGGCCCCCCGACCCTGTCGGACATAGGGGGAAAAATTCAGTTTTTGAACCACGCATTCTGAGAGAGAGAGAGAGACTTCTGGAGAGATTCAACACTGTGTGAAGGAGTTTTGGGTACTGAGCAGCACTTTGCAGGTTCATTTTGATTTGCCCTTCCTTGTATCGATTTAGAAGAGACTATGGGGGCTGCACTCTGAGCTCTTTCCCTGGTTCTCTCCATTGTTCTTTCCAGCAGATTTGATGTACAGGTCTCTCCAGGCCGAGATTCAAGGCTGCAATGAGCAGGATGTGGATGGAAAGCAAGATCAACCCTCCCCTTTAAGAACTGGCCGGCGCCATTGTGTCTGTGTTCCATTGCTGACTGACATCACATGAGCTTCGCCAGCGCTCTGAGTTAGCGCCTCGCTCCTCGGCCTTTGCGCCTTAAGACAGATGTGTAGCGCCTGATTTAGCGCTCTAATCACCTCCAGGGGTGAAAAAAGTCAAGTTTGCAGTCGGAGGCGATAATTAGCGCCAGGCGCTAATTTTTGCGCCCGGACGATAATTGCGCCCCAAATATGGCGATACTGAATTTCTCCCCCATAGTGTCCGGGGGTAAGTCAGGGGGCGCTACCGAAGATCGCAGCCGGGGCGCGAATGGGGCGCTGCGCACGGCGGTGACATCATCGCTGGCGGCGCAGCACCACGGGGCGCTAATGGTTAGCGCCGCCGCTAACCTCCCACTGAATTTCACGGAAGGTGTTGGCGGCGCCGCGCCCGGGCGCTAGTTGCTTTGCGCCCCATTAGCGCCCCCTGTTTTTTTACTCATTTCCCTAATTTGTTTGCATATTTCTTCCTCTACCTCCCTTCCACTATAAGGTGGTCTGCAGACTACCCCTATTAGTGTGATTGATTCTTTATTATCTTTTATATCTATCCAGATATGACCAGAAGTGGCCATCTGGCCCATCAAAGCCCACTGTGCTAGCACTCAAACTCTAACCCTCCCCTTTGAGTATTCAGCTGTGTTTTGAATGTGTCTTTGCCACGAACACCCTAACCCAACAGATAGTTCCAAACATTCTCCAAATGTAATTAACAAAATCCTAAATTATCTTTGTTTTAAATGTACTTTCCATTAATTTAAACATACCTACAAACATATGAAAATGAGACAGGAAAACACAAGCTTGTCCACGGATCCAATCCCATTCAGTCACGCTGGGGCTGCACACGGTGATCCCCAACTCCCCCCCCCCCGCCCCCGCCGGTGATCCCGAACCCCCCCTCCCCCCCACCACCGTGATCCCCCCCTCCCCCCCCCACCGTGATCCCCCCCTCCCCCCCCACCGTGATACCCCCTCCCCCCCGTGATCCCCCCTCCCCCCCACCGTGATCCCCAACTCCCCCCCCACCGTGATCCCCCCCTTCCCCCCCGTGATCCCCCCTCCCCCCCCGTGATCCCCCCCTCCCCCCCACCGTGATCCCCAACTCCCCCCCCACCGTGATCCCCCCTCCCCCCCCCACCGTGATCCCCCCTCCCCCCCCACCGTGATCCCCCCCCCACCGTGATCCCCCCTCCCCCCCCGTGATCCCCCCCTCCACCCCCACCGTGATCTCCCCCTCCCCCCCACCGTGATCCCCAACCCCCCCCCGTGATCCCCCCTCCCCCCCCCACCGTGATCCCCCCTCCCCCCCACCGTGATCCCCCCTCCCCCCCCACCATGATCCCCAACCCCCCCCGTGATCCCCAACCCTCCCCCTGTGATCCCCCCCTCCCCCCCCACCGTGATCCCCCCTCCCCCCCCACCGTGATCCCCAACCCCCCCCGTGATCCCCCTCCCCCCCACCGTGATCCACAACCCCCCCCCCGTGATCCCCCCTCCCCCCCCACCGTGATCCCCAACCCCCCCCCCCCCCCCCCACCGTGATCCCCCCCCTCACACCCCCCACCGTGATCTGAATGTCTCTCTGAACCCCCTCCAATAACCGACTATCCTTTTTGAAATAGAGAGACCAAAACTGCACGCAGTACTCCAGCTGTGGACTCACCAGGGCTAAATACAGTTTTAAAATGACCTCTCTGGATTTATATGTGATTTCCCTCGCTATACATCCCATATTCTGTCTGCTTTAACAGCCTGGGAACATTGTGCTGATGGTTTTAGTGACCTGTCCACTAAAACCCAAGATCTCTCTCCTGCTCCCATACCTCCAGTACATTCCCATTTAGCACATAAACCACATCAACCTTCCCTCTGCCAAAACTCATAGCCTTACCTTTCCCTGTATTAAACTGCATTTATATTTCACCACCCACTCATTAAATTTGTCAGGATCCTTTTGAATTTGTGCATATATCATTTGCCTCTGCTCCCAATTTGGTATCATCTACAAATTTGGGCACTTTGGAAACAATTGCTTCCTCTAAATCATTTATAAACATTTTTAACAACAGCGGCCCCAACACTGAACCTTGTGGCACTCAACGGGTAGCTGGCTACCAACCAGATATCTGCTCATGCATTACTACTCTTTGTCGACCAACCATTTGCCAACCCATTTTAATGCATTTCCATCTATCCCCTAGGCTTGGACTTTATGCAGGGCAGTTATTATTATATGTATAACACCTGCGACAGTGTCAAATGTCTTCCTGAATCCAGGTCGACAAAATCTATTGTCTCTCCCCTATCTATCAGGTCTGTCATCTCCTCAAAACAATCTAATAAGTTAGTCAAGCATCACTCCTAAAACCATGCTGGCTGTCTCAGATTAGCTCATGCCCCTCAAGATGCACCCTTATAACACTTTCAAGCACTTTCCCAACAGTGGAAGTAAGACTTACAGGTCTATAATTTGATGGTTCATCCCTCGCCCTTTTCCGAAGATGGGAGTCACATTTTCCAATCAAAGGAACATTAGAAACAGGAGTAGGCTCACAATAAGATCGTGGCTAATCTGTACCTCAATTCCATTTACCCGCCTTTGTTTCATATCCCTCGATACCCTCACCCAACAAAAATCGATCGATCTCAGTCTTGAAAATTTCAATTGACCCCCAGCATCCACATCCTTTTGGGGAGAGAGTTTCGGATTTCCACTTCCCTTTGTGTGGAAAAAGTGCTTCCTGGTTTCACTCCTAAATGAGAAGTCGCACAACACCAGGTTATAGTCCAACAGTTTTATTTAAAATTACGAGCTTTCGGAGCGCTGCTCCTTCTTCAGGTACAAGTACAGTGAGGGAACACAAATCGATTACACAGTATATATACACAGAGAGCAATTTGTCTGCAGAGATACAATCTGTTAGGAAGGCATTACATCAAAGACACCTCAGAGACACTCCTAAATGGCCTAGCTCTAATTTTAAGATTGTGCCCCCTTGTTCTGGACTCCCCCCACCAGAGGAAATAGTTTCTCTCTATCTACCCTATCGAATCCTTTAATCGTTTTAATCACCTTGATTATTAGATCACTGCTCAACCTTCTAAACTCAAGGAAATACAAGCCAGGTTTATCCTCAGAATTTAACCCTTTAAGCACTGGTATTCTGGTAAATCTGCACTGCACCCCCTCCAAGGCTAATATATCCTTCCTGAGGTGCGAGGCCCAGAACTGAACATAGTTATTCCAGATGGGGTCTGACCAGAGCTCTGTACAACTGAAGCATCACTTCCTCCCCTTTGTATTCCAGCCCCCTGAGAAAAAGGCCAACATTCAATTAGCCTTTTTGATTACTTTCTGTACCTGTGCTTTTAGTGATTTGTGTACACTGACCCCTAAACGGCCAGACAGCTGACCGGTGACATTCAAGTGAAATCTGACGAGCCTCCGACTCGCTCTGTGTGGGATTGCTGTCCACTCCCACTGGGAGTTAAAATCAGCCCTATATTTCAGGTTCGACTGAGTGTGGCTTTGTGTTGGAAGAGTGGAGAGTGGCCAATGTAATCCCATTTATACAAAGGGAGACTGAGATAATCCGGCTAATTACAGGACAGTGAGATTAACATCTGTGGGAGGGGAAACCTTAAGAGTCTTTAATTAAAGAGGAAATTACCACATATCTAGATAAAGAGAAAATAGTTAGAAATAGTCAGGACAGAGTTCAAAAGGGACAATTGTGCTTGACAAACTTCATAGAATTCTTTGAGGAGGTAACAGACATGGTAGAAAAGTAGTGGATGTAGTGAACATTGTAGGTTTTTTTTAACTCTCTCTTTACTCTTTCGGGTAATCCAGAGGTAAGATCAACCACCACTTTAAACTTTTCTAATAATTGGTTTTATTGACATTAAAGTTTTACAGGTAGAAATGCTTACAACTTAGTCAGTAGTACAACTCGAAACTCAAAATGGTCAAATGCTTCTGCTTCAGGAGCCTCCATCACCATCCTTGGGTATGTCCTGTCCCACTGGCAGGACAGACCCACCAGGGGTGGCGGCACATTGGTATACAGTCGGGAAGGTGTGGCCCTGGGAGTCCTCAACATTGACTCCGGACCCCATGAAGTCTCATGGCTTCAGGTCAAGCATGGGCAAGGAAACCTCCTGCTGATTACCACCTACCGCCCTCCCTCAGCTGATGCATCAGTACTCTGCCATGTTGAACACCACTTGGAAGAAGCACTGAGAGTAGCAAGGGTGGGATGTATTCTGGGTGGGGGACTTCAATGTCCA
Source organism: Squalus acanthias (assembly GCA_030390025.1). NCBI lineage: Eukaryota > Metazoa > Chordata > Chondrichthyes > Squaliformes > Squalidae > Squalus > Squalus acanthias. The sequence continues at coordinate 641,058 of CM059435.1, read as the reverse complement.
TCACCAAGAGTGGCTCGGTAGCACCACTACTGACCGAGCTGGCTGAGTCCTGAACGACATAACTGGCAGTCTGGGCCTGCGACAGGTGGTGAGAGAACCAACACGAGGGAAAAACCTATTTGACTTCGTCCTCACCAATCTATCTGTCGCAGATGCATCTGTCCATGACAGCATTGGTAGCAGTGACCAGCGCACAGTCATTGTGGAGACGAAGTCCCGTCTTCACATTGAGGACACCCTCCATTGTGTTTTGTGGCACTACCACCGTGCTAAATGGGATAGATTCAGAACATGTCTAGCAGCTCAAAACTGGGCGTCCATGAGGTGCTATGGGCCACCAGCAGCAGCAGAATTGTATTCCACCACAATCTGTAACCTCATGGCCCGGCATATCCCTCACTCTACCATTACCATCAAGCCAGGGGACCAACCCTGGTTCAATAAGGAGTGTAGAAGAGCATGTCGGGAGCAGCACCAGGCGTACCTAAAAATGAGGTGCCAACCTGGGGAAGCTGCAACACAGGACTACATGCATGCTAAAAAGCGGAAGCAGCATGCTCCAGACAGGGCTCAAACAACGGATCAGATCAAAGCTCTGCAGTCCTGCCACATCCAGTCGTGAATGCCGGTGGACCATTGAACAACTAACGGGAGGAGGAGGCGCCATGAATATCCCCATCCTCAATGATGGTGGAGCCCAGCACGTGAGTGCAAAAGTCAAGGCTGAAGCGTTTGCAACCATCTTCAGCCAGAAGTGCCGAGTGGATGATCCATATCGGCCTACTCCCAAGGTCCCCACCATCGCAGAAGCCAGTCTTCAGCCAATTCGATTCACTCCACGTGATATCAAGAAACGGCTGAGCACACTGGATACAGCAAAGGCTATGGGCCCCGACAACATCCCGGTTATCGTGCTGAAGACTTGTGCTCCAGAACTAGCCGCGCCTCTAGCCAAGCTGTTCCAGTACAGCTACAACACTGGCATCTATCCGACAATGTGGAAAACTGCCCAGGTATGTCCTGGCCACAAAAAGCAGGACAAATCCAACCCGGCCAATTACCGCTCCGTAAGTCTACTCTCAATCATCAGCAAAGTGATGGAAGGGGTCATCGACAGTGCTATCAAGAGGCACTTACTCACCAATAACCTGCTCACTGATCCTCAGTTTGGGTTCCGCCAAGACCACTTGGCTCCCGACCTCATTACAGCCTTGGTCCAAACATGGACAAAGGAGCTGAATTCCAGAGGTGAGATGAGAGTGACTGCCCTTGACATCAAGGCAGCATTTGACCCGAGTGTGGCACCAAGGAGCCCTAGTAAAATTGAAGTCAATGGGAATCAGGGGGAAAATGCTCCACTGGCTGGAGTCATACCTAGCACAAAGGAAGATGGTTGTGGTGATTGAAGGTCAATCATCACAGCCCCAGGACATCGCTGCAGGAGTTCCTCAGGGCAGTGTCCTAGGCCCAACCATCTTCAGCTGCTTCATCAATGACCTTCCCTCCAACATAAGGTCAGAAATGGGGATGTTCGCTGATGACTGCACAGTGTTCGGCGCCATTCACAACTCCTCAGATAATGAAGCAGTCCATGCCTGCATTCAACAAGACCTGGACGACGCTCAGGCTTGGGCTGATAAGTGGCAGGTAACATTCACGCCACAGAAGTGCCAGGCAATGACTATCTCCAACAAGCGAGAGTCTAACCACCTCCCCTTGACATTCAATGGCATTACCATCGCCAAATCTCCCACCATCAACATCCTGGGGGTCACCATTGACCAGAAACTTAACTGGACCAGCCACATAAATACTGTGGCAACAAGAGCAGGTCAGAGGCTAGGTATTCTGCGGCGAGTGTCTCACCTCCTGACTCCCCAAAGCCTTTCCACCAAGGCACAAGTAAGGAGTGTGATGGAATACTCTCCACTTGCCTGGATGAGTGCAGCTGCAACAACACTCAAGAAGCTCGACACCATCCAGGACAAAGCAGCCCGTTTGATTGGCACCCCATCTACGACCTTAAACATTCACTCCCTCCACCACCGGCGTACCGTGGCTGCAGTGTGTACCATCTACAAGATGCACTGCAGCAACTTGCCAAGGCTTCTTCGGCAGCACCTCCCAAACCCGCGACCGCTTCCATCTCTTAGGACAAGGGCAGTAGGCGCATGGGAACACCACCACCTCCAAGTTCCCCTCCAGGTCACACACCATCCTGACTTAGAAGTATATCGCCGTTCCTTCATCGTCACTGGGTCAAAATCCTGGAACTCCCTCCCTAACAGCACTGTGGGAGTACCTTCACCACACGGACTGCAGCGGTTCAAGAAGGCAGCTCACCACCACCTTCTCAAGGGCAGCTAGGGATGGGCAATAAATGCTGGCCTTGCCAGCGACGCCCAGATCCCATAAGTGAATAAAGGAGACTGAGGGGTTAATTTTCCGTTGACATCGTTCTTGGTGTCTGCCTGTGGTCTAACTTTTATACCGTTCTCGCTGGCAAAACAAATGTTCTTATGTAAGTTGCTGGTAGCTTTCTATTTTTCTCTCTGATGTAAAAGCAGTTTGCTGATGTGTATGACAGTTCCTCAGTTCCCCTTTGAAGGCCTAGCTAGGCTGCTGTCTTATCTTTAACCTCGAGCTTTATCTCCACAAATGTGCATTGCCTCAGTCAGACTTCAGAAGTAGTAAGATAGCAAAATACTGCGGATGCTGGAAATCCGAAATAACAACAGAAAACGCTGGAAAAACTCAGCAGGCCAGGCAGCATCCGTGGAGAGAGAAAGAGAGTTAACGTTTCAGGTCGATGACCTTTCATCAGAACTGCTTGTTATTTCAGAAGTAGTAACACTGTTCGAACACGATGCCATGCCATCTTGTGACGGTTCTGTGTTCTATCCTTTGTTGATATTTTTAACCAAATTCTGCTCTTTTGCAACCAATCAGGGTTTCTAGCCCATCCTTTTAGTTTTCTTAAAAACTAATATTAAACATCCATATTGACAAGTCCAAAATCCTTCAACATGGACTTTAGGAAAGCCTTTGACAAGGTCCCACACAGAAGATTACTAGTGAAGATTAAGGGGTTTGGAATTAGGAAGAGGACAGCAAACTGGATTAAAAATGGGTTAGAAGAGAGGAAACGGATAGTTGGAGTTTCGGGCAGTTTCTTAGAGTGGTTGGAAGTAGGCAGTGGTGTCCCACAGGGTTTAGTTCTGGGGCCACTTCTGTTCACTGTAGATCAATATACACAATGGTGGTGTTGAAATTTGCAGATGATACCAAAATAGGAGGTAGAGTTAATTCTTTAGAAGACGAAAGGAAGCTACAATAGGCTATTGATAAGATGGGGGAATGGGCTAAAAAGTGGCCGATGGAATTCAATGTTAGTAAGTGTGAGGTGATGCATTTTGATAAAAATAAGAACAGCAGTAATGATACTGTGAATGAAAGTAGGCTTGGTGCTGCGGAGCGGAGGGATTTGGGGGACAGGTTACTGTGAATGGGAGCAGGCTCGGGGCTGGAGAGCAGAGGGATTTGGGGGACAGGTTCACAGGACATTAAAGGCAGCACCTCAGGTTGATAAGGCTATAAAAATGCTAATAAAATTCTAGATTTTATCACCAGTTGTATAGAATATAAAAGCTAAGAGGTAATGATGTGTACAACCTTAACAAGACCTCAGTTAGATACTGTGTGCAGTATTGGGTCCACTCTATAGGAAGGAGATTGAGGCTTTAGAGAGTGTACAGTGCAGATTCACTAGGATGCTGCCAGTTGGTTAGAACAACACAGATTATGGGAGCAATATAATAGAGTAGTGGTGAACGCTTGTTTTTCAGACTGGAGGGAAGTATACAGTGGTGTTCCCAGGGGTCGGTATTAGGACCACTGCTCTTTTTGATATATATTAATGACCTCGACTTGGGTGTACAGGGCATGGAATAATAGAATAGCACAGCACAGAAGGAGGCCATTTGGCCCATCGAGTCTGCGCTGGCTCTTTTGAAGAGCAATCCAGTTAGTCCAACACTCCGCTCTTTCCCCATATCTCTGCAATTTTTTCTCCTTCAAGTATTTATCCAATTCTCTCTTAAAATCTACTATTGAATCTGTATCCACCACCGTATCAGGCAGTGCATTCCAAATCCTAACCCCACACTGTGTAAAAAAAACAATTTCCTCATGTCGTCTCTGGTTCTTTTGCCAATCACCTTAAATCTGTGCCCTCTGGTTATCGACCCTTTAGCCATTGAAAACAGTTTTGGGGAAAAATTCGGTGGTGCCCCCTTTGGGGCGCTAGCTCCCCGAAAAAGTTAGCGCCCCTGTGCCGTAAATTCAGTGGTAGCGCCCCAAGCAGGAGGCGGGGCGCTACTGGAAGCTCTGCACCTCCTTCCTGGGGCGTACCAGTGAATATCGCGGTGCTACGTGCAACTGCGCCACGCGCGTCGGCACGTAGCGCCACAGTATTGCAGGCCTCCCTCCCCTGGTTAAAGGGGAGGGGCCTAGCACTGCGCGCACCGGAGCCCTGCTGAACCACCGGGGAGCGGGGTGCCGGGAAAGCAGCTCGGCACTCAAGGAGTGCCAGGCTGAGCGATCGCGGCCGGCACCCTGAATATAAGAGGGGAAGGGGGCAGGTGCTGGCAGGCGGCCAGGAAAAAAATGGCCGCCTGATACCTGCCCCTTTAAATACCGATGCCATGACTGCAAAAACATCACCCTGACCCTGTTGGACATATCGTCCGACGATAGGTCAGGGGGCGCAGCCGAAGATTGCGGCTGGGGCACGAGCGAGGCGCTGCGCATGGCGATGACGTCATCGCCGGAGGTACAGCGGCGCGGGGCGCTACCGGCTACCACCGCTACTAACTTCCCACTGAATTTCGCGTATTCCCTCATCCCTGGAACCATTCTATTGAATCTCTTCTGTACCCTCCAAAGCCTTCATGTCCTTCTTAAAGTGCGGTGCCCAGAATTTGACACAGTACTCCAGCTGGGGCCGAACTAGTGTTTTATATAGGTTTAGAATAACTTCCTGCCTTTTGTACTGTATGCCTCTATATTTATAGAGCCCAGGATCCCATATGCTTTATTAACTGCTTTGTTAACCTGTCCTGCCACCTTCAAAGATTTGTGCACAAACACCCCCAGGTTTCTCTGTTTGTGCACCCCCTTTAAAATTGTACCATTTAGTATGTATGTATTTAGTAGTAAAATACAGATCATGCCTTCTACAGACAGATATTACTGAAAATAATCTATTGAATAATTGCACATCCAAATCAAACAAATCATCAGTAAGTGTCTATAACACAGAAAGATGTGGTTGGATTGCTGTCTATTAATATAGAAAGGTGTGGGTTGAATTAGTAAATGTCTATTGACACACTACAGGTATTGGATGGATTAGTGAGTCCATATTGACATCTAGATGTGTGATTTGAATTAGTGATTGTGTATTTTCGATGGGTCTTGAAACTTTGTTTTAAAAGCAATACTTTGGAGAGAATAGAAACACATGAATGTAAGAAATAGGAGCAGGAGTAGGCCATTCGGTCCTTCGAGCCTGCTCCACCATTCAATGAGATCATGGCTGATCTTCTGCCTCAACTCCATTCACCGGCCCTATTGCCATATCCCTTGATGCCTTTACTAGTCAGAAATCTATCGACTTCTGTTTTGAATATACCCAATGACTGAGCCTCCACAGCTCTCTGGGGTAGAGAATCTCAAAGATTCACCACCCTCTGTGTGAAGAAATTTCTTCTCATCTCAGTCCTGAATGGCCTACCCTTTATCCTGAGGCTGTGGCCCCTGGTTCTAGACTCCCCAGCCAAGGGAAACATTCTCCCAGCATCCACCCTATCAAGCCCTGTAATAATGTTGTATGCTTCAATGAGATCCCCTCTCATTCTTCTGAATTCAAGAGAATACAGGCCTAGTTTACTCAATCTCTTCTCATACGACAGTCCCGCCATCCCAGGAATCAATCTCGTGAACCTTCGTTGCACTCCCTCTGTGGCAAATATATCCTTCCTTAGGTAAGGAGACCAACATTGTACACAGTACTCCAGGTGTGGTCTCACCAAGGCCCTATATAATTGGAGTAAGAGTTCTTTACTCCTGTACTCAAATCCTCTTGTAATGAAGGCCAGCATACCATTTGCCTTCCTAATGGCTTGCTGCACCTGCACATTCACTTTCAGTGACTCATGTACATGGACACCCAGGTCCCTTTGAGCATCTGCATTCCCCAATCTTTCACCATTTAGGAAATACTCTGCCTTTCTGTTTTTTCTACCAAAGTGGATAACTTCACATTTATCCACATTATATTCCATCTGCCATGTTCTCGCCCACTCACTGAGCCTGTCGAGATCCCCTTGAAGCCTCTTCGCAACTGACACTGCCACCTAGCTTTGTGTCGTCAGCAAATTTGGAAATGTTTCATTTAGTCCCCTCATCCAAATATTGATAAAGATTGTGAATAGCTGGGGCCCAAGCACCGATCCTTGCGGTACCCCACTAGTCACAGCCTGCCAACCTGAAAAAGACCCGTTTATCCCTACTCTGTTTTCTGTCTGTTAACCAATTCTCAATCCATGCTGGTATATTACCCCCAATTCCATGTGTCCTAATTTTGTTCACCAACCTCTTGTGTGGGACCTTATCGAAGGCCTTCTGAAAATCCAAATACACCACATCTACCGATTCCCCTTTGTCTACTCCATTAGTTACATCCTCAAAGAACTCCAATAGGTTTGTCCAACAGGACTTCCCTTTCATAAATCCATGTTGATTCTGCCCAATCTTACTATTAGTTTCTAAGTGCCCAGTTATTGCATCCTTTAAAATGGATTCCAGCATTTTCCCAACTACTGATGTGAGGCTAACAGGTCTGTAGTTCCCTGCTTTCTATCTCCCTCCTTTCTTAAATAGCGGGGTTACATTTGCTATCCTCCAATCTGCAGGAACCATTCCAGAATCTATAGAATTTTGGAAGATGACAACCAATGCGTCCACTATCCCAATGGCCACCTCTTTCAAAACCCTAGGATGTAGGTCACCCGGTCCTTGAGATTTATCGACTTTTAGTCCCATTCATTTTGCTAGTACTGTTTTTTTACTAATAATAATTTCTTTAAGTTCTTCATTCTCGTCACACCCTTGGTTTTCTCGTATTTCTGGGAGATTTTTTGTGTCTTCCTCCGTGAAGACAGAAACAAAGTATTTATTTAATTTCTCTGCCATTTTCTCATTCCCCATCATAAATTCTCCCATCTCTTACTGTAAAGGACCTACATTTACATTCGCCAGTCTTTTCCTTTTCACATACCTATAGAAGCTTTTACAATCCGTTTTTATATTTTTTGCTAATTTGTGCTCATATTCCATTTTCTCTTTCTTTATCAATTTCTTGGTCCCCCTTTGCTGATTTCTGAAAAGACCCTAATCCTCAGGCTGACCGCATTTTCTGGCAACTTTGTAAGCTTCCTCCTTTGACTTAATACTAGCTTTAATTTCTTTTGTTAGCCATGGTTGGATCACTTTTCCTTTTGGGTTTTTATGCCCTAGAGGAATATATGATTGTTGCAAATTACACATTATTTCCTTGAATGTTAGCCATTGTATGTCCACCTTCATATCATTTAGTGTAGTCTCCCAATCTACCATGGCCAACTTGTCCCTCATACCCTTGTAGTTTCCTCTGTTTAGATTGAAGACCTTAGTTTCAGATAGAAACATAGAAGATAGGAGCAGGAGTAGGCCATTCAGCCCCTCGAGCCTGCTCCGCCATTCAATGAGATCATGGCTGATCATCCAAATTCAGTACCCTGTCCCTGCCTTCTCTCCATATCCCTTGATCCCTTTAGTTTTAAGAAATATATCTAACTCCTTCTTGAATATATTTAATGAATTGGCCTCTACTGCCTTCTGTGGTAAAGAATTCCACAGGTTCACCGCTCTCTGGGTGAAGAAATTCCTCCTCATCTCAGTCCTAAATGGCTTACCCCTTATCCTTAGACTGTGACCCCTGGTTCTGGACTCCCCGGCCATCGGGAACATCCTTCCCGCATCTAGTCTGTCTAGTCCTGTTAGAATTTTATAAGTTTCAATGAGATCCCCTCTCATTCTTCTAAACTCCAGTGAGTATAAGCCCATTCGACCCAATCTCTCCTCATACGCCATTCCTGCCATCCCGGGTATCAGCCTGGTGAATATTCACTGCACTCCCTCCATGGCAAGAACATCCTTCCTCAGATAAGGCGGCCAAAACTGCACACAATACTCAAGATGTGGTCTCACCAAGACCCTGTACAACTGCAGCAAGACATCCTTGTTCCTGTACTCGAACCCTTTCGCTACGAAGGCCAACATACCATTTGCCTTCTTAACCGCCTGCTGCACCTGCATGCTTACCTTCAGCGATTGGTGCACAAGGACACCCAGGTCTCGTTGCACTTCCCCTTCTCCCAATCTATTGCCATTCAGATAATAATCTGCCTTCCTGTTTTTGCCACCAAAGTGGATAACCTCGCATTTATCCACATTATATTACATCTGCCATGCTTCTGCCCAATCCCCCAACCTGTCCAAATCATACTGGAGTTTCTCGGCATCCTCCTCCCGGCACACACTCCCACCCAGCTTTGTGTCGTCTGCAAACTTGGAGATATTACATCCAATTCCATCGTCCAGATCATTAATATATATTGTGAATAGCTGGGGTCCTAGGACCGATCCCTGCGGTACCCCACTAGTCACCGCCTGCCACTCGGAAAAAGACCCATTTATTCCAACTCTTTGCTTTCTGTCTGCCAACCAGTTCTCTATCCAAGTCAATACCTTGCCCCCAATCCCATGTGCCTTAACTTTACACGCTAATCTCTTATGCGGGACCTTATCGAAAGCCTTCTGAAAGTCCAAATACACCCCATCCACTGGTTCTCCCTTATCCATTTTACCAGTTACATTCTCAAAAAATTCCAGTAGACTAGTCAAGCACGATTTGCCTTTTGTAAATCTATGTTGACTTTGTCCGATCCTGTCACTGTTTTCCAAGTGCTCTGCTATTACATCTTTTATAATGGACTCTAGCATTTTCCCCACTACCGATGTCAGGCTTACTGGTCTATAATTCCCCGTTTTCTCTCTACCACCTTTTTTGAATAGTGGGGTAACATTAGCTACCCTCCAATCCATGGGTACTGTTCCAGAGTCTATAGAATTTTGGAAGATGACCAGCAATGCATCTACTATTTCTAGGGCCACTTCCTTAAGTACCCTAGGATGTAGTTTATCAGGCCCTGGGGATTTATCGGCCTTCAATCCCGTCAATTTCCTAACACTATTTCCCTACAAATACTGATTTCTTTCAGTTCCTCCTTCTCATTAGACCCTATGTTCCCCGACAACTCTGGGAGGTTATTTGTGTCCTCCTTTGTGAAGACAGAACCAAAGTATGTATTTAATTGGTCTGCCATTTCTTTGTTTCCCATTATAAATTCCCCTGATTCTGACTGCAAGGGACCTACGCTTGACTTCACCAATCTTTTTCTCTTCACATATCTATAAAAGCTTTTACAGTCAGTTTTTATGTTCCTCGCAAGCTTACTCTCATACTCTATTTTCCCCCTCTTAATTAATCCCTTTGTCCTTCTTTGCTGAATCCTATACTGCTCCCAATCCTCAGGTTTTCTGCTTTTTCTGGCCAATTTATATGTCCTTTCCTTGGATCTTATGCTATCCCTAATTTCTTTTGTTAGCCACGGTTGAGCCACCTTTTTTGTTTTATTTTTATGCCAAACTGGGATGAACAAATTCTGTAGTTCATTCATGCGATCTTTGAATGCTTGCCATTCCCTCTCCGCCGGCAAACCTTTGAGTGACATTCCCCAATCAATCCTACCCAACTCGCGCCTAATACCATCGTAGTTTCCTTTATTTAAATTCAGGACCCTAGTCTCTGAGTCAACTACTTCACTCTCCATCTTAATGAAGAATTCGATCATATTATAATCGCTCCGACCCAAGGGGCCTCGCACAACAAGATTGCTAATTAATCCTTTCTCATTACATAATACCCAGTCTAAGATGGCCTGATCTCTAGTTGGTTCCTCGACATATTGGTCCAGGAAAGCATCCCGTATACACTCCAGGAATTCCTCCTCCACAGTATTGTTACTAATTTGGTTAGCCCAATCTATATGTAGATTAAAGTCGCCCATGATAACTGCTGTGCTCTTATTGCACGCTTCTCTAATTTCCCTTTTAATGCCATCCCCAACCTCCGTATTACTGTTTGGGGGTCTATCCACCACTCCCACTAGCGTTTTCAGCCCCTTGGTATTTCTCAGTTCTACCCATACAGATTCCACAAAATCAGAGCTAATATCCTTCCATACAATTGTGTTAATCCCCTCTTTAACCAGCAATGCTACCCCACCTCCTTTTCCTTTTTGCCTATCTTTCCTGAATATTGAATACCCCTGTATGTTGAGTTCCCAGCCTTGGTCACCCTGGAGCCATGTTTCCGTAATCCCAATCATATCATATTCGTTTACCTCTATTTGCGCAGCTAATTGATCCACCTTATTACGAATGCTCCTCGCATTAAGACACAAAGCCTTCAGGCTTGTTTTTTTAACGCTCTTAGACCTTTTAGAATTTTATTTTTTTTACTGTGGCCACGTTTGATTTAAACCCTTGATTTCTCTGACTGACACCTTTGGTTTTTTTCCTTCCTGACTTTTGCTTCTATTCTTGTTTCCCTTTCCTCTGTCTCCCTGCTCAGGTTCCCAACCCCCTGCCATTTTAGTTTAAACCCTCCCCAGAGCACTAGCAAACACAGGCTGGGAGGAAAAAGTGTGGAAGAGCTATAGTGATAGGGGATTCAATTGTAAGGGGAATAGATAGGCGTTTCTGCGGCCGCAATCGAGACTCCAGGATGATGTGTTGCCTCCCTGGTGCAAGGGTCAAGGACGTCTCAGAGCGGCTATAGAACATTTTGGAGGGGGAGGGCGAGCAGCCAGTTGTCGTGGTGCACATAAGCATCAACGATATAGGTAAAAAACGGGATGAGGTCCTAAAAGCAGAATATAGGGAGTTAGGAGGTAAATTAAAAAAGAGGACCTCAAAGGTAGTAATCTCAGGATTGCTACCAGTGCCACGTGCTAGTCAGAGTAGAAATAGGAGGATATTTCAAATGAATACGTGGCTAGAGGAATGGTGCAAGCGGGAGGGATTCAAATTCCTTGGACATTGGAACCGGTTCTGGGGGAGGTGGGACCAGTACAAACGCGACAGTCTGCACCTGGGCAGGGCCGGGACCGATGTTCTAGGGGGAGTGTTTGCTAGTGCTGTTGGGGAGGGTTTAAACTAAAGTGGCAGGGGGTTGGGAACCTGAGCAGGGAGACAGAGGAAAGCGAAACAAGGATAAAAGCAAAAGACAGGAAGGAGAAAAACAAAAGTAGAAGGCAAAGAATTCAACGGTTTAAATCAAACATGGTCACAGTAAATAATAATTCATATAGATCTGAGAGCGTTAAAAAAACAAGCCTGAAGGCTTTGGGGTAAAAATTCAGTTGGTTGCGCCTCCCGTTAGCGCCTTAAATGGGCGCTAATGGGGCATTAAGGCGCTAACGCCCGGGCGCAGCGCTGTTTGCGCCGCTCGAGAACTTAACTTGAGATTGTGCGGCGGCGCTAAAACTTACCGCTGCGACCACCTGCGCGCGCAGATTGTGACGTCAGTCCGTGGTGCAACGCCCTTGGGGCGCCCCGGAGCGGAAATTGAGTGGCGCCCCCTGCCTTACCGCCTGGCGCTTCCAACGACCGGAAGACTGGAACGTTATCAATCGGTCTGGGGCTGGGGGGGGCGCTATTTAAAGGGGGCCTCTTCCTGTCTTTTTCTGTGGTCGACATTTATGCACCACTCGTTCTGAGAGAGAGAGAGAGATTCGGAGAGAGAGAGAGAGAGACTTCTACATTGACTCAACGCTTTGTGAGGTAGTTTTGCCTAGTTCATCCTAACTTTGCTGCTACTTTCGTTGCTGTACCTCATTACTTTTCTGGCAAAGAGAAGATGGGGGCTGCAATGATTGGGGGCGTCGTCCTGCTCCAGCTCAATCGGAGCAGAGTGAGACGCAGACAGAGAGTGGCAATGATGGCCAGACGGAGGAGGCCCATCAGGCGCATGTACAGGAGAGCTTACCCTCCCAGGGTATATCGTGAACAGCTCTCCTACATCCACATGTCCGAGGAGCTGTGTTTGCGAAGGCTGCGATTCAGCAAGGAGGTGGTCACTGAGCTCTGCCACCTGCTGCAGCCAGATCTGCAGCCTCAGCTGAGGTCCAGGACGTCTCTGTCGGTGGCAGTGAAGGTCACAGTGGCCTTGAACTTCTACGCCACTGGCTCATTCCAAGCTGCTGTTGGGGACCTCGCCAATATCTCCCAGTTTGCGGTGCATCGCTGCATCCGGCAGGTCACCAATGCCCTCTTCACAAGGAGACGAGACTTCATCTCCTTCCCTATGACCCCAGACAAGCAGCATGACCGTGCTATGGGCTTTGCGAGGGTAGCGGGCTTCCCCATGGTGCAGGGCGCCATTGACTGCACGCATGTGGCTTTGCGTGCTCCGCGAGAGAATGCAGAGGAGTTCCGGAACAGAAAGGGGTTCCATTCCTTGAATGTGCAGTTGGTCTGTGACCACAGACAGGTGATTCTCGCTGTCAATGCCCACTATCCGGGCAGCTGCCACGATGCTTTCATCCTGCGCCAGAGTACTGTGGCAGAAATTTTCGAGGCACCGCATCAGCCAGTCGGTTGGCTTCTGGGGGACAAGGGGTACGCATTGAGCACCTGGCTGATGACACCGCTCCGTGCGCCAAACACCCCTGCTGAGCTGCGGTACCAGGAAAGCCAACAAGCAACGAGGAACATTATTGAGCGCACAATCGGCGTGCTCAAACAACGATTCCGCTGTCTGGACCATTCCGGAGGAGCCCTGCAGTACTCGCCTGAGCAAGTTTCCAAATTCGTAGTGGTGTGCTGCATGTTGCACAACATGGCAATCCTCAGGACGCAGCCAATGCCACCAGGCCTTGCAGCACCACAAGAGGAGGAGGAGGAAGAGGAGGAACAGGCCGAGGACGATGATCAGCAGCAGCACCAAGGCAGGAGGGCGGCCCACAATGGTCAAACTGCAAGGGCCGTCCGTCAACGACTAATAGCAAGCCGCTTCTAGGGCCCCTGCCAGTGCTACAAACACGAATCAACCCAGCACGCAACCCCTAAGCCGGCCAAGGCACCAATAATTCCAACCACCAGCCATGTATATTTTGAATACAGAAACTTATTTATTGTACAAACTCTGTGTGTGTCAATTCCTCATGACAAACTCATAGAAATAAACACAAAAAAACAGTCAATAACATAACTGGTTCTCACAACCTGGAGATAATGTCCAAAACACTAAACAAAAGTTGGGCCATGAACCTCGGCCTTTAATAAAAAAATGACCAGCATTTTGGCACACCTCCTACTTTTTGCCCTTCGAGGGTGATCTCCTTCCCTTGCGCACTTCCCCCCTTCTAACCCTACTGCTCCTCCGTAATGGGACCTCAGTGGCTGCAGCAAGGCTGGTGGAAGGCTGCTGCTTGTCAGACCCTGACACTGCAGATGCCCCTGAAGGCCGGCCTCGACCACTTCTGGGCCTGGAGGGCCCGGCTGCAGACTGCACCAACTCTGCATGGGCGGCAGCAGTCTGTCCTACAGGCGGTGGCAAGTGCAGTGGAGAAGTGACAGTGTTGGCAGCAGGAATGCTGTCATCGTGAGAGAGGACAGCAACTCCCTGCTCGCCCGACACACTGGCACTCCCACGGGGCAGCACTTCAGCATCCGGAGCAATTTGCCTGAGAACAGATTGCTGGCCTGCTGCGGCGCGGTGACAGCCCCGGGGACATGTGCACGAACCATCGAGGATGGCAGCAGTCAGTGCTCGCGTGGCCTCAATCTGAGTCTGCATGAGAGCAGGCTCAGATGGGTTCCTGGCAGCCAGTGACTGAATTGCAGCAGTAAGCTTTAGTGTGGCATCCGCCTGTGCTACAGCGAAGTGCTCCACACTCCTTGCCAGTGCCTCAATGCATTCGGGCACCCTTCCCACTGCACCCATGAGCTCAGTGTGCATGACCACCGCCTGGCTGTTCATTTCTGCAATCATCCGCTCCTCCTCTGCGTCCATTGCATTAGGAGTGTCTGGCATACTCTCCCTCTGGGGAGAAGGCTCCCGTTCTTCCCTCCCCCCCCCATGGCGTTGCTGCAGCCCGCTGGGTCCTGGAACTTCACCATCATCAGCCCCTTCCCCCCTGCTCCCCTCCGGGGAAGGCGTGTTCCCAGTGTGGCCATGGGCTTCCTCGGGAGAGGGTGGCACTGATGCTCCGGCTTCCTCTTCCTCCTCAGCTGCAGCATCACTCCCAGTGGCAGCTTCAGGGACCATCTCCTCAGCTGGTGAATCACCATCTGAAAGCAGGGAGGTACAAGAGTGGCTTTAGCGTGAGGACAGGGTGGCAGTAAGGGAGGAATAAGTGCAGCGAGTTAGCAAGTTGGATTGAAAGTGTCAAAGGCTGGTATTGTGAGGGACAAGTGGAAGGACAGAGGACAAAAAGGTGATGACCTTACCATTGCTGTCCACAACGGGGTCGGCGTCTCCAGTGGCGACGGGACCGATCACCCGGCTTGCCACAATCCTGTGGACGCGCTCCTCCAGATCGCTGAGGGGTTGCAGCTGAAGCCGCCCTCCACCCGTCCGTTGCTGCTGTCTCCGATTATGAGCCAGCTTAGCCTGCAAGAAAAAGGACAGCATCTGAGTCAATATGCAGCCATGGTCTTGCCTGATGTGCCTCCCATAGGTGAATAGCCCTTACAATATGCAGCCATGGTCTTGCCTGATGTGCCTCCCATAGGTGAATAGCCCTTACTGTATGCAAAGTGTGGAATGTGTGTGTGTGTTTCATGAAAGGGCCATAGGTGTTGGATGAGTGTTGTGCATTGGGGTTTTAAGACCCTCTGGCCATAGAGTGAGGTTGAGATGGAGGGATGGAGAGGTATTGAGAAAAAGCCACTCACCCTGACGACCCGAGTGAGGTCGTTGAACTTTTTGCGGCACTGGACATGGGTCCTGGGCACCATGCTCCTGGAGGAGACGCTCTGAGCCACCTCCCTCCACACTCTTCTGAACTCGCGTGGCAAAGGCCTCCTGCCACTCTCTGGGAACAGCATGCATCGTCTGCGCTCCACTGCGTCAACCAGAGCATCCAAGGCCCGCTCGGTGAAGCGATGAGCGCGTTCTCTCACCCTCTCCATTCTTGGCAGCAAAATGGATTACAGGTCTCTCCAGGCTGAGATTCAAGGCTGCAATGAGCAGGGTGTGGCTGGGGAGCAAGTGGCCCCCCCCGCTTTAAGAAGTGTCCGGCGCCAGTGTGTCTGTGTTACCGCGCTAACTGGCAGCAGCTGCGCTGCGCTCGTGCGCTGAGTTAGCGCCTCACTCCTAGGCCTTTGCGCCTTAAGAGAGGTGTGCAGCGCCTAATTTAGCGCTCCACTCACCTCCCGGGGCGGTAAAAGTGAAGTTTCCTGTCAGTGCCGATAATTAGCGCCAGGCGCTAATATTTGCGCGCGGACGATATTTGCGCCCCAAATGGGGCGCGACCTAATTTCTACCCCTTTGTGTCTTAATGCAAGGAGCATTCGGAACAAGGTGGATGAATTAGCTGCGCAAATAGAGGTAAATGAATACGATTTGATTGGGATTACAGAAACATGGCTCCAGGGTGACCAAGGCTGGGAACTCAACATACAGGGTTATTCAATATTTAGGAAAGATAGGCAAAAAAGAAAGGGAGGTGGGGTAGCATTGCTGGTTAAAGAGGGGATTAACACAATTGAAAGGAAGGATATTAGCTCTGATGATGCGGAATCTGTATGGGTAGAACTGAGAAATAACAAGGGGCAGAAAACGTTAGTGGGAGTGGTATATAGACCTCCAAACAGTAATACGGAGGTTGGGGACGGCATTAAAAGGGAAATTAGAGAAGCATGCAGTAAGGGCACAGCAGTCATCATGGGTGACTTTAATTTACATATAGATTGGGCTAACCAAATTAGTAAAAATACTGTGGAGGAGGAATTCCTAGAATGTTTACGGGATGGTTTTCTGGAACAATATGTCGAGGAACCAACCAGAGATCAGGCCATCTTAGACTGGGTATTATGTAACGAGAAAGGATTAATTAGCAATCTTGTTGTACGAGGCCCCTTGGGTCAGAGTGATCATAATATGATAGAATTCTTCATGAGGATGGAGAGTGAAGTCGTTGAATCAGAGACTAGGGTCCTGAATTTAAATAAAGGAAACTACGATGGTATGAGGCGCGAATTGGGTAGGATTGATTGGGGAATGTCACTCAAGGGGTTGACGGTGGATAGGCAATGGCAAACATTCAAAGACTGCATGGATGAACTACAGAATTTGTTCATCCCAGTGTGGCATAAGAATAAAACAAAAAGGGTGACCCAACCGTGGCTAACAAGGGAAATTAGGGATAGCATAAGATCCAAGGAGAGGGCATATAAATTGGCCAGAAAAAGCAGTAGCCCTGAGGATTGGGAGCAGTTTAGGATTCAACAAAGGAGGACAAATGGATTAATTAAGAAGGGGAAAATAGAATATGAAAGTAAGCTTGCTGGGAACATAAAAACTGACTGTAAGAGCTTTTATAGATATGTGAAGAGAAAAAGATTAGTGAAATCAAGTGTAGGTCCCTTGCAGTCAGAAGCGGGGGAAGTTATAATGGGGAACAAAGAAATGGCAGACCAATTAAATGCATATTTTGGTTCTGTCTTCACAAAGGAGGACACAAATAACCTCCCAGAGATGTTGGAGAACATACGGTCTGATGAAAGGGAGGAACTGAAAGAAATCAGTATTTGCAGGGAAATAGTGTTAGGGAAATTGACGGGATTGAAGGCCGATAAATCCCCAGGGCCTGATAATCTACATCCTAGGGTACTTAAGGAAGTGGCCCTAGAAATAGTAGATGCATTGCTGATCATCTTCCAACATTCGATGGAATCTGGAACTGTACCCATGGATTGGAGGGTAGCCAATGTTACCCCACTATTCAAAAAGGGTGGTAGAGAGAAAGCGGGGAATTACAGACCGGTAAGCCTGACATCGGTATTGGGGAAAATGCTAGAGTCCATTATAAAGGATGTAATAGCTGAGCACTTGAAAAACAGTGACAGGATCGGACAAAGTCAACATGGATTTACAAAAGGTAAATCGTGCTTGACTAATCTACTGGAATTTTTTGAGGATGTAACTGGGAAAATAGATAAGGGAGAAGCAGTAGATGTGGTGTATTTGGACTTTCAAAAGGCTTTCGATAAGGTCCCGCATAAGAGATTAGCGTGTAAAGTTAAGGCACATGGGATTGGGACAAGGTATTGACTTGGATAGAGAACTGGTTGGCGGACAGAAAGCACAGAGTAAGAATTAATGGGTCTTTTTCCGAGTGGCAGGCAGTGACTAGTGGGGTACCGCAGGGATCGGTCCTTGGACCCCAGCTATTCACAATATACATTAATGATCTAGATAAGGGAACTAAATGTAATATCTCCAAGTTTGCAGATGACACAAAGCTGGGTGGGAGTGTGTGCTGCGAGGAGGATACCGAGAAACTCCAGGATGATTTGGACAGGTTGGGTGAGTGGGCAGAAGCGTGGCAGATGCAATATAACGTGGATAAATGCGAGGTTATCCACTTTGGTGTCAAAAACAGAAAGGCAGACTATTATCTGAATGGCAATAGATTGGGAGAAGGGGAAGTGCAACGAGACCTAGGTGTCCTTGTGCACCAGTCGCTGAAAGTAAGCATGCAGGTGCAGCAGGCGGTGAAGAAGGCAAATGGTATGTTGGCCTTCATAGCGAAAGGGTTTGAGTATAGGAACAGGGATGTCCTGCTGCAGTTGTACAGGGCCTTGGTGAGACCACACCTTGAGTACTGTGTGCAGTTTTGGTCGCCTTATCTGAGGAAGGATGTTCTTGCCATGGAAGGAGTTCAGCGAAGATTCACAAGGCTGATACCTGGGATGGCAGGAATGACATATGAGGAGAGATTGGGTCGATTGGGCTTATACTCGCTGGAGTATAGAAGAATGAGAGGGGATCTCATCGAAACATATAAAATTCTGACTAGATGCAGGAAGAATGTTCCTGATGGTCGGAGAGTCCAGATCCAGGGGTCATAATCTAAGGATAACGGGTAAGCCATTTAGGACAGAAATGAGGAAGAATTTCTTCACCCAGAGAGTGGTGAACCTGTGGAATTCTCTGCCACAGAAGGTAGTTGAGGCCAAGTCATTAAATATATTCAAGAATGAGTTAGATATATTTCTTAAAGCTAAAGGTATCAAGGGATATGGGGAGAAGGCAGGTACAGGGTACTGAGTTTGGATGATCAGCCATGATCTCATTGAATGGCGGAGCAGGCTCGAGGGGCCGAATGGCCTACTCCTGCTCCTATCTTCTATGTTTCTATGTTTCCCCCAAGGACATCGGTCCCGGTCCTGCCCAGGTGCAAACCGTCCGATTTGTACTGGTCCCACCTCCCCCAGAACCGGTTCCAATGTCCCAGGAATTTGAATCCCTCCCCCTTGCACCATTCCTCTAGCCACGTATTCATCTGAAATATCCTTCTATTTCTACTCTGACTAGCACGTGGCACTGGTAGCAATCCTGAGATTACTACCTTTTGAGGTCCTATTTTTTAATTTATCTCCTAACTCCCTATATTCAGCTTTTAGGACTTCATCCCGTTTTTTACCTATATCGTTGGTACCTATATGCACCACGACAACTGGCTGTTCACCCTCCCCCTCCAGAATGCCCTGCAGCCGCTCTGAGACATCCTTGACCCTTGCACCAGGGAGGCAACATACCATCCTGGAGTCTCATTTGCGGCCGCAGAAACGCCTATCGATTCCCCTTACAATAGAATCCCCTATCACTATAGCTCTCCCGCTCTTTTTCCTCCCGTATGTGCAGCAGAACCACCCCTGGTGCCAGGAAGTTGGCTGCTGCTGCCTTCCCCTGATAAGCCATCCCCCTCAACAGTATCCAAAGCGGTATATCTGTTTGAGAGGGGGATGTCCACAGGGGACTCCTGCACTACCTGCCTGCGCCTACTACTCTGCCTGGTGGTCACCCATTCTCTTTCTGCCTGTGCAGCCTTTACCTGCGGTGTGACCAACTGGTTAAACGTGCTATCCACGAGGTCCTCAGCATCGCGAATGCTCCAGTATGTATCCATTCGCAGCTCCAGCGCCACAATGCGGTCTGCCAGTAGCTGCAGCTGGATACACTTCCCGCACACATGGTCGTCAGGGACACAGGAAGTGTCCCCGATTTCCCACATAGCGCAGGAGGAGCATGCCACAGGGCCGAGCTGTGCTGCCATGACTTACCCTTTAATTAATTGAACTTAAATTATATCAAATCAATCCCACCAATTATACTATAATTAAATGATATAGGGCCCTTGTTTACCAACTGTCCCCGCTACACCGCAGAGACCCTAGAAACTATAAACCAAAAAATTTAAGTTTGGAAAATGGAGAAAAAGAGAAATACTCACCAACCAATCACTTACCTGCTTTCCGGTGACGTCACACTTTGATTATTTTTTACTTCTCTCTCTCCCGCTCTCGGATTGGACTACATGACTCTCAGACTTAATATAAAATTCAATCATGTTATGGTCGCTTGTCCCTAAAGGCCCCTTTACCACAAGATTATTGATTAGCCCTTTCTCATTTCACAGTACCAGATCCAGAATAGCCTGTTCCCTGGTTGGTTCCTCCACATACTGATCCAGGAAACCATCTCGCATGCATTCCAAGAATTCGTCCTCTACACCATTAGTGGTAATTTGATTTGCCCAGTCAATATGTAGATTAAAGTCCCCCATGATTACCGTATTGCCCTTGTTTCATGCACTTCTAAACTCTTAATTGATACTGTGCCCTACTGTTTGGTGGCCTATACACAACTCCCACCAATGTTTTCCGCCCTTTGCTGTTTCTTAGCTCCATCCAAACTGATTCCAGTTCTACATCACGATCTGCCTAGCCAAGATCTTTTATCTCTACCGTACCGATCTCATCCCTTATTAACAGCGCTACGCCACCTCCTTTTCCTTTTTGTCTGTCCTTCCTAAATGTTGAGTACCCTGGAACATTCAGTTCCCAGCTTTGGTTACCCTGCAACCATGTCTCTGTAATGGCAATTACATCATACCCATTTACTTCTATTAGTGCCATTAATTCATCCACCTTGTTGCGAATGCTACGTGCATTTAGATAAAGTGCCTTCAACTTTGCCTGTTTAATATTTTTCTGCTCTTTGACCCTCTTTACTGTTGGCCTTTGTTTCTGCTCCCTACTAGTTTTGCTGACTACTTTTCTAACTTGCACTTCCAGCTTTGTTTCTCTCTGTTCTGGGCCCACACTTAGGTTCCCAGCCCCCTGACAAACTAGTTTAAATCCTTCCCAACAGCACTAGCAAACCCCCCTGCGAGGATATTGGTCCAGGTTCTGATGTGAATATTCCTAACTGAATCTCATAGGAAATGTCATAGGTCAGGTGCTAACTAATACCCTCTCGGCAATGATTAGTGATCAATTAATTTATAGGCAGTTTGAAGCCGGCTTTGTGGGCTCTTTTGTTCCTGAGCTCCCCAGTCATACTGCTGAATAACAAATAGGCTGGTCTTTGAGGAGGAGATGTTTGGAGAAAAGTGGTTGGCTTGGCAGTGATCTGTGTTCACGTGCAGTGGGTTATAGAGCAAAGATCTAGGCTTACTGGAGGAATTCAATTCCAAACTCACGAACATTATTTCTGCTGCAGCCAGGAGACAGTACAGAGTTTTGCTACTCCAGTTTTCTGTGGCCAGCAGAAAGTCTGGCTGCTTGGCTATAAGGAAATGAGTTAACTATAATCATGAAATAACAACAGAAAACGCTGGAAAAACTCAGCAGGCCAGGCAGCATCCGTGGAGAGAGAAAGAGAGTTGACGTTTCAGGTCGATGACCTTTCATCATGGGTAGTTGCATAGCTTCTGAACCAGAATAATTACTTGTTTTTTGAACTACCTTTGCTACTTGTTTATGGAATGAAGTCAAATGAAACAGTTCAATTTTCAGGACAACTGAGATTGGTTCTAGGATGGCTTTGCTGTAAGATGACCTCCCTTTCTTGTATCTCAATAAACCTGCTTTTGTTTTATCCAAATTTGTCAAGTACTGCACCGAAATCTGGCTGTGTAATGAGGAGTCAGATCCTATCCCGAGAGTATTGGGCTCGGAGGCTGAGATACTGTGAGCCTGTGTGGTTGTAAAGAGAGCGAGCTGATTGGATTAGTGAGCATGTATTGATGTCACAGGGAGGTGCAAACTAGATTAGTAACAGTGTATTTACAAAGAGCATATTGGCCCAAAAATTCGGCCGTTCTCGGGTGAGTACTCAGTGCGTACTCAACCGTATTCATTCCCGAAGTGCCGGTTTCCTGCATGCACTGCGCATGCGCGGGAAACCGGCACTTCCGGTATGGCGAAGGGGGCGGTTCCTAGGTGAACCGTGTGCGCGCTAGAGGCTGCGCGCACGCAGCACACTTAGGTTTTTTTTCAGGTTTCAACGCGAGGGTAAGTATGGAAGAAACTACGCTAGTAAAAAGGAGGCGTCAGACCCCTTTTGAACAAGGTAAGTGGTTAATTAAGTATAATTTTAAATTTTTTTCAACAGGTTTATCTTTTTTAGAGACTTTAAAGAAAGGTAAGTTTATTTTTATAACTTTTAAAAAGTATTTTAATTTTTTCAAAAATTTAAATTTTTGTTTAAAGTGGTTAATTTATTTAACTATAGTTATTTTATTAGTGTGATGGTTTTTAAAAAAATTTATTTGAGGTTTAGCTGTTCTTTTGGGGCCGATTTCAATTCACAGATTTGACAGGTCTCCTGTCAAATCTATGAATGAAAGATGGTCTGCTGCCATTGGCTCTCCATGGCCCACATGATCCCAGGGGTCGCATCGCACTAACTGCGCCCCTGGGACACGCAAGCACTGCGCGCTGGCACTAGGGAGAGGCCCAGGACCCGAAGTTCCTGCGGGGGCAAACAAGAACGGCAGACGCGGTAGGTGATATCGCACGCGATCCTTACCCCCGCGGCAAGCCTCCGAATCGAATTTCTAGGCCAATGTTTCCTGTTGAAAAGTCAGCTTCAATCATGTTTATTACATGATAACAATTCACAGTTACAAATCAAACAGTATTTACTCGGTGTTTCTCATACAGCACTGCTCAGCCTCCTCAGAATGGCTAGTCTTCCACCTGGACTTAACTTTTATCTGAGTTGGAAAAAAATAAGAACATAATGGGCCAGAAATTCGGCTCCCTGGCTTCCCGCGGGTGCAAGGATCGCGAGCGCACCTACCTACCGCGCCTGCCATTGACCTCTGGGCCCACGGGGACTTCAGCTCCTTGGCCTCCTGCAGCTGCCAGCGCGCAGTGCTTGTGTATCCCAGGGGCGTAGTTAGTGCGATGCGTCCCTTGGGATCACGTGGGCCATGGAGAGCCAATGGCAGCAGACCATCTTTCATTCATAGATTTGACAGGAAGACCTGTCAAATCTATGAATTGAAATCGGCCCCAAAACAACACCTAAACTTCAAATAAATTTATTTAAAAACCATCACATTTTTAAAATAACTATAAGTTAAATAAATTAACTACTTTAAACAAAAATTAAAATAGTTTTTAACAGTGCTAAAAATAAACTTACCTTTCTTTAAAGTATCTAAAAAAGCTAAACCTGTTGAAATTTTTTTTCAATTGTAATTAATTAACCACTTACCTTGTTAAAAACGGGTCTTGCGCCTCCTTTTTTAAAAGCGCAGCTTCTTCCATACTTACCTTCCCAGAGAAACCTGAAAAAAAAACAAAGTTCGCTGCGTGCGCGCAGCCTCTCCCGCGCACGCGGTTCACCTCTGAACCCCTCCCTTCAGGGGAACGGAAGTTCCGGTTTCCCGCGCATGCGCAGTGCATGCAGGAAACCGGCACTTCAGGTGGCCTTACGGGTGAGTACACAGCGCGTACTCACCCGGCAAGTGCCTCATTTCTGGCCCAATAACTGGAAAATACCATTAGGTAGACCAAGTCATTTTTATAGATCAAACAGTCCGAAGGTTGTGGGTTCAAGTCCCACTCCAGAGACTTGAGCACAAAAATCTAGGCTGACACTCCAGTGCAGTACTGAGGGAGTGCTGCACTGTTGGAGGTGCCGTCTTTTGGATGAGACGTTAAACCGAGGCCCCCGTCTGCCCTCTCAGGTGGCCGTAAAAGATCCCATGACACTATGTCAAAGAAGAGCAGGGGAGTTCTCCCCGGTGTCCTGGCCAATATTTATCCCTCAACCAACATTATTAAAACAGATTATCTGGTCATTATCACATTGTTGTTTGTGGGAGCTTGCTGTGTGCAAATTGGCTGCCGCGTTTCCTACATTACAACAGTGACTACACTTCAAAAGTACTTCATTGGCTGTAAAGCGATTTGGGATGTTCGGTGGTCTTCTTTCTCTCTCCAGAAACACATCTAACTGTCTCTTGAACCCATTTATGCTGCCTGCTTACATGTTATTTCCTGGTATCTTATTGCAGAACTCTGTTAAACTCTGGGTGAAAACGTGCTGATTGACTTCCCTTTTTACTCCTAATTTATAAATTGTGACACCTGGAATTTGATCCGTTCAACATAGTGAACAACTTACCTGGAGTAATCTTGTCCATTCCCACTTTCCAGTGATCTTTACAAAAAGTGCCATCATTCGCACTACTCCACCCCCCCGCCCCCCCCGCCCCCAGGCATAATTTCAAAGTTTGCAGATGCCACGAAACTCAGAAATGTAGTAAGCAATGAGGAGGATAGTAGCAGACTTCAAGAGGACATAGACAGACTTGTGAAATGGGCAGACACATGGCAGATTAAATTTAATGCAGAGAAGTGTAGGAAGAACGAGGAGAGGCAATATAAACTAAATGGTACAATTTTAAAGGGGGTGCCTTCTTCTTCTTGGGCAGTCCCTCGGAACCGAGGATGACTTGCTTCCACATTAAAAATGAGTTCTCAGGTGACTGATGAGCCCAATGCGGGACCTACAGTCTCTGTCACAGGTGGGGCAGATGGTGGTTGAAGGGGTGGGTGGGTGGGGTGCTTGGGTTGATGTACGCTCCTTCTGGTTTCCGCTTGCTCCCAGCGAAGAGACTCGAGGTGTTCGGCGCCTTCCCGGATGCTTCTCCTTCACTTTGTGCGGTCTTGGGCCAGGGATTCCCAGGTGTCAGTGGGGATGTTGCACTTTTCAAGGAGGCTTTGAGGGTGTTCTTGAAGCGTTTTCTCTGCCCGCCTGGGGCTCTCTCGCCGTGTCGGAGCTCCGAGTAGAGCGCTTGTTTTGGGAGTCTCGTATCGGGCATGCGGACAATGTGACCCGTCCATCGGAGCTGATCGAGCGTGGTCAAAGCTTCGATGCTGGGGATGTTGGCCTGAGCGAGAACACTGATGTTGGTGCACCTATCCTGCCAATGGATTTGCAGGATCTTGCGGAGGCAACGTTGGAGGTACCTCTCCAGTGCTTTGAGGTGCCTGCTGTACATGGTCTATGTCTCTGAGGCATACAGCAGGGCGGGTATCACTGCTGCTCTGTAGACCATGAGCTTAGTGCCGGGTTTGAGGTCCTGGTCTTCAAACACTCTCTTCCTCAGGCAACCGAAGGCTGCACTGGCACACTGAAGGCGATGTTGGACTTCGTCATTGACGTCTGCCCTTGTTGACAGTAGGCTCCCGAGGTATGGAAAGCGGTCCACGTTGTCCAAGGCCTTGTCGTGGATTTTGATAATCGGGGGGCAGTACTGTGTGGCGGGGGGCAGGTTGGTAGAGGACCTTTGTCTTACGGATGTTTAGTGTAAGGCCCATGTTCTCGTACGCTTCGGTGAAGGTGTTGACGATGGTTTGGAATTCGACCTCCGAGTGAGCGCAGATGCAAGCGTCGTCTGCATACTGTAATTCGACAACAGAGGATGGGACAACCTTGGATCTGGACTGGAGGCGACGGAGATTGAACAGTTTCCCGTTTGTTCTGTAAATTAGCTCCACTCCAGCGGGGAGCTTACTGAGGGTGAGATGGAGCATTGCAGCAAGGAAGATTGAGAAGAGCGTTGGTGCGATGACACAGCCTTGCTTGACCCCAGTCCGTACATGAATTGGGTCTGTGGTGGAACCGTTGGTCAGGATCACGGCTTGCATGTCGTCGTGAAGCAGGCGGAGGATGGTGACAAACTTTTGAGGGCAGCCGGCTTTGAGGAGGACACTCCATAATCCCTCACGGTTGATGGTGTCGAAGGCCTTTGTGAGATCAAAGAAGGCCGTGTACAGCGGTTGGTGCTGTTCCCTGCATTTCTCTTGTAATTGACGCGTGGTGAAGACCAGCAGGAAGAGAGAGACCTGGGGGTGTACGTACACAAATCTTTGAAGGTGGCTGGACAGGTTGAGAAGGCTGTTAAAAAAGCATATGGGATCCTTGGCTTTATAAATAGAGGAATAGAGTACAAAAGAAAGGAAGTTATGTTAAACTTTTATATATCACTGGTTAGGCCGCAGCTGGAGTATTGTGTCTAATTCTGGGCACCGCACTTTAGGAAGGATGTCAAGGCCTTGGAGAGGGTGCAGAGGAGATTTACTGGAATGGTACCAGGGATGAGGGACTGGAGAAGCTAGGGTTGTTCTCTTCTTCCCCAACTCTCCCACTTGCCCTCCCATGAACATAGGAACCCAAGTAGGCCATTTATCCCCTCGAGCCTGTTCCGTGAGAGACCAGAGATCTCCTCATCTTCATCCTGTATCACTCCAACCCTCCCTCTCCTCTCCTCTCGTTCACTCTGTTTCCCTCAAAGAGGCTTTAAAAATTCAACTCAAAAAAATAAGTGAGGAAAGTCACACTGTGAACACAGGAACAGGAGGAGGCCATTCAGCCCCCTCGAGCCTGTTCCGCCATTCGATGAGATCATTGTTGATCTGTGATCTAACACCATATACCTGCCTTTGGCCCATATCGCTTAATACCATTGGTTAACAAAAAGCTATCAATCTCAGATTTAAAATTAACAATTGACCCAGCATCAATTGCCGTTTGCAGAAGAGAGTTCCAAACTTCTACCACCTTTTGTGTGCAGAAGTGTTTCCTAATTTCACTCCTGAAAGATCTGGCTCTAATTTTTAGACTATGCCCCCTAGTCCAAGAATCCCCAACCAGTGGAAATAGTTTCTCTCTATCTACCCTATCTGTTCCCCTAGCTGGTCCTCTCGTGCTGTGAGGAGAGTCACACTGTGAGTCTGTCCGCTCTCGCTGTGAGGAATCTCACACTGTGAGTCTGTCCTCTCTCGCTGTGAGGAATCTCACACTGTGAGTCTGTCCTCTCTCGCTGTGAGGAGAGTCACACTGAGTCTGTCCTCTCTCGCTGTGAGGAATCTCACACTGAGTCTGTCCTCTCTCGCTGTGAGGAGAGTCACACTGAGTCTGTCCTCTCTCGCTGTGAGGAGAGTCACACTGTGAGTCTGTCCTCTCTCGCTGTGAGGAATCTCACACTGAGTCTGTCCTCTCTCGCTGTGAGGAATCTCACACTGTGAGTCTGTCCTCTCTCGCTGTGAGGAATCTCACACTGAGTCTGTCCTCTCTCGCTGTGAGGAATCTCACACTGAGTCTGTCCTCTCTCGCTGTGAGGAGAGTCACACTGTGAGTCTGTCCGCTCTCGCTGTGAGGAATCTCACACTGTGAGTCTGTCCTCTCTCGCTGTGAGGAGAGTCACACTGTGAGTCTGTCCGCTCTCGCTGTGAGGAATCTCACACTGAGTCTGTCCTCTCTCGCTGTGAGGAATCTCACACTGTGAGTCTGTCCTCTCTCGCTGTGAGGAACCTCACACTGTGAGTCTGTCCTCTCTCGCTGTGAGGAATCTCACACTGTGAGTCTGTCCTCTCTCGCTGTGAGGAGAGTCACACTGAGTCTGTCCTCTCTCGCTGTGAGGAATCTCACACTGTGAGTCTGTCCTCTCTCGCTGTGAGGAATCTCACACTGTGAGTCTGTCCTCTCTCGCTGTGAGGAGAGTCACACTGAGTCTGTCCTCTCTCGCTGTGAGGAATCTCACACTGTGAGTCTGTCCTCTCTCGCTGTGAGGAACCTCACACTGTGAGTCTGTCCTCTCTCGCTGTGAGGAATCTCACACTGTGAGTCTGTCCTCTCTCGCTGTGAGGAATCTCACACTGTGAGTCTGTCCTCTCTCGCTGTGAGGAACCTCACACTGTGAGTCTGTCCTCTCTCGCTGTGAGGAGAGTCACACTGTGAGTCTGTCCTCTCTCGCTGTGAGGAATCTCACACTGTGAGTCTGTCCTCTCTCGCTGTGAGGAGAGTCACACTGAGTCTGTCCTCTCTCGCTGTGAGGAGAGTCACACTGTGAGTCTGTCGATCATTCTGACTTTGCCACTTACACTTCATCTCGAGTCATCTTTTGTTTCTGAACTTGTCCCATTACCATCTCCTGTGGCCTTGCACCATCATCCTTTTTGTCTCTTAGGGCTGGATTTTGATACTGGGGCGGGTTGGGGTCGTGTCATCCGCATTTCGTGTTATCCACCCGACTGCATTTGGATGTGGGAGATTGATGGAATTTTCACTTAATTGGGCAATTGAGTTCCAGCATGTCGGAACCCATGAACTAATTAGTGGTTTCAGTCTGAAAGTCGCCTCTGATGATGTCATCATTGCTGCTGCATTGCAGGTCAGGTCAGAGACAGCCTGGCTTTTGCTGTGAGTGGACCTGGATGCAAAATGAGCAGCAGCAGCAGCAGCAGAGAGAGAGAGAGAGAATGATTTTTTTTTGCATCCAGGTCCTCTCACAGCAAAGGCCAGGCAGTCTCTGAAGACATTCAATGCAGCAGCATCAGAGGCGACTTTCAGACCTAATACTACTACTACCTTCATCACATCTCCGTTGTAATAGTGGACCTGCAGCTGATAGTCAGCTATCCACTTGTGCTCCCGACAGGTTTCACTGGCGTGTTTCACATCAGGCGTACTTCACGTCGGAAAAGGGTTAAAATAGCTAAAACGTTTCAAAATGGCATTACAGAGCCAAATTTAGGGCTTGTTAAGGGCTTTAATGGCCTCTCCCGCCTCTTGGAGGCGGGACGGAGTCGGGAACACCGCACACAATTTTATCGAAATTGCGTGGAGGCGTGATCAGGTCCGCCCGCCACTTTTCACAATTTTAACCCCCCGCACGCCTCCAACCCGCCTCCACGGCCCTATGAAAATCCAGCCCTTAATCTCTCCTGCCTTCCATCCTATCACAGACCTTCCCTTTTGTTCTTTCCTCCCCTCCCCCCTTTCCCTGCCCCTACACTTGCTTAAACACCTGTTACATCTCCAACTTTTTCCCGTTCTGACAAAGGGTCATCGACCTGAAACTTTAACTCTGTTTCTCTCTCTACAGATGCTGCCTGACCTGCTGAGTATTTTCAGCATTTTCTATTTTTATTATAGATTTCCAGCATCCGCAGTATTTTGCTTTTCTGTTAGAATGGCAAATGTTTGACTCAAAAGATTTTATAGACAGGAAGTGCATGCAGATGTAAGACTTTCTGGTAGAAAGTTGAACAGGATAAGCTACAGGAGGATTTGGATATACTCGGGAACTGGGCTGACAAGTGGTAGATGAAATTCAATGTAGAGAAATGTAAAGTGGTTCACATTGGGATAAAAAAACAAGAAAGGTCTATTACTAAAATAGAAAAGAAATAATGTGCATGGAAAATGAAGGAGATCTGTGTGTCCTGGTTGATAATAAATTGAAGCTTTTGTAACAATGCTTGGAGGCAGTGACTAAAGCAAATCAGATGTTGGGATGTATTAAAAGGTCAGTATTGAGCTGAAATAGTGAGGTGATCCAGCCGCTTTATAAATCATTGGTGCAACTGCACTTAGAATACTGTGTACAGCAATGTTCCCTCTAATTATTTTCTAACGGGCTGCGCGGCTCATTCAAATTTC
This sequence comes from Squalus acanthias, assembly GCA_030390025.1. Taxonomy (NCBI): domain Eukaryota; kingdom Metazoa; phylum Chordata; class Chondrichthyes; order Squaliformes; family Squalidae; genus Squalus; species Squalus acanthias. The sequence continues at coordinate 611,852 of CM059435.1, read as the reverse complement.
CGCGCATGCATGGTTTTACCATTTAAAAGCCGGTGAGCGGCCTGCGTGGGACCTCCAGACCGGGAACATTGGTGTAGGGTTCTGGTCACCACAGTACAGAAAGGATATTGCAGCTATTGAAAGTATACAGAAGAGAGTAACCAGAGTGATTGCGGGAATGGAGGGATTAGATTATAAGGAGCGATTATGTAAATTGGACATATTCTCACTGGAAAAGAGAAGGTTGAGAGGTGATATAATTGCTGTTTTTAGGATTCTAAAGGGACCAGATAATGTAGACCATGACGAGCTGTTTCACCGTGTCCAGAACAGTGGAACCAGAGGACACGACCTGCTCTTGAAGGGGGGAAAATTCAAAACTAATCTGCAGGAACATTATTTCAGTGAGTGAGTGGTCAATCTATGGAACAGGATACCTAGGGAGATGGTGGAAGCAGTTAGTATTGATTCATTCAAAGGCAAATTAGATAGATTTCTGACACAAAATAATATTTTGGGATTCAGTATCTGAGTAATTGGAGACATGACGTGGGGTGAGTGCAGTGAGCTCGGGAGGAACAGGTTCCCAAAGCTCTTCACCACTGGGGGTTTTCCTCGCCTCATGTCTGGGTCTGTTGTAGACTCATTGATCGAGATTGATCGCTCTGATTGGTCAACAACTCCATTATCGTATCATGCGACTACCAGGATGGGAGAAGACGAGCTAGATGGACCTGAGTCTTTATTTGTCCAGCGGTTCCTATGTTCCTACATCTTAATAAGATATAAATAGACATTCATTTCTTAGAATAACTTAATTAGATGGACTGGATAAATATTGTCATTCCTGCTGTGGAAAGTAACAATGGTTTCCTTACTCTGTTCGCAGGTTTCACACACTCGACCAGAAAAGCACAATGTCAAAATGAGGCTGTCTTCAATGAGGTAAGACTCTAAACATTTAGTGTTGAGGCTTTTTCATCCATCACTGATGTTACCAACAAATTCCAGTGAAGCAATATTTATCTCAAGGGTACACTCCACCCAACAACCAACTATTCCATTACACTCAGTGATTGCGTGCTCCACAACTGCTTTGCCCTGGGCTGTCTTTGCTGGACAATAACAAAAATCTACAGCTTACAACCAACTTAGTGGGTGGAGGACACGGTAACACAATGGGTTAATGCTTTCTTCCTCCGGCATTAACCTGGCTGACAAGCTTCAAATGTAAGCTTAGACTGTCCGTATCGGCAGCATATTCCACCAGGGAGGGCATCACAGCTCAGCTTGATATCCCCAAAAATGCATTTCCCAGCCGAGTCCCCGGGTGGGGGATCAGGAGCCGAGTCCCCAGGTGGGGGATCAGGAGCCGAGTCCCCGGGTGGGGGATCAGGAGCCGAGTCCCCGGGTGGGGGATCAGGAGCCGAGTCCCCGGGTGGGGGATCAGGAGCCGAGTCCCCGGGTGGGGGATCAGGAGCCGAGTCCCCGGGTGGGGGATCAGGAGCCGAGTCCCCGGGTGGGGGATCAGGAGCCGAGTCCCCGGGTGGGGGATCAGGAGCCGAGTCCCCGGGTGGGGGATCAGGAGCCGAGTCCCCGGGTGGGGGATCAGGAGCCGAGTCCCCGGGTGGGGGATCAGGAGCCGAGTCCCCGGGTGGGGGATCAGGAGCCGAGTCCCCGGGTGGGGGATCAGGAGCCGAGTCCCCGGGTGGGGGATCAGGAGCCGAGTCCCCGGGTGGGGGATCAGGAGCCGAGTCCCCGGGTGGGGGATCAGGAGCCGAGTCCCCGGGTGGGGGATCAGGAGCCGAGTCCCCGGGTGGGGGATCAGGAGCCGAGTCCCCGGGTGGGGGATCAGGAGCCGAGTCCCCGGGTGGGGGATCAGGAGCCGAGTCCCCGGGTGGGGGATCAGGAGCCGAGTCCCCGGGTGGGGGATCAGGAGCCGAGTCCCCGGGTGGGGGATCAGGAGCCGAGTCCCCGGGTGGGGGATCAGGAGCCGAGTCCCCGGGTGGGGGATCAGGAGCCGAGTCCCCGGGTGGGGGATCAGGAGCCGAGTCCCCGGGTGGGGGATCAGGAGCCGAGTCCCGGGTGGGGGATCAGGAGCCGAGTCCCCGGGTGGGGGATCAGGAGCCGAGTCCCCGGGTGGGGGATCAGGAGCCGAGTCCCCGGGTGGGGGATCAGGAGCCGAGTCCCCGGGTGGGGGATCAGGAGCTGAGGTGAGTTGATGGTGAGTAGCAGCAGGTGATCAGGTAACTCGGTGCACATCAGGGGTTGAACCTGGCACTGTTCACAGTTCAGTGACATATCAGGCGGTACACTTAAGTTCTGAGCCATTGCTGCACCCCCTCAAAAGAAGAATAAATTCAAATAAACATCATGGGCCAAATGGGGGAGAGTTGTGGCGGGGGTGCGGAGTGATAACCCCAGCAAAAAATGTTTTATCTTAACCCATCTCTCTGCTAAAAAGCAGCTGGATTGTTCCTTCCCCTCCCCCACCAGACTGGGGTGCCGTTGCCATTGGGATGGAGTTAGTCAATTGACATTTTAATGATGTATTTAGTTAGGAGGAAGAATTCGGCCCATCCCTTCAGTTGGTGCAATGCTATTGTCAGTTCATCAGTGTGTAAATGGATAGGAATTCAGTGACTGCCTATCGTCATTAGTGAAACTAGGTGTGTTTGTGGTGAAAAGTGATTGATTTAACCCTTTACAGTACAGGTTCTCAACTCAGGTCCATGTAGAGCATTTGTGAACCTCTACATCGGACAAGGATACTGCCACCATCAAAAGAGTCACTCAGAACATGTATTATCCTCCTGCCATTGGACAGTGAGTGGACGTCACCTCTGACTTATGTTAAAGTCCAGATCTCACTGTTTGTCGGAGGTGAACTGAGTGTGGGCCGTTTCATCCCAGTCCCGAGTGGTCATGGGCCCAAACCTATCCCCTAATTTGGTGCTAGTTGGCTCTAAATGGACAATCTCATTCAGAACAACCACAAGGAATGCAGGTATGGATAATGGAGACAACGGGCCAGAAATTCGGGTCGGAGGCTTCCCACGGGTGCAAGCCCCCAACCTGCACTTACATAGCGCGCCTGCCGTTGTGCTGTGGGCCCGTGTGGGATTCCGATCCTGGGCCTCCTCCAGCTGCCGATGTGCAGTGCTTGCGTATCCCAGGGGCGTAGTTAGTTCGAAGCGTCCCCTGGGATCACGTGGGCCATGGAGAGCCAATCGGAGCAGGGAATCTCCATTCATAGATTTGACAGGAAGACCTGTCAAATCTATGAATAGAGATCGGCCCCAAAACCTAACTAAAACTTCAAATAAATTAAATTAAAAAAAAAAAATCACATTTTTAAAATAACTATAAATTACATAAATTAACTATTTTAAACAAAAATGTAAATTTTTGAAAAAATTAATTACAGTTTTTAACGGGGCTAAAAATAAATTTACCTTTCTTTAAAGTATTTAAAAAAGATAAACCTGTGGAAAAAATGTTTAAATTTCACTTAATTCACCACTTATCTTGTTAAAAGCAGGCCTTGCGCCTGCTTTTTCCCCGCACAGCTGCCAGGGACTTACCCACACGGGAAAAACTGAAAAAAATGCGGAAGTTCTATGCGTGCGCGCTGCCTCTCCGGCGCACGTGTTTGACTTCCGAACCCCTTCCTTCAAGGGAACGGAAGTTCTGGTTTCCAGCGCATGTGCGAAACGGGCACTTTCGTTGGGTCTACGGGTGAGGACACAGCGCGTACTCACCCGTGGAGACCCGAATTTCTGGCCCGAACGTTTGCCAAAGGCTACGGTCAACTATTGGGACACAATCACGGAAGCTTTACTCTGTAGCCAGCCAATCGATACCTGGTCTGGGAATGCTTGAAGGGTGCCTGATTAGGAAAGTGTTATACTTTCCAATGTTAACATCTCAAAACTTCACCAAAAGTATTTGGAAGTTTTTTTTCTCTTATCATTTTGGATTTGTGTACTTGCACATACCTTTAGAACACTCTACACCCCAACAGTTAATCAAACATGGGAGAGGCAATGAGAGCTTGATACGGGTGTGGTAGGGAAGGCTCAGCAAGTGAGTCATAACACAGAATGCACTGCAGAATTCATTCTGTAAATTAGCAGTGAGCCCGGAGCAGAATCTGCCCTGGAGTTTGGGGAGTTTTTCTGTTATGTTTGTGCAGTTGTTTACACTGGAGAATCTGCCCGCCTTCAGCAAAGTGGGTGGAGATCTCAGAATCTATTATTATCAGAGAGCCAAGTCACAAATATTACACAGCTTTGCAAAACTGGTGAAAAGTTCAGTGTCTGACTTGAAATATATATTTTAAAATGTCACAATTTCAGCTCAAAATCAGTCTTTCAGATGAGAAGTTAAACCGAGGCCTCGTCTGCCTGTTCAGGTGGATGTAAAAGATCCCACAGCGCTATTTGAAGAAGAGCAGGGGAGCTCTTCAGGTGTCATGACCAATATTTATCTCTTAACCAATATTCCAAAACAGATTAACTGATCAATATCTTATTTGCTGTTTGTGGGATCTTGCTGTGCACAAATTGGCTATATTTTTCTCTACATTGCAACAGTGACCGCACTTCAAAAGTAATTCACTGGCTATAAAGCGCTTTGGGATGTCCTGAGGTTGTGACAGGTGCTATAGAAATGCAAGTTCTTTCTTTCATGACTGTATTTGAGATCAGTGTCAGTGGCCACACTGCGTGGCAGCAGTGCTTTACCTTCAAACCAGTATATTGGGCCTTAGAAGATGTCATGTGATAAGGCTATTTACTTATTTTCCCAGATTCCTTCACTTCTCTCTTGAGGCTCCTGACTCACCCTCACTAACAGGTGCTGCGGGGGTGGCCCGTCTCGCTGATACCAGCTTCAGCTTGGAATATTTCATATCTGAGCCCAGACACTGAGTGGTTGTTTGAGCCTTGAAAAGGGGAGCATCAGTGGAGTCTGATCCTGTCCATACTGTGAACCAGGCAGGTTCACTGGATAGTGAGCACCAGCAGGGACCCTGGTCCTAACTCGCTCCGAGCCCAGGGTGCTGAAGCTCATCCAATTGCCATTCTAGTTGAGATCAGCTTGCTCAACAGAGACAGGGGCCGAGATTTTCCTTACCTCGGTGGGTCCGGTGGGGTCGGTGGCGGGTCGCAGCTCTGCTGCTAGCTCCATCCCGCTCTGGAAAATGAATTTCCGTTAATAGGGCTTGTTAAGCTCGCCCAGCGCGTTTCCCGGTCCAATTAGAGGAAGCGGGTCTGGTAATGTCATTCATGACGCGTCATCAGCCGGTTTCCTTAAAGGGACCATGGCCAACTTTTGACATTTGTGCTGTCAGTGTTCTACAGCATTGAAGTGCTGCAAACACTGACAAGCACTGCACAGAGGCAGAGGGCTGCACCCAGGCTCTCCCATGCCTCCCTCCATATGCTTATGGGGGGAGTCAGAGCACGCAGGGAGGTCCTTTTCCCTTCCGATGGGCAGAAGAGACTTCCCCAGGAGACCAACACTACCTGGTTGCACATTGCAGAAGAGGTCACAAGCAGGGATGTGGTCAGGAGGACCTGGGTACAGTGTCGCAAACGTTTCAATGATCTCATTAGATCAGGAAACGTTAGTACAAAGCCACACTCACCTACATCCTGCTGTGCCTCTCATCACATCCCCATCATTCTGCCTTCCCTACCCTACCCCTGCACATCCTTACTCACACCCACTTACCTTGCACCTCCACCCATCCCTCTCTATCTACATTATCACATCCCCATCTCACTAGCCACCCCTCACACTCACCCTCATCCTAGTGCAACCATACCAACTAACAACACACAAGGGTAGCCACTTGGGTGTTTTATCCAATGTTCATGTAAAGTTTCTGTTAATGTGCTGTCAAACATTGAAACCTTTATTTTCAACACTTTGCATTCTTGGACAGATTTGTGTGCACCTTTGGAACCGGCTTAGTGAGTTACAGTGAATGGTGAGACATAACGGTACCCCCCCCCCCAGCAATGGTGGTGCATGTGAAATGAATGGCTTGGACATTGTAGGAATGCTTTATGTTGTTGGTGTGGGGTGATGCCAACCTGGCATATCACGTGGCAGCCAGGGTGTACAGCGTCAAGTGATGTAAATCTGGCCATGGTGAGGCCATCCCTGGCCTCCCGGGCAGCAATGTGCTCGGGTGCTGATGCCCTGTGTCCTGTGCAGCATCAGGTGATTGCGGAGAAGGTTGGTGTTGTTGTTGGTGTTGCTGGTGTGCCTGGTGCTGCTGGTGTTGGGGCTGATTGTGGTCAGATTCTGAGGACCAAGGTGTGACAGTATAAAGGGCACCCATGCTGATGGAATAGATGGCAGTGTGAAGTAGAGATGACAGAAGCATTTTGTCACTGGTGAGAGAGTTCTTCCAATGAGATGAAAGTGGAAAGCCTGCAGAATCTGTGCTGGAAATGGACTGAGAAAGAGCTTGTGGCTGAGGAAAGTGACGATCTGTCAGGTGGGAGCTTTTACTATACATTTGAAGCTGTCAAGTAATCAGCTGGAGCAATGGCCATTCAACTCCCGCCTCAGGTTCACAGACGTGGTCCCCGAGCAGCGTGGACCCCGTGGGCAAGTAGTTAAAGTTAAAAGGTAAGGTTAAAAGCATTATTAAGGGTCTGTCAACAACCCAATAATTGGTTTGATTGGGTCGGCTGCCTCTGCGGGTCAGGTCAGATCGTAGATCACATACGCGTCTGTGGGAAAGGTGCTTTGTGGCGTGTTGACAATGGGGTCCTGACCCGCTGTCAAAAACATCAAATTTCCCACCCGACCTGCCACCGATCCCGCCTGCTGATCCCCCGAAAATTCCCCCCAGGAAATTGAATCTGGACCTTCACAGTCTGCAAAGCATAAAGGCATTTACTGAAACAAATGTGGATTCAGGACCTCCTATCAGCAACTATGCCCAAAGTTAATGAAAGGATTGACATCCAGGCCAGGGCAGTGAACAGGATCCCACTCCATTCAGCAGAGGGCTCCGGTCAAACAAGGTTCAGCTGCTCCTATCTGCTGTCAGCTGGCTCTCGTCCCCCTGTGAAACCCGAGGCCGGTTACGTGTAAGGAGTGCAGCCGTGTGTGGAAGTGGCGGGCAAGCGTTAGCTTGACTCCGTTGGAGCAAAGTAAAAGAACAGGACTGGACACTCCCGCACACTCAGTCGGTGACCAGTTGCACGAGGCGATCGCAAATTGTACTTTGGGAACAACAGACTTCACAAGTCCCAGGAGCAAAGTATTTTCAACATAAATTAACCCAAACAAGGCAACATTTATAAATGACAATTGAAACACAAACACACATATGTGTGTGGGATCTTTAGGGAGGCACAGAGCTGCCTCCAGGCTGCGAGAGTTTCGCAGTGATGGGATGCTTTGGCTGTCTCTGCTCTGAGGGTGTGAGTGTAGGGCAGGGGAAGCTGCAGACTTTCAGTCCCAGCTTTGGGTTATGTTGGACCCAAACACTTGGTCTGAGCTACTCGGTAATAGTGTCTGACTCCCCCTCCTGTTTTGGGATTACAGTGGTCACCACACTGAACAGCTGCTGTATCCCCTGAGACACAGCCCTGTATAAAGCCGCTTAGTCTGAATGGAGCTGCCCAAATAACACATCCAGCCTGGAGGCCAAGTCTGTGGCCAGTGCTGTACAGTCTGCAGTGAGGAGGGATCCAAGTCTGGATGCTGAGCACTGGGCAGGGTCTTTTGTGTATATATTTATATTTATATCTTTTCACGTATGGGCGTGATAGTGTCTGGGAACATCTTTGTTTCCAGCATGTAGTGTGGAAGGTTCAGTGGGAGGGGAGTGAGTGTCAGCAGCAGGACCTTGTAGAGCTCAACACGATAACCAAATCCCAAGGCGCTGAGGAGAGTCATCTCCCGCCCAAATGCAAAACAGGAGATGGTGGCTGAAGATCTGTCCTGGAACAGGATGAAATTATGCACCAGTGTAAAATTATCTTAGACTTCTCTGCCTTGCAGGCAGTTTTAAGCATGTGGCCTGTCATCACTCGGGACAAGAGAAACCCAAGATGGCAGTCTTACTTTCACATTGAATCAGCTGAAATATGAAATAAAATTCCCAAACCAGCAATTGGTTACATTTAACTTTTATATTTTGCTGTGCTGAATTCAGAATTGTTTGAGTTAAACAGAAATGTTTGTGTTGTAGGAATTCCGCTGGCCTCACTATGGAAGGGACATTGTGGAAGAGATGCTGGAGATCAAAGTCTACAACTACAGCAAGATCTTCAGTAACAGGTGTGTGTCAAAAGGTCAAGGTCTGTACCTGAAAGAAGGTCCTCAGCAAATGGAGGGAAGTCAGCTTGGCTCTGTTGGTAACACTCCTCTGTGTGAGTTGGAAGGCTGTGGGTTTGAGCTTAGCACCAGGACTTCGGCCCTGCTCCAGTCAGGGGGCACTGCATTGTCAGGCAGGGGTTATGTTATCAGACTAGTAATCTAGAGGCCTGGACTAATGATCCAGAGACATGAGTTCAAATCCCACCATGGCAGCTGGAGAATTTAAATTCAATTAATTAAATAAATGTAGAATAAAAAGCTAGTATCAGTAATGGTGACCATGAAACTACCGGATTGTTGTAAAAACCCATCTGGTTCACTAATGTCCTTTAGGGAAGGAAATCTGCCATCCTTACCCGGTCTGGCCTATGTGACTCCCGACCCAAAGCAATGTGGTTGACATGTGGGCAACACTGAGCTCAAGTGGCAAAGGGCCTACTTCATCTTGTAAATATAATTTAAAACCAGATTGCTCCAGCGTTTCTAACACTTGCAGTTTTGTTAATGATTTATTGATTTTCTACAATGATTCACTCCTGTTAATTTTTACTTGAAAAATATTCTAATTATCTGGTAATTTGAATTGAGCAATCTATATAAAACAGTGCAAATTAACAGATAATTCAAATTAAGCACATTTGAAATAAAGTTGACTATTATTAATGTACTTGTTTCACTGAGAAAGGAGGAAGGGAGAGAGAATTTTAGCATTTCGTACAACGTTTGATGAAAGGAAAGGGAATCGAAAGCTGAATGTCGCGAGCACATCACCTCCACCAAGCCGTAGACCTCAGCGTGCAGTCAGTGTCTCCTCCATTGCTATTGGTCAGCACCACTCACTCCAGCTGCTTTGGTCATAAGACACGCTGAACAGGAATGGTTCCAGCTTCAATTCTTGCGTTCTCCTGAGGTAGATCATCAGGGCTGAGCTGGGCAGGGGCTGGGCAGAGCAGGTCTGGGGCTGGGCTGGGCTGAGCTGGGCAGGGCTGGGCAAGGATGGGCTGGGCTGGGACATAGAAACATAGAAACATAGAAGATAGGAGCAGGAGTAGGCCAATCAGCCCCTCGAGCCTGCTCCGCCATTCAATGAGATCATGGCTGATCATCCAAATTCAGTACCCTGTCCCTGCCTTCTCTCCATATCCCTTGATCCCTTTAGTTTTAAGAAATATATCTAACTCCTTCTTGAATATATTTAATGAATTGGCCTCTACTGCCTTCTGTGGTAGAGAATTCCACAGGTTCACCACTCTCTGGGTGAAGAAATTCCTCCTCATCTCAGTCCTAAATGGCTTACCCCTTATCCTTAGACTGTGACCCCTGGTTCTGGACTCCCCGGCCATCGGGAACATCCTTCCTGCATCCAGTCTGTCTAGTCCTGTTAGAATTTTATAAGTTTCAATGAGATCCCCTCTCATTCTTCTAAACTCCAGTGAGTATAAGCCCAATCGACCCAATCTCTCCTCATACGCCATTCCTGCCATCCCGGGTATCAGCCTGGTGAATCTTCGCTGCACTCCCTCCATGGCAAGAACATCCTTCCTCAGATAAGGCGACCAAAACTGCACACAATACTCAAGATGTGGTCTCACCAAGACCCTGTACAACTGCAGCAAGACATCCTTGTTCCTGTACTCGAACCCTTTCGCTACGAAGGCCAACATACCATTTGCCTTCTTAACCGCCTGCTGCACCTGCATGCTTACCTTCAGCGATTGGTGCACAAGGACACCCAGGTCTCGTTACACTTCCCCTTCTCCCAATCTATTGCCATTCAGATAATAATCTGCCTTCCTGTTTTTGACACCAAAGTGGATAACCTCGCATTTATCCACATTATATTGCATCTGCCATGCTTCTGCCCAATCCCCCAACCTGTCCAAATCATACTGGAGTTTCTCGGCATCCTCCTGCCGGCACACACTCCCACCCAGCTTTGTGTCGTCTGCAAACTTGGAGATATTACATCCAATTCCATCATCCAGATCATTAATGTATATTGTGAATAGCTGGGGTCCTAGGACCGATCCCTGCGGTACCCCACTAGTCACCGCCTGCCACTCGGAAAAAGACCCATTTATTCCAACTCTTTGCTTTCTGTCTGCCAACCAGTTCTCTATCCAAGTCAATACCTTGCCCCCAATCCCATGTGCCTTAACTTTACACGCTAATCTCTTATGTGGGACCTTATCGAAAGCCTTCTGAAAGTCCAAATACACCCCATCCACTGGTTCTCCCTTATCCATTTTACCAGTTACATCCTCAAAAAATTCCAGTAGATTAGTCAAGCACGATTTGCCTTTTGTAAATCCATGTTGACTTTGTCCGATCCTGTCACTGTTTTCCAAGTGCTCTGCTATTACATCTTTTATAATGGACTCTAGCATTTTCCCCACTACCGATGTCAGGCTTACTGGTCTATAATTCCCCGTTTTCTCTCTACCACCTTTTTTGAATAGTGGGGTAACATTAGCTACCCTCCAATCCATGGGTACTGTTCCAGAGTCTATAGAATTTTGGAAGATGACCAGCAATGCATCTACTATTTCTAGGGCCACTTCCTTAAGTACCCTAGGATGGAGATTATCAGGCCCTGGGGATTTATCGGCCTTCAATCCCGTCAATTTCCCTAACACTATTGCCCTACTAATACTGATTTCTTTCAGTTCCTCCTTCTCATTAGACCCTATGTTCCCCAACATCTCTGGGAGGTTATTTGTGTCCTCCTTTCTGAAGATAGAACCAAAGTATGTATTTAATTGGTCTGCCATTTCTTTGTTTCCCATTATAAATTCCCCTGATTCTGACTGCAAGGGACCTACGCTTGACTTCACCAATCTTTTTCTCTTCACATATCTATAAAAGCTTTTACAGTCAGTTTTTATGTTCCTCGCAAGCTTACTCTCATACTCTATTTTCCCCCTCTTAATTAATCCCTTTGTCCTTCTTTGCTGAATCCTATACTGCTCCCAATCCTCAGGTTTTCTGCTTTTTCTGGCCAATTTATAGGACTGGGCAGGGTAGAGCTAGGTAGGGCAGAGCTGGGCTGGGACTGGGTAAGCTGGGACTGGGCAGGGTAGAGCTGGGATGGGCTGGGCAGGGCAGGGACTGGGTAGGGCAGAGCTGGGCTGGGACTGGGCTAGGCAGAGCTGAGCTGGGCAGGGCTGGGCAGGGCAGGGACTGGGTAGGGCAGAGCTGGGCTGGGACTGGGCTAGGCAGAGCTGAGCTGGGCAAGGATGGGCTGGGCTGGGACTAGGCAGGGTAGAGCTGAGCTGGGCAGGGCAGGGACTGGGTAGGGCAGAGCTGGGCAGGGCAGGGACTGGGTAGGGCAGAGCTGGGACTGGGTAGGGCAGAGCTGGGCTGAGCTCCTAGTGTCTCTAGTGTCGCCAAGCGAACAGGGAAGAAAGACACGCGGGTTCCTGCTCCATGGGGGAAGGTTTCTATATGTAAATAAATCACCACTTATGACCTTATCACAACCTCCAAAATGATTTCTAGTGACCTGCTGTAAAGGGCACCTTTGTGGATATTTGATGAAGAAACAATCAAAGAATGTGTTCAGAGCCTGAAGTGGAGATTATGAACATGGTGAAAGGGGAAATTAATTCATACATTTATTCCCCTTTTATAGGCTGCTGGGTCACTTGCATATCAGTCTTCAACAGGTGACTAAAACCGGCCGATTAGTTCTCAGGGAAGCTCTGGTTGACAAGAAGAATTCTCTGACAGATGTAAGTACACAGCAAACCACTCGCAGTCTAATCCGAGATCCTTCAGTAATCTGTAGCCATGTATGGCGTGAAGTCAGTCTTCTGCTTCCGGACACTGAATGGGTATTCGGTCAGGAAGGGCTGCGTCACTTGCATTCATAGAAACATAGAAACATAGAATCTAGGAGCAGGAGTAGGCCATTCAGCCCGTCGAGCCTGCTCCACCATTCAATACGATGATGGCTGATCATCCAAATCCAGTACCCTGTCCCTGCTTTAATCCCCACAGTACACATATCCCACCCTACCCCCGTAACCCCACGTATTTAATTCCCCCTAACATATCCCATCCTATCCCCATAACCCCACATATTTAATCCCCCCCTAACACTAAGGGTCAATTTATCATAGCCAAATCAACCTAACCCGCACATTTTTGGACTGTGGGAGGAAACCGGAGCACCCGGAGGAAACCCACGCAGACACGGGGAGAATGTGCAAACTCCACACAGACAGTCACCCGAGGTCAGATTCGAACCCGGGTCCCTGGCGCTGTGAGGCACCAGTGCTAACCACTATGCCACCGTGTTGCCCAATTGTTTGCATCAATAGGGTAGGTGACCAGTACAGGTTTTTAGTGGGATTTCTAGAAATTTCTAAAATGTAAGCTAAAAGTATATTGTTAAAATAAAAATTCATTTTTCAAATTTATTTCTGTGTCTTAGGAAGTGGTTGGTTATTAATGTTTTCTGTTTTTATAGTTTTTATTCCCTTTTTCTTTTTACTAGTTTTTATTTTTTTCCTCTCTTCACCCCTGGCTCCTTGCTCGTTGCTAGAATGCAATTCCATGGACACCAGGTACAATCCTTTGTCCTGCCACATGGACATTCTTTGTGTGAACCAGAATTGTTTCTGCCCACTCCCAGCACATTGTGGTGCAGCGCAGATTAACTAACTCTGCACAAACTGGAGATCGAGCCTGGGCATTCTTAGCTTTATAGCCCAGTTAGTCAGTATCTTGACCAGTTACGCTTCCTTGTTCAAGGCTTGCAATGAATTTTCATCATCAGCCAGGTAAACATGGAGACTTGAGCGATGATCCTGGCCCTGAGCCTGGGCTTGGCCTTGGCAAAAAGCAACAATGTAAGAACAGGTAAAAAAACAAACAGCCGCATGCACGCAAAACCTGTTTGACTCGAATGAAAAAGGTCAGCCAATAATGAGTAAGCACATTCCCTTAACAACTTGTTGCTATGACAGTATTTAAAATACAACACAAAGATTGAGCTGAGCTGAGCTATCGGAATGGGATCTTTATCGCTCGTTCCCACATTCTTTCAGAATTGAAATACTCAACATGCTTCAAAGAGAAAATGCTTTGGAATTGCTGCAGAAGCTTATGGATGTTGAAGAGACATAGGGCTTACATATTGTTGCCTCTGGGTCATTCCTTCTCCTGAGTGTTATGTTTTTAAGCAGTGTTGGCTGAGGCAGGCATTTCATGCAATGTTCCCCAGTACACAATATAAGCCGATATTCAGGCTGTTTGAGCTGTCAGCTTTTTGGAAGCTGTTGATCAGTTTTTACTAGTTTTCATAAATGGGGAGTGTCACAAAGCTTGTTCCAATTCACAGTGTCACTGGATCCTAACTTCATGATGTCATGGGGGGAGGAACAAATGAAGCAGGATCCACTCAAATATACAGCCCCAAACTCGCACAGACCAATAAAGTTGTCACCTGTCTTGTTCTAGAGCAGACAGTGTCGTTTTTGAGTGGATGAAATAGGAATTTCTGAAGTATAAATTGGACATAAAAGTGTCTTTTTTTATTATACAATATTTGTTTAATGTACCCTTTGCATCTGGTGTTGCAGACATTAATTACAGTGTTTTGATGAATTTTTATCATCAGCAAAGCAAACATAAGCCCTGAAGTCATGATGCAGCCCTTGCCCTGTCCCTAACATGCCCCAGGTGGATTGGATTTAGCGAGTTCAGACATAACAGGTGGCACCAGGGCCAGTGTGAGAGACCAGCAATATAACGTAGAGATATCTGGAAACTGAATTGAATAGACTGACTACCTCTTCAATGTTAAACATTCTTGCCACCATTCAAAATGCACTAATATTAACTTTCATATTTTATTGCTAAGTATTATTCTGCAAATTAAAGAATTGTAAAGGACAACTGAGAAAACGAACAAAAGCTGACAAACAGTTTCTAAAACAGCCTCTGAATTGTGGCCTGTCATTTACCCTGAAAGCACAATTACACAGCAGGCGCAGGTCTGACAAACATTCCATCACTTGCATTGCAGAAGATTTGGAACATTTCTCTCATTTCTCAAAATGCATAGAAATGACAAATGGAAACAGGCCATTCGGCCCAACCAGTCCGTGTCCGCTTTTATCCTCTGCGCGATATTCCTAATCACATTTACCCGTCCTGTTCCCGTAACCCTTCAACCCCTTTTCCTTCATCCTCCTCTCCAATTCGCTCGTCGCTGGGTCAAAATCCTGGAACTCCCTCCCTAACAGCACTGTGGGAGTACCTTCACCACACTGACTGCAGCGGTTCAAGAAGGCGGCTCACCACCACCTTCTCAAGGGCAATTAGGGATGGGCAATAAATGCTGGCCCTGCCAGCGACGCCCGCATCCCATAAAAAACAAATTAAAAAAAAACCCGGATGTTGACAGTTTCTGCCTCGGCCACTAACACTGGGAGTGAATCCCACAGCCTCGCAAGTCTGTGCGTGAAGAAGTTTCTCCTGCCCTATGTTCTAAATCTCTTGCATTTAATCTTGTATCGACGGTCCGTCGTGCCAGACCCTCAACTACTGGAGACAGTCTGCTTCTAGCTCCCCTGTCCCATCCTTTCCTAATTTCAAACAAAGACACTTCATTGGCTGTGAAGCACTTTGGGACGTCCTGAGGTTGTGAAAAGCGCTGTAGAAATGCAAGTTGTTTCTTTTCTATTGAGAAATCAATGCGCGGGACAGCTCCAAGGAGGAGAGAGAATGAGTGAAATCAAGAGTCGTGGATAGGTATGCCAGGCTTTGGTATTGAAATCCCGTAGAATGGAGGGAATATTGAGGGAGTGAAGGATTTCCACAGCTTTCTGGGGAAAAACCGAGATGGAGTAAGAAATGGTGTGAGACTTGGATTCCAGCACAGTGAGGATAGAGAGAGAAGGAAGTTCATTCAATTCTTTTAAATTTAATTGATTTTTAACAACAAGTTGCATTAATATAATATCTGTAACATAGTAACTGCCTCAATGTACTTCAGGAACACAGTAACAGTTTCAGGCAGGAAAAGACCTTCTGCCAATCGGGTCCTCCTATCCACAGTATGCCCTTCAGCCCATCTAACCCTCCTATCCACAGTATGCCCTTCGGCCCATCGAGCTCACCTATCCATAGTATTCCCATGCTCCATTTCTAATAACCCTAAATCCCAGTTGTTGACAAGAACCAGTCTAGGTCTATCTTGAAACCCATTAATGTTTCTTGTTCCACCCCCTGTGTCATTTATCTGTTCCACGTATTCACTACACTTTTAGTAAAAAAAACTTCTTCCTGCATTTCCTACTAGCTTTTGATGTCCTTAATTTGTAAATATGACTCTTTTGGGGGAAAAATTTGGTTGCTTTGCACCTCCCGTTAGTGCCCTAAGAGGGCGCTAACGGGGCGCAAAGCAACTAGCGCCCAAGTGCGGCGCCGCCAACACCTTCCGCGAAATTCAGTGGGATGTTAGCGGCGGCGGTAACCGTTACACCCCCACGGCACTGCACCGCCGACGATGACATCATCACCGTGCACAGTGCCCCAGCTGCGATCTTCGGTAGCGCCCCCCTGACTTACCGCTGGACGCTATGTCCGACGGGGTCAGGGGGGCTTACCTGTGGCCGGGGCGGCGCTAATTAAAGGTGAGGTGCTGGGCGGCCATTTTTGTTGCTGGCCGCCTGCCAGCACCTGCACCCGTTGCCGTCCCCGGCCTCCTGACCAGCACTTCTCTTGAGTGCCGGGCTCTTTTGCCGGCACTCCAATCCCTGGTGGCCCAGCTGGGCCCCGGGTCACGCTGCGCAAGGCCCCTCCCCTTTAAGAAGGGGAGAAAGGCCTGCAGTACCGCAGCACAAAGGGCCGCGATATTCCCTTGCAGCGCCCCAAGAGGGAGGCGGGGCGCTTCTAGTAGCGCCCCGCCTCCCTCTTGGGGCGCTACCGATAAATTTCGGCCACGGGGGCACTAATTTTTTCAGGGCGCTAAAAGTAGCGCCCCGGCGAAGTTAGCGCCCCAAAGGGGGCGCAACTCAATTTCCCCCCCCCCCCATTGTGCTTAAATTCTGTACATGGCAGAAAACCGTACTGGGATCCAATTTGTCCAACTCTTTCATAATTAGAAATGCTTCCATCCTGTCGCCACTCAGTCTTCTATTTTCAAGAGAGAAAAGACCCAGGGTTGCCAAGCTTTCCTCATAAAGTCATTCTCTTAAATTCTGGAATCAACTGTGTAGCCCTTCTCTGTAACCCAATAATGGAATATCCTTCTCTGTACCCCAATAACTGAATACCCTTCTCTGTACCCCAATAACTGAATATCCTTCTCTGTACCCTAATAACTGAATATCCTTCTTTGTACCCCAATAACTGAATATCCTTCTCTGTACCCCAATAACTGAATATCCTTCTCTGTACCCCCTCCAATAACTGAATATCCTTCTCTGTATCCCCTCCAATAACTGAATATCCTTCTCTGTACCCCCTCCAATAACTGAATATCCTTCTCTGTACCCCCTCCAATAACTGAATATCCTTCTCTGTACCCCCTCCAATAACTGAATATCCTTCTCTGTACACCCTCCAATAACTGAATATCCTTCTCTGTACCCCCTCCAATAACTGAATATCCTTCTCTGTATCCCCTCCAATAACTGAATATCCTTCTCTGTATCCCCTCCAATAACTGAATATCCTTCTCTGTACCCCCTCCAATAACTGAATATCCTTCTCTGTACCCCCTCCAATAACTGAATATCCTTCTCTGTACACCCTCCAATAACTGAATATGCTAATAGAATATTACTGCACAGAAGGAGGCTATTCGGCCCGTTATGCCTGTGCCAACTCTCTATCCAATTTAGTTCCACACCCTAGCTTTCTCACCATAACACTGCAAATGATTCCTCTTCAGGTACATGTCCTTTTGAAAGTTCCTATGCAATCTGATTCCTCCTCCCTTTCAGTGAGTTCAGGGTCGCAACAACCCTCTGAAAAAAATCACTCTTATTTCCCCTCTAGCTCTTTTGCCAATTATTTTGAGTTAATGTCCCACTTGCCAGAGGAGACAGTCTCTCCCTATTTGCTCTATCAAAAACCTTCATAATTTTGAATACCTCTATTGGGCCTACACTCTCTGGAGTTCAGAAGAATGAGAGCTGATCTCATTGAAACATACAAGATTCTGAAGGGGATTGACAGGGTAGATGCTGAGAGGTTATTTCCCCCTGGCTGGAGTGTCTAGAACTAGGGGGCATAGTCTCAGGATAAGGGGTCAGCCATTTAAGACCGAGATGAGGAGGAATTTCTTCACTCAGAGGGTTGTGAATCTTTGGAATTCTCTACCCCAGAGGGATGTGAATGCTGAGTCTTTGAGTATATTCAAGGCTGAGATAGATAGATTTTTGGACTCTAGGGGAATCAAGGGATATGGAGATCGGGTGGAAAAGTGGAGTGAGGTCGAAGATCAGCCATGATCTTATTAAATGGCGGAGCAGGCTCGAGGGGCCGAATGGCCTACTCCTGCTCTTATTTCTTATGTTCTCCCCTTAACCTTCTCTGGTTTAAGGAGAACAATCCCAGCTTCTCTAGTCTCTTCACATAACTGAAGTCCCTCATCCCTGATATCATCCTGGTAAACCTCCTCTCCAAGGCCTTGACAACCTTCTTAAAGTGCGGTGCCCAGAACTGGATACAGTACTCCAGCTGAGGCCGAACCAGCAATTTGTAAAGGTTTAGCAAGACTTCCTTGTTTTTGTATTCACTGCCCCTATTTACAAAGCCAAGTATCCCATACACTTTCTCAACCGTCGTATCAACTTGCCCTGCCACCTTCAAGGATTTATGAGTATGCACCCCAGGTCCCTCTGCTCTGGCACTCCCCATAAAATAGTACTGCCTCTCCATGTTGTTTCTCCTAAAGTGCATCACTTCTCACTTACCCGCATGTGTCTGCCCATTTCACAAGTCTGTCTATGTCCTCCTAAAGTCTGCTACTATCCTCCTCACTATTTATTATGTTACCAAGCTTTGTATCTTCTGCATTATCAAAATTGCACTTCCTTCTCTGTACCCCTCCAATAACTGAATATCCTTTTTGAGATGTAAACTGCACGCAGTACTCCAGATGTGGTCTCACCAGGGTCAAATGCAGTTTTAAAATGGCCTCTCTGGATTGAAATGTGATTTCCCTCGCTATACATCCCATATTCTGTCCACTTTAACAGCCTGGGAACTTTGTGCTGATGGTTTTAGTGACCTGTCCACTAAAACCCAAGAGGGGAAAAATTTGGTTGACTTGCGCCTCCTGTTAGCACCCTAAGAGGGTGCTAATGGGGTGCAAAGCAACTAGCGCCTGGGCGCGTCGCCGCTAACGCCTCCCGCGAAATTCAGCGGGAGGTTAGCGGCGGCGATAACCGTTAGCGTTAGCCTCCGGCGATGACGTCATCGCCGTGCGCAGTGCGTCGCTCGCGCCCCGGCCCCGATCTTCGGTAGCGCCCCCTGACTTACCGCCGGACGCTATGCCCAACAGGGTCAAGGGGGCCTACCTGCGGTCGGGGTGGCGCAAATTAAAGGGGAGGTGCCGGGCGGCCATTTTTGTTGCTGGCTGCCTGCCAACACCTGCCCCCGTTGCTGTCTAGCAATTTGGTTTCAGCTGGAAATTTGGATGGGGAACTTCAAAGTGGATACTGAGCAGGAGTGTGGGTTGATGATCAAAAGCATGGTCACAGATAGAGTGTGCATCTCTAATGTGAGCCACACAGGCTGGCTTCAATCTTGCCAGTGTTAAGCTGAGGAACTGATGGCTCATCAATAACTTGATATTGGACAATGGAAGGATGATTGTGTTTTTTTGAGGGGACAGCTTAGCGATGGTGTTGAGAGTGCTGGACCCCAAACGTTGTGTCCTGAGTTTATACCCCAACTTTGACTGATTCTTGCGTTCAAGTGTTCCCAGGGATTGAGCTTCCTGATCTCAGCCCTGGAGTTTCATCGAAGAACAGATCATTGCTATTGAGAGTGGGGGATGTGAGTGCCTTCCTGTCCTGTATAAGGGCGCCTGCCAATAGACTGAGCAAGCAAGCAGCATTAACAGAACCACATCAAGAGGCCATTGGCTAACTGGGTTTTCTGGCCTCCTGATTAAAAAAAACCAATAATCACGAAGTATTCTAGGCAGAAGAATAGGAGGAAGCTGGGAAATAGTCATCAAAATCAAACAGCAATTCAACATCACCAACTTAATGAAAGAATCACTCAACAACCAAGATTGAATGTCCTCTGTTGTTTCCTCGTGCTGGGTTATGCTTCCATGGGAACTGGGTGGACATTTTTCATCTGAGAGAACATAAGAACATAAGAAATAGGAGCAGGAGTCGGCCATTCGGCCCTTCGAGCCTGCTCCACCATTCAATGAGATTATGGCTGATCCTCTGCCTCAACTCCATTCACCGGCCCCATCGCCATATCCCTTGATGCCCTTACTAGTCAGAAATCTATCGACTTCTGTTTTCAATATACCCAATGACTGAGCCTCCACAGCCCTCTGGGGTAGAGAATTCCAAAGATTCAACACCCTCTGTGTGAAGAAATTTCTTCTCATCTCAGTCCTGAATGGCCTACCCTTTATCCTGAGGCTGTGGCCCCAAGTTCTAGACTCCCCAGCCAAGGGAAACATTCTCCCAGCATCCACCCTAAAATAATTTTGTATGCTTCAATGAGATCCCCTCTCATTCTTCTGAATTCAAGAGAATACAGGCCTAGTTTACTCAATCTCTTCTCATACGACAGTCCCGCCATCCCAGGGATCAATCTCGTGAACCTTCGTTGCACTCCCTCTATGGCAAGTATATCCTTCCTTAGGTAAGGAGACCAAAATTGTACACAGTACTCCAGGTGTGGTCTCACCAGGGCCCTATATAATTGGAGTAAGACTTCTTTACTCCTGTACTCAAATCCTCTTGTAATGAAGGCCAGCATACCATTTGCCTTCCTAATGGCTTGCTGCACCTGCACATTCATTTTCAGTGACTCATGTACAAGGACACCCAGGTCCCTTTGAGCATCTGCATTCCCCAATCTTTCACCATTTAGGAAATACTCTACCATTCTGTTTTTTCTACGAAACTTCACATTTATACACATTATATTTGCCATGTTCTCGCCCACTCACTGAGCCTGTCGAGATCCCCTTGAAGCCTCTTCACATCCTCTTCACAACTGACACTGCCACCTAGCTTTGTGTCATCAGCAAATTTGGAAATGTTACATTTAGTCCCCTCATCCAAATCATTGATATAGATTGTGAATAGCTGGGGCCCAAGCACCGATCCTTGCGGTACCCCACTAGTCACAGCTTGCCAACCTGAAAAAGACCCGTTTATCCCTACTCTTTGTTTTCTGTCTGTTAACCAATTCTCAATCCATGCTAGTATATTACCCTCAATTCCATGTGCCCTATTTTGTTCACCAACCTCTTGTGTGGGACCTTATCGAAGGCCTTCTGAAAATCCAAATACACCACATCTACCAGTTCCTCTTTGTCTACTCCATTAGTTACATCCTCAAAGAACTCCAATAGGTTTGTCAAACAGGATTTCCCTTTCATAAATCCATGTTGACTCTGCCCAATCTTACTATTAGTTTCTAAGTGCCCAGTTATTGCATCCTTTATAATAGATTCCAGCATTTTCCCAGCTACTGATGTGAGGCTAACAGGTCTGTAGTTCCCTGTTTTCTCTCTCCCTCCTTTCTTAAATAGCGGGGTTACATTTGCTATCCTCCAATCTGCAGGAACCATTCCAGAATCTATAGAATTTTGGAAGATGACAACCAATGCGTCCACTATCCCAATGGCCACTTCTTTCAAAACCCTAGGATGTAGGTCATCCGGTCCTTGAGATTTATCGACTTTTAGTCCCATTAATTTTGTTAGTACTGTTTTTTTACTAATAATAATTTCTTTAAGTTCCTCATTCTCGCCACACCCTTGGTTTTCTCTTATTTCTGGGAGGTTTTTTGTGTCTTCCTCTGTGAAGACAGAAACAAAGTATTTATTTAATTTCTCTGCCATTTCCTCATTCCCCATTATAAATTCTCCCATCTCTGACTGTAAAGGACCTACATTTACCTTCGCCAGTCTTTTCCTTTTCACATACCTATAGAAGCTTTTACAATCCGTTTTTATATTTTTCGCTAGTTTGTGCTCATATTCCATTTACCCTTTCTTTATCAATTTCTTGGTCCCCCTTTGCTGATTTCTGAAAAGATCCCAATCCTCAGGCTGACTGCTTTTTCTGGCAACTTTATAAGCTTCCTCCTTTGACTTAATACTAGCTTTAATTTCTTTTGTTAGCCATGGTTGGATCACTTTTCCTTTTGGGTTTTTATGCCCTAGAGGAATATATGTTTGTTGCAAATTATGCATTATTTCCTTGAATGTTAGCCATTGTATGTCCACCTTCATACCTTTTAGTGTAGTCTCCCAATCTACCATAGGCATAGTGGTTAGCACTGGTGCCTCACAGCGCCAGAGACCCGGGTTCGAATCTGACCTCGGGTGACTGTCTGTGTGGAGTTTGCACATTCTCCCCGTGTCTGCGTGGGTTTCCTCCGGGTGCTCCGGTTTCCTCCCACAGTCCAAAAATGTGTGGGTTAGGTTGATTTGGCTATGATAAATTGACCCTTAGTGTTAGGGGGGATTAAATATGTGGGGTTACGGGGGTAGGGTGGGATATGTGTACTGTGGGGATTAAAGCAGGGACAGGGTACTGGATTTGGATGATCAGCCATGATCATATTGAATGGCGGAGCAGGCTCGACGGGCCGAATGGCCTACTCCTGCTCCTAGATTCTATGTTTCTATGTAACTTGTCCCTCATACCCTTGTAGTTTCCTCTGTTTAGATTGAAGACCTTAGTTTCAGATTGGACTACATGACTCTCAGACTTAATATAAAATTCAATCATATTATGGTCGCTTGTCCCTAAAAAA
Organism: Squalus acanthias; assembly: GCA_030390025.1. Taxonomy (NCBI): domain Eukaryota; kingdom Metazoa; phylum Chordata; class Chondrichthyes; order Squaliformes; family Squalidae; genus Squalus; species Squalus acanthias. Next base: position 589,541 of record CM059435.1, on the reverse strand, counting down.
CCCCTTTACCACAAGATTATTGATTAGCCATTTACACTTCAATTGCCTTGAATATCTCTTAATGTCTTAATGTCTCTTAAACTCTCCTGCCTTCTATCCTATCACAGACCTTCCCTTTTGTTCTTTCATCCCTTTCCCAGCTCCTACACTTGCTTAAAAATCTGTTCCATTTCCTGCTTTTTTCCAGTTCTGACGAAAGGTCATCGACCTGAAACGTTAACTCTGTTTCTCTCTTCACAGATGCTGCCTGATCTGCTGAGTATCTCCAGCATTTTCTGTTTTTATTTCAGATTTCCAGCATCTGCAGTATTTTCTTTTTGTATCTTTTTCTAATGTCTGATTTCAGATATTGGTGGATCTGGAGATCCGGTACCAGCCGGTTCAGGGAGCTGTGGGAACATGGACAGAAAATGATTTTGTGGTTGATATAAGTGACAGGTCAGTGAACTACCCACTCGGAGGCTGCTTAACATTCACGAGTAGAAAAGGCACATCCACCGACTCAGCCTTTGCATGCATTCCACAAACGTTACTAATTACTTTCTGCTGTTATGAGGAGGGGTTTGATTGATCGAGGGGAGAGGCCCTACAGCTGGAAAGAGGAATTTTATTTCACTTTGACCACATCAAGTCAGGTGCAGCATGGGCCAAGCACGAAGTACAGTTCCTCTAATCTGCCATAACAATTTGCCTCCGCTTCAAGCCCAGAAGAGTTCCACTTGCCACACCAGGGTGGATCATACAGCACAGAATACAGCCCACGTATGTCCTGTCCACAAAAAGCAGGACAAATCCAACCCGGCCAATTACCGCTCCGTAAGTCTACACTCAATCATCAGCAAAGTGATGGAAGGTGTCATCGACAGTGCTATCAAGCGGCACTTACTCACCAATAACCTGCTCACTGATGCCCAGTTTGGGTTCCGCCAAGACCACTCAGCTCCCGACCTCATTACAGCCTTGGTCCAAACATGGACAAAGGAGCTGAATTCCAGAGGTGAGGTGAGAGTGACTGCCCTTGACATCAAGGCAGCATTTGACCGAGTCTGGCATCAAGGAGCCCTAGTAAAACTGAAGTCAATGGGAATCAGGGGGAAAATGCTCCACTGGCTGGAGTCATACCTAGCACAAAGGAAGATGGTTGTGGTGGTTGAAGGTCAATCATCACAGCCCCAGGACATTGCTGCAGGTGTTCCTCAGGGCAGTGTCCTCGGCCCAACTATCTTCAGCTGCTTCATCAATGACCTTCCCTCCAACATAAGGTCAGAAATGGGGATGTTCGCTGATGACTGCACAGTGTTCAGCGCCATTCACAACTCCATAGATAATGAAGCAGTCCATGCCCGCATGCAACAAGACCTGGACGACGTTCAGGCTTGGGCTGATAAGTGGCAGGTAACATTCGCGTCACAGAAGTGCCAGGCAATGACTATCTCCAACAAGCAAGAGTCTAACCACCTCCCCTTGACATTCAATGGCATTACCATTGCCGAATCCCCCACTATCAACATCCTGGGGGTCACCATTAACCAGAAACTTAACTGGACCAGCCACATAAATACTGTGGCAACAAGAGCAGGTCAGAGGCTAGGTATTCTGCGGCGAGTGTCTCACCTCCTGACTCCCCAAAGCCTTTCCACCATCTACAAGGCACAAGTAAGGAGTATGATGGAATACTCCCCACTTGCCTGGATGAGTGCAGCTGCAACAACACTCAAGAAGCTTGACACCATCCAGGACAAAGCAGCCCGCTTGATTGGCACCTCATCCACCACCTTAAACATTCACTCCCTCCACCATCGGCGTACCGTGGCTGCAGTGTGTACCATCTACAAGATGCACTGCAGCAACTCACCAAGGCTTCTTCGGCAGCACCTCCCAAACCCGCGACCTCTTCCACCTAGAAGGACAAGGGCAGCAGGTGCATGGGAACACCATCACCTCCAATCTCCCCTCTAAGTCACACACCATCCTGACTTAGAAGTATATCGCCGATCCTTCATCGTCGCTGGGTCAAAATCCTGGAACTCCCTACCTAACAGCACTGTGGGAGTACCATCACCACACGGACTGCAGCGGTTCAAGAAGGCGGCTCACCACCACCTTCTCAAGGGCAACTAGGGATGGGCAATAAATGCTGGCATTGCCAGCGACGCCCTGATCGCATAAACGAATAAAAAAAAAGAAGGAGCCCATTTGGCCCATCGTTCATGTGCTGCCTCTTTGAAAGAGTGATCCCATTAGTCCCACTCCCCTGCCCTGGTGGATTTGTTCCATTGAGGTATCCACGCCTCTCTCTGAGTGGGATTTGCAATAAGAGCTGAACTAGCGGCCATTTAGTGTAGTGTACCTTTTAAGAAAGGTTAGATTATTCAGTGCCGGATAATTATTACTTTATTAAAATGTGTTTCTCTTCTTCTGGATTTTTTCCATTTTTCCCCTTAACAGGGAAGCTCTGATTATCGCAAATGAGGGCTACCAACCTCTCGAGTAAGTATTTCCCTTGTTCTTTTTTCAAGAAACAGTTTAAAAATCATCTTCTAAAGTATGGGGAAACAGCGTACAGTATTTCCCACATAACCTTTTCTTTTATTTCCTGCTCTTGGTTTGAGATCAAATCACTTCAGTTCGGCGATCAGAGGGGGGACCTTCTGCTGATTCCAGAGTGGCAGAGGGTTGGGAAAGGAGCAAGACTCACGACTTGTGGCAGTCTTCGTTACGGAATGTAGATTTCTAACATTTAAAATTCATTTATGCAACATTCCCCCCACGGCCGCCAACCTCATAGTTCCCCAACCCCGCACAGCCTGCTTCTACCTGCTTCCCAAGATCCACAAACAGGACTGCCCGGTAGACCCATCGTTTCAGCCTGTTCTTGCCCCACGGAACTTATCTCTTCCTATCTCGACTCTATTTTTTCTCCCCTTGTCCAGTTTCTTCCCACCTACATCCGTGACTCTTCCGATGCCCTCCACCACTTTAACAGTTTCCCGGCCCCAACCGCCTCCTTTTCACTATGGACGTACAATCCCTCTACACCTCCATCCCCCACCAGGATGGCCTGAGGGCGCTCCACTTCTTCCTTGAACAGAGGCCCAACCAGTCCCCATCCACCGCCACCCTCCTCCGCCTGGCTGAACTTGTTCTCACATTGAACAACTTCTCCTTTGACTCCACTCATTTCCTCCAAATCAAAGGTGTTGCTATGGGTACCCGCATGGGTCCTAGCTATGCCTGCCTTTTCGTGGGATATGTGGAACATTCTTTGTTCCAGTCCTACTCGGGTCCCCTCCCTCACCTCTTTTTCCGGTACATTGATGACTGTATCGGTGCCGTCTCCTGCTCTCGCCCTGAACTAGAAAATTTCATTCACTATGCTTCCAATTTCCACCCTTCCCTCACCTTCACATGGTCCATCTCCGACTCTTCCCTTCCCTTCCTCGACTTCTCCGTCTCCATCTCTGGGGATAGGTTATTGACAAACATTCACTATAAGCCCACTGACTCCCACAGATACCTGGACTACACTTCCTCCCACCCCGCCTCCTGTAAGGACTCTATTCCATTCTCCCAGTTTCTCCGTCTCCGCCGCATCTGCTCCGATGATGCGACTTTCCATTCCAGTGCTTCTGACATGTCTTCCTTTTTCCTCAACCGAGGATTCCCCTCTACTGTGGTTGACACGGCCCTCGACCGTGTCCGTTCTATCTCCCGCACTTCTGCCCTCACCCCCGCCCCTCCCTCCCGGAACCACAATAGAGTTCCCCTTGTCCTCACCTTTCACCCCACCAGCCTCCACATTCAACGGATCATCCTCCGCCATTTCCGCCACCTCCAGCGTGATCCCTCCACCAAATGCATCTTCCCCTCACCTCCCCTTTCAGCATTCCGCAGGGACCGCTCCCTCCGCGACACCCTAGTCCACTCCTCTACCACCCCCAGCACCCCTTCCCCTTCGCCCAGCACCTTCCCGTGCAAGCGCAGGAGATGCAACACATGCCCTTATACCTCCTCCCTTCCCATTGTCCAGGGCCCCAAACACCCCTTCCAGGTGAAACAGCGATTTACTTGTACTTCCTGCAATTTAGTATATTGTATTCGCTGCTCACGATGTGGTCTGCTCTACACTGGGGAGACCAAACGCAGATTGGGTGACCGCTTTGCGGAACACCTCCATTCAGTCCGTAAGGAGGACCCCGAGCTCCCGGTGGCCTGTCACTTTAATTCTCCGCTCTACTCCCACTCTAACCTCACCGTCCTCAGCCTCTTGCATTGTTCCACGGAAGCTCAGCGTAAGCTCGAGGAACAGCACCTCATCTTTCGTTTAGGCACTCTACAGCCCTCTGGACTCAACATAGAGTTCAACAATTTCAGATCATAACCCTGGCCCCCATCACATATATACATTTTTTTTTTATCCACCCTTTTGTTTGGCCTTTTTTTTCTTCCCTCCCAGAAGCTGGCAGCTGTCCTTCATTTGCCAGCGCATTTCACACTTCATCTAGAGCCATCCTTTGTTCCTCAACCTGTCACATTACGTGGAGATGCCGGTGTTGGACTGGGGTGGACAAAAGTGAGAAGTCGCACAACACGAGGTTATAGTCCAACAGTTTTATTCGAAATCACAAGCTTTCGGAGCTGCTGCCCCTTCGTCAGGTGAAGTGAAGGAATACGAATCGGCAAAGCATATATAGACAGAGAACAATGCCTGTGTAGCGTACAATCTCAGACGACTACAGTTAATCTATCTGACTGCCTTTCATCACACCTCGGCAGAGAAACAATCAGGTCAGCCAGGAAGGCACCACATCAAAGACATAGCAAGATACAACTGAGACAATGAGGTGGGGTCACAGGGGGTCTAATGTCTCAAATGCAGTCTGTATGGAAAACCATGGGGTAGAAATTAGGTCGCGCCCCATTTGGGGCGCAAATATCATCCGGACGCAAATATTAGCGCCTGGCGCTAATTATCGGCACTGACAGGAAACTTCACTTTTACCGCCCCGGGAGGTGAGTGGAGCGCTAAAGCAGGCGCTGTACACCTCTCTTAAGGCGCAAAGGCCGAGCAGTGAGGCGCTAACTCGGAGCGCTGGCGAAGCTCATGTAATGTCAGTCAGCAATGGAACACACACACAATGGCACGGGCCAGTTCTTAAAGGGGATGGTTAATCTTGCTTTCCATCCACATCCTGTTCATTGCTGCCTTGAATCTCGGCCTGGAGAGACTTGCACATCAAATGTGCTGGAAAGAACAATGGAAAGTACCAGGCAAAGAGCTCAGAGTGCAGCTCCCACAGTCTCTGCTAAATCGATACAAGGAATGGCAAATCAAAATGAACCTGCAAAGTGCTGCTCAGTACCCAAAACTCCTTCACACAACGTTGAATCTCTCCAGAAGTCTCTCCCTCTCTCTCTCAGAATGCGTAGTTCAAAAATGCCACCAACAATAAAAGACAGGAAGAGGCCCCCTTTAAATAGCGCCCCCCCCCAGCCCCACAGCGATTGATAGCGTTCCAGTCTTCTGGTCGTTGGAAGCGCCAGGCGGTAAGGCAGGGGGCGCCACTCAATTTCCGCTACGGGGCGCCACAAGGGCGTTGCACCACGGAATGACGTCACAATCTGCGCGCGCAGGTGGTCGCAGCGGTAAGTTTTAGCGCCGCCGCACAATCTCAAGTTAAGTTCTCGAGCGGCGCAAACATCGCTGCGCCCGGGCGTTAGCGGCTTTGCGCCCCATTAGCGCCCTCTTAAGGCGCTAACGGGAGGCGCAACCAAGTGAATTTTTACCCCCATCCCATAAATTTTAAAATTTTTACTTTTTTTTTTACTGGAAATCACATCTGTGAACAAGCCAACGACGACTCGAGTCTGGATGACTCTACGTCGTGTAGCGTGACATGAACCCAAGATCTCGGTTGAGGCCGTCCTCATGGGTGCGGAACTTGGCTATCAGTTTCTGCTCGATGATTTTGCGTTGTCGTGTGTCTCGAAGGCCGCCTTGGAGAACGCTTACCCGCAGATCCGAGGCTGAATGTCCTTGACTGCTGAAGTGTTCCCCGACTGGGAGGTAACAATCCTCCCTGGCGATTGTTGCGCGGTGTCCGTTCATACGTTGTCTCAGTGTCTGCATGGTCTCGCAGATGTACCATGCTCCGGAGCATCCTTTCCTGCAACGTATGAGGTAGACAACGTTGGCCGAGTTACATGAGTATGTACCATGTACCTGGTGGGTAGTGTCCTCACGTGTGATGATGGTATCTGTGTTGATGATCTGGCATGTCTTGCAGAGGTTGCCGTGGCAGGGTTGTGTGGTGTCGTGGTCGCTGTTCTCCTGAAAGCTGGGTAATTTGCTGCGAACGATGGCACTTTTGAGGTTAGGCGGCTGTTTGAAGGCGAGTAGTGGAGGCGTGGGGATGGCCTTAGCGAGGTGTTCGTCGTCATCGATGACATGTTGAAGGCTGCGAAGAACATGGCGTAGTTTCTCCGCTCCGGGGAAGTACTGGACGACTCGCCTTCAAACAGCCGCCTAACCTCAAAAGTACCATCGTTCGCAGCAAATTACCCAGCTTTCAGGATAACAGCGACCACGACACCACACAACCCTGCCACGGCAACCTCTGCAAGACATGCCAGATCATCAACACAGATACCATCATCACACGTGAGGACACTACCCACCAGGTACATGGTACATACTCATGTGACTCGGCCAACGTTGTCTACCTCATACGTTGCAGGAAAGGATGCACCGGAGCATGGTACATCGGCGAGACCATGCAGACACTGAGACAACGTATGAACGGACACTGCGCAACAATCGCCAGGCAGGATTGTTACCTCCCAGTCGGGGAACACTTCAGCAGTCAAGGACATTCAGCCTCGGATCTGCGGGTAAGCGTTCTCCAAGGCGGCCTTCGAGACACACGACAACGCAAAATCATCGAGCAGAAACTGATAGCCAAGTTCCGCACCCATGAGGATGGCCTCAACCGAGATCTTGGGTTCATGTCACGCTACACGACGTAGAGTCATCCAGACTTGAGTCGTCGTTGGCTTGTTCACAGATGTGATTTCCAGTAAAAAAAAGTAAAAATTTTAAAGTTTATGGTTTTCCATACAGACTGCATTTGAGACATTAGACCCCCTGTGACCCCACCTCATTGTCTCAGTTGTATCTTGCTATGTCTTTGATGTGGTGCCTTCCTGGCTGACCTGATTGTTTCTCTGCCGAGGTGTGATGAAAGGCAGTCAGATAGATTAACTGTAGTCGTCTGAGATTGTACGCTACACAGGCATTGTTCTCTGTCTAGAGATGCTTTGCCGATTCGTATTCCTTCACTTCACCTGACGAAGGGGCAGCAGCTCCGAAAGCTTGTGATTGCAAATAAAACTGTTGGACTACAACCTGGTGTTGTGCGACTTCTCACTTTTGTCACATTACCACCTCCGCTTGCCTTGAATATCTCTTCATGTCTCTCAATGTCTCTTGATCTCTCCTGCTTTCTATCCTATCACTGACCTTCCCTTTTGTTCTTTCATCCCCTCCCCCTTTCCCCAGCATTATACTTGCTTTAAAATCTATTTCATTTCCTGCTTTTTTCCAGTTCTGACGAAAGGTCTTCGACCTGAAACGTTAACTCTGTTTCTCTCTCCACGGATGCTGCCTGGCCTGCTGAGTTTTTCCAGCGTTTTCTGTTATTTCAAAAACATTATCTGTGTGTGCAGTGTGAAAGAGTTTGTGAAGTTGTGCTAACACTTTCTGATGTCCTGTACGGGTTCAAAAGCTCGTCCACACTCTGAATCGCCCCTCCCTCTCTTTAAAACTGTCCATTTGTTACATGTGCCGATTGCCTGGCTGTCGGCCTGATGCCTGTGCTTTGTGTTGGTTTCTGTAGGTTCAATTTCCCCCTTGAAATTGCATCAAAATAATAAGACATATTGTTCCAATTTATGTTCTCCAGTTTATTGCATTATTTTTAATCTGTGTGCGAATGTAACGATCTCCATGTCCCCTGTTTGTGACTGAAATCACATTCTCAGGGACACTTAGATAAAGATTTCCAACACTCTTCAGGTCTTGACTCCCGGGCAACTATTGTTCAATAAAAATACTGATTTCATCAGAAGCTGTGCTTTGTTTTTCATTCGCTTGCAGACCTACTGAACTGGAGAAAGCGGAACAATTGGATAAAAAGATGAGAGCTCTTGGGCGGAAGTTAGTAAACAATGATGACAATGAGGATGACGATGATATTGATTTTTCTGAAGTTGATATCAGTTTCGTGTCTTTTACTCCACCGAAAAGGTGAATGACGAGGCGAAAGACTTGCATTTATAGCGCTCCTGTAGTGCAGCGACTGTTCATGTAGTTAAACATGGAAACCATTTTTGCACAGAAAGATCCCACAATAAGTAATGAGATGAATGACCAGTCAATCTATTTTGGTGTGATTGGGTAGGGGAGGAATGTTGGCCGGGACCCCATGAGATTTTCATGCTCTGGGATCCTTAATCTCCACTGGAACAGGGATTCGAAGTATGGGGTCTCCAACAATGCCGCACTCCTGCAGTACTGCACCAAACAAGGGTCTCTGATTTCTGGGGTGTAATGGACAGTATTATCGGGGTCTCTGATTTCTGGGGTGTAATGGACAGTATTATCGGGGTCTCTGATTTATGGGGCGCAGTGAGAACGACCTGAGCTGCATTGTAAAAGGTGCCGTGTTGAGATAAGTCGTGAAATCTGGTTCTGTCTGTGCGGCTCCAATGGAGATAGTCGAGTTGGAATTGGTGATATTTTAGTTTGATTCCTGGAGTTTTTATGCTTGAGGATCTGGAAGAAATCCAGGTTTCACTTAGAAGCTTTCCCTCCCGTCAGGAGATTTAGTGCCTTTTTCAGAGTCTGTGTCAGTGCCTGTCGAAGGAGTAAGTTTATCGGTCTTTACTCTTTTGTCGTTTACTCCACATTTTCTTGCTCAGCTACTGAAGTTAATATTTCAATATTTCTGTTCAGTCGCTGTAGGTTTTTCACCAAGACAGAGCTGGACACACCCAGAATACAGAATTTCCAGGTAAGGAGTGAGTTAGTGGGACTAAATATTAATTTCGAGCTGGGTTACAGGATCGAGTTTGGGCAAGGTTGACACTCAGTGAGAGCACTTACCCAAGTCGCAAGATCACATGCTGTGTACTTCACTCCATCACATCTATTGCTGTTACCGCACGTTATATGACATATGTGTTAAAGGGGCAGTGAAAAGGAAAATGTAGGACAAATTTTATTCTATTTATTTTAAAATACATTGCACGATGATGTAAATCCTGTTAAAATGCATCACTGTCACATGATGTTATTGTGATTAAATGAAGTATCATTGTCAGTTTGGCTCCGTCAGTAGCACTCGTGCCTCTGGATCAGAAGATTGTGAGTTTGAATTCCACTCAGGAGTTGAGTCGATAATTGAGGCTTAAACTGCAGTGTAATCCCGAGGGAGAGTTGCTGCTGTGTGAGAGAGACGTTAAACTGAATTGCTGTTGGTCTGTTTGGTTTGGGTTCTGGTGAGAGCTGCAATGGGCAGCTGGTAGAGTGTTGGCATTAATTCACATTGGCCAAAGGGTCTCCTTTATCCGAATCTATTTAATTATCTTCTGTCTCCCGGTGCTCAAACAAAAATAGAGTTCACAAGCAGTTTTTCATGAGAAAAATGGCATTTTTAATTGAAATAATTGAGAAATTGACTTGTGTTCCTTGTTTTCTTAGGATTAGCATCACCTTGAAGCTGAGTTTAGTCTGGCTCAGTCATACCGTTTCTGCATTTGTGTACAAAGTGTACCCTTAGCAAAAGGGATTCTGATCACACAAAGCAGGCAGATGTTGGATTTAATCTGCAGTCTGCGATAAGTTAGCCGGGGTAATGGGCAGTGAAATTAGCGAGGGGACTCCTCTTTACTGACTCCTGCTGTTTAATGAGAGCTGTCAATGTCGGGTGAGGGCAGAATTAGCCTCAGCTGTCATGGCCCTCAAGGTCAGATAATTTGCCACACACTCTGTCTAGTCTCGCCAATCAATAATCACACTTTGGGGAGCTGCGGAATGGCATAGAAATATTCCCCATGTGAAACTGAGGTAAGAAACAGAGACTCGATGGGCCGACTGGCCTCCTTCTGTGCTGTACTATTCTTTGATTCGATGAGAAACTGATTGTTTTGTTGCCTCTGGTAGGTAACAGTCAACATATTCGAGGCACGAAAGTTAATCGGCGTCAACATCGACCCTGTGGTTTATGTGAAGGTGGGAGATGAAAAGAAGCACACGGCAACCCAGAAATCTACCAACTGCCCATTTTATAACGAGGTAAATCCACCAATTGCCCAACCATCAGTCAGCGGAATCATTAACCAATAGACTCCGTCCTGACACTTTGCTGCTAAAGAATATCTCATCTTGCGGCAAAGCTCAGAGTGAGTTCACGCAGTGGTTCTCAAACTTTTTTGGTTGAAGGACCCCTTTTCAAATGGATTAGTAATCACGGACCCCCCATCTAAATTATAATACTATACGATACTCATAATATGAAAGAGCTGCATGTGAAGAGTGTTTTAATAATGCTTTTAAGAAAACAGGTATTTACTTACTGCCTACAATGCCACCTATCTTTGTGTCATTGGCAAATTTGGATACATGCCTTTTTATGCCAACATCTAAGTCGTTAATAAATATTGTGAATAGTTGAGGCCCCAACACAGATCCTTGCGGGACACCACTAGTCACAACCTGCCAATTTGAGTACCTACCCATTATTCCCATCTCTGTCTCCTGCCGCTCAGCCACTTTCCTAACCAGGTCAATAATTTGCCCTTAATTACGTGGGTTTCTACCTTAGATAACAGTCTCTTATGTGGGACTTTATCAAATGCCTCTGGAAGTCCATATAAATAACATCGATAGACATTCCTCTGTCCACTACTTTAGTCACTTCTTCAAAAAATTCAATCAGGTTTGTCAGGCATGACCTACCTTTCACAAATCCACGCTGGCTCTCTCTGATCAACTGAAAATTTTCGAGGTGTTCAGTCACCCTATCCTTAATTATAGACTCTAGCAATTTCCCGACAACAGATACGATAGCAAAACGATAGTTCTGATGAAAGGTCTTCGACCTGAAACGTTAACTCTGTTTCTCTCTCCACGGATGCTGCCTGGCCTGCTGAGTTTTTTCAGCGTTTTCTGTTGTTATTCCCGACAACAGATGTTAGGCTAACTGGTCTATAATTCCCTGGTTTCCCTCTCTCGCCATTCTTGAAAAGCGGAGTGACATGCGCAATTTTTCAATCTAAAGGGATGGTTCCTGAATCTAGAGAACTTTGGAAGATTATAGTTGGGGCATCTGCAATGTGTTCACCTACTTCCTTTAAAACTGGGATGGAAACCATCTGGTCCTGGGGATTTGTCACTCTTTAGTGCCATTATTTTCTTCATTACTGTTATTTTACTTACATTAATTTTATTGAGTCCCTGTCCCCAATTCAATATTAGTTTCTTTGGGATTTCCAGCATGCTGTAAATACAGACGCAAAGTAATTATTCAACATGTCCGCCATTTCCCCATTGTCACTGACAATATCACCGCTTTCAGTTTTTAAGGGGCCAACATTGCTCCTGACCACCCTCTTTTTCCTAATGTAACTGTAAAAATTCTTCGTATTGATCTTGATATCCTTTGCAAGCTTCTTTTCATACTCCCTTTTTGTAGCTCTTACTATCTGTTTTGTGACCCTTTGCTGTTCTTTGTATCTTTTCCATTCACCAGGATCTGGGCTATTTTTCTCTGCCCTTTCCTTCAGTTTTATTCTGTCCCTTTACCTTTGTAGTCGTCCATGGCTGTTTTTTTGGCAAGTAGAGCTCTTGCCCCTCGGGTATAAACTGGTTCTGTATCACATTAAATTCCTTTTTAAACATCTCCCACTGATCTTCTGTCGTTTTACCCATTAACAGATTTGCCCAGTTTACTGTGGACCGTCTCTGTCTCATCCCGTTGAAGTCAGCCTTACCTAAATCTAGAATCTTAGTAGCTGTTTCGTGTTTCTCCATTTCAAACGCTACGTTGAACTCGATCATGTTGTGATTGCTATTGGATAAATGTTCACACACAGTTAGGCTGTTAACTAAATCTGGCTCATTACTCATTACTAAATCTAATATGACTTGCCCCCTTGTTGCCTCTATATTGTTGTAGAAAACTATCCCGGACACACTCAAGAAATTCGCTACCTTTCTGACAGGTGCTAGCCTGCTTTTCCCAATCTATATGAAAGTTAAAATCTCCCATTAAAACCACTCTGCCTTTGCTACACACTTCTAATCTCTGCATTTATACAATCTAGCACTTCAGAGCTGCTACCAGGGGGCCTATACACAACTCCTACTATAGTCTTAGATCCTTTCTTATTCCTTAATTCAACCCATAAGGTCTCCACTGGCTGCTTACCTCTCTTTATATCCTCTCTTATCATTGAAGTGATTTCATCCTTAATCACGAAGGCTACTCCACTCCCTCTACCATTTCCCTATCTGTCCTGTAGACCTTGTAACCTGGTATATTTAGTTCCCAGTCCTGACTGTCTTGCAGCCATGTCTCAGTAATGGCTATCATGTCATACCCTCCAATTTGAATTCGTGCCTGCAGTTCATTCAATTTATTCCTTATACTGCGTGCGTTTGAATAAAGAACGTTTATTTGAGCCACACACCTTAGCCTGTCCTTCATCTCTAATGTTTTACTCACTTGTTTCTTATTTCTCTCTCCTGGTTTAATCGCTTTACATCTTTTAGTTTTCCCTTTATCTGTAGTGCCTAAAGCACAATTTCTGACTGTTGCTCTACTTTCTTTCCTTTCGTTTGTTTTTGAACTACTATATGTACTATGATTTCCACCTGAGCCCCGCATCCCCCATTTACTAGTTTAAAGTCCTTGTGACTGCCCTATTTATCCTTTCCGCTAGGACCCTGGTACAGGCGGAGCCCGTCCCAACGGTACAGTTCCTTCCTGTCCCAATACTGGTGCCAGTGCCCCATGAAATGGAAACCCCTCTTTCCCACACCACTCCTTTAGCCACGTGTTTACTTCCCTAATCAGCTTATCTCTATGCCAATTTGGACGTGGCTCATGTAATAATCCAGAGATTATAACCCTTGAGGTCCTGTTCTTTAATTTAGCTCCTAGTTCCTGATACTCCCCAAACAGGACCTCTTGCCGACTCTTCTCTCTGTTGTAGGTCCCAACATAGACCACAACGACTGGATCCTCCCCCTCCCTCTCCAATATCCTTTCAAGCCGGTTCAAGATGGCCCTTACCCTGGCACCAGGTAGGCAACATACCATGTGGGACTCTCGATCTTGCTTACAAAGGATGCTACCTGTCCCCCTAATTATAGAATCCCCTACAACTACCACATTACGCTTCCTCTCCTCCTCCTTAGGACAGCATCCTACTTCAAAGTGCCATGGTCTGCATTCTGGCTGTCCTTCCCACAGTCTTTATCCTTATCCTCACAGGTAGCAAGTACATTGCACCTGTTGGATAGGATCAGTTTCTGTGGATCCTCGTTTCTTTTCTTACCTGGGTTCCCCTTACTCTGCCCACTATCGGTCACACCAACCCCGTTCTGATCCTGCACCTCTACGAGGTGTGACCGAAGTCTGGAGCAAACTGTCCAGATACTCCTCCCCCTCTCTTATGTGTTGGAGTGCCTCCAACTCGCACTCCAGCACAATGACTCTGAGCCGGAGAGGTTCGAGACGGAGACATCTACTGCAGACGTGTTCGCTCGGGACAGTCTCGCACACAAACTCCCACATACTGCAGTCCAGACACACAACCTGCTCTGCCATGTCTTAGTCTAACCTTATTTTATTTATTTAATTAGTTAAAGTCTTTATTTACTGACTATTTATAGTTATATTAATTAGTTTAACTAGTTAAGTTATAAATTTAATAAAGTGCGTTATAGTTTCCTGCTCCTAGTTTAAACCACTGTCCGAGCTTATGCTGATGAAACAAAGCTGGGTGGGAATGTAAGTTGTGAGGAGGATGCAAGGAGGCTTCAAGGGGATATAGACAGGCTAAGTGAGTGGGCAAGAACATGGCAAATGGAATATAATGTGAAGTTATCCACTTTGGTAGGAAAAATAGAAAAGCAGAGTATTTTTTAAATAGTGAGAGATTGGGAAATGTTGGTGTTCAGAGGGACCTGGGTGTCCTTGTACATGAATCACTGAAAGTTAACATGCAGGTACAGCAAGCAATTAGGAAAACAAATGGTATGTTGGCCTTTATTACAAGAGTATTTGAGTATAAGAGTAAAGACGTCTTACTGCAATTATATAGGGCCCTGGTGAGACCACACCTGGAGTATTGTGTACAGTTTTGGTCTCCTTACCTAAGGAAGGATATACTTGCCACAGAGGGAGTGCAACGAAGGTTCACCAGACTGGTTCCTGGGATGGGGAGATTGTCCTATGAGGACAGATTGAGTAGACTGGGCCTATATTCTCTAGAGTTTAGAAGAATGAGAGGTGATCTCATTGAAACATATAAAATTCTTACAGGGCTTGACAGGGTAGATGCAGGGAGGATGTTTCCCCTGGCTGGGAGTCTAGAACAAGGGGTCACAGTCTCAGAATAAGGGGTCGGCCATTTAGGACTGAGATGAGGAGAAATTTCTTCACTCAGAGTGTGGTGAATCTTTGGAATTATCTACCCCAGAGGGCTGTGGAGGCTCAGTCATTGAGTATATTCAAGACAGAGATTGTTAGATTTTTGAATATTAAGGGAATCAAAGGATATGGGGATAGTGCAGGAAAGTGGAGATGAGGTAGAAGATCAGCCATGATCTCATTGAATGGCGGAGCAGGCTCGAAGGGTCAAATGGCCGACTCCTGCTCCTATTTCTTATGTTCTTATGTTCTTATGTTCTTAGGGAGAAAAAAACACCTACCTGCTGTCCTGTGACATCCTTCCTTGTTTTTTTTGTTGTTTTTGAAATCATCGGAGGTGCCGCCTCATCCGATGCTGTCGCTGCTGTTTTGGGCAGAATGCTCACCTCTTCCTGCTGGCAGGTGGCCCAAGCCATAAATAAATATCTGCTTAATTGTATAACTAATTTATATTAGTCATTGTAACCTTAAACTCTGGTGCATGGCAGCGTGGTGATAATGGATAGGATTTTAAAAAAGTTTTTTGTAAAGCATTTTCAGATGCAGTAATATAGTTTTTGTAAAAGCTGTGACCTGTTAGAGATTAAATAAGCCACTAATGCGGTTTATAAACAAACTGTCAATCTATATTGGTTTATGTTTGAAAAGATTACCAACTCATGATTTCTTATCAAATCTCATGATTTTTAAGAGTTTGTCTCATGATTTATGAGACGGTGGAGTTGGCATTACTGGGATTTCCAGGTAGAGAGTGTTGGCAAATATTTTAAGATTATTTAATAATCTGTTGGATGCTTTGATGGGGTTGGGGAGAGATATTAGGTTTTCTCGACCAGTGATTGCTATCCGCTCTCGTATCGATTATATGACCGTAACTGATTGCATCTGTCGCAAAACTAGGAGTAGAATAAATCTAATGAAACGGATATCTCACAAAATGTGGAGTGGAATATGTCGAACTACATTAAAGTAACTGATGAAAGGTCATTGACCTGAAACGTTAACTTTGTTTCTCTCTCCACAGATGCTGCCTGACCTGCTGAGTGTTTCCGGCATTTTCTGTTTTTATTACAATAACTTATTTTGTCTCTTTCCTTCCTAGTATTTTGTCTTTGAATTCCAAGAGCCACCAGCAGTCTTGTTTGATAAAATTATTGAAATTATCGTAAGTATGAAACCGTTGCTAACAATTGAGTTATTTGAATAGTATTTAATTATTCAAGGACTAAACCGACATTTTGATTTTTGATTTTGATTTAAAATGTCTGCAAAAGGGAAGTCACCTGATTCAATCTACTGTACTCAACAAGCTTTAGCACCGACTGGTGCCATTTTGATTTTAGACCTTGGAAAAGTGCAGTTACGCATGGCTGAGGTTTCGACAATCCCAATCCTGTCGTCACCCAGTATCCATACACAAGCATTCCTAGTAGGGGTTGTAACGTTGTAACGTTTGGGAGCAGGAATCCTGGTTGAATTTTCCCCTCCGTGAAGTCACACCAGGACCTCCCGACTTTATACTACTTGATTGTGTAATGACTGTAAATCAAGGCCCTGGTTGTTGATTCAGAAACCTAGGTGAAGGCCTCAGTTCCAGAGTGCAGCACATCATCAACTTGAAAGTAAGAGAGAAGATGGTTAAATTAAGCAGCAGTCAGTGGCATCAAGCTCGTGTTTTAAAAGCCAAGACTATGGGAGGAAGGGAAATGTGAGGAGGTCTGCAGCTTAGGGGGCCTGTGAAGAATGCATTTGAATAGGAAACAGTGGCAACACGATTTGGTTTAATGCCTAATTTTATTTTTTCTCCAGGTGGTTCATGCAAAAAAAATCCCATTCACCGGAGTTCAGTTGGGAACGTTCAAGATCGATGCAGGGACCGTTTATCAGCAGCCTGGTAACTAGATTCACCTCATCTATGTCCAAAAATGTGCGGGTTAGGTTGATTTGGCTATGATAAATTGACCCTTAGTGTTAGGGGGGGATTAAATATGTGGGGTTATGGGGATAGGGTGGGATATGTTAGGGGGAATTAAATACGTGGGGTTATGGGGGTAGGGTGGGATATGTGTACTGTGGGGATTAAAGCAGGGACAGGGTACTGGATTTGAATGATCAGCCATGATCGTATTGAATGGTGGAGCAGGCTCGACGGGCCGAATGGCCTACTCCTGCTCCTAGATTCTATGTTTCTATGTTTCTATGTTTCTAGTGATCAGTGATCAGTTCCACTAACCTCAAACAACACACTAGGATGTCACAATCTTTACCAACACCATTTGCATAAAACTAGCTCATATCCTGAAAATTGGGAGATGCAGAGAGAGATCTAATCACCTTTTCTTTATAAATATCCTTTCAGTGTATTTTCCTTTCTCCATTCTGTAATTAACTGGACCTCCTGGCACTTCATAAACTTATAACGAGTCAGTATAACGAGAAAACGCACTGCTACTGCTTTTCTCTTAACAGCTGCTGGGGAGTGGAGCTCTGCAGATGTGTGTAAGGACATAGAAACATAGAAGATAGGAGCAGGAGTAGGCCATTCGGCCCCTCGAGCCTGTTCCGCCATTTAATGAGATCATGGCTGATCATCCAAATTCAGTACCCTGTCCCTGCTTTCTCCCCATATCCCTTGATCCCTTATGCAAACAGTGTGAGTCACAAACAGGCACAGCTTGCAGTATAACTCTGGTCTTGCCAGCTAAACTTTACAATTCTCGGTGTAAATTCAGTACAGTCTGTACCTCTTAACTCATAGTTGTTTAAATGAAATTATCTGATAAACCATTTTTAGCACTAATTTCCCACTTTGCTGTCATTTACATTGCTTAATTCAAATGGTTAGATAATTCCATTTTGTTTTAGTACAAGAAATAACTTTGAATTATCAGGAGTAGCCTCTATGACCCCAGCCTCATCCATACTGCATAGTTTTCCTACAAACTCTCTTACCCTTTCTGTATCCATTATTCTATCTATAAATCTCCATTGCATTCTCTTGCTGCTTATTCCTAACTATTGCTTCACGAGAGTGAACAGTTTACTTTGATACGTTTTGATAATCCCTTGTTAAGTGTCAGCCATGGCTCAGTGGGCAGCACCCTCGGCTCTGAGTCAGAAGGTCGTCCCACTCCAGAGACTTGAGCACAAAAATCTAGGCTGACACTCCAGTGCAGTGCTGAGGGAGTGCCGCACTGTCGGAGGGGCAGTACTGAGGGAGCGCCGCACTGTCGGAGGGGCAGTACTGAGGGAGCGCCGCACTGTCGGAGGGTCAGTACTGAGGGAGCGCTGCACTGTCGGAGGGGCAGTACTGAGGGAGCGCCGCACTGTCGGAGGGGCAGTACTGAGGGAGCGCCGCACTGTCGGAGGGGCAGTACTGAGGGAGCGCTGCACTGTCGGAGGGGCAGTACTGAGGGAGCGCTGCACTGTCGGAGGGGCAGTACTGAGGGAGTGCTACACTGTCGGAGGGGCAGTACTGAGGGAGCGCTGCACTGTCGGATGGGCAGTACTGAGGGAGCGCTGCACTGTCGGAGGGGCAGTTCTGAGGGTGCGCTGCACTGTCGGAGGGGCAGTGCTGAGGGAGTGCCGCACTGTCGGAGGGGCAGTGCTGAGGGAGTGCCGCACTGTCGGAGGGGCAGTACTGAGGGAGCGCCGCACTGTCGGAGGGGCAGTACTGAGGGGGGGCAGTACTGAGGGAGCGCTGCACTGTCAGAGGAGCAGTACTGTGGGAGCGCTGCACTGTCTGAGGGGCAGTACTGAGGGAGTGCTGCACTGTCGGTGGGGCAGTACTGAGGGAGTGCTGCACTGTCGGAGGTGCCGTCTTTCGGATGAGACGTTAAACCGAGACCCTATCTGCTCTCTCAGGTGGACATAAAAGATCCCGGCACTATATCAAAGAAGAGCAGGGGAGTTATCCCAGTGTCCTAACCAATATTTATACCTCAATCAACATCACTAAAATAGATTATCGGGTAATTATCACATTGCTGTCTGTGGGATCTTGCTGTGTGCAAATTGGCTGCCGCGTTTCCTACATTACAACAGTGACTACACTTCAAAAAGTACTTCATTGGCTGTAAGTCACTTTGGGAAGTAGTGAAACGTGCTATATAAATGCAAGTCTTTCTTTTCCATTATTTTTAAACCTTCAGTGAGGCCACCTCAAAGTCTCCCTTTTGTCAACCCAACTTTCTCAACTGAAGTTCCTGGTATCTAGAATGATTTTGCTTGCTCACTCGCACACCCTCTCAAGGGAAAATGATGACTTTAATGTTGATCAGATCACATATCAAACCCATATGTCTTGCTGCCATTTCTTTTTATTAATAAAACACCATCAGAAAATTATTGAATAATTCTCTCTGTTTCTTCAGATCACAGGTTCTTTCAAAAATGGGCTACTCTGACTGACCCTAAAGACACTAAAGGTGGCATCAAGGGCTTTGTAAAGTGTACGATTACTGTGATAGGGAAAGGAGATTTACAAGGGAGTGTTCCCAGTGCCGTCACCAGTCAGGATGAAGACATTGAAAAGTAAGTAAAAGGAAGGTAAATCCAGTTGTTGTGATCTGGAATGCACTGCCTGATGGAAGCAGATTGGAAACATTTGCAGGGCTATGGGGAAAGAGCAGGGGAGTGGGACTAATTGGAGAGCTCTTTCAAAGAGCTGACACAGGCACGATGGGCCAAATGGCCTCCTTTGGTGCTGTCTGATTCTATGAAATCGACAGCCCATCGTGCTGGAAACTATCTATGGGGCTCCCTCTGTTGATCTGGGTGTTAACGACACTATGCAGTGTGGCACTAAGCAATAGGGCCAGGAGCTCCTGGGATCTGATCCTCGTGGATTGAGCTGTGTTAGCTGACCTCAGCCAGGGCAGCAGCTGAGGGGCTTCAATGGCCTCCGCACCCGACAGTTAGGGATGGAAAGTAGCTAGAATCATGGCTGCTGCTCATTATCCAGTGGCCTCTCTTGGAATGTGTGCATATGTGGGCACATTGGGTCAGGAGGAGTTTGACTCTGCTGTGATGCCTTGCACAGTATTGCTGGCATTCAATGTGTAGTATCACGTAAGACCAACCAGTGGGTGAGATATCAGAGAGCAGCTCCTCAAGAAGAGTGAATGCTTCAGCAACTAAGGGTGAAATCTTTAAAAGGTCAGTTTTGTTTGTGTATAACAGGAAGTTACTGCCATGGAAACACTAGTTGGGATCTGTGATAATTACCTGGGTTTCAGCTAGGAACGAAAGTCATCCTTGTTTCTAAAGGCAGCTGAGTTCTTCAGGCCTACACTTCTAACCAGGAGGGAATGATCCGAAGCAATAGATCAGCTTGTTGTTCACATTCTCTTACCTCACGCTTGGTTGATTTGTCAGACAATTCGATGAAAGACTGGTGATCAGCCAGATGTCTCCTGTGTGCAGTTTGAGTAGAGCCGCGTTTAAATTATGCTCTTTTGTAGTTGCAACAATAACGTACGTATTTAAAGCACCTCTAATGTAACAAGTGCCCCGACTCTTCACAAACGGAAATAGATAGGAGAATGGAGAGAGACAGCAGGAGGATTGGCTCAAAGCTTGGTCAAAAAGGTGCGCTTTGAGAAGGTGGGAGGAGTTTGGGAAGGGAGTTAAGAACATAAGAACATAAGAAATAGGAGCAGGAGTAGCCATTCGGCCCCTTGAGCCTGCACCACCATTCAATAAGATCATGGCTGATCTTCTACCTCAACACCTTCCCACACTATCCCCATATCCCTCGATTCCCTTAATATCCAAAAATCAATTGATCTCTGTCTTGATTATCCAAAGCCCTCTGGGGTAGAGAATTCCAAAGATTCACAACCCTCCGAGTGAAGAAATTTCTCCTCATCTCAGTCCTAAATGGCCAACCCCTTATTCTGAGACTATGACCCCCTAGTTCTAGACTCCCCAGCCAGGGGAAACATTCCCAGCATCTACCCCGTCAAGTCCTGTAAGAATTTTATATGTTTCAATGCGATCACCTCTCATTCTTCTAAACTCTAGAGAATATAGACCTAGTCACCTCAATCTCTCCTTTTAGGACAATTCCACCCCCCCCCCCCCCCATCCCAGAAATCTTCGTTGCACTCCCTCTATGACAAGTATATCCTTCTTTAGGTAAGGAGACCAAAACTACACAGTACTCCAGGTGTGGTCTCACCAAGGCCCTATATAATTGTAGGAAGACATCTTTATTTTTATACTCCAATCCTTTTGTAATAAAGGCTAACCTACCATTTGCTTTCCTAATTGCTTGCTGTACCTGCATGTTAACTTTCAGTGATTCGTGTACAAGGACACACCCAGGTCCCTCTGAACACCAACATTTCCCAATCTCTCACCATTTAAAAAATATTCTGCTTTTCTATTTTTCCTACCAAAGTGGATAACTTCACATTTCTCCACATTATATTCTATCTGCCATGCTCTTGCCCACTCACTTAACCTTTCTATATCCCTTAGCAGCTTCTTTGCATCCTCCTCACAACTTACTTTCCCACCTAGCTTTGTATCATCAGCAAACTTGGATACATTGCATTTGGTCCCTTCATCCAAATCATTGATGTAGATTGTGAATAGCTGAGGCCCAAGCACTGATCCTTGCGGTACCCCACTAGTTACAGCCTGCCAACCAGAAAATGACCCCTTTATTCCTACTCTCTGTTTTCTGTCCATTAACCAATCCTCAATCCATGCTGATATATTACCCCCAATCCCATGGGCCCTAATTTTGTGTAATAACCTCTTGTGTGCCACTTTAGTAAATGCTTTCTGAAAATCCAAATACACTACATCCACTGGTTCCACCTTATCTACCCTGCTACTTACAACTTCAAAACTCTATTAGATTTGTCAAACACGATTTCCCTTTCATAAATACGTGTTCACTCTGCCTAAATCATATTATGATTTTCTAAGTGTCCTGTTACCACGTCCCGAATAATATTCTAGCATTCTCTACTACTGATGTCAGGCTAACTGGTCTATAGTTTCCTGTTTTCTCTCACCCTACTTTATTTGAATAGCAGGGTTACATTTGCTACCTTCCAATTCACAGGGACCGTTCTAGAATCTAGGGAATTCTGGAAGATCAAAACCAATGCATCCACTATCTCTGTAGCCACTTCTTTTAAAACCCTAGGATGTAGGCCATCAGGTCCAGGGGATTTGTCGGCTTTTAGTCCCATTAATTTCTCCAGTACTATTACTTTACGAATAGTAATTTCTTTAAGTTCCGCATTCTCGCTAGACCCTTGGTTCCCCTCTATTTCCGGAATTTTTTTGTGTCTTCTTCCATGAAGACAGACACAAAGGGCTGGATTTTGAATGACCCATGGAGTCGGGTTTGGAGGCGTGTGGGGGGTTAAATTTGCGGGGTCGGGGTTTCCGACCCCATCCCGTCTCCACGCAATTTTGACATAATCAGTCGCGGGGTTCCCGATTCCGTCCCGCCTCCAAGAGGCGGGAGAGGCCATTAAAGCTCTTAACAAGCTCTAAATTGGCTCTGTAATGCCATTTTGAAACGCTGTAGCTAGTTTAACCCTCTTCTGACGTGAAGCACGCCTGGTTTGAAACACTCCAGTGAAACCTGGCGGGAGCACAAGTGGATAGCTGACTATCGGCTGCAAGTGCACTATTACAACGGAGATGTGATGAAGGTAGTAGTAGTATTAGGTCTGAACATTGCCTCTGATGCTGCTGCATTGAATGTCTTAAGAGACTGCCTGGGAGGACTTACTTGGCAAAAAATCTCTCTCTCTGTCTCTCTGTCTCTCTGTCTCTCTGTCTCTCTGTCTCTCTGTCTCTCTGTCTCTCTCTCTCTCTCTCTCTCTCTCTCTCTCTCTCTCTCTCTCTCTGTGTCTCTGTCTCTCTCTCTCTGTGTCTCTCTCTCTCTCTCTCTCCTCCCCCCCATCCCATTTCTGCATCCAGGTCCACTCACATCATAAGCCAGGCAACTCCTCTCTCACCAACAGTCTCTGAGACTAGGCAGTCAGTACTGATGACATCATCAGAGGCGACTTTCAGACTGCTGAGGGAGTTTGAGCAGCTAGGGGCCAAATTAAAAAGCAGAACCTCGAGGGTAATAATCTCTGGATTACTACCTGAGCCACGAGCAAATTTGGCTAGGGTAAATAAAATCAGGGAGTTGAATGCGTGGCTCAAAGACTGGTGTGGGAAAAATGGGTTTTGCTTCTTGGGACACTGGCACCAGTACTGGGGTAGGAGAGAGCTGTTCCGTTGGGACGGACTTCACTTGGCCAGTGCTGGGACTAGTGTCCTGGCGAATCGAATAACTAGGGCTGTGGAGAGGGCTTTAAACTAATTAGTGGGGGGGAGGTTTCAAGAGAGCAAAAAATAAAAATGACAACAGAGAGGGTCATAGACATAGGTAGCAGTAGGGGAATCACAAATCAGAGCGTGGCAGGAAGGGACAGAGTGTGTGGAGTAAAAGGTAAACTGGTAAAAAGTGAAAAAGCAGGAACTAAGTGCCACAAAGCATATTTGAAAGTTCTCTATCTGAATGCACGTAGCATTCGTAACAAAATAGACGAGTTAATGGCACAAATAACTACATATGGTTATGATATTGTGGCCATTACAGAAACATGGCTGCAGGGTGACAATGCCTGGGAATTAAACATACCAGGTTATTTAACGATCAGGAAGGACAGGCAGGAAGGAAGGGGAGGTGGGGTGGCTATGTTAATAAAGGAAGGAATCACTGTAATACAGAGTAATGATATTGGGTCAAAAAATCATGATAATGAAACAGTTTGGGTGGAGATAAGGAATAATAAGGGGAAAAAAACATTAGTGGGCGTAGTCTATAGGCCTCCGAACAGTTGCAACTCTATTGGACGGAGTATCAATCAGGAAATAGTTGAGGCATGTAATAAGGGAACATCTATAATTATGGGGGATTTTAACTATCATATTAATTGGACAAATCAAATGGGGCAGGGCTGCCTTGAGGATGAGTTCATTGAGTGTATTAGGGATGGGTTTCTTGAGCAGTATGTAACTGAACCGACCAGGGGGCAAGCAACCTTAGATCTGGTCCTGTGTAACGAGACAGGATTAATTAAAAATGTCCTAGTAAAGGATCCCCTTGGAATGAGTGACCATAACATGGTTGAATTCCATATTCAATTAGAGGGTGAGAAGGTTGGATCTCAAACAAGCGTGCTAAGCTTGAATAAAGGAGACTATGAAGGTATGCGAGCGGAATTGAGTAGAGTGGATTGGGAAAATAGATTAAAGGGTAAGACGACACATGATCAGTGGTGTACATTCAAGGAGTTATTTTACAACTTCCAAAAAAAATATATTCCACTGAAAAGAAAAGGGTGTAAAAGAAAGGACAGTCATCCGTGGCTAAGTAAAGAAATTAAGGATAGTATTCGACTAAAAACAAGGGCATATAAGGTAGCGAAATCTAGTGGGAGGACAGAGGATTGGGAAAACTTTAAAAGGCAGCAAAAAATAACAAAAAGATTGATTAAGAAAGGGAAGATAGATTATGAAAGTAAATTAGCAAAAAATATAAAAACAGATAGTAAGAGTTTTTATAGTTATATAAAAAGAAAAAGGGTGGCTAAAGTAAATGTTGGTCCCTTAGAGGATGAGACCGGGAAATTAATGGTGGGAAATATGGAGATGGCAAAAACACTGAATGAATATTTTGTATCAGTCTTTACAGTAGAGGACACTAAGAATATCCCAACACTGGACAAACAGGGGGCTATAGGGGGAGAGGAGCTAAACACGATCAAAATCACTAAGGAAGTGGTACTCGGTAAAATAATGGGACTCAAGGCGGATAAATCACCTGGACCTGATGGCTTACATCCTAGAGTCTTGAAGGAAGTGGCGGTAGGGATTGTAGATGCATTGGTAATAATTTTTCAAAACTCCCTGGATTCCGCTAAGGTCCCGGCAGACTGGAAAACTGCTAATGTAACACCCTTATTTAAAAAGGGCAGTAGACAGAAGGCTGGTAACTATAGACCGGTTAGCCTAACATCTGTGGTAGGTAAAATTTTGGAGTCCATTATTAAGGAAACAGTAACAGGACATTTGGATAATCATAATTTAATAGGACAAAGTCAGCATGGTTTTACGAAGGGGAAGTCATGTTTGACAAATTTGCTGGAGTTCTTTGAGGAAGTAACATATAGAGTTGATAAAGGGGAACCAGTGGACGTAGTGTATTTAGACTTCCAAAAGGCATTTGACAAGGTGCCACACAAAAGATTATTGCTTAAGGTAAAAAATCACGGGATTGGGGGTAATATTCTGGCATGGATAGAGGATTGGCTATCTAACAGAAAGCAAAGAGTTGGGATAAATGGTTCATTCTCAGACTGGCAATCAGTAACTAGTGGTGTTCCACAGGGGTCAGTGCTGGGTCCCCAACTCTTCACAATCTATATTAACGATTTGGAGGAAGGGACCAAGTGTAACATATCAAAATTTGCAGATGATACAAAGATGGGAGGGAAAGTAGTGAGTGAGGAGGACATAAAAAACCTGCAAGGGGACATAGACAGGCTAAGTAAGTGGGCAGAGATTTGGCAGATGGAATACAACACTGGAAAGTGTGAGGTGATGCACTTTGGCAGGAAAAATCCTAGAGCAATTTATTATCTTAATGGCAAGAAACTGGAGAGTACTGAAGTGCAAAGGGATCTGGGGGTCCTGGTGCACGAAACTCAAAAGGTTAGTATGCAGGTGCAGCAAGTGATTAAGAAGGCAAATGGAATGTTGGCTTTCATTGCTAGGGGGATAGAATATAAAAATAGGGAGGTATTGCTTCAGTTGTACAAGGTATTGGTGAGACCGCACCTGGAATACTGCATACAGTTTTGGTGTCCTTACTTAAGGAAAGACATCCTTGCTCTCGAGGCAGTGCAAAAAAGGTTCACTCGGTTAATCCCGGGGATGAGGGGGTGGTCATATGAGGAGAGGTTGGGTAGATTGGGACTCTACTCATTGGAGTTCAGAAGAATGAGAGGCGATCTTATTGAAACATATAAGATTGTGAAGGGGTTGGATCGGGTGGATGCGGGGAGGATGTTCCCGATGACGGGTGAGACGAGAACTAGGGGACATAGTCTTAGAATAAGGGGCTGCTCTTTCAAAACTGAGATGAGGAGGAACTACTTCACTCAGAGGGTGGTAGGTCCATGGAATATGCTGCCACAAAAAGCTGTAGAAGCTACAACATTAATTAAATTTAAAACAGAAATAGACAGTTTCCTAGAAGTAAAGGGCATTAAGGGTTACGGGGAGCGGGCAGGAATTTGGACATGAGTCTAGGTTCGGATCGGTCATGGCCCTGTGGGTAGTGGAGCGGGCCCAGGGACTGTGTAGCCTGATTCTGCTCCTATTTCGTGTGTGCAATTCTGTTAGATGCAGGAGATGGTTCTGTGATAGATAGTAGATTGGCGGTTAGGATCAGATCAGCCATGATCTTATTGAATGGCGGAGCAGGCTCGAGGGGCCGATTGGCCTACTCCTGCTCCTATTTCTTATGTTCTTATGTTCTTATGAAAACACTAATTAGTTCATGGGTTCCCACATGCTCCAACTCAATTGCCCAATTAAGTGAAAATTGCATCAGGCACCCACATTAATCTGGAGTCGGGGGGGGAAACACGAAATGCGGATTACACGACCCCAACCCGACCCCAAGACAAAATCCAGCCCAAAGTATTTGTTTAATGTCTACGCCATTTCCTTATTCCCCATTATAATTTCTTCTGTCTCTGCCTGTAAGGGACCCACATTTACTTTTGCTAATCTCTTCCTTTTTACATACCTATAGAAGCTTTTACAATCTATTTTTATGTCTCTTGGGGGTAAAAATTCACTTGGTTGCGCCTCCCGTTAGCGCCTTAAGAGGGCGCTAATGGGACGCAAAGCCGCTAACGCCCGGGCGCAGCGATGTTTGCGCCGCTCGAGAACTTAACTTGAGATTGTGCGGCGGCGCTAAAACTTACCGCTGCGACCACCTGCGCGCGCAGATTGTGACGTCATTCCATGGTGCAACGCCCTTGTGGCGCCCCGTAGCGGAAATTGAGTGGCGCCCCCTGCCTTACCGCCTGGCGCTTCCAACGACCAGAAGACTGGAACGCTATCAATCGCTGTGGGGCTGGGGGGGGCGCTATTTAAAGGGGGCCTCTTCCTGTCTTTTATTGTTGGTGGCATTTTTGAACTACGCATTCTGAGAGAGAGAGGGAGAGACTTCTGGAGAGATTCAACGTTGTGTGAAGGAGTTTTGGGTACTGAGCAGCACTTTGCAGGTTCATTTTGATTTGCCATTCCTTGTATCCATTTAGCAGAGACTGTGGGAGCTGCACTCTGAGCTCTTTGCCTGGTACGCTCCATTGTTCTTTCCAGCACATTTGATGTGCAAGTCTCTCCAGGCCGAGATTCGAGGCTGCAATGAACAGGATGTGGATGGAAAGCAAGATTAACCATCCCCTTTAAGAACTGGCCCGTGCCATTGTGTGTGTGTTCCATTGCTG
Organism: Squalus acanthias; assembly: GCA_030390025.1. Lineage (NCBI taxonomy): Eukaryota > Metazoa > Chordata > Chondrichthyes > Squaliformes > Squalidae > Squalus > Squalus acanthias. Next base: position 562,273 of record CM059435.1, on the reverse strand, counting down.
ACTGACATTACATGAGCTTCGCCAGCGCTCCGAGTTAGCGCCTCACTGCTCGGCCTTTGCGCCTTAAGAGAGGTGTGCAGCGCCTGCTTTAGCGCTCCACTCACCTCCCGGGGCGGTAAAAGTGAAGTTTCCTGTCAGTGCCGATAATTAGCGCCAGGCGCTAATATTTGCGTCCGGACGATATTTGCGCCCCAAATGGGGCGCGACCTAATTTCTACCCCTTGCTATTTACTCGCATTCTATTTTCTCTCTCTTTATCAATGTCTTTGTCCTCCTTTGCTGAATTCTAAAATCTTCAGGCTTACTACTCTTTTTGGCAACATTATAAGCCTCTTCCTTTAATCTTATACTATCTTTAACTTCTCTTGTTAGCTACGGTTGGAGCATTTTTTCCCATGGGGGTTTTTATTCCTTAAATGAATGTATATTCGTTGTAAATTATGAATTATTACTTTAAATGTTTGCCATTGCTTATCTACTGACATATCTTTTAACCTAGTTTCCCAACCTACCTTAGCCAGCTCACCCTTCATACCTACGTAGTTTGCTTTGTTCAAATTTACGACCCTAGTTTCGGACTTTCAAACTCAACATAAATTTCTATCATATTATGATCACTGCTCCCCAGAGGCTTCTTTACTACAAGATTATTAATGAACCCTATCTCATTGCACAATACTAGATCACAATACTAGAGTTCTGGAGAGTGGACCAAGGTGGCTGTAAGCTTTGCCACCAATGGTGGGGTGGGTTGAGGGGTGGGGGGCAAAAAAAGACCAAAAGTTGCCAGAGGGGATGTAACTTTGGAGGAGGTTTCAGGGATCAGGTAAGGTGATGCCATGGAGGAGTTTGAATATGAGAATGGGATTTTAAATTTATGTGTTGGGGACAAGGAGCCAGTGTAGGCTAATGAGGATGGGGTGATGGGTGAGTGGAGCTCATTGAGGGACAGAATATGGGTGACTGAGTTGTGGAGTTTATGGACGATGGGAGGCTGGCTAGGAGGGAATTGGTTCTATGTGAGCAAATGAACAGGAAGGAGGATGGAGTCAGTGGCAAGGCAGTGGAGTTGACAGCGGGAGTTGAAAATTATGGCTTTGTTCTTCCTAAGGGTGGGAGTTTATATGGGCTTTATATTTCTAAACTGTTTCCATCATGTGGGAGGTGATGATATATCAGCAAGGCTTATGAAGGGATTCACAGTCTCCTTCAGTAAACACTTATTTGGTGTGCAGTCAAATCTGTGGTCAAGAATTACTGATTACTGGCTACATCTCAACAGCAACAGCTTACATTTATGTAGCGCCTTTAAATACAGACAACCACGAATGAACACAAGACTAAAATCTAATCAAAGAGTGTAGATGGGTTCTATCTGTAGGATAAATGGTATTTGAAGTGAGTCATGGGCTGGAATATAACAGAGAGGTTGAGGTGATTTATACATTAGAGTAATGGTTATTCAGAAATGGGTCATGGGTTGGAATTAATCTTAGGGTTTGGATGATTTGTATGTAAAATAATGGATACCTGGGAATGAGTTACAAGCTGCAATTTAATTGAGAGATTAGATGATGAAAGAGAGAAAAGGCAAATTAATTAGTGTTTGAACTCCAAACAGTGGGTTATTATTTTAAATTCATCGAAGGATGTTGGAAAATATAATTTGTAATTAATTGAGTTTTTTTTGTTGTGAAAAGTATGTTTTGCTGTAATTATCTTTCAATAAAAGCACTGTATGATTAATCGACTGCAGACAATGTGTTTGTTGCTATATTTATGGAGAAACACAGACCTTTCACTGACTTGATCTTTCTTCTTCTGTATTTCTTAAATTGCAAGTACACCATCCTGTTCTTCATCCTCACTGTTGCAATGAAGACTCATTGCACTATCCCTTACTTTAGTGGAGATTCATTGCAGTATCCTCTACTTTAACTCGTTCTTTCCAAGACCTGAAACCTTTGGAACTCTTTATCTCCTGGAGTGTTTCCTTCCTCATTCAAGCTTTTAAAACCAGTCATCATTGCTTGGTTAGTCTCCTTTTCTTTTCAGAAATAGTAGGTTCATGCATTATAGTCCTAAGCTCTCCATCTTGTTTTCTCACTAAAAAAAGAACATTATTGTGTGTTGTAGGAATCTCCTGCTTCCAAAACAAGTGCCAGCTGAGAGACCCTGGGCAAAATTCTACATCAAGGTTTATAAGGCAGAGGACCTCCCCAGCATGAACTCAGGAATCATGGGGAGTTTTTCAAAAATTCTAGGGGAGGACAAAGTTTTCATTGATCCTTACATCCAAGTCACCTTTGCAGGCCAGCAGGTAAAGACATTTAATTTTTCTTATTGTAAAAATGAGAGGTATGTAAAAAGGAAAAGATTAGCGAAAGTAAATGTGGGTCCCTTACAGGTTGAGACAGGAGAAATTATAATGGGGAATAAGGAAATGGCAGAGAAATTAAACAAATACTTTGGCTGGAATTTTGCGGGCGCTCAGAGGGCGGGTTTGGAGGCGGGTCCACTGTCAAAATAGCAAAGATTGACAGCGGGTAGGAAACCCTCTGTCAACCCGTCTCCACACAAGTCTCCCAGGTGTCGGGTCCGTCAGCGGAGAACCGACCCTACACCAAGCAGCGGGGAAGACAATTGATCTCATTAAATGGCTTGTGAAGAGCCAATCTAATGGTATTTTGAGGCTTCCTTCCAATTTTACGTGCTCCCCCACGGGTTACCCGCTGCGCAGGGAGCACACCAGCTCAACCCGGAGTGAGTTGAGTCTGCTCTGATGTTTCTGATAAGCTGACAGCTGCAGAGTGGTGTAAAGGATGCCATGTTGCAGATGGTCAGTTTCAGAGCACAGAAACTGTTGGTTACTGCATTTGTAATACGTATAGAGATTTCTTTAGCTTGCAAGTGTTTAGAGGCAACTGTATGTCCAGAGCCAGCTCATTGGAACAACCTCTCTCACCATTGACAGATCGCTTCTGTCATCTCACCTGCAGCTGCCATCTATTGCAGCAACATTGGTGCCCTGAAAAAATCAGACCTTGGTCCTCTGAATCCTTCCACAATCAGCCCCCACTCCAACATCACCAACAACAGCACCAACCTTCTCTGCCATCATCTGATGCTGACAGGACACAGGGCATCAGCCCCTTACAACATTGCTGCCCAGGAGGCCAGCGATGGCATCACCATGGCCAGATTTACCTCACTTGATGTTGTAAACCCTGGCTGCCACATGATACGCCAGGTTGACACCATCCCACACCAGCACCGTAAAGCATCCCTTTAATGTCCAAGCCATTCCATGCACACTCATCACTATAGTGGGGGGGGGGGGGGTTATGTCTCAACATTCACTGGAACTCAGTAAGACACTTCTCAAGGTGCACACAGATCTGTCCAATAAGGAGCAGTGTTGAAAATATAGATTTCACTGTATGACAACACATTACCAGAAACTTCACATGGACATTGGCGAAACCTCTCAAGTGCCCACCCTAGTGTGTTGTTACTTGGTATGGTTGCAGTAGGGTGAGTGTGAAGGGTGGCTAGTGAGATGGGAAAGTGATAATGTAGATAGAGAGGGATGGGTGGAGGTGCAAGATAAGTTGGTGTGAGTAAGGATGTGCAGGAGAAGGGTATGGATGGCAGATGGGGATGTGTTGAGTGGCACAGCAGGATGAGTTTGAGTGTGGCTTTGCAGTAATGTTTTGTGATCCACTGAGATAATTGAAAGGTTGGCGCCACTGCAACCAGGGACCCCTGACGACTACCCTGCTTGTGCCCTTCTGTGCAATGCGCAACCGGATTGCGTTGGTGTCCTGGGGAGGTCTCTTCCACCCTTGGAAGGGAAGAGAGTCTCCCTGCGTGCTGTGACTCCCTCCATAAGCATATGGAGGGAGTCATTGGAGAGCCTGGGTGCAAGCGTCCACCTTTGTGCAGTGTTTGTCAGTGTTTGCAGCACCTCAATGCTGTCAAACACTGACAGAACAACTGTCAAACTCAATGTGGCTGTAGTCCCTTTAAGGAAACCGGCTTCCTGTTAATTGGTCGGGAAGCCCGCAGGGTGGGCTTAACAAGGCCAATCAAGGGAAAATCCCTTTGATTGAGCAGCTGCAGCTGGGAGCGGAACCGGAACCCGGAAACCTAGAATGGTTCCCGTGGATTGGAAGGTTGCAAATGTAACCCCACTATTTTAAGAAAGGAGGGAGCGAGAAAATGGGGAACTACAGACCAGTTAGCCTGACATCAGTAGTAGGGAAAATGCTAGAATCTTAAGGACGTGGTAACAGGGCACTTAGAAAATAATAATAGGATTGGGCAGAGTCATCACGGATTTATGAAAGGGAAATTGTGTTTGACAAATCGAGTTTTTTGAGGTTGTAGCTAGCAGAATAGATAAGGGGGAACCAGTGGATATGGTGTATTTGGATTTTCAGAAGGCATTCGATAAGGTGCTACACAAGAGATTATTAAACAAAGTTAGGGCTCAAGAGATTGGGGGTAATATACTGCATGGATTGAGGATTGGTTAACGGACAGAAAACAGAGAGTAGGAATAAATGGGTCATTTTCGGGTTGGCAGGCTGTAACTGGTGGGGTACCGGAAAGATCAGTGCTTCGGCCTCAGCTATTCACAATTTGCATCAATGATTTGGATGAGGGGACCAAATGTAATATATCCAAGTTTGCTGATGATACAAAGCTAAGTGGGAATGTAAGTTGTGAGGAGGATACAAAGAGGCTTCAAGGGGATATAGACAGGCTAAGTGAGTGGGCAAGAACATGGCAAATGGAATATAACGTGGAGAAATGTGAAGTTATCCACTTTGGCCAAATTTTGTTGTTGGTAGGAAAAATAGAAAAGCAGAGTATTTTTTAAATGGTGAGAGATTTGGAAATGTTGGTGTTCAGAGGGACCTGGGCGTCCTTGTACATGAATCACTGAAAGTTAACATGCAGGTACAGCAAGCAATTAAGAAAGCAAATGGTATGTTGGTCTTTATTACAAGAGGATTTGAGTATAAGAGTAAAGACGTCTTACTACAATTATATAGGGCCCTGGTGAGACCACACCTGGAGTACTGTGTACAGTTTTGGTCTCCTTACCTAAGGAAGGATATACTTGCCATAGAGGGAGTGCAACGAAGGCTCACCAGACTGATTCCTGGGATGGGGGGATTATTCTACGAGGACAGATTGAGTAGACTGGGCCTATATTCTCTAGAGTTTAGAAGAATGAGAGGTGATCTCATTGAAACATACAAAATTCTTACAGGGCTTGACAGGGTAGATGCAGGGAGGATGTTTCCCCTGGCTGGGGAGTCTAGAACCAGGGGTCACAGACTCAGAATAAGGGTTCGGACATTTAGGACAGAGATGAGGAGAAATGTCTTCACTCAGAGGGTGGTGAATCTTTGGAATTCTCTACCCCAGAGGGCTGTGGAGGCTCAGTCGTTGAGTATATTCAAGACAGAGATCGATAGATTTTTGGATATTAAGTGAATCAAGGGATATGGGGATAGTGTAGGAAAGTGGAGATGAGGTAGAAGATCAGCCATGATCTTATTGAATGGCGGACCAGGCTCGAGGGGCCAAATGGCCGACTCCTGCTCCTATTTCTTATGTTCTTATGAGAACGTTAGTTTGTTAGAGTGGAACCTATGTTATCTGCAGCCCTATTGTCTGCTTTCCTGATTACTTGCCACGTTGTTATAAGATATGAACATACAAAAATTATGGGTAGGAAAAGACCATCTGGTCCATGGAGCATCATGACTAGACCCTTACTACTCCCAGCAGCCATGTAATCTCCTGGGAGAGGCACAAAACCAGAAAAAGAAATCCAGGGCCAAAAAGGGAACAAAATCTGGAAAATTCCTCTCTGACCCAGTCAAGCGATCAAAACCAGTCCAGGAGACCACATGGACCATGTGTATATTAACTGATAAATTACTTGCCATTTATAAAATGTGATCTGTGCTCCAGCCAAGAACCGGTCCAGCTCCCTTTTTGAAGGTGGGCAGAGCGTCAGTACACACTCACACCAGCCGGCAACTCATTCCAAAGGTTCACTACTCCCTGGGAAAAGAAGAACCACCTAACATCCAGTATATTCCTACTCTTGCATAGTTTTAATGACTGTCCCTATTTCCATCCAATCTGTCAAATTGAAATAATCTATCAATAGGTACGCAATCCAACCCTTTCATTATTTTATAAACCTCTATCAGGTCGCCTCTACGTCTACACTGCTCTAAAGTAACTAAGTAACTAAGGCTCTTTAAGCTGGGAATCATTCTTGTGGCTCTCCTCTGAACCTTTTTTAATGTCAGTATATCACATAGATACATAGATACATAGAAGATAGGAGCAGGAGTAGGCCATCCGGCCCTTCGAGCCTGCTCCGCCATTTAATGAGATCATGGCTGATCCTTCAATTCAGTATCCCGTCCCCGCCTTCTCTCCGTAACCCTTAACCCCTTTTGCCTGTAGAAATATATCTAATTCCCTCTTAAATATATTTAATGAGCTGGCGTACACTGCCCTCTGTGGCAATGAGTTCCACAGGTTCACCACTCTCTGAGTGAAGAAATTCCCCCTCATTTCTGTCCTAAATGGTTTAGCCCTTATCCTTAAATTATGTCCTCTAGTTCTGTTCTCACCCGCCAAGGGAAACATTCCTTCTGCATCTAATCTGTCTAGACCTGTCAGAATTTTATACACTTCTATGAGGTCCCCTCTCAATCTTCTAAACTCCAGTGTGTACATCCCTAAACTACATAGTCTCTCCTCATAGGTCAATCCCGCCATTCCTGGTATCAGCCTGGTGAATCGCCGCTGCACCCCCTCCATGGCAAGAACATCTTTCCTCAGATGAGGCGACCAAAACTGTACACAGTACTCGAGGTGTGGTCTCACCAGTGCCCTGTACAGCTGCAGCAAGGTATCCCTGTTCCTGTATTCCAACCCTTTTGCTATGAAGGCCAGCATACCGTTTGCCTTCTTGACCGCCTGTTGCACCTGCATGCTCGCCTTCAGTGACTGGTGTACAAGAACACCCAGGTCTCTCTGTACTTCCCCCTCTCCCAATTTATTGCCATTTAAATAATAATTTGCCCTCCCGTTCCTGCACCCAAGGTGGATAACTTCGCACTTGTCCACATTATAGTGCATCTGCCATTTATCCGCCCAATCACCCAGTCTGTCCAAATCGCTCTGGAGCTTCCTGGTCTCCTCCTCTGAGCCCACCCCCCCTCCTAGTTTAGTGTCGTCTGCAAATTTGGAAATGCTGCATTCGACTCCCTGATCCAGGTCATTAATATAAATTGTGAACAGCTGGGGACCCAGGACAGATCCCTGTGGTACCCCACTTGTTACTGCCTGCCATTCAGAAAATGAGCCGTTTATTCCAACTCTCTGTTTTCTATCTGACAGCCAGTTCTCTATCCACGTCAATACTTTCCCCTTTATCCCATGAGCTTCAATTTTCCATGCTAATCTTTTATGTGGGACCTTATCGAAGGCCTTTTGGAAGTCCAGGTACACCACATCTACTGGCTCTCCCCCATCTATTTTACCAGTTACTCCCTCAAAAAATTCCAATAGATTAGTCAAGCACGATTTACCCTTTGTAAATCCATGTTGACTCTGTCCTATCCTGTCCCCATTTGCTAAGTGCTCGGCTATTTCATCCTTAATGATGGACTCCAGCATTTTGCCCACAACTGATGTAAGGCTTACAGGTCTGTAATTACCTGCTTTTTCCCTACCCCCCTTTTTGAATAGTGGGGTAACGTTAGCTACCCTCCAATCCATGGGCACTGTTCCCGAGTCTAATGAATTCTGAAAAATCATGCTTAGTGCATCCGCTATCTCTAGGGCCACCTCCTTCAGTACCCTAGGATGCATGTTATCAGGCCCTGGGGATTTGTCCGCCTTCAATCCCTTTAGCTTCCTTAACACCATATCCTTAGAGATATTGATTTGCGTCAGTTCCTCCTTTGCCAATGTCCCTATTTTTCCCGATATCCCAGGGAGGTTTTTTGTGTCTTCCTTCGTAAAGACTGACCCAAAGTATGCATTTAGTTGGTCTGCCATTTCCTTATTTCCCATTATATATTCCCCCGTATCTGACTGCAATGGACCAACTTTGGTTTTCACCAGTCTTTTCCTCTTGATATACTTATAAAAGCTTTTGGAGTTAGTTTTTATATTTTCCGCCAGCTTGCTTTCGTAAGCTATTTTGCCCTTCTTGATTAAGCCCTTTGCCCTCCTTTGCTCTATCTTAAACTGTTCCCAATCTTCCGCTCTGGCGCGTTTTTTGGCTATTTTATACGCCCTATCTTTGGATCACCCGCCATGTGAGGGAACCAAAATGGGGGCAGTACTCCAGATGCGGTCTAACCAAGGACCTATATACGGACAGAATGGTGTTCTTTGACTTGTACTGAAAGGTTGTATTAATACAACCTAATAAACACCTAGATCCTTTTCTCTCTCAACCACTTTCAGTGTTGTTCCATGTAAATGGTAAATATGTTCTGTGTTGTTCCTGCCTACATGCATCACACTGCATGGCCCACTCTCCTTGCACATCTAAATCTTTATGCAGAATGAAGTTATATTTGCAATTTTCCAATCTAAAGGGACAATTCCTGAATTGAGACAGCTTTGGAAGATTATGGCTAAAGCATCTGCAGTTTCCTCACCAAGTTCCTTTAAAACCCTGGGGCAGAAACCATCAGGTCCTGGGGATTTGTCGGTCTTTAGTGCCATTTTTTCCAATACTGTTTTCTTTACTGAGTTCCAGTCCTTGATACATTATTAATTTCCCTGGAATATCAGGTATATTATCCTCTTCCTCTACTGTGAAGACTGACACAAAGTAATTGTTCAACAAGTCTGCCTTTTCCTTATTATCATTTGTAATATTACCAACATCTGTTTTTAAAGGGCCTACATTACCCTTGACTACCCTTTTTCTTCTAATATAATTGTAAAAACTATTTATGTTAATCTTGATATCTCTTGCATGAAGGTCTTCAGGTATGTGGAGAGACTAGAGAAGCTGGGATTGTTCTCGTTAGAGCAGAAAAGATTATGGGGAGATTTAATAGAGGTGTTCAAAATTATGAAGGTTTTGATGGAGTCGATGGGGAGAAACTATTTCCACTGGCAGGAGGGTTGGTAACCAGAGGACACAATTTTTTTTAAAAATTCGCTAATGGGATCTGGGCGTCGCTGGCAAGGCCAGCATTTATTGCCCATCCCTAGTTGCCCTTGAGAAGGTGGTGGTGAGCCGCCGCATTGAACCGCTGCAGTCAGTGTGGTGAAGGTACTCCCACAGTGCTGTTAGGTAGGGAGTTCCAGGACTTTGACCCAGCGACGATGAAGGATCGGCGATATACTTCTAAGTCAGGATGGTGTGTGACTTGGAGGTGATGGTGTTCCCATGCGCCTGCTGCCTTTGTCCTTCTAGGTGGAAGAGGTCGCGGGTTTGGGAGGTGCTGCCGAAGAAACCTTGGCGAGTTGCTGCAGTGCATCTTGTAGATGGTACACACTGCAGCCACAGTATGCTGGTGGTGGAGGGAGTGAATGTTTAAGGTGGTGGATGGGGTGCTTATCAGACGGGCTACTTTGTCCTGGATGGTGTCGAGTGTCTTGAGTGTTGTTGCAGCTGCACTCATCCAGGCAAGTGGAGAGTATTCCATTACACTCCTTACTTGTGCCTTGTAGATGGTGGAAAGACTTTGGGGAGTCAGGAGGTGAGACACTCGCCGCAGAATACTTAGCCTCTGACCTGCTCTTGTTGCCACAGTATTTATGTGGCTGGTCCAGTTAAGTTTCTGCTCAATGGTGACCCCCAAGATGTTGATGGTGGGGGATTTGGCGATGGTAATGCCGTTGAATGTCAAGGGGAGGTGGTTAGACTCTCGCTTGTTGGAAATAGTCATTGCTTGGCACTTCTGTGGCGCGAATGTTGCCTGCCACTTATCAGCCCAAGCCTGTACGTCGTCCAGGTCTTGTTGCATGCAGGCATGGACTGCTTCCTTATCTGAGGAGTTGTGAATGGCGCTGAACACTGTGCAGTCATCAGCGAACATCCCCATTTCTGACCTCATGTTGGAGGGAAGGTCATTGATGAAGCAGCTGAAGATGGTTGGGCCTAGAACACTGCCCTGCGGAACTCCTGCAGCGATGTCCTGGGCTGTGATGATTGACCTTCAACCACCACAACCATCTTCCTTTGTGCTAGGTATGACTCCAGCCAGTGGAGAGTTTTCCCCCCGATTCCCATTGATTTCAGTTTTACTAGGGCTCCTTGGTGTCACATTCTGTCAAATGCTGCCTTGATGTCAAGGGCAGTCACTCTTACCTCACCTCTGGAATTCAGCTTCTTTGTCCATGTTTGGACCAAGGCTGTAATGCGATCGGGAGCAGAGTGGTCTTGACGGAACCCAAAATGGGCATCAGTGAGCAGATTATTGGTGAATAAGTGCCACCTGATAGCACTGTTGATGACACCTTCCATCACTTTGCTGATGATTGAGAGTAGACTGATGGGACGGTAATTGGCCAGATTGGATTTGTCCTGCTTTTTGTGGACAGGACATACCTGGGCAGTTTTCCACATTGTCCAATAGATGCCAGTGTTGTAGCTGTACTGGAACAGCTTGGCTAGAGGCGCAGCTAGTCCTGGAGCACAAGTCTTCAGCACGATAGCCGGGATGTTGTCGGGGCCCATAGCCTTTGCTGTATCCAGTGTGCTCAGCCGTTTCTTGATATCATGTGGAGTGAATCGAATTGTCTGAAGACTGGCTTCTGTGATGGTGGGGACCTCAGGAGTAGGCCGATATGGATCATCCACTCGGCACTTCTGGCTGAAGATGGTTGCAAACGCTTCAGCCTTGTCTATTGCACTCACATGCTGGGCTCCACCATCATTGAGGATGGGGATATTCATGGAGCCTCTTCCTGCCGTTAGTTGTTTAATGGTTCACCACCATTCACGACTGGATGTGGCAGGTCTGCAGAGCTTTGATCTGATCTAACAACAGAAAACGCTGGAAAAACTCAGCAGGCCAGGCAGCATCCGTGGAGAGAGAAAGAGAGTTGACGTTTCAGGTCGATGACCTTTCATCAGAACTGGGAAGAGCTGGAACAAGGTTGAAGAGCCAAACGGAAATCCCGTCGAAGAGAAGAGCAGAACTTCTTCAAGGTAGGCATTCCAAGAAGAGAGGTGGCAGTGAACCAAACACTAATACGATAGCAAAATACTGCAGATGCTGGAAATCCGAAATAACAACAGAAAACGCTGGAAAAACTCAGCAGGCCAGGCAGCATCCGTGGAGAGAGAAAGAGAGTTGACGTTTCAGGTCGATGACCTTTCATCAGAACTGGGAAGAGCTGGAACAAGGTTGAAGAGCCAAACGGAAATCCCGTCGAAGAGAAGAGCAGAACTTCTTCAAGGTAGGCATTCCAAGAAGAGAGGTGGCAGTGAACCAAACACGAATACGATAGCAAAATACTGCAGATGCTGGAAATCCGAAATAACAACAGAAAACGCTGGAAAAACTCAGCAGGCCAGGCAGCATCCGTGGAGAGAGAAAGAGAGTTGACGTTTCAGGTCGATGACCTTTCATCAGAACTGGGAAGAGCTGGAACAAGGTTGAAGAGCCAAACGGAAATCCCGTCGAAGAGAAGAGCAGAACTTCTTCAAGGTAGGCATTCCAAGATCCGTTGATTGTGGGATCGCTTAGCCCTGTCTATAGCATGCTGCTTCCGCTTTTTAGCATGCATGTAGTCCTGTGTTGCAGCTTCCCCAGGTTGGCACCTCATTTTTAGGTGTGCCTGCTCCTGGGGGCATGCTCTTCTACACTCCTTATTAAACCAGGGTTGGCCCCCTGTCTTGATGGTAATGGTAGAGTGAGGGATATGCTGGGCCATGAGGTTACAGATTGTGGTGGAATACAATTCTGCTGCTGCTAATGGTCCACAGCGCCTCATGGATGCCCAGTTTTGAGCTGCTAGATCTGTTCTGAATCTATTCCATTTAGCACAGTGGTAGTGCCACACAACACGATGGAGGGTGTCCTCTGTGTGAAGACGGGTCTTCGTCTCCACAATGACTGTGCGGTGGTCACTGCTACCAATACTGTCATGGACAGATGCATCTGCGACAGATAGATTGGTGAGGACGAGGTCAATTAGGTTTTTCCCTCGTGTTGGTTCTCTCACCACCTGTCACAGGCCCAGACTGGCAGCTATGTCCTTCAGGACTCGGCCAGCTCGGTCAGTAGTGGTGCTACCGAGCCACTCTTGGTGATGGACATCGAAGTCCCCCACCCAGAGTACATTCTCAGTGCTTCTTTCAAGAGGTGTTCAACATGGAGGATTACTGATTCATCAGCTGAGGGAGGGCGGTAGGTGGTAATCAGCAGGAGGTTTCCTTGCTCATGCTTGACCTGAAGCCATGAGACTTCATGGTGTCCGGAGTCAATGTTGAGGACTCCCAGGGCCACTCCTTCCCAACTGTATACCAATGTGCCGCCCTCGCTGGTGGGTCTGTCTTGCCGGTGGGACAGGACATACCCAGGGATGGTGATGGAGGAGTTTGGGACATTGACTGAAAGGTATGATTCTGTGAGTATGACTATGTCAGGCTGTTGCTTGACTAGTCTGTGGGACAGCTCTCCCAATTTTGGCACAGGTCCCCAGATGTTGGTGAGGAGGACTTTGCAGGGTCGAATGGGCTGGGTGTGCCGTTGCCATGTCCGTAGTCGGTGCCGAGGTCGATGTCGGGTGGTCCGTCCGGTTTCATTCTTATTATGTTTCATAGCGGTTTGTTACAACTGAGTGGCTTGCTGGGCCATTTTGGAGGGCAGTTAAGAGTCAACCACATTCCTGTGGGTCTGGAGTCACATATAGGCCAGACCAGGTAAGGACGGCAGATTTCCTTCCCTAAAGGACATTAGTGAACCAGATGGGTTTTTACAACAATCCAATAGTTTCATGGTCACCATTACTGATACTAGCTTTTTATTCCAGATTTATTTAATTAACTGAATTTAAATTCCCCAGCTGCCGTGGTGGGATTTGAACTCACGTGTCTTCCTTTTTACATGCTTGTAGAAACTCTTACAATTTGCTTTTATATTTCTTGCTAGTTTTCTCTCATTCTATTTTTTCCCTTTTTATCAATTTTTTGGTCAACCTTTGCTGGTTTCTGAAATTCTCCCAATCCTCAGGCTTACTGTTATTCTTTGCAACATTGTAAGCTTCTTTTTTCAATCGGATGCTATCCTTAACTTCTTTAGTTAGCCACGGTTGGATCACTTTTCCCGTGGAGTTTTTGTTTCTCAATGGAATGTATTTTTGTTGAGAATTATGAAATATTTCTTTAAATGCTAGCCACTGCTTATCTACCGCCATACCTTTTAATCTATTTTTCCAATTTACCTTAGCCAACTCGCCCCTCTTACCTCTGTAATTGCCTTTAATTAAGTTTAAGACTCTAGTTTCGGACTTAGGCAAATCACTCTCAAAATTAAAATGAAATTCCAGTTCTGACGAAGGGTTTCGACCTGAAACGTTAACTCTGTTTCTCTCTCCACGGATGTTGCCTGGCCTGCTGAGTTTTTCCAGCGTTTTCTGTTGTTGTTTCAATTTTCCAGCATCCGCAGTATTTTGCTATCGTTCTATCATATTATGATCACTCTGCCCCCGAGGATCCTTTACTATGAGATTGCTAATTAACCCTGTCTCATTACACAATACAAGATCTAAAATAGCCTGTTCCCTGGTTGGTTCCATGACGTATTGTTCCAGGAAACTGTCCTGAATGCATTCCATGAACTCGTCCTCCAGACTACCTTTGCCAACTTGATTTGTTCAGTCTATATGAAGATTAAAGTTCCCTTTGTTGCAAGTTCCTACTATTTCTTGATTAATATTCTGTCCAATGGTCTAGCTACTGTTAGGGGGCCAATATACTACTCCTACCAGTGTTTTCTGCCCCTTGTTATTCCTTATCTCCACCCATACTGATCCTTTCTCGCTACTGTCCTTATGTCATCCTTTATTATCAGGGCTACTCCCCCCTCCTTTTCCATTCTGCCTGTCTTTTCGAAACGTCAAGTACCCTGGAACATTTAGTTCCCAACCTTGGCCACCTTAGAAACATAGAAACATAGAAGATAGGAGCAGGAGTAGGCCATTCGGCCCCTCGAGCCTGCTCCGCCATTCAATGAGATCATGGCTGATCATCCAAACTCAGTGTGGTAACACAATACAGCTTCCTGTGACTCAAACTTTATTGCATCACTTCCTGTGATTAGTCCAGGATAAATACTGGACTGATCAGTTGGATCCTGGAGAGGCATAGAGTAAGACCTCTTTTGTATGTAGCACCTTTTAGTTGATTAAAGCTTACTTTAAGTTCACCACGCGTAAGGCTCATTCTTACGACAATTTAATCAACTTTGGAAAACTTCGCACTCAAACTTTTTGGACGAACTCGGAACTAAGGATCCAGGGAATCACCCATCATGGAAAACATCCTTAAACCATCGCGTCTTGACTTGGACCCAAACACCCCAGCAGCCGGTAAGGTGTGGAAACACTGGTATCGCACGTTTGACAATTTTCTGGAATATTGCAAGGCTGATGATGACTCAAAGTTGCGGATACTCATCAACTGTGTCACCCCGAATGTATTTCAGTATGTGGAGGAATGGGGCAGTTACGAGGAGGCAATTCGGACGCTTAAGAGACTATATACTAAGACACCGAATGAGGTCTATGCCAGACATCTACTAGCTACAGCCCAACAAGGGCCGGAGGAATCCATTGATAAATTCCTCCAAGAGCTTCGCAGACTTAGTATGGACTGTAACTTTCAGGCGGCCTCAGCTGAGCTGTACCGTGAAGAAATAATCCGTGATGCTTTCATCTGCGGGCTTGCCTCCCCATTTATACGCCAGCGTCTACTGGAAAGTAAGACACTTGAGCTTCAGAGAGCTTATGACATGGCTTGCTCTCTAGATCTGGCAAAAAGAAATGCAGACCTGTGCCCAGACCTCGGTCTACTGCCTTAACTACAGTCAGGCAATTTAAGAGGCCACAGGTGAACTCTATTAGGGAGGTCTTTATCCCTGACGATCAATCTGATGACTTCACTGATGAAGAGGATGATGACCCCACTGTGGCAGCCTCTTGGCAATCTAAGAAATGCTTCTTTTGTGGTGATGAGTTTCACCCTCGGAAATTCTGCCCTGCTCGCAATGCGTTTTGCAGTCATTGCAACAAAAAGGGTCATTTTGCAAAGGTTTGCCTATCAAGAGCCTCTACGAGGGCTTATCAAGCTAAGTCCTACCGAACTGCCCCGGTAAGGGCCTATCAAGATGTTCCGGCTAACATCTACCGTGCTTCCTCTCGGGTTTCCTCTCGAAGAAACACACCTAGAGTTTCAGCCACTCTTTGTGCAACGACACCAATTACAGCTGCTTGTCCTCAGAACCTATTCCATGCAGCTACAAAAGCATCAATTAATGGACATACTTTAGATGCCTTAATTGACTCAGGTAGCACTGATAGTTTCATTAGGGAACAGATTGTTGCAGAGTTAAAGCTACATGTTTTCCCATTGGACCAGGCAGTTGCGATGGCTCAGTCATCACTTAATACCAGAATTTCTGGCTTTTGTATGGTGGAAATAACACTTAATGGTCACAGGTATCCCTCCACCCGGCTTTCGGTGCTCAAGGATTTATGTAGTGATCTTATCTTAGGGCTGGATTTTCAAAAACAGCATAAGAAGCTCACCATTGAGTTCGGCGGATCCAAACCTGAACTCACTATTTCTAATATACGACCTCGATTACCGTTCTGTGCATTGTCAGCAGCTTCACTGGATGAACCCTCACTGTTTACCAGTATCCCTCCTCGATGCAAACCGATTATAACAAAGTCACGACGTTTCAGTCAGGAAGACCAGTCTTTTATTGCGGCTGAGATTTCTCGGCTTTTAGCAGAGGATATCATCGAGCCTTGTTCGTCGCCATGGCGCGCCCAGGTCGTTATTGTTAAGAACCCTCTACAACCTCACAAGAAACGGCTGTGCATTGACTATTCACAGACCATCAATCAATATACGGACTTGGACGCATACCCATTGCCGCGCATCGATGATATGGTTAATAAACTGGCTGAGTACACGGTGTTCTCAACATATGATCTGAAAAGTGCCTATCATCAGGTACCCTTGAAGGTCTCAGACAAGCAATATACGGCCTTTGAAGCCAATGGACGGCTGTATCAATTTCGTCGCCTCCCCTTTGGGGTCACTAATGGAGTGGCTGTCTTCCAGCGAGCAATGGATGACCTGGTCAAACAGGAAGACTTGAAGGATACGTTTCCTTATCTGGACAATATTACTGTCGCAGGTCGCAATCAGCGGGAACATGACGCCAATCTCCAACGATTTTGGGATGCACTCCAGCACCGTAATTTGACATTAAATGCGGCTAAATCCATTGAGTCACAACCAACCATCAACATCCTTGGCTATTGTGTGGGCAATGGCATCATTAAACCTGACCCTGAAAGGCTTCGCCCACTCCAAGAACTCCCGCCACCTAAGAATCCGGCCTCCTTGCGCCGGGCCCTCGGCCTGTTTGCATACTATGCAAAATGGATTCCTAACTTCTCGGACCGAATCCAACCTCTACTGAAGGCCAGCACATTCCCACTAGACACAGCGGCTGTTGCAGCCTTTAACCTCCTGAAAAAACAGTTGGAGAAAGCGGCTCTTCACTCCATCGATGAGAGTCTTCCTTTTGTTGTTGAGTGTGATGCCTCGGAGGTGGCGATCTCGGCCACTCTGAATCAGGAAGGTCGTCCGGTGGCATTTTTGTCCAGGACTTTTCAAGGGGCTGAGCTACATTATCCTCCAGTCGAGAAAGAAGCTACAGCCATCATAGAGGCAGTACGGAAGTGGAGTCATCTCCTAGCTCGCCAGCACTTTACCTTAATCACGGACCAGCGATCGGTCGCCTTCATGCTCGATAATCGAAAACGGACCAAAATTAAAAATAATAAAATCCAGCTTTGGCGGCTGGAATTGGCCTCTTTTGGTTACACCATCCACTATCGACCTGGCAAGGAGAATGTGGCTCCGGATACCCTCACACGAGCATTCTGCTCCGCCATGGCACCCTCTACGCTCGTAGACATCCATGATGGGTTGTGTCATCCGGGCGTTACTCGCATGCTACACTTCGTGCGGTCCCGAAATCTCCCATTCTCTACCAGGGATGTAAAGAAGATGTGCTCGGACTGCAGAGTCTGTGCGGAATTGAAACCTCAGTTTTTCCGCCCCTCGGGTGGTATACTCATACATGCGACCCAGCCAATGCAACGGCTTAGCATCGATTTTAAGGGGCCGTTGCCCTCTTCAACTCGCAACACTTATCTGTTGACCATGGTCGATGAGTATTCCCGTTTTCCGTTTGCCTTTCCCTGCCCCAATATGCTGACGACCACGGTTATCAGCTGCCTTGAGCAGGTATTTGCTTTCTGTGGCATGGCATCCTATGTTCATTCGGATCGGGGCCCTTCTTTTATGTCAGGAGAACTCAAGGCCTATCTCTCGGAACGGGGTATTGCTGCCAGCAGAACGACGCCTTATCATCCGGTCGGGAATGAGCAAGTCGAGCGTTTTAACGCTATCATCTGGAATGCGGTACGTCTGGCTTTGAGATCTCGGGGCCTACCCAACCAGCAATGGGAAGCAGTACTTCCAGACGCATTACACTCCACACGGTCCCTCCTTTCGACCGCCACAAATACGACGCCTCATGAACGGTTCTTCCGATTTCAGCGTCGCTCATCCTATGGGATATCTCTCCCGTCATGGCTGACTACACCGGGACCAGTGCTACTCCGAAGATATGTCCGGGCATCTAAGAATGACCCCCTGGTAGATGAAGTTGAGCTCACTGACGTCAACCCTACCTACGCCTATATTCGGTATCCTGACGGTCGGGAATCTACCGTGTCATTGCGGGATCTGGCTCCCTGCCCGCCGAAACATAGAGGGACACCAGGGGATGATATTGTACCAGGCACATCTCTGGGCTCGCCAGGTGCCTCTCATCACGATCTGGATCTGACGCCGGCTGGTACCTCACTCCAGCGTGCCGACCTGGGGCAGACTGACTATGAGCCCGTCGGGGCTCGCACGCGCAGCCACGATCCACCCCGTACCATACGCTCGGAAACGGATCTGCCACAGCCCTGCCCGACACCCGTTCGGGCACCAGTACACAGTCAGGATCGTCCTGACCCCTCACAGAGCGGGCTGGATCACTCGGACTCTGGTCCACGGCCCGCGGCGGGTAAACGGGCTAGGGGCCCTCTACCGCTACGAGAACCCAAACGGGTGCGGCTCTCCCTCGTCCAGCGGCTACGAAATGGAGGGAGCATCCCGGCCTCCTAATCTTTTGGGGGGGGAGAATGTGGTAACACAATACAGCTTCCTGTGACTCGAACTTTATTGCATCACTTCCTGTGATTAGTCCAGGATAAATACTGGACTGATCAGTTGGATCCTGGAGAGGCATAGAGTAAGACCTCTTTTGTATGTAGCACCTTTTAGTTGATTAAAGCTTACTTTAAGTTCACCACGCGTAAGGCTCATTCTTACGACACTCAGTACCCTGTACCTGCCTTCTCCCCATATCCCTTGATACCTTTAGCTTTAAGAAATATATCTAACTCATTCTTGAATATATTTAATGACTTGGCCTCAACTACCTTCTGTGGTAGAGAATTCCACAGGTTCACCACTCTCTGGGTGAAGAAATTCTTCCTCATTTCTGTCCTAAATGGCTTACCCCTTATCCTTAGATTATGACCCCTGGTTCTGGACTCTCCGACCATCGGGAACATTCTTCCTGCATCTAGTTTGTCCAGACCTGTCAGAATTTTATATGTTTCGATGAGATCCCCTCTCATTCTTCTATACTCCAGCGAGTATAAGCTCAATCGACCCAATCTCTCCTCATATGTCATTCCTGCCATCCCAGGTATCAGCCTTGTGAATCTTCGCTGAACTCCTTCCATGGCAAGAACATCCTTCCTCAGATAAGGCGACCAAAACTGCACACAGTACTCAAGGTGTGGTCTCACCAATGCCCTGTACAACTGCAGCAGGACATCCCTGTTCCTATACTCAAACCCTTTCGCTATGAAGGCCAACATACCATTTGCCTTCTTAACCGCCTGCTGCATGCTTACCTTCAGCGACTGGTGCACAAGGACACCCAGGTCTCGTTGCACTTCCCCTTCTCCTAATCTATTGCCATTCAGATAATAGTCTGCCTTTCTGTTTTTGACACCAAAGTGGATAACCTCGCATTTATCCATGTTATATTGCATCTGCCACGCTTCTGCCCACTCACCCAACCTGTCCAAATCATCCTGGAGTTTCTCGGTATCCTCCTCGCAGTACACACGCCCACCCAGCTTTGTGTCATCTGCAAACTTGGAGATATTACATTTAGTTCCCTTATCTAGATCATTAATGTATATTGTGAATAGCTGGGGTCCAAGGACCGATCCCTGTGGTACCCCACTAGTCACTGCCTGCCACTCGGAAAAAGACCCATTAATTCCTACTCTCTGCTTTCTGTCCGCCAACCAGTTCTCTATCCAAGTCAATACCTTGCCCCCAATCCCATGTGCCTTAACTTTACACGCTAATCTCTTATGCGGGACCTTATCGAAAGCCTTTTGAAAGTCCAAATACACCACATCTACTGGTTCTCCCTTATCTATTTTCCCAGTTACATCCTCAAAAAATTCCAGTAGATTAGTCAAGCACGATTTACCTTTTGTAAATCCATGTTGACTTTGTCCAATCCTGTCACTGTTTTTCAAGTGTTCAGCTATTACATCTTTTATAATGGACTCTAGCATTTTCCCCACTACCGATGTCAGGCTTACCGGTCTGTAATTCCCCGCTTTCTCTCTACTACCCTTTTTGAATAGTGGGGTAACATTAGCTACCCTCCAATCCATGGGTACAGTTCCAGATTCCATCGAATGTTGGAAGATGATCAGCAATGCATCTACTATTTCTAGGGCCACTTCCTTAAGTACCCTAGGATGTAGATTATCAGGCCCTGGGGATTTATCGGCCATCAATCCCGTCAATTTCCCTAACACCATTTCCCTGCAAATACTGATTTGTTTCAGTTCCTCCCTTTCATCAGACCGTATGTTCTCCAACATCTCTGGGAGATTATTTGTGTCCTCCTTTGTGAAGACAAAACCAAAATATGCATTTAATTGGTAAGCCATTTCTTTGTTCCCCATTATAACTTCCCCCGCTTCTGACTGCAAGGGACCTACACTTGATTTCACTAATCTTTTTCTCTTCACATATCTATACAAGCTCTTACAGTCAGTTTTTATGTTCCCTGCAAGCTTACTTTCATATTCTATTTTCCCCTTCTTAATTAATCCCTTTGTCCTCCTTTGTTGAATCCTAAACTGCTCCCAATCCTTAGGGTTACCGCTTTTTCTGGCCAATTTATATGCCGTCTCCTTGGATCTTATGCTATCCCTAATTTCCCTTGTTAGCCACGGTGAGTCACCCTTTTTGTTTTATTCTTATGCCACACTGGGATGAACAAATTCTGTAGTTCATCCATGCAGTATTTGAATGTTTGCCATTGCCTATCCACCGTCAACCCTTTGAGTGACATTCCCCAATCAATCCTACCCAATTCGCGCCTCATACCATCGTAGTTTCCTTTATTTAAATTCCGGACCCTAGTCTCTGATTCAACTACTTCACTCTCCATCCTAATGAAGAATCCTATCATATTATGATCACTCTGACCCAAGGGGCCTCATACAACAAGATTGCTAATTAATCCTTTCTCGTTACATAATACCCAGTCTAAGATGGCCTGATCTCTGGTTGGTTCCTCGACATATTGTTCCAGAAAACCATCCCGTAAACATTCTAGGAATTCCTCCTCCACAGTATTTTTAGTAATTTGGTTAGCCCAATCTATATGTAAATTAAAGTCACCCATGATGACTGCTGTGCCCTTACTGCATGCTTCTCTAATTTCCCTTTTAATGCCGTCCCCAACCTGCGTATTACTGTTTGGAGGTCTATATACCACTCCCACTAACGTTTTCTGCCCCTTGTTATTTCTCAGTTCTACCCATACAGATTCCGCATCATCAGAGCTAATATCCTTCCTTTCAATTGTGTTAATCCCCTCTTTAACCAGCAATGCTACCCCACCTCCCTTTCTTTTTTGCCTATCTTTCCTAAATATTGAATACCCCTGTATGTTGAGTTCCCAGCCTTGGCCACCCTGGAGCCATGTTTCTGTAATCCCAATCAAATCGTATTCATTTACCTCTATTTGCGCAGCTAATTCATCCACCTTGTTCCGAATGCTCCTTGCATTAAGACACAAAGCCTTCAGGCTTGTTTTTTTAACGCTCTCAGACCTATATGAATTATTATTTACTGTGACCATGTTTGATTTAAACCGTTGAATTCTTTGCCTTCTACTTTTGTTTTTCTCCTTCCTGTCTTTTGCTTTTATCCTTGTTTCCCTTTCCTCTGTCTCCCTGTCAACCATGTCTCTGTAATGGCTATTAGATCAAACCCATTTATCTCTATTTGTGCCACTAGTTATTCTATCTTGTTACGAATGCTTTGTGCATTCAGATAAAGAGCCTTTAATTTAAATTTTTTACCATTATTCCCTGCTTTGACCTTATTCTCTGCTGCACTGCTACCGTTAAACTCTTCCAGTCACACTCTGCTTATTTTGACCCAAATCGCTACACTGCTCTATTGCCTTGACCTTTCTCTTTAGATTTCTAAATTTCCCCTCACCTGACCCCTCTTCTCCCCCCCCTTTTTTTAGTTTAAAACCCTTCGATTCATCAGGATGCTGGTCCCAGCCCGGTTTAAGTGGAGCCCCTCCTGACTGTACAGCTCCCTCTTTCCCCAGTACTGGTGCCAGTGCCCCATGAATTGAAACCCCTTTTTCCCCACACCACCCTTTGAGCCATGCATTTACCTCTGATCTGCTTGACCCTATGCCAATTTGCGCGTGGCTCAGGTAGTAATCCAGAGATTATTACCCTTGTGGTTCTGCTGATTAATTTAGACCCTAGCTCCTCAAACTCCCTCAGCAGAACCTCATTCTTAGTTCTACCTATGTCATTGGTTCCTACATGGACCATGACAAATGGATCCTCCCCCTCCCACTCCAAGTTCTTCTCCAGCTGCAAGGAGATATCCTTAACCCTGGCACCGGGTAGGCAACACAGCCTTCGGGACTCTCTTTCACGGCTGCAGAGAACAGTATCTATCCCCCTGACTATACTTTCCCCTACTACTACCACATTGCTTCCTTCTCCCCCCCACTTGGATGGCCCCCTGTACCATAGTGCCGTGGTCAGTTTGCCCGTCCTCCCTGCAGTCCTTTTCCTCATCCATACAGGTAGAAAGTACCTCGTACCTCGTATGTTCTTATGTTCTTATGTACCTGTTGGACAAAGTCCAGGACTGAGGCTCCTCCATCACTACATCCTGGGTCCCCATACCTTCCTGACTCACAGTTACACCCTCCTGTCCCTGACCACTGACGAACTCTAAAGTACGACTTAACCTAAAGGGTGTGACTGCCTCCTGGAACAAAGTGTCCAGGTAACTTTCCCCCTCCCTGATGCATCACACTGTCTGCAGCTCATACTCCAGCTCAACAATTCTGAGCCGAAGTTCCTCGAGTTGCAGACACTTACTGCAGATGTGGTTGTTCGGGATTGCGATGCTCTCCACAAACTCCCACATGCTGCAGTTACGACACATTACCTGCCCTGCCATCTCAAACCTTGTTTTATTTATTAATTAATTAGTTAAAGATTTTATTCAATCGATATTTTAGGTTTATTGTTTGATTATTTTATTTAGTTTAAGTTATTAATTTAAAAAGTACTAGCAAGCTACGGTTTCTCAACTCTTAATTTAACCCCTTTCCCTAACTTAGAGAGCAAAAAAGAGCTATAATACTCACCAACCAATCACCTACCTGCTCTCCTGTGATGTCACTCTTTGATGTTGTTTTTGAATCGGAGCCTCGCCGCTGCTTTAATTCAGGTCCGCTCTCGGGCCGCTCTATATCCTCTCGCCACTGTCACTGCTTTAATTCAGCTCCGCTCTCGGGCCGCTCTTTATCCTCTCGCCACTGTCACTGCTTTAATTCAGCTCCGCTCTCGGGCCGCTCTTTATCCTCTCGCCGCTGTCACTGCTTTAATTCAGGTCCACTCTCGGGCCGCTCTTTATCCTCTCGCCGCTGCTTTAATTCAGGTCCACTCTCGGGCCGCTCTTTATCCTCTCGCCGCTGCTTTAATTCAGCTCCACTCTCGGGCCGCTCTTTATCCTCTCGCCGCTGCTTTAATTCAGCTCCGCTCTCGGGCCGCTCTTTATCCTCTCGCCGCTGCCGCTGCTTTAATTCAGGTCCACTCTCGGGCCGCTCTTTATCCTCTCGCCGCTGTCGCTGCTTTAATTCAGCTCCACTCTCGGGCCGCTCTTTATCCTCTCGCCGCTGCTTTAATTCAGCTCCGCTCTCGGGCCGCTCTTTATCCTCTCGCCGCTGCCGCTGCTTTAATTCAGGTCCACTCTCGGGCCGCTCTTTATCCTCTCGCCACTGCCGCTGCTTTAATTCAGGTCCGTTCTCGGGCCGCTCTTTATCCTCTCGCCGCTGTCACTGCTTTAATTCAGCTCCGCTCTCGGGCCGCTCTTTATCCTCTCGCCGCTGCCGCTGCTTTAATTCAGCTCCGCTCTCGGGCCGCTCTTTATCCTCTCGCCGCTGCCGCTGCTTTAATTCAGCTCCGCTCTCGGGCCGCTCTTTATCCTCTCGCCGCTGCTTTAATTCAGCTCCGCTCTCAGGCCGCTCTTTATCCTCCCGCCGCTGTCGCTGCTTCAATTCAGCTCCGCTCTCGGGCCGCTCTTTATCCTCTCGCCGCTGCCGCTGCTTTAATTCAGCTCCGCTCTCGGGCCGCTCTTTATCCTCTCGCCGCTGCTTTAATTCAGGTCCGCTCTCGGGCCGCTCTTTATCCTCTCGCCGCTGCTTTAATTCAGCTCCGCTCTCGGGCCGCTCTTTATCCTCTCGCCGCTGCTTTAATTCAGGTCCGCTCTCGGGCCGCTCTTTATCCTCTCGCCGCTGCTTTAATTCAGCTCCGCTCTCGGGCCGCTCTTTATCCTCTCGCCGCTGCTTTAATTCAGGTCCGCTCTCGGGCCGCTCTTTATCCGCTCGCCGCTGCCGCTGCTTTAATTCAGGTCTGCTCTCGGGCCGCTCTTTATCCTCTCGCCGCTGCTTTAATTCAGGTCCGCTCTCGGGCCGCTCTTTATCCTCTCGCCGCTGCTTTAATTCAGGTCCGCTCTCGGGCCGCTCTTTATCCGCTCGCCGCTGCCGCTGCTTTAAATCAGCTCCGCTCTCGGGCCGCTCTTTATCCGCTCGCCGCTGCTTTAAATCAGTTCCGCTCTCGGGCCGCTCTTTATCCTCTCGCCGCTGCTTTAAATCAGGACCGCTCTCGGGCCGCTCTTTATCCGCTCGCCGCTGCTTTAAATCAGCTCCGCTCTCGGGCCGCTCTTTATCCGCTCGCCGCTGCTGCTGCTTTTTTTTAACTCTCTCTCGCCGAGATGTGCTGAGCTGAACTGCATCAACCAGTCAGCTCACTGAGTACAAATCAGGGGTGGAACATGGTGGATGTCTAGTCTGCCTCGTTCAGTGTGCTGTGGTTTCACTCAATCCGCCATCTGACAGGTTGGACACCGTCTGTTCTGTAAGAAATTCGCTAGACTGAGTGACATGGTCCTGTCGTAAGCAACAGTTTCCTTTCATTAACAGGGAGAGACGTCAGTGGAAAGCAACACGACGAAACCGGTATGGAACGAACAAATCACTTTCATCGAGATGTTTCCCCCACTTGCTCGACGTATCAAACTTCAAATCATCGATGATGCTAACATTAATGATGTTGCTATAGCAACTCACTTCATCAATTTGCAGCAGATATCAGATGCTGGGGTTAACGGTGAGTTCAAGGCGGGGTTTATTCTCCCCTCTACCCTCCATTTTTCCAAATTAATTTATTTTTCTCAGCGCACCCTCTTCTGGTTGTGAATATGGGGCAATCTGGATGATGAGCTTCTCTGTAACCTCTATCATATTTCTAGAGAGGATAGAAGAAAAACTCTGTGATCCTTCCCTAGCCTCCAACCTCGCAGTTTGTTGCAGCTTTTACTGTCGTTCTCTATTTTATAAATAATACTGGGTGTCATTTTAACCTAACTCATCCAGCAGGAAACTAATGTGATCAGTTCAGCCGCCATTGACTTCAATGGACAGTAATTGGGCGGGATAATAAACGAGGGGACATGAAACGGGCGGCCGATCTAATCCTGTCAGTTTCCCACCTGGTGAGTTAGGTTACCATGACCTGAACTGTGGTCATTACTCCTCTAAACCTACCTTTCTCGTTCTTTCTAGGTTCCCCTTCATAAGCTCCAAATATACCACTTTACACATTCTCCTTTCTCCTTGCATCTTCACTGTATTGGGAAGAAGACCAGCGTACCATCTCAGAACCTAACTCTCTATTCACAGGACTTGAACTGTGGAACGCCTTCCTGTCCCCCTACAATCTTTGGGCTTTTTAAACCAAGCTTGACATCACCTAACCACCACTGTGATTTTCCTCATCGTCTCTCCTGCACTTTTCAACTTTGATAAGAACATAAGAAATAGGAGCAGGAGTCGGCCCTTCGAGCCTGCTCCGCCATTCAATAAGATCATGGCTGATCTTCTACCTCAACTCCACTTTCCTGCACCATCCCAATATCCTTTGATTCACTTAATATTCAAAAATCTATTGATCTCTATCTTGAATATACTCAACGACTGATCCTCCACAACCCTCTGGGGTAGAGAATTCCAAAGACTCACCACCCTCTGAGTGAAGAGATTTCTCCTCATCTCAGTCCTAAATGGCCGACCCCTTATTCTGAGACTGTGACCCCTGGTTCTAGACTCTCCAGCCAGGGGAAACATCCTCCCTGCATCTATCCTGTCAAACCCTGTAAGAATTTTATATGTTTCAATGAGATCACCTCTCATTCTTCTAAACTCTAGAGGATATAGGCCCAGTCTACTCAATCTGTCCTCATAGGACAATCCCCCCATCCCAGGAACCAGTCTGGTGAACCTTTGTTTCACTCCCTCTTTGGCAAGTATATCCTTCCTTAGGTAAGGAGACCAAAACTGTACACAATACTCCAGGTGTGGTCTCACCAGGGCCCTATATAATTGCAGTAAGACGTCTTTACTCTTATACTCAAATCCCCTTGTAATAAAGGCCAACATACCATTTGCTTTCCTAATTGCTTGCTGTACCTGCATGTTAACTTTCAGTGATTCATGTACAAGGACACCCAGGTCCCTCTGAACACCAACATTTCCCAAACTCTCACCATTTAAAAAATACTCTGCTTTTCTATTTTTCCTAACTTCACATTTCTCCACATTATATTCCATTTGCCATGTTCTTGCCCACTCACTTAGCCTGTCTATATCCCCTTGAAGCCTCCTTGCATCCTCCTCACAACTTACATTCCCACCGAGATGGTGTCTTCATCCCACTTCTCAATGGAAAGAAATCCTCAGTGCAACTCTTCGTAATGCGCATTTCCTCACTGATACCCACCCTCCCCCAGCTTACATTTGTCTTATTTTTCAGCTGGATTTCACCCAACCTTTGGCCCAGCATGGGTTCACCTCTATGGCTCGCCTCAGAACTCCGTGCTCAGGGATGCTCACAGGAACCTGAACGAGGGTCTGGGAGAGGGGATATTTTACAGAGGACGAATACTTATAGCAGTGACAGTCGATGTTTTCAGCTCAATTTCAGCCATTCAAAGCAAAAAAAGCAGAAGTGTAAAGAGCGCCTTCAGCAAACTCACTCTGAAAAAAAAAAGCAAGAAATCCAAATCCAAATCTAAGGCTAAAGAGGAGAGCAGCGGCCAGAATCAAGATGAAGATGGTACAAATCCCCAAGAGCAGCCTAATGCAGTGGCAGTAGATGTTGAAGAAATCCACCCAGTCCCAGAGGTCAGTTTAGAAGAAAATAAACCTGATGTGATATTTTTCTGTTACAGGTATGTTATATGCCTTTCATTCACAGCTGGTACTGATTGGTCTGTTTTTTGCCAGTCCCTATTGGGTGATCCAGTAAGAATGCAAGAAGTTTTAGGGACAGGAGAAAGCCATTGGCCCATCGAGCTTGTATCTTTTCCATAAAATAACCAACCTGTCCCCCTTCTAGCAATGTCCCTCAATCCTTTAATCTCCAGAAACACATCTAGTTGCTTCAACCCATTTACATTGTGTCCCTTCCCTGGTAGCTTATTTCACAAGTCAATTACTTTCACTGGGAAAGTTCTCGCTACCTTCCTTCTTATTCCGAACTCCTGAATTTTCAACTTGTGTCCCCGAACCAATAGACAGTTTGTCAGGTCCCTTCATAAAAAAATCAAGGTCGTCTCAAAACCTCTTTTCCAAAGAAAATTCCAACTTCCTTAATCCTTTTTCATAAGTTTCTGATACCTGTAATGATCTTTGTTAGTCATCTCTGGGCTCTTTCAAGGGTAATATCAGTTGTCGGTGCACATTAGGCAAACTCACAGATCTCCCTGCTGGTCCCTGTGGTGAGTCGGAGGTTCTGATTTTGGAAGGGGACGCTGGGTGTGAGAGCAGCGTATAACAGCTCCTTGAATACGATGGGTGCATCATTCTTCCTGTCAGTAATCTCATGTCAAGTTTGACATTTTACATGGTTTTGATTTTTTAATGCTCAAAAATCAGTTGCCTTCACTGCTCTTAATAATGCTTCCCCTGGCTGTTAGAACACTCAGTCCTTTTCAATAATAGGGAGTTTGCTCTCCACCAGCAATGGATATTAATACACACATGACAAAAAACTAATTGGTGTAATTTTAACTTAACGCACTGCGTGGGAAACTCACGGGATCGAGTGCAATGCTGGTTTTACACCTGGTCCAATATTGCTCTCCAATGGACATTGCACCCGATCCTGTGCGTTTCCCACCAATGGTTAGGTTAAAATTACCCCATTAATTAAAATAGAAAATCATAATAACAGTAATGGAAGCTGAGTTACAGCGGAGTCAGGATTGGAAATTAAATATACCTGGCTATAAAATGTTCAGCAAGGATAGGGTAGGGAGTATTAATCGGAAAGCTGGTACAGTAGCCCAGCATTTATTACCCTGGACTAGCAGTTCAGAGGTCATGAGTTCAAGTCATGTGAACAAGTTGTAAAACTGAAGTCAATGAATCTGATAATTTGTGGACTGACAGCAGATACTGACCCTGCAGCTTCCCGAAAACCCAACTGGTTCACTAATATCCTTCAGGGAAGGAAGCTTGTGCCTCCCTGCCACCCAGTCTGGGCTGCACCCTGTTGTAAACAATTGCTAAAGAAAATTGGATGAACATCACAGTAACAACCCAGGCATGGTATCAGGTTGACTAAAGCAATCTCAGCCCAGCTCTCCCACAGACTAGTCAAACAACAGCCTGACATATTAGACATCAGCCGACATCCCAGGCTCCTCCATCACCACCATCTTGTCCCAGGTGGGGCACAGTGATATACAGTTGCATGAGAGTGGTCCTGGGAGTCTTTACCATTGACCCCATGAAGTCTCATGGCTTCAGGTCAGACAAGGCCAGGGAAGCCTCCTGCTGATGGTCACCCAAATGCCCTCCTCTTCATTGACAAATCAGTATTCCGCCATGTTGAACATCACTTGGAGGAAGCTCTCAGGGAAGCAAGGGCACAAAATGTCTATCGCCAAGAATGGCTTGGTGGCACCACCATTGACTGAGCCAGACAAGTCCTGTAGGACACAGCTGCCAGACTAGGCCTGCATCAGGTGGTGAGGGAACAAAAATGAGAAAATAACCTACTTGACTTCATCCTCACAATTTCCCTGTCGACGATAGCGTGAGCAGAAATGATCACCGTGTGGTGTGGCACTACCACCAGGCTAATTGGGACAGGCGAAGGACAGATCTAACAGCCCAAAACTGGGCATCCAGGAGGTGCTGTACTACAACAACCTATAACTTCATGGTCCAGCACATCTCTCACTCCTTGATCAGCATCAAGCCAAGAGACCAGCCCTGGTTCAGTGCAGAAGGTAGAAGGGTGTACCAGGAGCAGCAGCAGGCCTGCCTTAGAATGAGCTCCAAACCCAGCAAAGCTCGTACACAGGGCTACCACTTACCATCTCCCCTTCCCCCAGCTCCAGAATGTGGTTGTTATTAGATTCCAAAGGGAAGAAACTTTAATTGTATTTTGAGGCCAAAATAAAGAGCAAAGGGACTTGCCAACAGGGAACTGGAGTGCAACCAATCAGCAGGAACTAAGTTATCAGCAGAAAAAAACAAAGTCTGGGCCAATAATTGAAGCTCCAGGTAAGTTCCCAAATTGAGCCCCAGGCTCTGACAAAAACGTAAGAAGAAGCATTTACTCCGAATTGTTTAATTTTTTTGTGTTCTATGTTTCTTATGTTCTAAATGTCACAGGTATATTTCAGGCAGCTGAAAATCAAGTTGTTTCACTAAATGTTTTAAACAATTTAATTGGTTTGAAAAGAATATGAGCAATTTAATTGCATTGTTTTTCTGAGGCTTTCTCATTCTTCACTGGTACCTCGTGTCTGAAAAGAAATGCTTTTCATGACTTGTGTTTAGTTAGGAACACAGGAACAGGACTAGGCCATTCAGCCCCTCTAGCCTGTTCCACCATTCAATTAGATCATGGCTAACCTGTATCTTAACTCCATTTACCCGCCTTGGTTCCGTAACCATTAATACCCTTACCCAACAAAAATCTATCTAAAGCAAAATACTGCAGATGCTGGAAATCTGAAATAAAAACAGAAAATGCTGGAAATACTCAGCGGGTCAGGCAGCATCTGTAGAGAGAGAAACCGAGTTAACATTTCAGGTCGATGACCCTTTGTCAGAAATCTATCAATCTCAGTTTTGACATTTTCAATTGACCCCCAGCATCAACAGCTTTTTGGGGGAGAGAGTTCCAGATTTCCACTACCCTTTGTGTGAAGAAGTGCTTCCTGACATCACCCCTGAATGGCCTGGCTCAATTTTAGGTTATGCCCCCTTGTTCTGGACTCCCCCCACCAGAGGAAATAGTTTCTCTCTATCTACCCTATCGAATCCTTTAATCATCTTAAACACCTCAATTAGATCACCCCTTAATCTTCTATACTCGAGGGAATACCTGCCTAGTCTATACAACTTGTCCTCATAATTTAGCCCTTTTAGCCCCAGTATTGTTCTGGAATCAGTTGATTGGATATTCGATGCATATCCACTGATACTTGCTTATTTCAGCCAATCACTATTCTTTGACCTGTGGATGTGTGATACTTGAGATGAGCAGCCTCTCAGGCCACACTATTGGGTGTGACTCCTTTTAAAGTGTGACATTATATATAAACGAGCTCTTATATATGAGTTCATTCCTTTTGCTAAACCCAAAGATCGATCTCAATAACGTCGAAGGAGTGACTGAACGAATCTGCTGTAGTAACTGAAAACTCTGTTTAGTAAAGAAAGGCTTAAGTCTGGATTTAGTCATTTTTAAGAATCAGCTATAATAATGAAAGCGCTGAGATTCATTACCCTGTCCATTCAGTCTATTGCAGGTGAGAAGGAAGAATTCCTTCTATTTGCTGCATTTTTCGAGGCAACCATGATTGACCCCTCCGTGGGGTCACGGCCTCTCACCTTCGAAGTGTCCATAGGTAAGAACTTGGTTTTGGTGTTATTGTGGATGAACGTACAGCTGCAGATATTTATGAAAAGTGTTTTCATGAAAACATGTTTGCCAAATCTTTCATTATTTGTCTGCAGACACATAACATAGTGATGTGTTGGAGTCCATCACTGTGTCGCATGCGAGTAATGTCATCGCGACAAAAAGGATGAAAGGCTTGTCTCCTTTCATAAAGGAGATAAAGTTTGGTAGAAACTTTGTCCTGGAGACTGTGCCCTGTGACATGGGAATGTCATCGCTTTCAGTGCAATGACATTACAAGTAAATGTGATGCCACATTGACACTCCAATGACACCTTTCACTGTGAATAATGAAAATGAGAAGTCGCACAACACCAGGTTATAGTCCAACAGATTTATTTAAAATTACAAGCTTTCGGAGCTGTCGCCCCTTCCTCAGGTAGAGTTACTGTGAGACAATCTACCAGAATTCACAGAATATAAACACAGAGAAAATGCGATTCAATCTTTCCCTACATCAAAGACACACTAAGAGCACAGCCAAGACAATGAGATGTGTCCCAGGGGGTCCAACGTGTCAAAACACCTGCTGGCTGCATATCCTCTCCATTTGGGTTTGTTTCTTGTGTTTGTTTCTTGTGTTTTTTTAAAAAAGCTGGAAAGACCGGCAACGATGTCAAGTCACGTTCTGTATCGTGACATGAACTCGATATCCCGATTGAGGCCGTCCTCATGAGTGCGGAACTTGGCTATCAGTTTCTGCTCGATGATTTTGCGTTGTCGTGTATCCCGAAGGCCGCCTTGGAGAACGCTAACCCGCAGATCCGAGGCTGAATGCCCTTGACTGCTGAAGTGTTCCCCGACTGGGAGGCAACCCTCCTGCCTGGCGATTGTTGCGCGGTGTCCGTTCATACGTTGTCTCAGTGTCTGCATGGTCTCGCCGATGTACCATGCTCTGGGGCATCCTTTACTGCAACGTATCAAGTAGACAACGTTGGCCGAGTCACATGAGTCACATGAGTATGTACCATGTACCTGAATAATGAGGTAGAGACCAATGTTCCCTGTGAGCTGCACTTTGTTCTGCGCGGCTTGTTTCTTTTAGTGCGCGGTCCCTTTAAATTTCCGTGCATGTGCGGTATTTACAATAGAGAAGCCAGTGAGCGGCCTGTGCGGGACCTTTCCCATTACTGCGCGGCCGCGAAGCTTAGAGGGAACATTGGTAGAGACTATTTACGCTGTTACATAGGAACATGGAACTTAACATTGTCCTGCTTTCTTCCCTGAGCCTTGTATCTTCCTATGCTTCAAATATTTTCAATTTTCCTTAAAAAATACATTGGTCTCATCCTCAACTAGATCCTGTGATGAATGATTTCATGCTCCATCTGTGTAAAGACATTTCTCCTAACCTCTTATATAGCAACAGGAGGAGGCCATTCAGCCCCTTGAGCTTGTTCCGCCATTCTATTAAATCATGGCTGATCTGCACCTCAACTCCATTTACCCACCTTTGATCCATTATCACTTGATACCCTTACCTAACAACAATCTGTCAATCTCAGTCTTGAAAATTTCAGTTAACCCCCAGCATCCACAGCCTTTTGGGGGAGAGAGTTCCAGATTTCCACCACCCTTTGTGTGGCAAAAATGCTTCCTGACATCATCCCTGAACGGCCTCACTCTAATTATAAAATGATGCTCTTTGTTCTGGACTCCCCCACCAGAGGAAATAATTTCTCTCCATCCAGCCTATCAAATCCCTTTATCATTTTAAACACCTCAATTAGATCACCCCTCAACCATCTAAACTCAAGGGAATACAAGCCAAGTTTGTGCAACCTGTCCTCATAATTTAACCCTTTTAGCCCCGGTATCATTCCAGTGAATCTGCGCTGCTCCCTCTCCAAGGCCAGTATATCCTTCCTGAGGTGCGGTGCCCAGAACTAAACACAGTCTGACCAAGGCAGGCTCTGTACAACTGAAGCATCACTTCCTCATTTTTGTATTCCAGCTCCCCTTGAGATAAAGGCCAACATTTCATTAGCCTTTTTGATGACATTTTGTACCTGTCCACGAGCCTTTAGTGATTTGTGTACATGGACACCTAAATCCCTTTGCTCCTCCACAGTTCCTCGCCTCTCACCATTAAGAAAATATTCTGATTTGACTTTTTCATATTACTCTGGGATTTCCGCCAATCTTCTTCTGAAGTGATAGCGAGAGAACGGGAGAAATCCTGCTCCCGTGTAATTGCATCGCGTGTGTGTCAAACAAATGCCTGACTTTCTATTTACATAATTATTGCACAATTGTACAAAATGCTAATCTACAACTTCAGCTTAGTTACCTGGGTAATCTTTCCAGTGAAACTGGTTTTCTTTTTCTTTTGTGCAATTTTTTAGAGAAACTTACCAGCAATTAGTACAAGAACTGTAGGTGGCACAGTGCCCAATAATAACACTTTAAAATAGTGCAATACTGTTGGAGTGCAGTGACTGGTATGTAGGCAAATCTGGAAGCTAATGCACCCACAATTAAATAAATGACCAGTTAATGTCATAGAGTCATAACGGCACAGAAGGAGGCCATTCGGCCTATCGAGTCCATGCCGGCTCTCTGTGGAGCAATCCAGTCAGTCCCATTCCCCCGCTCTATCCCCGTAGCCCTGCAAGTTTATTTCCCTCAAGTGCCTATCCAGTCTCCCCTTGAAAACATTGAGTGTCTCCGCTTCCACCACTTCCGTCAGCAGTGAGTTCCAGGTCCTCACCACTCGCTGCGTAAAAAAGTTTTTCCTCACATCCCCCCTGTATCTCTTGCCCAAAACCTTAAATCTATTTCCCCTAGTCCTTGTACCATCAACTAGTGGGAACAGCCT
Source organism: Squalus acanthias (assembly GCA_030390025.1). NCBI lineage: Eukaryota > Metazoa > Chordata > Chondrichthyes > Squaliformes > Squalidae > Squalus > Squalus acanthias. Next base: position 528,441 of record CM059435.1, on the reverse strand, counting down.
TTCCCCGTCTAGCCTATCCAAACCCTGTCATAATCTTGTACACCTCTATCAAATCACCCCTCAACCTCCTTTGCAAAGCATATGGGATCTTGGGCTTCATAAATAGAGGTATTGAGTACAGAAGTAGAGAAGTTATGCTGAACAAATCCAGCTTCTCCAACCTGTCCTTGTAGCTAAGATCCCCCATCCCCGGAACCATTCTGGTAAATCTCCTCTGCACCCTCTCAAGGGCCTTCACATCCTTCCTAAAGTGTGGTGACCAGAACTGGACGCAATACTCCAGTTGTGGCCTAACCAGCGCTTTATAAAGGTTCAGAATAACTTCTCTACTTTTGTACTCAATACCTCTATTTATGAAGCCCAAGATCCCATATGCTTTGCTAACCACTCTCTCAATATGTCCTGCCACCTTCAGGGACGTATGCACATTAACTCCCAGGTCCCTCTGTCCCTGCACACTCTTTAAAACTGTGCCATTAAGTGTATATTGCCTCTCACCGTTCCTTCTGCCAAAATGCATCACCTCACACTTCTCTGTATTAAATTCCATCTGCCACTTGTCTGCCCATTCTGCTAGCCTTTCTATGTCCTGTTGCAGTCGATTGGTATCATCCTCACTGTTTGCCACCCCCCCAAGTTTGGTGTCATCGGCAAATTTAGAAATTCTACTCTGTATTCCAATATCCAGGTCATTTGTGGCCCCAGCACTGACCCTTGGGGAACACCACTGTTTACCATCCTCCAGTCTAAAAAACAGTCATTTACTACAACTCGCTGTTTTCTATCCTTAAGCCAATTCCTTATCCAAGCTGCCACTGACCCACCTATTTCATGAGCCTCAATTTTGTTAACCAGCCTTCCATGTGGTACTTTGTCAAACACCTTCCGAAAATCCATGTAGACAACATCCATTGCATTCCCTTCATCAATCCTCCCTGTTACTTCATCAAAAAATTCAATTAGATTAGTCAAACACAATCTGCCTTTTACAAATCCATGTTGACTCTCCTTAATTAGCTTAAACCTCTCCAAGTGCCTGTTAATTTTTTCCTTGATTTTTTGTTTCTAAAACTTTACCCACCACTGATGTTAAACTGACCATAGTTATTAGATTAGGATTGTCCTTACACCCTTTCATAGAAACATAGGAGCAGGAGTAGGCCGTTCGACCCTTCGAGCCTGCTCCGCTAACTTTAACAATGGTGTCACATTTGCCACTTTCCAATCCTCAGGCACCTCCCCCGCATCTAGGGAAGATTGGAAAATGATGGCAAGAGCTTCTGCTATCTCATCGAAACATAGAAAAACATAGAAAAATAGGAGCAGGAGTAGGCCATTCAGCCCTTCGAGCCTGCTCCGCCATTCAATCTGATCATGGCTGATCCTCTATCTCAATACCATATTCTGCTCTCTCCCCATACCCCTTGATGCCTTTTGTGTTTAGAAATCTATTTCCTTCTTAAATATATTCAGTGACTTGGCCTCCACAGCCTTCTGTGGTAGAGAATTCCACAGAATTCCCTTAGCAACCTGTAATGCAAGCCATCTGGACCAGGCGACTTATCCACTCTAAGCATACCCAGCCTTTCTGGTACATCCTGTCTATCAATTTTCACCCCTTCCATTGTTTCTACATTTTCCACTTCTACCAATATTTTGTCAGCATCCACCTCCTTAGTAAACACCGATACAAAGTGCTCATTGAGTATTCTAGCCTTGCCCTGTGCCTCTAAGCGTATATCACCTTCTTTGTCCCTAATAGGCCCCATCCCGCCTCTTACTACCCGCTTACTGTTTACATGTCGGTAGAAGATTTGGGGGTTCCCTTTTATGTTAACCACCATTCTACTCTCATATTGTCTCTTTGCCAATCTTATTTTCATCTTCACTTCCCCTCTCAACTTATCGTATTTGGTCTGATTCTCCCTTGAAGAATTCACCTGACATGCATCATACAACCTCTTTTTTTGTTTCATCATCTTCTCTATCTCCCTCACCATCCAAGAGCCCTTGCTTTGTTCCCTTACCTTTCCCTCTTGTTGGAATGTACCTAGTCTGTACTTGGAACATCTTCTCCTTAAAGATCACCCATTGTTCCGTTACAGTTTTTCCTGTCAGTTTTTGGTTCCATTGTACCCTGGCTAGATCCTTTCGCATCCCAATGAAGTTAGCCCTATTCCAGTTTAGAAGTTCCACTCTAGATTGTTCCTTGCTCCTCTCCATTGCTAATCTAAATCTTATGATACGATGATAACTCGTACCCAAGTGTTCTCCCACAGACACTTGGCCGACCTGGCCCACCTCATTCCCCAGCACCAGATCCAGCAATGCATCCTTCCTAGTTGGGACAAGAACACACTGGTCAAGGAAATTTTCCTGAACACATTTCAGAAATTCCTCCACCTCCTTTCCCTTTACCCTAGCATTATCCCAATCGATATTTGGGTAATTAAAGTCCCCCAATATCACCACTCTATAGCTCTTGCATATCTCTGTGATTTCCCTGCAGATTTGCTCCTCTACCTCCCTCTCACTATTTGGAGGCCTATAGAATACCCCCAATAGCGTGATCATACCCTTTTTGCTCCTCAACTCTAACCAAATGGATTCTGTCCTTGTCCCCTCAAGAACATCCTCCCTTTCCAACACTACAATGTCTTCCTTAATCAGCACTGCCACCCCACCTCCCTTTTTTCCTTCCCTATCTTTTCTGAACACCTTGTACCCTTGAATATTAAGTGCCCAGTCCGCACCATTTTTAAGCCATGTTTCCGTTATTGCCACACAGCTAATTGTGCTTGTAGCTCACCAACATTATTCACCACACTTTGTGCATTTACGTACATGCATTCTAAACCCATTTTTGAATTTTTCGTAGTCTTTCTTAGTTTGCTCCTATCTAATATGGTACTACTTCCGCCTCTAATACTACTTTCTTCTCTAGTACTATACAACACACTCACTCTTTTATGCACCTTATTCCTCCTTTCTACTCCTACATGCTGGTGCCCATCCCCCTGCCAAGCTAGTTTAAACCCTCCCCAACAGCACTAGCAAACCTCCCCGCGAGAATATTGGTCCCGGCTCCGTTGTACAGGTCCCACCTTCCCCAGAAATGGTCCCAATGCCTCATGAATCTAAAGCCCTCCCTCCTGCACCATCTCTCCAGCCACGCATTCATCTGTTCTATCCTCCTATTCCTGTACTCACTAGCACGTGGCACCGGGAGTAATCTGGAGATTACTACCTTTGAGTTCCTGCTTTTTAATCTCTTTCCTAGATGTGTTTTCGGTGGTGTTGGTTGAGGGAGGAATGTTGGCCGGGACACTGGGAGAACTCTCTGCTCCTCTTCATATTGTGCCCTGGGACCTGAGACCTGAGCAGGCCTTTGTTTAATGTGTCATCCAAAGACAGCACCTCTGCCAACGCAGCAATATGGCAAGCAGCCCACCACCATGCCAGCACAGATTCTGAGGCTAAAGACCAGGCATGATGTTCAAAGCCACAACTTTGGATCCAGTGGTGAGAGTGCTACCAACTAAGGCAGCTGGCGCAAGTTCAAAACCAATTCAGTGCACAAATGGCAGAGACCTCCTTACTCCTGTCTAAATGCTGTTTGCATTGGAAAAGGAGCTCAAGCCACCAATGTCACTGAGAACAAGCTCTGAGAAAGCACAATGCAACCCCGAGAGTGACTTTTCCGAGCTCTCTAAGGGGGAGGGTACAGCCTGTACTTGGGGCCTCCCACAATGTCTCACCTGAGATAGGAAACTCAGTGGTTTGGGTATCGAACCTGCATCCGGTAACATAATGAAAGAAAAAAGGAAGAAAGATTTGTATTTATATTGCATCTTTCACAACATCAGGACGTCCCAATGTGTTTTACAGCCAATAAAATACTTTTGAAGTCTAGTCACTGTTGTAATATAGAAATGTGGCAGCCAATGTGCGCACAGCAAGCTCCCACAAATGTGATAAAGACCAGATAATCTGTTTTAGTGATGTTGATTGAGGGATAAACATTGGTCAAGACACCGGGGAGAACTCTCCTACTCTTCTTCAAAATAGTGTCATGGGATCTTCTATGTCCACCTGAGAGAGTAGATGTCAGTTTAACATCTCATCCGAAAGACGGCACCTCCGACAGTGCAGCACTCCCTCAGTACTCCACCTTAATGTCAGCCTAGATTTTTGTGCTGAAGTATCTGGAGTGAGACCTGAATCCCAAACCTTCTGACTCAGAGGCAAGAGTGCTACTCACTGAGCCACAGCTGATGACACAATGCCAAGCATTGAGTGCCAATGCACTCTGCCACATACATTTTTTGCATTTTTATTGCTTCTTGCAGTTCCTCTGGAAAAATGTGAGCAAGAGAAAGAAAGAAAAATAGCTTCACTGGAATGTTACAGTAGTTAGCTAATTTAAGATAATATTAATGCAGAATCTTGCAATAGTGAAATGCTCATATTCACAGCCTAAAGAGAACCGCAATTATACAAAGGTGTTGTCCATTGGTTTAACGCATGCACATGATCCATGACATTGACATTGATGTTGCACATTGATCCTGACACAGATATAGGAAGTATCTTCCCTGTGGTAGAGCACTGTTTCCATGGCAACTGGTGCGAGCCAACCTGTGAGCTGACAAATTAATCCATCACCTTTGTGAACAATCTGCCCAATGCCTGAAACCGTCAGTCGAGTAATTGTGAAAGACAGTGGATTTTAACTCTAGGATAAGTGTGAAACAGTGTTACACTGCCCTGCAACCCTACCCTGGGAGGGCTGAGCACCACCCACTGCCAAGATGTTAATTTTAAAATATTTTTTAAGGTAACTATGGCAAATTGGTAGAAGTTGTCACAAAAAAGAAAAAAGAAGGGAAGGTGGAAGAGAACGAGGAGAAGAAATCTTTACTGGATACAGGAGATTCAGAAGATGAGCTGGAGAATGTTGAAGTTAGTTTACCTCCGAAACATAACTCAATTACACCACCCAGAAAAGCAGAGAGCACCGAATACGACAGGTACATTCAGAAATGCTCAATAAATTGCTGTTAAACAAGCCCTATTTTTAAAATTCATTCTCGTGATGTGGGCATCAGCGACAACACTGGCATTTATTGCCCATCCATATTTGCCCTGAGAAGGTGGTGGTGGGCCTTCTTGAAGCGCTTGGTTAAGGTGCTCCCACGATAGTGTTTGGGAGTTCCAGGATTTTGACCCAGCGGCGATGAAGAAACGACGATCTATTTCCAAGTCAGGATGGTGTGTAACTTGGAGATGATGGTGTTGCTAAGTACTTCTTGGTGGTAAAGATGTCACAGAGAGACTTTGAAGGCAGAATACCCAGCCTCTGACCTGCTTTTGAAGCTAAGGTGTGGATATGACACATCCAGTTCAGCTTCTAGTCAATGGTGGCCCTATAGATGTTGATGGTGGAGCCTCAGTGATTGCAGTGTCATTGAAGGTCAAGGGGAGATATCTGGCCTTTCTCTTTACCATGGAGAATGGTAGAAATGGATCATTGCATCCTTTAAGGGAAAACTGGATCAATACTTTTTACCCATCTATCTCTTTCTTTGTGTTTGCTCCGTTTCAAGGCAATTGTTAATCAGCCTGTACTTCTCCCTGTTTCAGGTCATATTATTGTATTCCGTATCTGTACGAGAAACCATGTGTGTATGTATGGAGTTCTTGGGAAGACTATTCCTGGCGCTTGTATAACTCCAATCTCCTTGCAAAGATGGTAGAGAGACTGGTAGGTGCATTACTGACACTCTGGGATTTTGATTGACCTGGCACAAGAATATTTTAAGACAATGGTTATAAATCTTTCAATGAAAATTAGCATTCAGTCTTCTACTTAAATGGAATATCAGGCCAATTTGGGAGGCTCCTAATATAGTCATAAATTTAGCTTAATGTTCACAATTGAATATATTCCAGCCTAAATAAAGTAGGCAAACTGTGGGGAAGAAATAAGTGGAAGGGAACAAGCAGTACCTGCGACACTGCCCAACAGTTGTGTTGGGGAAACGAGACCTTCAATCTTTGTGGCAGGGTTTCACCAGATTTTGCCAGGCAATTAGGTTCACTCGGTTAATCCCGGGGATGAGGGGATGGACATATGAGGAGAGGTTGGGTAGATTGGGACTCTACTCATTGGAGTTCAGAAGAATGAGAGGCGATCTTATTGAAACATATAAGATTGTGAAGGGGTTGGATCGGGTGGATGTGGGGAGGATGTTCCCGATGATGGGTGAAACTAGAACTAGGGGACATAGTCTTAGAATAAGGGGCTACTCTTTCAAAACTGAGATGAGAAGGAACTACTTCACTCAGAGGGTGGTAGGTCCATGGAATATGCTGCCCCAAAAAGCTGTAGAAGCTACATCATTACATAAATTTAAAACAGAAATAGACAGTTTCCTAGAAGTAAAGGGAATTAAGGGTTACGGGGAGCGGGCAGGAATTTGGACATGAGTCTAGGTTCGGATCGGTCATGGCCCTGTGGGTGGCGTAGCGGGCCCAGGGGCCGTGTAGCCTGATCCTGCTCCTATTTCGTGTGTCCAATTCTGTTAGGTTCAGGAGATGGTTCTGTGATAGTAGATTGGCGGTTAGGATCAGATCAGCCATGATCTTATTGAATGGCGGAGCAGGCTCGAGGGGCCAATTGGCCTACTCCTGCTCCTATTTCTTATGTTCTTATGAATGATGCACCATGGGATGTTGGGCAGGTGCAGTTAGAACTATAGAAGTTTACAGCATAGAAGGAGGTCATTGGGCCCATGGTGTCATTGCAGCTCTTGACAAGAGAAATCCAAAACTAATCCCATTGCCTGCTTTCTTCCCTGAGCCCAGTATCTTCCTATCCTTTAAATATTTTTTCAATTTTCACCAAAAAGTATGTTGGTCTCTGCCTCAGCCACTTTCTGTGGTGAAGGATTCCATGCTCCAACAACCATCTGAGTAAATACATTTCTCCTAACCTCTCTCCCTTTTGAATTAACAGGAAGTAGGAACTTGTTTGCCTCACACAAGCACGTCTCCTCCCAGCCCAAGTGTGGATGTCAGCTATTGAGCTGGGTTGTCCTCTCAGTGTAGATGGCACTCAGCAGTAGGGCTATTGAAAAACCAAGGAAAGGAAATTAAAAGTGTGCCTGTTTTTGAAGAAAGGAATATGTTAGCCATCATTTGACCTTTTAATAAAATATTGTGATTGGACAGTAATGTTTAATTCTCTGTGTTTCCTCTTTTTCTTTATCCAGGAGGATGGACTTGATGAAGTGGATCACATGGTGAAGAGACCGAAGTCCGAGTCACACACTCACCTCCGTCAAGTCTTGAATGAGTTTGTTGCTGGATGCAGGTCTTGTTTTGTTTTGGCACCATCATTTATACTGGACAGTACAAAAAATATCAGAATCTCTTCCCGCTGCATTAGGGGTGTTTTCCCAGATCTATAGGAATTCTAGGACTTGTAAAGGAAAAAAGTTGAGATTTCTGGTTGACCATTTTTTGAATTGAAGAGAAACCGGAAACATCCTTTTCCTGCCATCAATTCTGCCATTAGAGTTCCCAGGATACAAACCACTCGCTCCTGGGAAAGAGTTCCTCTAGCCCTTAATTCCAGGACAACCATAAAATTTTTAGAAATAACAAACATAGGAGCTCTTCCTCCATGTTTGCCCTGCTGCTAACTGCAAGTTATGGATGTATTGAAAGTTCCTTCAATTCAACATTGGTAAAACTAAAGCCATCTTGTTCGGCTCCAGCAAGCACCTCCATGCATCTGGCTCCAGCTCCTAGCTTCCTCTTTGGCTGCCAATCAGGCTACTCCAGGTGGTGCATAACTCTGCTCAACCCACAACTGGTCAGCCCTCGAGACTTTTCACAATGATCTTTATATTCTCTGCTTTCTCTCCTTCTCTCTCCGGGAAGATAGACTTGATGATAGTGAACATTTGGTGAACAGACTGAGGTCCGCATCATTGCACCTCCGCTGAACATTGCCCACGCTGCCCCCTCCTCAGTCCTTCCACCGGCAAAACCCTAATCCATATGATCTTCACCTCGAGGGCTGATTTCCAGAATGTTCTGCTTCCTGGCCTCTCTGCCTCCACCCTTGAACCTACAGAGGACACAAGAACAAGTGAAGTTTGATAAAGATGGAGACACTGCATGTGTGAGATTTTGTATAATATTCACATATGACATCACCCAAGTCCTTGCCAAGCTCGACATGCTCCCTGTGCCCAAGTGCATTACCTTCAAATCCCTCCATAATCTCACTGCACCTTAGCTGAGAGACATTCTCAGCTGTATATTCCAACTCACACCTTCCATCCCTCCAACGCTGGGCATGTCTCACCCCAGCTGGCTTCCCTCTAGCAGTCAAAAGATGACCCTTTGGTCACCACACCAATGCTCTTTGTAACTCTCTCAGAAAATCACTTTGTCTTTCTAATTTTCTCCCTTCTTTCAAAAATCTCTTGAAAACCATTCTGTCCAGCTGTGCTTTTAGTTCCCTGAACCACCCTAAATCCTCTTTATCTCCTGTTTCAGTGTAAAGCCCCGTGAGATGTTCTTCTCTGTCAGAGCAACTGTTATTGGCACAGTAAGACTCTGCTTTGAGTGATAATGGTCAGTGGGAGGGGTTAAGATCAGGCCGAATCCACTTACTGACTTAAGGCAGCACTTTACCCTCCCCCCTTTAAAATCGGGATCCTTGTCTGTAGATTTTCAATGTTTCTGTCCATTTGGTTGGGCATTTTCATTGCAGGAATAGACAGGTAAAATTAAGAGGAGTTCTTGTGGGCAAAAATACAAGATGATTGTGGTGTCCATGTAACATCCAGTGTATTGGAAATGTTGTTTTCGGATAGTTCTCGGATTGTTAGTCCGTCTCGTTGGCCCATTGTTAATTGCTTTACATAAGAACATAAGACGTAGGAGCAGGAGTAGGTCATTTGGCCCCTCGAGCCTGCTCTGCCATTCAATAAGATCATGGCTGATCTGATCTAGGCCTCAACTCCACTTCCCTGGCAGCTCCCCATAACCCTTGACTCCTTTACCTTTCAAAAATCTGTCTATCTCCACCTTAAATATATTCAATGACCCAGCCTTCACAGCTCTCTGGGGAAGAGAATTCCAAGGATTCACAACCCTCTGAGAGAAGAAATACCTCCTCATTTCCAATTTAAATGGGTGCCCCCTTTTTCTGAAATTATGCCCCCTAGTTCTAGATTCCCCCACGAGGGGAAACATCCTCTCTGCATCTACCCTGTCAAGCCCCTTCAGAATCTTATATGTTTCAATAAGATCCCCTCTCATTCTTCTAAACTCCCATGAGTATAGGCCCAACCTGCTCAATCTTTCTTCATAAGATAACCCCTTCATCTCCGGAATCAACCTTGTGAACCTTCTCTGAACTGCCTCCAATGCAAGTATATCCTTCCTTAAATAAGGAGACCAAAACTGTACGCAGTACTCCAGGTGTGGTCTCACCAACACCCTGTACAGTTATAACAGGACTTCCCTAGAATCATAGAAAGTTACAACAAGGAAGGAGGCCATTTCGGCCCATCGTGTCCACGCCGGCCAACAAAGAGCTATCCAGCCGAATCCCACTTCCCAGCTCTTGGTTCGTAGCCCTGCAGATTAGAGCATCCCAAGTGCACATCCAAGTACTTTTTAAATGTACTTGCCGGCACGGCAAGAGAGCCCTAGGTGGGCAGAGGAAACGCTTCAAGGACACCCTCAAAGCCTCCTTGAAAAAGTGTAACATCCCCACCGACACCTGGGAATCCCTGGCCCAAGACCGCACAAAGTGGAGGAGAAGCATCCGGGAAGGCGCCGAACACCTTGGGCCTGGATTTTCATTGACCCATGGAGGCGGGTTTGGAGGCGTGTGGGGGGTTAAAATTGCGAAAACTGGCGGGCGGGCACAAGTCTGCCTCCACGCAATTTTCATTAAATCGTGTTTGCTGGTCCCGACTCGTCCCGCCTTTAAGAGGTGGGATAGGCTGTAAAGGCCCTTAACAAGCATTAAATTGGCTCTATAATGCCATTTTGAAAGGCCTTTGTGATTTTAACCCTTGTTCTACGTGAAGTATGCCTGTTCTGAACCACGAATGTGAAACCTGGCGGTAACACATTTTGAAAGGTGACTATCAGCTGCAGGTCCACTATTACAATGGAGAAGTAGTAGTAGGACAAATATCTGGGAGCAGACCTGGGGCTGCTGCTGCTCATTTTGTGTTCAGGTCCTCTCACACCAAAGGCGTCTCTCTCTCTCTCTCTCTTTCTCTCTCTCTCAGACTGAAAACACTAATTGGTTCATGGGTTCCCACATGCTGGAACTCAATTGCCCAATTAGGTGAAAATCCCATCAATCTCCCACATCTAATTGCAGTCGGGTGGATGACACGACCCCAACCCGCCCCAGTATCAAAATCCAGCCCCTCGAGTCTCTTCGCCGGGAGCAAGTGCAAGGAGCACACGTCAACCCAAGCACCCCACCCACCCCCTTCAACCACCGTCTGTCCCACCTGTGACAGAGACTGTAGGTCCCGCATTGGACTCATCAGTCACCTGCGAACTCATTTTTAATGTGGAAGCAAGTCATCCTCGGTTCCGAGGGACTGCCTAAGAAGAAGACTTTTTAAATGTGGTTAGGGTTCCTGCCTCTACCACCTTTTCAGGCAGTGAGTTCCAGACCCCCACAACCCTCTGGGTGAAGAAATTTCCCCTCAAATCCCCTCTAAACCTTCCCCCAATTACTTTAAATCTGTGCCCCTGGTTTTTGACCCCTCTGCTAAGGGAAATAGGTCCTTTCTATCCACGTTATCTATGCCCCTCATAATTTTATACACCTCAATAAGGTCTCCCCTCAGCCTCCTCTGTTCCAAGGAAAACAGACCCAGCCTATCCAGTCTTTCCTCATAGCTAAGATTCTCTACTCCCGGCAACATCCTTGTAAATCTCCTCTGTACCCTCTCTAGTGCAATCACATCTTTCTTGTAATGTGGTGACCAGAACTGCATGCAGTACTCTAGCTGAGGCCTAACTAGTGTTTTATACAGTTGAAGCATAACCCCCCCCCTGCTCTTGTATTCTATGTCACGGCTAATAAAGGCAAGCATTCCGTATGCCTTCTTAACAACCTTATCTACTTGGCCTGCTACCTTCAGGGATCTGTGGACATGCACTCTAAGGTCCCTTTGTTCCTCTACACTACTCAGTGTCCTACCATTTAATGTGTATTCCCTTTCCTTGTTAGCCCTCCCCAAATGCATTATCTCACACTTCTCCAGATTGAATTCCATTTGCCACTGTTCTGCCCACCTGACCAATTTATTGATATCTTCCTGCAGTCTACAGTTTCCTTCTTCAGTATCAACCACACAGCCGATTTTAGTATCATCTGCAAACTTCTTAATCATACCCCCTATATTCAAGTCAAGATCGTTGATATATACCACAAAAAGCAAGGGACCTAGTACCGAGCCCTGCGGAACCCCACTGGAAACAGCCTTCCAGTCACAAAAACACCCATCAACCATTACCCTCTGCTTCCTGCCTCCGAGCCAGTTTTGAATCCAACTTGACACTTTGCTCTGGATCCCATGGGCTTTTAACTTCGTGACCAGTCTGCCATGTGGAACCTTATCAAAAGCCTTGCTAAAGTCCATATACACTACATCAAACGCTCTACCCACCTTGTTACCTCCTCAAAAAATTCAATCAAGTTTGTCAGACACGACCTTCCCTTAACAAATTCGTGCTGACTATCCTTGATTAATCCATGTCTTTCTAAATGAAGATTTATCCTGTCCTTCAGAATTCTTTCCAATAATTTTCCCACCACCGAGGTTAGGCTGACTGGCCTGTAATTACTCGGTCTATCCTTTTCTCCCTTTTTAAACAAGGGTATCACATTAGCAGTCCTCCAGTCCTCCGGCACCACACCTGAAGCCAGAGAGGATTGAAAAATGATGGTCAGGGCCTCTGCAATTTCCTCTTTTGCTTCGCTTAACAGCCTGGGATACATTTCATCCGGGCCTGGGGATTTATCCACTTTTAAAGCTGCTAAACCCCTTAATACTTTCTCTCTCACTATGTTTATTTCATCTAATATTTCACACTCCTCCCCCCCGATAGCAATGTCTGCTTCGCCCCTCTCCTTTGTGAAAACAGACGCAAAGTATTCATTAAGAACCCTACCGATGTCTCCCGCCTCCACACACAGATTACCCTCATGATCTCTAATAGGCCCTACCCTTTCTTTAGTTATCCTCTTACTCTTAATATATTTATAAAACATCTTTGGGTTTTCCTTGATTTTACTTGCCAAAATTTTTTCATGCTTTCTCTTTGCTTTCCTAATATCATTTTTAATTGCACACCTGCACTTTCTGTACTCCTCTAAAGATTCTGGAGTATTTAGCCCTCGGTATCTGTCATACACCTCCCTTTTTTTCTTTATCCTACCCTGCATGTCTCTAGACATCCAGGGAGCTCTAGATTTGTTAGTCCCACCTTTTTTCTTTAAGGTCACATGTTTGGTCTGAACCCTCCGGATCTCGTCCTTGAATGCCTCCTTTTATACTCCATTCCCTTTGCAATAAAGGCCAACACACCATTTGCCTTCCTAATTACTTGCTGTACCTACATGCTAAATTTTTGTGATTCATGTAACATATAGAAACATAGAAACATAGAAGATAGGAGCAGGAGTAGGCCATTCGGCCCCTCAAGCCTGCTCCGCCATTCGATGATATCATGGCTGATCATCCAAACTCAGTACCCTGTCCCTGCCTTCTCCCCATATCCCTTGATACCTTTAGCCTTAAGAAATGTATCTAACTCCTTCTTGAATATATTTACTGACTTGGCCTCAACTGCCTTCTGTGGTAGAGAATTCCACATGTTCACCACTCTCTGGGTGAAGAAATTCCTCCTCATCTCTGTCCTAAATGGCTTACCCCTTATCTTTAGACTGTGACCTCTTGTTCTGGACTCTCCGACCATCAGGAACATCCTTCCTGCATCCAGTCTGTCTAGCCCTGTTAGAATTTTATAAGTTTCAATGAGATCTCCTCTCATTCTTCTAAACTCCAGCGAGTATAAGCCCAATCGACCCAATCTCTCATACGTCATTCCTGCCATCCCAGGTATCAGTCTGGTAAATCTTCGCTGCACACCCTCCATGGTAAGAACATCCTTCCTCAGATAAGGCGACCAAAACTGCACACAATACTCAAGGTGTGGTCTCACCAAGGCCCTGTACAACTGCAGCAAGACATCCTTGCTCCTGTACTCGAATCCTCTTGCTATGAAGGTCAACATACCATTTGCCTTCTTAACCGCCTGCTGCACCTGCATGCTTACCTTCAGCGACTGGTGCACAAGGACACCCAGGTCTCGTTGCACTTCCCCTTCTCCCAATCTATTGCCGTTCAGATAATAATCTGCCTTTCTGTTTTTGCCATGTACAAGGACCCCAGATCCTTCTGTACCTCAGCATTTTGTAATCTCCTTCTCTCCCCATTTAAATAATAATTTGCTTTTTAATTTTTCCTACCAAAGTGGATAACCTCGCATTTTCCCACATTAAACTCCATCTGCCAGATTTTTGCCCACTCACTTAGCCTATCTATATCCCTTTGGAGATTCTTTGCATCCTCCACACAATTTGCTTTCCCACCTATCTTTGTATCATCAGCAAATTTGGCTACAGTATACACGGCCCCTTCATCCAAGTCATTAATATAGATTGTAAATAGTTGAGGCCCCAGCAATGATCCCTGTGGCATCCCACTAGTTACAGTTTGCCAACCTGAAAATGACCCATTTATCCCGACTCTCTGTTTTCTGTTAGTTAGCCAATCCTCCAGTATATTACCCCCAACACCGTGAGCTCTTATCTTGTGTAGTAACCTTTTATGTGGCACCTTATCGAATGCCTTCTGGAAATCCAAATACATGACATCTACTGGTTCCCCTTTATCCACCCTGCTTGTTACATCCTCAAAGAACTCCAGCAAATTTGTCAAACATGATTTCCCTTGCATAAAACCACGCTGACTCTGCTTGACTATATTATGATTTTCTAAATGTCCTGCTACCACTTCCTTAATGATGGACTCCAGCATTTTCCCAATGACAAATGTTAGGCTAACTGGTCGATAGTTGCCTGTTTTCTGTCTCCCTCCTTTCTTAAATAATGTATAAAACCAGAGAGAATTGGCTGACACCAGTTACAGTAATCAGAAGGCAAAGATCCAGATTCCTCAGGCAGTGTCACTTGTATTTCTTTACTAAAAGACCCACAAGGACAGTTTAACGGTCACCGGAAAAGCCTGATGCTTATCTGGGAGACTCGAGGGTGATCATCAAATGAAGGTTACATTGTTTGCTTTCTTGCTCCTAGGCAATACCATATTTATGCTGAAAAGAAAACCACAAACAGGCCCAACACGTTGGATAGATGTCGAATTAAGTCCTTAAAGCATAATATTGTAAGTGAGTGAATGCTGCCTATTTCTAGACTGCCTTGAACCTATGGGTTTGTTCCTGACTGTGTTCTACAGTTGGGAGCGGTGTTTCTCTCTCTAGCTTTCTGTTGAGGGCATGAGCCCTGATGGATCCTGACACTGGGTACATTGTCGGTGCCTGGGATTCCCAACTGGCCAAGCTGTGCCAGTGTCGTCGCCTGGGATTCCCCACTGGACGAGCTGTGTCGTCGCCTGGGATTCCCCACTGGACGAGCTGTGTCGTCGCTTGGGATTCCCCACTGGCGAGCTGTGTCAGTGCCTGGGATTCCCCACTGGACGAGCTGTGTCAATGCCTGGGATTCCCCACTGGACTAGCTGTGCCAGTGCCTGGGATTCCCCACTGGACTAGCTGTGCCAGTGCCTGGGATTTCCCACTGGACGAGCTGTGTCAGTGCCTGGGATTCCCCACTGGACTAGCTGTGTCAGTGCCTGGAATTCCCCACTGGACTAGCTGTGTCGTCGCCTGGGATTCCCCACTGGACGAGCTGTGTCAGTGCCTGGGATTCCCCACTGGACTAGCTGTGTCAGTGCCTGGAATTCCCCACTGGACTAGCTGTGTCGTCGCCTGGGATTCCCCACTGGACGAGCTGTGTCCTCGCTTGGGATTCCCCACTGCCGAGCTGTGTCAGTGCCTGGGATTCCCCACTGGAGGAGCTGTGCCAGTGCCTGGGATTCCCCACTGGACGAGCTGTGTCAGTGCCTGGGATTCCCCACTGGACGAGCTGTGTCAGTGCCTGGGATTCCCCACTGAATTAGCTGTGCCAGTGCCTGGGATTCCCCACTGGACTAGCTATGCCAGTGCCTGGGATTTCCCACTGGACTAGCTGTGTCAGTGCCTGGGATTCCCCACTGGACTAGCTGTGTCAGTGCCTGGGATTCCCCACTGGAGGAGCTGTGTCAGTGCCTGGGATTCCCCACTGGACTAGCTGTGTCAGTACCTGGGATTCCCCACTGGACGAGCTGTGTCAGTGCCTGGGATTTCCCACTGGACTAACTGTGTCAGTGCCTGGGATTCCCCACTGGACTAACTGTGTCAGTGCCTGGGATTTCCCACTGGACTAGCTGTGTCAGTGCCTGGGATTTCCCACTGGAGGAGCTGTGTCAGTGCCTGGGATTCCCCACTGGAGGAGCTGTGTCAGTGCCTGGGATTCCCCACTGGACGAGCTGTGTCAGTACCTGGGATTCCCCACTGGACGAGCTGTGCCAGTGCCTGGAATTCCCCACTGGACTAACTGTGTCAGTGCCTGGGATTTCCCACTGGACTAGCTGTGCCAGTGCCTGGGATTCCCCACTGGACTAGCTGTGCCAGTGCCTGGGATTCCCCACTGGACGAGCTGTGTCAGTGCCTGGGATTCCCCACTGGACCAGCTGTGTCAATGCCTGGGATTCCCCACTGGACGAGCTGTGTCAGTGCCTGGGATTCCCCACTGGACTAGCTGTGTCAGTGCCTGGGATTTCCCACTGGACTAGCTGTGCCAGTGTAGGGAGATGCCACAGGATAAAAAAAAATACCTGCCGGTTATTCTACAGATCTCATGTTTAATAGAACCCTTTTACCCAACTGTGTCCCAATTGCATACCCGTGCTTTCTCTGACTGGATAGAGAAGAGGCGAGGGAACAATGCTGAATCCCAGACCTGGCAATGTTCTCCAGCCAGTGGACTATGGATGGAGGCGAGCAGGTTGCCGGGGGGATGCCAGCAGGTGCTGGGCATTGTATTTGGTTGTGGAAGTACAAGATAGAGTAACAGAGAAAAATATCACAAAATAATTGATTCTAATGTTTCTTTGGAAAAACAGTGTGAATTATTTTTAAGATTTTTAAAAAATACATTTTTGCTATACTGCAGACGTTCTAGTTTAGATACAACAAATGTTTGGTATTTTATATTTTCCAGATTATTCATGCAAAGCAGGCGCTAAGAATTATGAGAAGGTTAAACAAGAAAAATATAAAGGAGCAACTGAGTGAGGTACAAAAACTACTGGAGAAAGTCAAAAATCGAGTGAAGGAGGTGAGATGATTTACAGCGTCAGGGGTACGATATTGTCTGTTTTATAACCGGGTGTTTGAGCAGGTTGTCCAGAAATTTAAAAATGGAAATGAATCTGCAAGTGCTTGAGTTTCCTCTGGTCGTGCGATAGAATTATAGAATGGTTACAGCACAAAAGGAGGCCATTCGGCCCGTCGTGCCCGTACTGAAGAGCAATTCAGCTAGCCCCACTCCCCCGCCCTTTCCCCGTAGCCCTGCAAATTTTTCTCCTTCAGGTACTTATCCAATTCCCTTTTGAAAGCCACAATTGAATCTGCCTCCACCGCCCTTTCAGGCAGTGCATTCCAGATCATAACCACTCGCTGCATAAAAAAAGTTTTTCCTCATGTCGCCTTTGGTTCTTTTGCCAATCACCTTGAATCTGTGTCCTCTGGTTCTCGACCCTTCCGCCAATGGGAACAGTTTCTCTCTATCTGTCTAGATCCCACATGATTTTGAACACCTCTATCAAATCTCCTCTCAACCTTCTCTGCTCTAAGGAGAACAAACCCAGCTTCTCCAGTCTATCTACGTAACTGAAGTCCCTCGTTCCTGGAATCATTCTTGTAAATCTTTTCTGCACCCTCTCTAAGCCCTTCACATCCTTCCTAAAGTGCGGTGCCCAGAATTGGACATAATACTCCAGTTGAGGCCGAACCAGTGTTTTATAAAGGTTCATCATAAATTCCTTGATTTTGTACTCTATGGGCTGGATTTTGTCTTGGGGTCGTGTAATCCGCATTTCGTGTTTCCCCCCCGACTCCAGATTAATGTGGATGCCTGATGCAATTTTCACTTAATTGGGCAATTGAGTTGGAGCATGTGGGAACCCATGAACTAATTAGTGTTTTCAGTCTGAAAGTCGCCTCTGATGATGTGATCATTGTTGACTGCCTAGTCTCAGAGACTGTTGGTGAGAGAGGACCTGCCTGGCTTTTGATGTGAGTGGACCTGGATGCAAAAATGGGGGGGGGGGATGGGAAGAGACCGAGAGAGAGAGAGAGATTTTTTGCCAAGCAAGTCCTCCCAGGCAGTCTCTGAAGACATTCAATGCAGCAGCATCAGAGGCGACGTTCAGACCTAATACTACTACTACTACCTTCATCACATCTCCGTTGTAATAGTGGACCTGCAGCTCATAGTCAGCTATCCACTTGTGCTCCCGCCAGGTTTCACTGGAGTGTTTCACACCAGGCGTGCTTCACGTCAGAAGAGGGTTAAACTAGCTACAGCGTTTCAAAATGGCATTACAGAGCCAATTTAAAGCTTGTTAAGGGCTTTAATGGCCTCTCGCCCTCTTGAAGGCGGGACGGAATCGGGAACCCCGCGACTGATTATGCCAAAATTGCATGGAGTCGGGATGGGGTCGGAATCCCCGACCCCGCAAATTTAACCCCCCACACGCCTCCAAACCCGACTCCATGGGTCATTCAAAATCCAGCCCTATGCCTCTATTTATGAAGCCCAGTATCCCGTAAGCTTTTTTAACTGCTTTCTCAATCTGCCCTGCCACCTTCAACGATTTGTGCACATATACCCCCAGGTCACTCTGTTCATGCACCCCCTTTAGAATTGTACCCTTCAGTTTATATTGCCTCTCCTCATTCTTCCTACCAAATGTATCACGTCATACTTTTCTGCGTTAAATTTCATCTGCCACGTGTCCGCCCATTCCACTAGCCTGTCTATGTCCTCTTGAAGTCTATCACTCTCCTCCTCACTGTTCACTATACTTCCAAGTTTTGTGTCATCAGCAAATTTTGAAATTGTGCCCTGTACACCCAAGTCTAAGTCATTAATATATATCAAGAAAAGCAGTGGTCCTAGTACCAACCCCTGGGGAAAAGCACTGTGTACCTTCCTCCAGTCCGATAAACAACCGTTCACCACTACTCTCTGATTCCTGTCGCTTAGCCAATTTCGTATCCATGCTGCCACTGTCCCTTTCATTCCATGGGCTTCAACTTTGCTGGCAAGCCTATTATGTGGCACTTTATCAAACGCCTTTTGGAAGTCCATGAACACCACATCAACCACATTGCCCTCATCAACCCTCACTGTTACCTCATCAAAAAACTCAATCAAGTTAGTTAAACACGATTTGCCTTTAACAAATCCGTGCTGACTTTCCTTAATTAATCCACATTTGTTCAAATGACTGTTAATTTTGTCCCGGATTATCGTTTCTAAAAGCTTCCCCACTACCGAGGTTAAATTGACTGGCCTGTAGTTGCTGGGTTTATCCTTGCACCCTTTTTTAAACAAGGGTGTAACATTTGCAATTCTCCAGTCCTCTGGCACCACACCGTATCCCAGGAGGATTGGAATATTATGGCCAGTACCTCCGCAATTTCCACCTTTACTTCCCTCAGCATCCTAGGATGCATCCCATCCGGTCCTGGTGTCTTATCTACTTTAAGTACAGCCAGCCTTTCTAGTACCTCCTCCTTATCAATTTTTATCCCATCCAATATCTCAACTACTTCCTCTTTCACTATGACTTTGGCAGCATCTTAATGTTACTTTGGCCTGTTTATTTTAAAGTGTTAAAACATCACACAGACACTTTCCTGCACTAAAGCACTTCGAGTAAATTAACCCCCACCCCCCAAAAAGAAATGTGTCTTTTTATATATGTTATTCGCCTCAACCACTCCCTGTGGTAGCGAATTCCACATTCTCACCGCTCTCTGGGTAAAGAAGTTTCTCCTGAATTTCCTATTGGATTTATTAGTGACTATCTTATATTGATGGTCCCTAGTTCTGGTCTCGCCCGCAAGTGGAAACATCTTTTCTAGGTCTACCTTATCGAACCCCTTCATAACTCTATCAGGTCACCCCTCAGTCTTCTCTTTTCTAGAGAAAAGAGCCCCAGCCTGTTCAGTCTAACTGATAGTTATAACCACTCAGTCTGGTATCATTCTAGTAATTTTTTTTTCACCTTCTCCAGTGCCTCTATATCCTTTTTGTAATATGAAAACCAGAACTGTGCACAGTACTCCAAGTGTGGTCTAAATTTGCGGATGACACCAAATTGGGGGGAGGGGATAGACAATACTGAGGAGGACTGCAACAAATTACAGGGGGACATTAATAAACTTGCAGAATGGGCATATAATTCGCAGATGAATTTCAACACAGATAAATGTGAGGTATTACATTTTGGTAGGAAGAATAGGGAGGTCACATATTACCTGGAGGGTGCGAGTCTAGGTGGGGTAGAGGAGCAAAGGGGTCTCGGAGTACAAATACACAAATCACTAAAAGTAGCGACAGGTTAACAAGGCCATAAAAAAAGCAAACCAAGCACTAGGGTTTATTTAAAGAGGGATAGAATTGAAAAGTAGTGAAGTTATGCTAAATCTGTATCGAACCTTGGTTAGACCACACTTGGAGTACTGCATACAATTCTGGTCGCCATATTGTAAAAAGGATATAGAGGCACTGGAGAGGGTGCAGAGAAGATTTACAAGGATGATACCAGAAATGTGAGGGTATGCCTATCAGGAAAGGATGAACAGGCTGGGTCTCTTTTCTCTTGAAAAGAGAAGGCTGAGAGGTGACCTAATAGAGGTCTTTAAAATTATGAAAGGTTTTGATAGAGTGGATAGAGAGAATGTTTCCACTTGTGGGGAAGAGCATAACAAGAGGCCATCAATATAAGATAGTCACCAAGAAATCCAATAGGGAATTCAGAAGAAACTTCTTTACCCAGAGAGTGGTGAGAATGTGGAACTCTCTACCACAGGGAGTGGTTGAAGCGAATAGTATAGATGCATTTAAGGGGCGGCTAGATAAGCAGATGAGGGAGAAGGGAATAGAGGGTGATGCTGATAGAGTTAGATGAGGAAAGACAGGAGGAGGCTCGAGTGGGGCATAAATGCCAGCATGGACTGGTTGGGCCGAATGGCCTGTTTCTGTGCTGTATATCCTATGTAACCAATATTTGATATAAGTTTAACATAACTTCTCTGCTTTTGAATTCTGTTTCTCTAGAAATGAACCCCAGTGCTTTTTATTATGGCCTTATTAACCTGTATCGCTACTTTTGGTGATTTGTGTATCTATGCCCCCAGATCCCTCTGCTCCTCTATTTAGACACTTATTTTCCAAGTAATATGTGACCTCCTTATTCTTCCTACCAAAATGTAATACCTCACATTTTTCTGTGCTTCATTCTCACCCAGTGCTATCGAGTAAATATCGCATTTCAGCATTTAAGCTAAAACTCGGTTCTCTAATAGCTACTGTTCTCATAATAAAAAACACAATTATCCAAGAAATTCTGTTCCAATCCACGTAATTATTAAGGAAATGACGACGTGGTGGTTTATGGTGAGCGAGCCAAACAATTCCATTGTTATACTGTCGGACCTCATTCCATGAAAATAAAAATCAGTGGCCATGTATAATCCCAATAATCAGGGCCCCATGGCCCTATAAATCTGTCTTATTTTATTTTTCATCTTTATGAGAAATGTAATTCTAATTTTGATCCTTGTTAATGAAAGTATGAAAATCATGAGTGACTGACTCCCTCCTGAGAGTCTAGAACACTCCTGTATGGGGAGCTTGTGTCAGATCACAGCTCAGGGAGACTGGGTTTCCGGGATAGTCAGTCACGGAGAATATTCCCCGTCGGCCAAAACTCTCCTGGAATTTTCTGTATTTATTCCTCTGGTTTTCCCTCAGCCCCAAGCACCAATCCCAGATGTCTTTATCTGGATGCTGAGCAATGGGAAGCGTGTAGCGTTTGCACGGATACCTGCCCAACAGATTCTTTACTCAGTGGTCGAGGAAGAGAAGGGAAAAGACTGCGGGAAAATTCAGTCCATCATCATGAAGGTAAGCAAAGGCAGGAACAGCTTTATTCATCATCACCTCATCACACTGCAATGTGGCAGTGTGCTTCACACCATTACACTACAGTCACTTGTTGTGTCGGCAAATGTGACAACTGCTTTGCGCTGCCAGTGAAGTAATTTATTAGACTATCTCGGCAATGTAAAAAACACCTCACATCACAGCCATTGAATTGGAAAGTCTTTGATCCTGTTTTGACTGTGAACAGAGGGAGATTAGACAGAGACTGGCTGACAGAAGGGTTCTTTGTAACACACAGACTGTGAAGTCAGTCCGGTTTGTTAAAGAGAAAGCTACGAGAGCTTTGCAGAGGCAATGAAACTAGAAATGCTGAAGGATAGTTAGCAGCCATCTTGTTTTAGTCAAGTAAGACGAACCACTGATGTGGGATAGTGTGGCGTGTTTGTATTTTAAATTGATATCTGAAGATAAGTTGTACTATTTCAAATATGTGAATCCGATCATAATGAACGTTCTGTATGTTCACTTTACTGTGAAATAAAGCAACTTAATGATTGTATCTGACCTTCTCTCTCCAAGTGTTTTTGCTCAGCCTGGTTTTGGAGAGATTGAAGCAGTTTGTGTGCTTACTGTTTGCTGAACACCTCGGTTCAGTCTGCTAGTATGACCCTGAGCTTCCAGTCACTTGCTATTTTAATTCTCTGTCCGACTCCCACTCTGACCTCGGCCTCCTACACTGTTCCAATGAAGGTCAACGGAAGCGTGAGGAACAGCACCTCATCTTTCAATTAGGCACTTTACAGCCTTCCAGACTCAACGTTGAGTTCAACTACTTCAGATCATAACCACCGCTCCCATTTTTTCGGATGGTAGCTGTTGGTAATGATTCTGCTTTGTTTCTTTACTTGTTCCATTACTGTCCCCTTTTGCTTTGCACCATCATCCCTTTTGTCATTTATTCTCTCCTGCCCTCCACCCTATCACAGACCTTCCCTTTTGTTCTTTCCTCCCTCTCCCCCCTTTCCCTGCTTCTGTACTTGCTTAAAACCTATTAAATCTCTAACTTTTTCCAGTTCTGACGAAAGGTCATTGACCTGAAACGTTAACTCTGTTTCTCTCTCCACAGATGCTGCCTGACCTGCTGAGTATTTCCAGCATTTTCTGTTTTTATTTCAGATCTCCAGCATCTGCAGTATTTTGCTTTTGTTTTAGTAAAAATGGTTGATGTGGTGACCCCTTTAAATATACTGATCAAAGTGGAGCACTCCGCTCTGACAGGGACTTGTTCTATTGTTTTCAACCAGGCTCCAAGTGCACCTACTGGGGAGATTTTTGCTAAACTGGAGGTTTACATGTGGCTGGGAGTCACAAAGTTCACCAAGAGCAACATCAGCAGTCTGCCCCAGGAGTTCATTCCAGTCTACGAGGAAGCTGTAAGGAGAACGGACGTCCCTCGAACTCTGCCACCTATCAGGCTCAACAGTGACTGTAAGGAATGGAACCAACTGCACTCATTCACCCGGACTGCACTCATTCACCCGGACTGCACTCATTCACCCGGACTGCACTTAATTGCTTTCATCTTTATATTTTGGGGGCAATTTTTCTGTTTCATATAACGGGAGATGTTGGTGGAGAGTGGAGCATTTATTTGCACATTTGGCAGCCAGTGTCAGCATTGTGTACACGCAAGACATGTATAACAATCAGCCCCAGAAGTATCCTGTATAAAAGCAGGCTGTCACATAACCTATCACTAAAACTCTAGAGAGACTAACAAAAGGATGGAGCTAAATGACAACTCAGTTATTTACGCAGCTGGAATTTAATACAGAGAAGTAAGTGGCAGATGAAATTTAATACAGAGAAGTATGAGGTGATGCATTTTGGCAGAAGGAACAGGGAGAGGCAATATACACTTAATGGCACAGTTTTAAAGAGTGTGCAGGGACAGAGGGACCTGGGAGTTAATGTGCATAGGTCCCTGAAGGTGGCAGGACATATTGAGAGAGTGGTTAACAAACATATGGGATCTCGGGTTTCATAAATAGAGGTATTGAGTACAAAAGTAGAGACGTTATGCTGAACCTTTATAAAGCGCCGGCCAGTTCTTAAAGGGGAGGGTCGATCTTGCTCTCCATCCACACCCTGCTCATTGCAGTCTTGAATCTCGGCCTGGAGAGACCTGTACATCAAATCTGCTGGAAAGAACAATGGAGAGGCCCAGGGAAAGAGCTCAGAGTGCAGCCCCCACAGTCTCTTCTAAATCGATGCAAGGAAGGTCAAATCAAAATGAACCTGCAAAGTGCTGTTCAGTACCCAAAACTCCTTCACACAGCGTTGAATCTCTCCAGAAGTGTGTCTCTCTCTCTCTCTCAGAATGCGTGATGCAAAAATGTCGCCGACAAAAAAAGGCAGGAAGCGGTTACCTTAAATAGCGCTCCCCCAGTCCCTTCCCGACAGCAAAACGCTCCCCTCAACCTGTCGTTGCTAGCGGCAGGCGGTAAGGCTGGGGGCGCCACTCAGTATCCAGTCCGGAGCGTTGCACGCTCGACTGACGTCACGATCTGCAGGCACAGGAGATCGTGGCGGTCGTGTTTAGGGCGCTAACAGGAGGCGCAAAGCAACCGAATTTTCCCCCCTATGACTCTATGACTCACAGACACCCAAATGGGCAGCCAAAATCAGCTTGTCTCTCTTTCCTTGCTTTTGGTTTGGTCATTTTGAACTGATTTACATCAATACAGTGTTGAGCTAATGATTTTGCACTAGTTTTTGTCTTGAGTGTCAATGATACTAAGCACAGTTTACTACTGGTGGGTTCTACTTCAGAAGTTGTGCTAAAGTAGTTGTCACACTCTGTAAATGTGTATGCTATAGAGAATCGTTCAATTTGTTTTGTTATACAAATACACACTTTCACACTTCCGTCTAACTGCTAAAAGTTGTCTCTGTACAAGAATTTGGTGCTGAAAATTAAGTCTCAGTATTTGTCCGACATCCAGTCCTGGTTGAGTCGCAATTTCCTCCAGTTAAACATTGGAGCCATTATCTTTGGCCACCACCACAAACTCCCTTCCCTCACCACTGATTCCATCACTCTCCCTGGCCACTGACTCAGGCTGAACCAGACTGTTCCTAACCTCAGAGTCCTACTTGACCCTGAGATGAGTTTCCGACCCCATATCCTCTCCATCACCAAGACTGCCGACTTCCACCTCCGTAACACCGCAAGTCTCCGTCCCTGCCTCAGCTCATCGGCTGAAACCCTCATCCATGGTTTTGTCACCTCTAGACTTGACTATTCCAATGCTCTCCTGGCCAACTTCCCACCTTGCACCCTACATAAACTTGAGATCATCCAAACTCTGCTGCCCGTATCCTAACTCGCACCAAGTCCCGTTCATCCATCACTCCTGTGCTCGCTGACCTACATTGGCTCCTGGTCCAGCAACACCTCGAATTTAATATTCTCATCCTTGTTTTCAAATCCCTCCATGGCCTCGCCCCCTCCCTACCTCTCTAACCTCCTCCAGCCCTACAATCCTTTGAGATCTCTGCGCTCCTCCAATTCTGGCCTCTTGTGCGTTGCCATCGGCAGCTGTGTCTTCAGCTGCTTAGGCTCTAAGCTCTGGAATTCCCTTCCCAAACCTCTCCACCTCTCTCTTCTCCTTTTAGATACTCTTTTAAAATCTACCTTTTTGACGAAGTTTTTGGTCACCTGTCCTAATGTCTCTTTCTTTGGCATGGTGTCAATTTTTTGTCCGATAACACTTCTGTGAAGTGCCTTGGGACATTTTACTACGTTAAAGGGTCTATATAAATGGGAGTTGTAGTTGTGTGTTAGTGAATATCTATTATTTTTTCCTGCTCATAGACAACAGTTACTTCCAGCTGCGAGCCCATATGTACCAAGCTCGAGGTGTCCTCGCAGCCGATGACACCGGATTATCAGACCCTTTTGCAAAAGTTGTGTTTTCAACTCAATGTCAATCCACCAGGGTAAGAAACTTTAATCACTTATTGATGTAATGTACACTGTTTTAATTTGATGAATTCTGTCTGATGTCAGTGGAGTCTTTTGAGGTCACGTTTGCTCTAAGTCAATCCTCTGGGGCAGACTCACTAATCTGAGCTAATCAGGTTTGCAGTATTCCAGGGCACAGTTGGTGATTGTGCTTCCATCCTGACTCTTTGGTGGGTTTTTGTGGCTTATTCCCATTCGGTTCCTGTAAGACTGTCTTAATGGGCACAAGTGGTTAGCTGTACAAGCAGGACAAGTGCTGCAAAATTCATGGATTTAGCTGGTTAAACAGGAAGGATTTTGGACTTTTCAAGATGGACTTTTAATCCCTGTTTTTACGGAAGACTAAAAGAATGGACTTGAAACTCTGGATTACTGGTAACAGAGCGGAATTCAGTTCAAAGTGCCAACAACAAAGGGAAGAACAGAACTGCTAGCTTGGCCAAAATCAGAGTGCATGATGGTCTTTGCTGTCTGTCCAGGATGTTAGAAGTTCAAACGGTACGATGGATATTATTCTTGCTTCAAGCTGCCTGTGAGAGAGAAAGATTTGCTGTACTTTTGAAGGCCATTGACCACTAACAATAAGAGATAAATCCAAGGTTAGAGATCAGACAGCTGTCTGCTGGACCTTGAACTGTGAGAAACTGTTGCAAACGTGAGCAGGCTGTTCTGCCCAGTAAAAGACTTGGGAAAAGTAGATAGAAATACAGCCATTTTACAGCGATTTCTGGGAGCGCCAAAAGAAACAGACAATTTAACCCCTCATCTCCTGAACTGATAAACTGATCATTCTGAGTTTTGAGTTGCACACCATCTTTATCTGGAAAACTGTCATGTCTTTATGATGATATAATTATTTAGAAAGTGTATCGGTTTCTTTTCATTCTTACTTTTCGTACTCTAAAGAGTTACAAACCCTGTGAGCTCCAGCAGTATTCCTGTAACTCTGGGAGGTCTCTAAGCCTCGGCTTGTCATCCTACCTCTACGTTTTCAGAGTTTAGATAAGTGGCTGTGTCCCTAACAGAGAGTGTACAGTCCAGATCAGGCAATATCTGTGTGAACTCCTCAGTCTTTTGGTTTGGAGATGCTTGAGCAAGCAAGATATAGTTAGTAATATGAAAGATATGGAATTAATACAGAGGCGCGAGTATTTTCAGCAGCATGATTGCCCATGGCTGCATTTGCTTATTGTTTTCCATTTAACAGTTCCTGATTTTTGCTGCTCATCACAGACCAATAAACTGCGTAGACGTCTCTAGTTGCGTTGCATGATTTGGGATTTATCTCACTGAGCAACACGGGACTGCTGTAGTTTCAGTATATTACACGGTCATTGAAACGCAGAATTCATAGCAGATTTTACTTTCTCTTCAATTCTTCCACAGTATCTGGAAGAAACACTTTCCCCAAAGTGGTCCGAGATGTTGCTGTTTGATCAAATCCTGATAGAGGGAAGTAAAGAGGAACTGAAGAACGACCCCCCCATAATCATCATCAATATCTTCGACTATGACAACTTTGTGAGTCGTAGCCTCGTGCAATTTCAGAAAAGACTAACAGCAGAGTTGTCACTAAGATAAAATAATAATGCTGCTGGATGACATTTTGTACTATCCCTTGAACTGTGAATAACACCCAGCTGTACAATAATAGATTTTGTACTGCTGTATCAGTATTGAGTTTGGAGAGAGCACTTTGAACTGTGTAACAAGGGGTAACAATACTGGTGTGTACAGGTCTGTCACTGTATAACACTGGGGTACAGTACTGGTGGGTACAGGTCTGTCATTGTATAACATGGGTACAGTACTGGTGGGTACAGGTCTGTCATTGTATAACACGGGTACAGTACTGGTGGGTACAGGTCTGTCATTGTATAACACGGGTACAGTACTGGTGGGTACAGGTCTGTCATTGTATAACACGGGTACAGTACTGGTGGGTACAGGTCTGTCACTAACACTGGGGTACAGTACTGGTGGGTACAGGTCTGTCACTGTATAACACTGGGTACAGTACTGGTGGGTACAGGTCTGTCACTGTATAACATGGGTACAGTACTGGTGGGTACAGGTCTGTCATTGTATAACACGGGTACAGTACTGGTGGGTACAGGTCTGTCATTGTATAACACGGGTACAGTACTGGTGGGTACAGGTCTGTCATTGTATAACACGGGTACAGTACTGGTGGGTACAGGTCTGTCACTAACACTGGGGTACAGTACTGGTGGGTACAGGTCTGTCACTGTATAACACTGGGGTACAGTACTGGTGGGTACAGGTCTGTCACTGTATAACACTGGGGTACAGTACTGGTGGGTACAGGTCTGTCATTGTATAACACTGGGTACAGTACTGGTGGGTACAGGTCTGTCACTAACACTGGGGTACAGTATTGGTGGGTACAGGTCTGTCACTGTATAACACTGGGGTACAGTACTGGTGGGTACAGGTCTGTCATTGTATAACATGGGTACAGTACTGGTGGGTACAGGTCTGTCATTGTATAACACGGGTACAGTACTGGTGGGTACAGGTCTGTCATTGTATAACACGGGTACAGTACTGGTGGGTACAGGTCTGTCACTGTATAACACTGGGTACAGTACTGGTGGGTACAGGTCTGTCACTGTATAACACTGGGGTACAGTACTGGTGGGTACAGGTCTGTCATTGTATAACACGGGTACAGTACTGGTGGGTACAGGTCTGTCACTAACACTGGGGTACAGTACTGGTGGGTACAGGTCTGTCATTGTATAACACGGGTACAGTACTGGTAAGTACAGGTCTGTCACTGTATAACACGGGTACAGTACTGGTGGGTACAGGTCTGTCACTGTATAACACTGGGGAACAGTATTGGTGGGTACAGGTCTGTCACTGTATAACAATAGGGTACAGTACTGGTGGGTAGTATTCTCCCAATGTTGGTGGCAGTAATTCGAGGTGAAAAATTAAGGTTAACTTTCTCGCCCTCCTTCCCATGACCTCCACCTGGCCCTTGCACAGTACTGGATTTGGATGATCAGCCATGATCGTATTGAATGGTGGAGCAGGCTCGACGGGCCGAATGGCCTACTCCTGCTCCTAGATTCTATGTTTCTATGTTTCTATGTGCTGAGATTGGGAAGTGAGCTGAATGGGGAATTGCAAAGAGAAAGCGGGGAATTACAGACCGGTAAGCCTGACATCGGTATTGGGGAAAATGCTAGAGTCCATTATAAAGGATGTAATAGCTGAGCACTTGAAAAACAGTGACAGGATCGGACAAAGTCAACATGGATTTACAAAAGGTAAATCGTGCTTGACTAATCTACTGGAATTTTTTGAGGATGTAACTGGGAAAATAGATAAGGGAGAACCAGTAGATGTGGTGTATTTGGACTTTCAAAAGGCTTTCGATAAGGTCCCGCATAAGAGATTAGCGTGTAAAGTTAAGGCACATGGGATTGGGGGCAAGGTATTGACTTGGATAGAGAACTGGTTGGCAGACAGAAAGCAGAGAGTAGGAATTAATGGGTCTTTTTCCGAGTGGCAAGCAGTGACTAGTGGGATTCCGCAGGGATCGGTCCTTGGACCCCAGCTATTCACAATATACATTAATGATCTAGATAAGGAAACTAAATGTAATATCTCCAAGTTTGCAGATGACACAAAGCTGGGTGGGAGTGTGTGCTGCGAGGAGGATACCGAGAAACTCCAGGATGATTTGGACAGGTTGGTTGAGTGGGCAGAAGCGTGGCAGATGCAATATAACGTGGATAAGTGCGAGGTTATCCACTTTGGTGTCAAAAACAGAAAGGCAGACTATTATCTGAATGGCAATAGATTGGGAGAAGGGGAAGTGCAACGAGACCTAGGTGTCCTTGTGCACCAAGGCAAATGGTATGTTGGCCTTCATAGCGAAAGGGTTTGAGTATAGGAACAGGGATGTCCTGCTGCAGTTGTACAGGGCCTTGGTGAGACCACACCTTGAGTACTGTGTGCAGTTTTGGTCGCCTTATCTGAGGAAGGATGTTCTTGCCATGGAAGGAGTTCAGCGAAGATTCACAAGGCTGATACCTGGGATGGCAGGAATGACATATGAGGAGAGATTGGGTCGATTGGGCTTATACTCGCTGGAGTATAGAAGAATGAGAGGGGATCTCATCGAAACATATAAAATTCTGACAGGTCTGGACAAACTAGATGCAGGAAGAATGTTCCTGATGGTCGGAGAGTCCAGAACCAGGGGTCATAATCTAAGCCATTTAGGACAGAAATGAGGAAGAATTTCTTCACCCAGAGAGTGGTGAACCTGTGGAATTCTCTACCACAGAAGGTAGTTGAGGCCAAGTCATTAAATATATTCAAGAATGAGTTAGATATATTTCTTAAAGCTAAAGATATCAAGGGATATGGGGAGAAGGCAGGTACAGGGTACTGAGTTTGGATGATCAGCCATGATCTCATCGAATGGCGGAGCAGGCTCGAGGGGCCGAATGGCCTACTCCTGCTCCTATCTTCTATGTTTCTATGTTACTATTCTGTGATATTGCATTTTGGTTCCGTGACAAAATTGAACCAGGAAATATTGATACAATGAATTTTGGAATTAATCAGAGTCTGATATCTTTTTTTAAAACACAGGGTGGCCCAGAGTTCCTCGGCCGAGCTTTTGCAGCTCCCAGCATTAAGCTGCAAGAGGACGCATATGTGAGACCTTCCTTAAAGTTTCACGACATTTACAAAGGCCAGACAATGGGTGGAGAACTGCTGGCGGCTTTTGAACTGATAGAACTTGATTACAGTGGATATGGAGAGGTAAGAAAAGCAAACGTTCTCAGATTATTAACTTTGGTCTTTGTAGCAAATTAACAGCAGACACCAGTCAACTTCCTGCTGATTGTCCAGCGAGAACCACCCATTAAAGCACGCCCACCTCTCCCACCATCCAACTCCTACTGGAACCCCTTCAGACTGACTTCTGTTCTGTTCACAGCACTGAGCGTTTGATCAAAGTCATCAAAGGTATTCTGTGTGACTGTGACCATGATGTGTTATTTCTCCTCAACTTTTCTACAGTTTTTAATGCGGTTGACCAAAGCTTCAGTGCTGAGGGAGTGCTGCACTATCGGAGGGGCAGTACTGAGGGAGCGCTGCACTGTCGGAGGGGCAGTACTGAGGGAGTGCTGCACTGTCGGAGGGTCAGTTTCTTGATATCACGTGGAGTGGATCGAATTGGCTGAAGACTGGCTTCTGTAATGGTGGGGACCTCAGGAAGAGGTTGCACCTTGATTACACATCCATTTTACAAGTTTATTAATTTCTTCCTGAATTTTGTCGCAGTCTTCCTCTGTATTAAGTACACCCCCCGATTTGGTGTCGTCCACAAATTTTGAAATTGTACTTCCGATTCCCGAGTCCAAATCATTTATGTAAGTAGTGAACAACAGTGGTCCCAGCACCGATTCTTGTGGAACACCGCTTCCCACCTTTTGCCAGTCTGAGTAACTACCTTTAACCCCTACTCTCTGTTTTAAGTTTTGTAGCCAGCTTGCTAGCAATTCTGCTACTTGTCCCCTGATTCCACATGTTCTGAAATTAGTCATGAGTCTACTATGCGGTACCTTTATTGAAGGCCTTTTGGAAATCTAAATATATTACTACTACCACATTACCCTTATCTACCCTTTCAGTTACTTCTTCAAAGAATTCAATAAGGTTGGTCAAGCATGACCTTCCCTTTTGAAATCCATGCTGACTATTCTTTATTATATTTTCAGTTTCTAGATGTTTTTCTATTACATCTTTGATAATGAAGCAGTCCATACCCGCATTTTTCTTTTATTCGTTCCTGGGATGTGAGTGTCGCTGGCAAGGCCAGCATTTATTGCCCATCCCTCGTTGTCCTTGAGAAGGTGGTGGTGAGCCGCCGCCTTGAACCGCTGCAGTCCGTGTGGTGAAGGTACTCCCACAGTGCTGTTAGGGAGGGAGTTCCAGGATTTTGACCCAGCGACGGTGAAGGAACAGCGATATATTTCCAAGTCAGGATGGTGTGTGACTTGGAGGGGAACTTGCAGGTGATGGTGTTCCCATGCTCCTGCTGCCCTTGTCCTTCAAGATGGTAGAGGTCACGGGTTTGGAAGGTGCTGCTGAAGAAGCCTTGGTGAGTTGCTACAGTGCATCTTGTAGATGGTACACACGGCAGCCATGGTACGCTGGTGGTGGAGGGAGTGACTGTTTAAGGTGGTGGATGGGGTGCCAATCAAGCGGGCTGCTTTGTCTTGGAGGGTGTCGAGCTTCTTGAGTGTTGTTGGAGCTGCACTCATCCAGGCAAGTGGAGAGTATTCCATCACACTCCTGACTTGTGCCTTGTAGATGGCAGAAAGGCTTTGGGGAGTAAGGAGGTGAGACACTCGCCGCAGAATACCCAGCCTCTGACCTGCTCTTGTTGCCACAGTATTTATGTGGCTGGTCCAGTTAAGTTTCTGGTCAATGGTGACCCCCCAGGATATTGATGGTGGGGGATTTGGCGATGGTAATGCCATTGAATGTCAAGGGGCGGTGGTTAGATGCTCGCTTGTTGGAGATAGTCATTGCCTGGCACTTGTGTGGCGCGAATGTTACTTGCCACTTATCAGCCCAAGCCTGAATGTCATGCAGGTCTTGCTGCATGCGGGCATGGATTAATTCATTATCTGAGGAGTTGCGAATGGCACTGAACACTGTGCAGTCATCAGCGAACATCCCCACTTCTGACCTTATGATGGAGGGAAGGTCATTGATGAAGCAGCTGAAGATGGTTGGGCCTAGGACACTGCCCTGAGGAACTCCTGCAGCGATGTCCTGGGCTGTGATGATTGACCTCCAACCACCACAACGATCTTCCTTTGTACTAGGCATGACTCCAGCCAGTGGAGAGTTTCCCCCCCCCACCGATTCCCATTGACTTCAGTTTTATGAGGGCTCCTTCATGCCACACTCGGTGAAATGCTGCCTTGGTGTCAAGAGCAGTCACTCTCACATCCCCTCTAGAATTCAGCTCTTTTGTCCATGTTTGGACCAAGGCTGTAATGAGGTCTGGAGCTGAGTGGTCCTGGCGGAACCCAAACTGGCCATCAGTGAGCAGGTTATTGGTGAGTAAGTGCCGCTTGATAGCACTGTCGATGACACCTTCCATCACTTTGCTGATGATTGAGAGTAGACTGATGGGGCGGTAATTGGCCAGTTTGGTTTTGTCCTTTTTGTGGACAGGACATACCTGGGCAGTTTTCCACATTGTCTGATAGATACCAGTGTTAAAGTTGTACTGGAACAACTTGGCTCGAGGCGCGGCTAGTTCTGGAGCACAAGTCTTCAGCACGACAGCCAGGATGTTGTTGGGGCCCACAGCCTTTGCGTATCACGTGGAGTGAATCGAATTGGCTGAAGACTGGTTTCTGTGGTGGTGGCGACCTCCAGGAGGAGGCCGATATTACATAGGATATACGGCACAGAAACAGGCCAATCGGCTCAACCAGTCCATGCCGGTGTTTATGCTCCACACGAGCCTTCTCCTGTCTTTCCTCATCTAAATCTATCAGCATAACCCTCTATTCCCTTTTCCCTCATATGCTTGTCTAGCCTCCCCTTAAATGCATCGATACTATTCGCTTCAACCACTCCCTGTGGTAGTGAGTTCCACATTCTCACCACTCTTTGGGTAAAGAAGTTTCTTCTGAATTCCCTATTGGATTCTTTTGGTGCCTATCTTATATTGATGGCCTCTAGTTATGCTCTTCCCCACAAGTGGAAACATTCTCTCTGTATCCCCTCTATCAAAACCTTTCATAATTTTAAAGACCTCAGCCTTTTTTCAAGAGAAAAGAGACCCAGCCTTTTCATCCTTTTATGATATGTATACCCTCGCATTTCTGGTATCATCTTTGTAAATCTTCTCTGCACCCTCTCCAATGCCTCTCTATCCTTTTTATAATATGGCGACCAGAACTGTATGCAGTACTCCAAGTGTGGTCTAACCAAGGTTCAATACAGGTTTAGCATAGCTTCCCTACTTTTCAATTCTATACCTCTAGAAATAAACCCTAGTACTTGGTTTGCCATTTTTATGGCCTTGCTAACCTGTGTCGCAACTTTTAGTGATTTGTGTATTTGTACACTCAGATCCCTTTGTTCCTCTACCCCACCTAGACTCGCACCCTCCAAGTGATAAGTGACCTCCCTATTCTTCCTACCAAAATGTAATACCTCACATTTATCTGTGTTGAACTTCATTTGCCAATTATATGCCCATTCTGCAAGTTTATTAATGTCCCCCTCAGTATTTACTATCCCCCCCAATTTGGTATCATCTGCAAACTTAGAAATTGTGTTTTTGATTCCAAAGTCTAAATCATTAATGTAAATTGTGAACAGCAGTGGATCCTTGTGGAACACCACTACCCACCTTCTGCCACTGTGAATAGCTACCCTTTACTCCTACTCTCTGCTTCTGTCCTGAAGCCAGCCAGCAACCCATTCTGCTACTTGTCCTCTGACTCCGCATTCTCTGACCTTGTTCATCAGTCTATTATGGGGTACCTTATTGAAGGCCTTTTGAAAATCCAGATAAATTACATCTACTGCATTACCATTGTCTACTCTCTCTGTTACCTCTTCAAAAAATTCAGTAAGGTTGGTCAAGCAAGTCTTTCCCTTTTGAAATCCATGTTGACTATTCATTATTATATTTTTGGTTTCTAGATGTTCTTAGACGATGAGACTGGGAATTAATAATGGGGAACGGGGAAATGGCAGAGACTCTGAACAAATATTTTGTATCTGTCTTCACGGTAGAAGACACTAACAACATCCCTAAAATAGATAATCAAGGGGCCACAGGGAGGGTGGAACTAAAGACAATCACTATCACTAAGGAAATAGTACTTGGTAAAATAATGGCCTGTACTCACTAGAGTTTAGAAGAATGAGACGGGATCTCATTGAAACGTATAAAATTCTGACAGGGCTAGACAGACTGGATGCAGGGTGGATGTTTCCCCTGGCTGGGGGGTCTAGAACGAGGGGTCACAGTCTCAGGATACGGGGTAGGACATTTAGGACTGAGATGAGGAGAATTTTTTTCACTCAGAGGGTGGTGAACCTGTGGAATTCTCTACCACAGAAGGCTGTGGAGGCCAAGTCACTGAATATATTTAAGAAGGAGATAGATAGATTTCTAGACACAAAAGGCATCAAGGGGTATGGGGAGGGAGCGGGAATATGGTATTGAGATAGAGGCGCAGCCATGATCATATTGAATGGCGGAGCAGGCTCGAAGGGCCGAATGGCCTACTCCTGCTCCTATTTTTCTATGTTCTATGTTCTCACACTTCTCTGTATTAAATTCCATCTGCCACTTGTCTGCCTATTTTGCTAGCCTTTCTATGTCCTGTTGCAGTCGATTGGTATCATCCTCACTGTTTGCCACACCCCCAAGTTTGGTGTCATCGGCAAATTTAGAAATTCTACCCTGTATTCCAATATCTAGGTCATTTATATACATCAAAAAAAGCAGTGGCCCCAGCACTGACCCTTGGGGAACACCACTGTCTACCATCCTCCAGTCTGAAAAACAGCCATTTACCTCAACTCGCTGTTTTCTGTCCTTAAGCCAATTCCTTATCCAAGCTGCCACTGACCCACCTATTCCATGAGCCTCAATTTTGTTAACCAGCCTTCTATGTGGTACTTTGTCAAACACCTTCCGAAAATCCATGTAGACAACATCCATTGCATTCCCTTCATCAATCCTCCCTGTTACTTCATCAAAAAATTCAATTAGATTAGTCAAACACGATCTGCCCTTTACAAATCCGTGTTGGCTCTCCTTAATTAGCTTAAAGCTCTCCAAGTGCCCGTTAATTTTTTCCTTGATTATTGTTTCTAAAACTTTACCCACCACTGATGTTAAACTGACCGGCTTGTAGTTACTAGGATTGTCCTTACACCCTTTCTTGAACAATGGTGTCACATTTGCCACTTTCCAATCCTCAGGCACCTCCCCTGCATCTAGGGAAGAGTGGAAGATTATGGCAAGCCCTTCTCTATCTCCTCCCCCAATTCCCTTAGCAACCTGGGATACAAGCCATCTGGACCAGGCGACTTATCCACTCTAAGCATACCGAGCCTTTCTAGTACATCCTGTCTATCAATTTTCACCCCTTCCATTGCTTCTACCTTTTCCACTTCTACCGATATTTTGTCAGCATCCACCTCCTTAGTAAACACAGATACAAAGTATTCTAGCTTTGCCCTGCGCCTCTAAGCATATATCACCTTCTTTGTTCCTAATAGGCCCCACCCCGCCTCTTACTACCCGCTTACTGTTTACATGCCGGTAGAAGATTTTTGTGCTCCCTTTTATGTTAACCGCCATTCTACTCTCATATTCTCTCTTTGCCAATCTTATTTTCATCTTCACTTCCCCTCTCAACTTATTGTATTTGGTCTGGTTCTCCCTTGAAGAATTCACCTGACATTCATCATACACCCTCTTTTTTTGTTTCATCATCTTCTCTATCTCCCTCATCATCCAAGGAGCCCTTGCTTTGGTTCCCTTACCCTTCCCTCTTGTTGGAATGTACCTAGCCTGTACTTGGAACATCTCCTCCTTAAAGATCACCCATTATTCCGTTACAGTTTTTGCTGTCCGTCTTTGGTTCCATTTTACTCTGGCTAGATCCTTTCGCATCCCATTGAAGTTAGCCCTATTCCAGTTTAGAAGTTCCACTCTAGATTGTTCCTTGCTCCTCTCCATTGCTAATCTAAATCTTATGATACGATGATCACTCTTACCCAAGTGTTCTCCCACAGGCACTTGGTCGACCTGGCCCACCTCATTCCCCAGCACCAGATCCAGCAATGCCTCCTTCCTAGTTGGGCCAAGAACATACTGGTCAAGGAAATTCTCCTGAACACATTTCAGAAATTCCTGCCCCTCCTTTCCCTTTACTCTAGGATTATCCCACTCGATATTTGGGTAATTAAAGTCCCCCAATATCACCACTCTATAGTTCTTGCATATCTCTGCGATTTCCCTGCAGATTTGCTCCTCTACCTCCCTCTCACTATTTGGAGGCCTGTAGAATACCCCCAATAGTGTGATCATATCCTTTTTGCTCCTCAACACTAACCAAATGGATTCTGTCCTTGTCCCCTCAAGAACATCCTCCCTTTCCAACACTACAATGTCTTCCTTAATCAGCACTGCCACCCCACCTCCCTTTTTTCCTTCCCTATCTTTTCTGAACACATTGTACCCTTGAATATTAAGTGCCCAGTCCTCACCTTTTTTAAGCCACGTTTCCGTTATGGTCACAACATCATTTTGCCACACGGCTAATTGTGCTTGTAGCTCACCAACCTTATTCACCACACTTTGTGCGTTTACGTACATGCATTCTAAACCCATTTTTGAATTTTTCGTAGTCTTTCTTAGTTTGCTCCTATCTGATGTGATACTACTTCCGCCTCTAGTACTACTTTCTTCTCTAGTACTATCCAGCACACTCACTCTTTTATGCACCATATTCCTCTTTTCTACTCCTATATGCTGGTGCCCATCCCCCTGCCAAGCTAGTTTAAACCCTCCCTAACAGCACCAGCAAACCTCCCCACGAGAATATTGGTCCCGGCTCTGTTGAGGTGCAACCCGTCTGGCTTGTACAGGTCCCACCTTCCCCAGAAATGGCCCCAATGCCTCATGAATCTGAAGCTCTCCCTCCTGCACCATCTCTCCAGCCACGCATTCATCTGTTCTATCCTCCTATTCCTGTACTCACTAGCACGTGGCACCGGGAGTAATCCGGAGATTACTACCTTTGAGGTCCTGCTTTTTAATCTCTTTCCTAGCTCCCTATAGTCTGCCTGCAGGACCTCATCCCTCTTTCTGCCTATGTCGTTGGTGCCGATATAGACAACGACCTCTGGCTGTTCACCCTCCCCCCCTCAGAGTGTCCTGCAGCTGCTCAGTGACAACCTTGACCCTGGCACCAGGGAGGCAACATACCATTCTGGAGTCACGTCTGCGTCCACAGAAACGCCTATCTGTTCCCCTAACCAATGAATCCCCTATCACTATTGCTCTTCCACTCTTCTTCCTCCCCCTCCCCCCCCCCACCCCGTGCAGCTGAGCCACCCGTGGTGCCGTGGCCTTTGCTCTGGCTGCTCTCCCCAGAGAAACCATCACCCCCAGCAGTTTCCAGAACTGTGAACTGGTTAGTGAGCGAGGTGCACTCTGGGGATTCCTGCCCTACCTACAAGGTCCTCCTTCTCTGTCTGGTGGTCACCCATTCCCTCTCTGCCTGCACATTCTGAGGCTGCGGGGTGACCACTTCTAGAAACGTGCTTTCCAAGTATTTCTCAGCCTCGCGGAGGCACTGTAGTGACTCCAGCTGCTGCTCAAGCTCCGAAGCCCGGAGCTCGAGTTGCTGCAGTTGGCGACACTTCCTGCACACGTGGTCTTCCAAGCCGCAAGAAGCGTCCAGAATTTCCCACATGGCACAGGATGTGCAAATCATGGGACTGAGCTGCCCTGCCATGCCTCTATTTACCAGACTATGGAGGTAATTTAACAGAAATAAACTTAAAACTTAACAAGAAACACTCAACAGCTACCCACCAATCAGCACTTCCCTCTATTAGATAGGCTATGATCTACTTAGCAGAAATATACTCAAACAGAACAAAAAAAAACTTACCCTATACTCAACTCTCAGCTCCCTTGTGCCAGCGACACCTTTGTCACTCCTTCAGTGTGTCGCTTGCCGACTGTCTCCCTCGCAGGTAGTCCGCTCGCTCAGACTCAGAGTGGTGTTCAACATGGAGAAGTATTGAGGGAGGGCGGTAGGTGGTAATCAGCAGGAAGTTTTCTTGCCCATGCTTGACCTAAAGCCATGAGACTTCATGGGGTCTGAAGTCAATGTTGAGGACTCCCAGGGCCACTCCTTCCCGACTGTATACAACTGTGCCACCACCCCTGGTGGGTCTGGCCTGCCGGTGGGACAGGGATGGTGATGGAGGAGTTTGGGATATTGGCTGAAAGGTATGATTATGTCAGACTATTGCTTGACTAGTCTGTGGGACAACTCTCCCAATTTTGGCACAAGTCCCCAGATGTTGGTGAGGAGGACTTTGCAGGGTCGACTGGGCTGGGTGTGCCGTTGTTGTGTCCGTAGCCGGTGCCGAGGTCGATGCCGGGTGGTCCGTCCAGTTTTATTCTTATTGTTTTTCGTAGCGGTTTTTCACAACTGAGTGGCTTGCTAGGCCTTTTCAGAGGGCAGTTAAGAGTTAACCACATTGCTGTGGGTCTGGAGTCACATATAGGCCAGACCAGGTAAAGATGGCAGATTTCCTTCCATAAAGGACATTAGTGAACTAGATGGGTTTTTACAACAATCCGGTCGTTTCATGATTACCATTACTGATACTAGCTTTTTATTCCACATTTATTTAATTAATTGAATTTAAATTCCCCAGCTGCCATGGTGGAATTTGAACTGACGTCTCCAGATCATTAGTCCAGGCCTCTGGATTACTAGTCCAGTAACATAACCACTATGCTGCCGTTCCCTTAATGCATGCAGCAAGACCTGCATGACATTCAGGCTTGGGCTGATAAGTGGCAAGTAACATTCGCACAACACAAGTGCTAGGCAATGACTATCTGCAACAAGCGAACATCTAACCACTGCCCCTTGACATTCAATGGCATTACCATCGTCGAATTCCCCACCATCAACATCCTGGGGGTCACCATTTTCCAGAAACTTAACTGGACCAGCCACATAAATACTGTGGCAACAAGAACAGGTCAGAGGCTGGGTATTCTGCGGCGAGTGTCTCACCTCCTGACTCCCCAAAGCTTTTCCACCATCTACAAGGCACAAGTCAGGAGTGTGATGGAATACTCTCCACTTGCCTGGATGAGTGCAGCTCCAACAACACTCAAGAAGCTCGACACCATCCAAGACAAAGCAGCCCGCTTGATTGGCACCCCATCCACCACCTTAAACATTCACTCCCTCCACTACCGGCGTACCGTGGCTGCAGTGTGTACCATCTACAAGATGCACTGTAGCAACTCGCCCAGGCTTCTTCGGCAGCACCTCGCAAACCCACGACTTCTACCACCTAGAAGGACAAGGGCAGCAGGTGCATGGGAACACCACCTCCAAGTTACACACCATCCTGACTTGGAAGTATATCGCCGTTCCTTCATCATCGCTGGGTCAAAATCCTGGAACTCCCTCCCTAACAGCACTGTGGGAGTACCTCCACCACACGGACTGCAGCGGTTCAAGAAGGCAGCTCACCACCACCTTCTCAAGGGCAATTAGGGATGGGCAATAAATGCTGGCCTTGCCAGCGATGCCCACATCCCATGAACGAATAAAAAAACAGTAAGGATTCCATTATCTTTCCCTCCGCCGACGTTAAGCTAATTGGTCTATAGTTCCCTGGAGAGAGTTCTATCTCCCTTTTTAAATATAGGAATCACATTAGCTGACCACCAGTTTTCTAATGATTTTATATATTTGTAATAGTTCCCCTGCTATCTCTTCCCTAACTTCTATTATTATGCATGGATGCAATCCATCTAGATCAGGGGTTTTATCCTCACTAAGTTTGATTTGTTTATCAATTATCAAAAACTAGAGAGTGTTCAGGGCTAGACCTGGAGAAGGACAGGGGAACACAGTGATAGACATTTAAAAGAAATTGGACAAGAATTGTAGGATTCATGATACTTGGACTTATTTTAGATGGCTGAAGAGATTGAGGGAAGTAAAAAGAAACTGTAAAGGAAGTGGAAGAAACCGCATGAGTGCTCAGACCACTGGGAAGAGTGATGGAGCGGGACAGGTACAGTAAGGAAGGAAAGGGAGTGTAGAAGAGATTATAGCGGTGATTTGCAATCCCAAGCTCTCAGTGAGGAGCCGTGCTCGCAGGGATTTGTATCTGACCTGCGCACCCTGTGAATGTAGCTTTCCTTTTGGTAGCACAGGATGGGAGGAAGTTAGAATTGTAAAAGTGAGCACAAGAGGGCATGAAAGAGCTGGAGAAAAGGTTCGGTCAAGGTGAGAAAATGGCGAATACAGCTCTGTTCTTAAATATGCGACTCTCGTTTTAGCCATCTGTGCCGGAGGATGTGGAATCCAAGGAGCTAGAATATCTCGATGAACAGAGGAAGCATTTCATTATTCCTGTAACAATCCGGCCAAAGCTCAAGAAGTTCAGAATTGAGGTAAATTTCCATCTGGATATTAATTCCCCTGTCAATTATGTAATTCCATGATGAAGTTGTTAACCCATTTATTATGAGGGTGAGTTAATCCCGGGGCTATGCTGATTGATGCCGGGAGTCCAGGAGAAGTGTGAGGCCAGTTTTGCCTCTCT
The DNA here is from genome assembly GCA_030390025.1 of Squalus acanthias. Classification (NCBI taxonomy): domain Eukaryota; kingdom Metazoa; phylum Chordata; class Chondrichthyes; order Squaliformes; family Squalidae; genus Squalus; species Squalus acanthias. Next base: position 487,567 of record CM059435.1, on the reverse strand, counting down.
CACTCTGCTGATGAATTGGGCATTGTCGATAGCATCCAACCAGATGTTCTAGTTGCAAACTGCTGTTGTCTAATTGAGATGCAGTGCTGTTGAACTGTAGTTTGAATCCAGCATGAAATGAGCTATTTTTCATTTACTGTGGATCCAGAAAAGCAGCAGAGAAAGCGCGACCCAAGTGCGTTCCATTGCATCAATTATCTCTCTCAGCTCTGCCACAGACTAGATTTCCAGTGCTGACCTTTGATCCTCACGTGCCTGCACACCAGATAAACAACATTTTATTTTTCTAGGTTTTGTTCTGGGGTCTCCGGGACCTGAAACGTATAAACCTTTTCGAAGTGGAGCAGCCCCAAGTGACAATAGAATGTGCTGGTCAGAAAGTAGAGTCTGAAACCATTACAAATTACAAGGAGCATTCTAACTTTGGTGAACTTGTGAAGTATTTTGAAGTGGTATGTAACAAACTATTCTGGAAAAACTACAGTTGAAGCTGTTAGTAATGAAATATTTGTATTGCGTTTAGGACAGGTCCTTATAGATGGAGATGTGTTAAACTGTCGGCCCTGCCCCAACAGCAGCTCAGCACATCCTCATCCTCGTCCCATCTCATCCTCGTCCCATCCCATCCCATCCCATCCCCATCTCATCCTCATCCCATTCCATCTCATCCTCATCCTCATTCTCATCCCAACTCATTCTCATCCTCGTCCCATCCCATCTCATTCTCATTCTCTCCTCATCCTCATCCCATCTCATCCTCGTCCCATCCTCATCCCATCCCATCCCATCCCATCCTCATCCCATCCTCATCCTCATCCTCATCCTCATCCCATTCCATCTCATCCTCATTCTCATCCTCATCCTTTCCTCACCGAACGTCCACAAATACCTGGATAGCAAACTGGAGCAGAATTCCTCCTGCCTTTGTATCCCAGAGACTCTGAGCCCAATTCAAGGACCTCTGCCACCACTGTGGCTGAGATCAGTTCACTGAGTGTAGATTTGGGATTGAAGCTGGGTCTACCTGGTCTGTACAGCACTAGCCCACACCAAGAAGGCTGCTGATGATTTATTTGGCTTTTAAAGTGTGTTTTTTCTAATGATGACTGTTCTACAATATGTGATGGGCTAAAGATCTGCTGTTGCTATGGTGATTTCTTAGCATCCCAAGCTGCTGTCTACTAGGCAAATACTGTCGCTGTGCTGTTGGATCACAAGTTTCCCCAAGTGCTGCAGGATGTTGTTCAACAGCTGACTAGGTCACTCTCACGAGATAAGCAGTGACACATGCTGGGAGGAACAAAAAATGGGACAATAATCCAAAATGGCCTAACCACACAATTCAAATTGTTTTGTTAATTTGTGAAAAAGTTGCAAAATCGAGGATTTCTGCCTTTAAAAAAAAAAAATGACCCCTTCTCTCCCAAAAGTGCTGCCTGTTGCTGCGATGCTGTACTCTGGGTCTTCACACCCTCTGACAGCCATTCTTCGTGTATGGACCTAGACAGTTAGTGTCAACAGACTATTGGTCTACAGAGAAGGCCACACTTCACAGCAGCCTCCTGGCTTCACTCTTTCCCGTCCTCCTGTAGTGTCCAGAGGTCACCGAACAGGAGCAGAAAGCCAGGCTGGATTTGGTCTCCTACCCCACAGGCACTGGAGCCTATTGTATTGTCCTACTACCATCCCAGTATTGACCCTGGGGCCTGACAGGACTCTGGGCACAATGTTCCTGTGGTACGCACACAAGGACACTTACTCCACCGGCATTAAGCAGCAGGAGAGACAAGGACCCATGAAACCCCTTGCAGTTGCCCTGGGATTGGCAAGGCTTCCCCGATGGAGGGTGGAATGTGCGTGTCTGCACAGGCACAGGCCTGGCAGTCATTCAGTGAGCTGGAGTCATAGCTGCACTTGCCCACTCGTCTCATTTCCTGTTCCCTCACCAGCCGGGCTCCCATTAAGAGGAGCTCTCAGAAGGAGCAGACCTTAAAGTCTTTAGCCCAACTGCTCTCTGATCGGAGACGGAAACTCTTCAGTAAGTCCCCTTGGTTGTTCAGGACTCAGCTAGAGGTCTATGGAAGCTGTTTTATGAAGCCCTGACCATGGCAGCCATTGCTACTGCTTGGGCCAGTCATTGGGTGTTTGTCCCTCCCAGGGAATGGTCCTGAAATTGGACCATTCAACGCTCTGCACCATTCCAGCACCTGGGCAGGGCAGGGGCTGAGAATTGGCCCCTACTGTTCAGTTCGACAGGAACTGGCTGGATTCTCTCTGCTGTTAAGCTGCATTAGGCCAATTTACACATTGTGGTGCATTGATCGACCCCAAGTACAAGGATGAGCTGTTTGTCCAATCACTGAACTCCAGTGAACTGCCGTCAACATGATGTTCTGGAGGTCTGTTTAATTGGAACTTTTGCTTCACAGGAACTCCCGGAGCAGATGTACCTTCACCCGCCCTTGAGCATCTTCGTGATAGAGCAGCGTGCGTTCGGGCGCACGGTGCTTGTGGGGTCGTACACTGTCACAAACCTGCAACAGTTTTCCCTGAAGGAACTAGAGGAGAATCCAAAACCTGAAGATGTTGATCCCAAACCCCAAAGTAAGGAAAATGTATAAACTATAGAAAGGGGAACACGGGAACAGGAGTGGCAGCCTGGTGTTTATGCAAGTTAGGGAACTGCATCACTCAGGGTAGCACTAAGTCACATAGACCAGTTCCCAGTGTGTGCTGAGTTAACTGGCCTCAGTGCCCTTGTATTCGGGAGATAAACAACAACAACTTGTATTTATATAGCGCCTTTACTGTAGTAAAATGTCCCCAGGCGCTTCACAGGAGCAATATAAAACAAAATTTGACACCGAGCCACATGAGATATTAGGACAGATGACCTATAACTTTAAAAAAATTCATTCATGGGATATGGACGTCGCTGGTAAGGCCAGCATTTATTGCCCATCCCTAGTTGCCCTTGAGAAGGTGGTAGTGAGCCGCCTTCTTGAACCGCTGCAGTCCGTGTGGTGAAGGTGCTCCCACAGTGCTGTTAGGGAGGAAGTTCCAGGATTTTGACCCAGCGACGATGAAGGAACGGCAATAAATTTCCAAGCCTGGATGGTGTGTGACTTGGAAGGGAACTTGGAGGTGGTGGTGTTCCCATGCGCCTGCTGCCCTTGTCCTTCTAGGCAGTAGAGGTCGGGGGTTTGGGAGGTGCTGTCGCAGAAGCCTTGGCGAATTGCTGCATTGCATCTTGTAGATGGTACACACTGCAGCCACGGTGCACCGGTGGTGGAGGGAGTGAATGTTTAAGGTGGAGGATGGGGTGCCAATCAAACGGGCTGCTTCGTCTTGGATGGTGTTGAGCTTCTTGAGTGTTGTTGGAGCTGCACTCATCCAGACACATGGAGAGTATTCCATCACACTCCTTACTTGTGCCTTGTAGATGGTGGAAAGGCTTTGGGGAGTCAGGAGGTGAGACACACGCTGCAGAATGCCCAGCCTCTGACCTGCTCTTGTAGCCACAGTATTTATGTGGCTGGTCCAGTTAAGTTTCTGGTCAATGGTGATCCCCAGGCTGTTGATCGTGGGGGATTCGGCGATGGTAATGCCGTTGAATGTCAAGGGGGGGTGGTTTGAAACATTCTTGTTGGAGATAGTCATTGCCTGACACTTGTGTCGGGCAAATGTTACTTGCCACTTAACCGCCCAAGCCTGAATGTTGTCCAGGTCTTGCTGCATGCTTCATTATCTGAGGAGTTGCGAATGGAACTGAACACTTTGCAATCATCAGCGAACATCACCACTTCTGACCTATGGGAAGGCGGGTGAATAAAATTGCTGTCTGCAAATGTTTATTTCTGTGCTTTAGGCGGCAGTCATTACAAAGCAAACTTCAGAATCTACATCGCGAGTTCCCGCCCAGCCCGGCTGTGGACTAGACAGAAGGTGATGATCCTATTCGCTATTGATCCACTGGCTGGATCTCTTGACACACCAGGTGTCTCCCCGCACCCGAGACCGCACCCACGTTTCTCCCTCCACTATGGTGGTAAATTAGTTTGTGGACAATGTTCCCTGTAAGCTGTGTGGCCACGCGACGCTCCAGGGATCCCTCACATGCTCGGTATGTTGAATGGCCCTTAAAGGGGCAGCGCGGCGCCAAAAAAAATTAGAGGGAAAATTGGTTGCTGATTGGATTTTTCACAAATAAACATCAGAAAATGCTAGAAATGGTGCGGGAATCCAGACAGGCCGCTACTTAAAGTGAGACACTTTAACGGAACATTTTTCTTCCAGTGAAGACCCCCATCAAAATCTCTCCCCTTAAATAGACTGCATTTCCAGAATGTTCTCTTTCTTTCAGATTTCCATCATTTTCAGTTTATGTTAATCTCTATACTTTTTGCTGTTTGTAATTGAGTGTTTAGTGGTGATTAGACGCAGTAATATTTGTCACTTTACAGAAAAGATTGATGCACGGCGAGTTTCCAATGGCAACACACAGGCACAAATCGCAATCTCCGTTGAACCTGAAGTGGCATCTTCCGAAAATAAGAAAAGACCCCTCGATATTCTGAAGGTAAGTGTGAGCCCCTGTACCGCTCACGGGGACAGACACACTTATTGTGCTGGGCTAGTTCTACCTACGAGCTGGACCAGTGAATGTTACTGAGTGGCAACTCCTCTGATTATAGGCAGTCAAACATTTGCTGCTAATATCTTACGGAGATGTCAAAACCAGTCACAAGTTAAGTAACCTGCTAATCGGCTCCCCATCCACCGCCTTAAACGTTCACTCCCTCCACCACCAGTGCACCGTGGCTGCAGTGTGTACCATCTAAAAGATGCACTGCAGCAACTCACCAAGGCTTTTTTGACAGCACATTCCCAAACCCACAATATTCTACCACCGAGAGGGACAAGGGCAGCAGGCATATGGGAACACTAGCACCTCCAAGTTCCCTTCCAAGTGACACACCATCCTGACTTGGAAATATATCGTTGTTCCTTAATCGTCACTGGGTCAAAATCCTGGAACTCCCTCCCTAACAGCACTGTGGGAGCACCTTCACCACACGGACTGCAGTGGTTCAAGAAGGCGGCTCACCACCACCTTCTCAAGGGCAACTAGGGATGGGCAATAAATGCTGGCCTTGCCAGCGACGCCCACATCCCAAGAATTAATTGAAAATAATCAGGGAAACTCCCACCATCACTGAAGGATCAGTCCAGACTTTATCTTTAATTACTTTGTGATGATGGAAAATCTTCAAAAGAGAACTCCAGTGTTCTATATTTTCTAATAGGAACTGTAGCCAAGCCAAGTATTGTTACCATTTAACACTGGTACCAGCAATTTGAAGAGAATTATTGCTGTCTTTGTGTGTACAGGATGTGAGGAATGCATAAATCAGGGTAGATTGTGCAACAGTGTAAAACGGGTGATAGCGAATTGCCAGCCCAATTTTTATTTCCATTAACTTCTAGTGTGTGTGTGTGTGTGAGTGTGTATGTGCGAGAGTCGGTGCGTGTGTGTGTGTGTGTGTGAACATGAGTGTGTGTGAGCATGTGTGCCTCTGTGCGTGAGCATGTGTTTGTGAGCGTGTGTGAATGAGTGAGAATACTGGGTGAGGGCAGAATTTGGCTCCATTGTGATACTTCCCTACAAACAGTTTCCTGCTGACTCTCAATATCTGGGCTCATGTGAAGAATGGAACAAGATGGAGCATAAGTCAGCCGGGGCGGAATGCAGAACACTGAAGGAGGCTGATTTTCCTTTCTTTCAGATACCAATGAAGAAACTGCCACTGAAACCTAAATTGGCAAAGGACGAACCTGAAGAATATGAGGAAAAAATCGAGCTGGAGGAGCTGGACTGGTGGTCGAAGTACTACATGTCTCTGGAGGAGATGAAGGTAAAGTGTCATAGTCGATTTACACTGCTCCAGAATTTGTACTTAAAGGGACATTGCTATTGAACAGCTTTGCTAAACCTTTCTATTGATGTATCATTGCAACATATTGTGCCAGTTGCATTGAGAGTGGTTGGGTTAGTAATCTCTGACCTAGGTTTGACTGCAGCTCAAGGTGACTCTACTCTCTGTTGTCTGTAACTCGAGGTTGTCTAACCTGCAACCCTGGGGCGATATGTGAGCACAGACCCTAGCAATGGCCCTTGGAGCTTAGCAAGCTCAGCCCCAATCACTCTTCCATTTCTTCTTTGCTGGCTTGGCTAGTTTGAATTTGATGGGTAGTTTTTAGAACTTTGTCATTGGTGAATAAATCCTAAAGTGTAAAAACAAGATCTGTTAGTTTGGGCAACTTGAGGATGAATCTCACCTGCTGTTGGATCAATAATCCACTGCGCTTTCCGTATTACTCTTCAGGATGTCTGCTCATTCACACACGCGAGCCTTGCCATCCATAACCCTATTGTTGGGTCATTGGATTGACATTGGTTTTTTTTTAATTCGTTCCTGGGGATGTGGGCGTTTCTGGTAAGGCCAGCATTTATTGCCCATCCCTAGTTGGTTTGAGAAGGTGGTGGTGAGCCGCCTTCTTGAACCGCTGCAGTCCGTGTGGTGAATGTGCTCCCACAGTGCTGTTAGGGAGGGAGTTCCAGGATTTTAACCCAGCAACAATGAAGGAACGACAATAAATTTCCAAGTCTGGATGGTGTGTGACTTGGAGGGGAACTTGCAGGTGATGATGTTCCCATGCGCCTGCTGCCCTTGTCCTTCTAGGTGGTAGAGGTAGTGGGTTTGGGAGGTGCTGTTGAATAAACTTCGCGAGTTGCTGCAGTGCATTTTGTAGATGGTACACATGGCGACCACGGTACGCCGGTGGTGGAAGGAATGAATGTTTAAGGTGGTGGATGGGGTGTCAATCAAGCGGGCTGCTTTTTCCAGGATGGTGTCGAGTTCTTGAGTGTTGTTGGAGCTACACTCATCCAGGCAAGTGGAGAGTATTTCATCACAACATGCTGGCTTTGACTGGGCTCACGAATGCTGTCATAAAAACATAAGAAAAAAAGTAATAGGAGCAGGAGTCGGCCATTCGGTCCTTCGAGTCTACTCCGCCATTCAATAAGATCATGGCTGATCTTCTACCTCAACTCCAGCTTCCCGCACTATCTCCATATCCCTTGATTCATAAGAACATAAGAACATGAAAAATAGGAGCAGTAGTAGGCCATTTGGCCCCTCGAACCTGCTCCGCCATTCAATAAGATCATGGCTGATCTGATCTTGGCCTCAACTCCACTTCCCTGCCCGCTCCCCATAACTCTTGACTCCCTTATCGTTCAAAAATCTGTCTATCTCCACCTTAAATATATTCAACGACCTAGCCTCCACAGTTCTCTGGGGTAGAGAATTCCACAGATTCACGACCCTCTGAGAGAAGAAATTCCTCCTCATCTCCATTTTAAATGGGCGACCCCTTATTCTGAAACAATGCCCCCTAGGTCTAGATTCCCCCACGAGGGGAAACATCCTCTCTGCATCTATCTTGTCAAGCCTCCTCAGCATCTTATATGTTTCAATAAGATCACCTCTCATTCTTCTAAACTCCAATGAGCATAGGCCCAACCTGCTCAACCTTTCTTCATAAGACAACCCCTTCATCTCAGGAATCAACCTAGTGAACCTTCTCTGAACTGCCTCCAATGCAAGTTTATCCCTCCTTAAATAAGGAGACCAAAACTGTACGCAGTACTCCAGGTGTGGTCTCGCCAATACCCTGTACAGTTAAGAACATAAGAACATAAGAAATAGGAGCAGGAGTAGGCCATTCGGCCCTTCGAGCCTGCTCCGCCATTCAGTGAGATCATGGCTGATCTTCTGCCTCAACTCCATTCACCAGCCCTATCGCCATATCCCTTGATGCACTTACTAGTCAGAAATCTATCGACTTCTGTTTTGAATATACCCAATGACTGAGCCTCCACAGCCCTCTGGGATAGAGGATTCCAAAGATTCACCACCCTCTGTGTGAAGAAATTTCTTCTCATCTCAGTCCTGAATGGCCTACCCTATATCCTGAGGCTGTGGCCCTGGTTCTAGACTCCGCAGCCAAGGGAAACATTCTCCCAGCATCCACCCTATCAAGCCCTGTAATAATTTTGTATGCTTCAATGAGATCCCCCCTCATTCTTCTGCATTCAAGAGAATACAGGTCTAGTTTACTCAATCTCTTCTCATACGACAGACCCGCCATCCCAGGAATCAATCTCGTGAGCCTTCATTGCACTCCCTCTGTGGCAAGTATATCCTTCCTTAGGTAAGGAGACCAAAATTGTACACAGTACTCCAGGTGTGGTTTCACCAAGGCCCTACATAATTGGAGTAAGACTTCTTTACTCCTGTACTCAAATCCTCTTGTAATGAAGGCCAGCATACCATTTGCCTTCCTAGTGGCTTGCTGCACCTGCACATTCACTTTCAGTGACTCATGTACAAGGACACCCAGGTCCCTTTGAGCATCTGCATTCCCCAATCTTTCACCAAATACTCTCAATCATCAGCAAAGTGATGGAAGGTGTCATCGACAGTGCTATCAAGCAGCACTTACTCGCCAATAACCTGCTCACTGATGCCAGTTTGGGTTCCGCCAAGACCACTCGGCTCCCGACCTCATTACAGCCTTCGTCCAAACATGGACAAAGGAGCTGAATTCCAGAGGTGAGAGTGACTGCCCTTGACATCAAGGCAGCATTTGACCGAGTCTGGCATCAAGGAGCCCTAGTAAAACTGAAGTCAGTGGGAATCGGGGAAAACGCTCCACTGGCTGGAGTCACACCTAGCACAAAGGAAGATGGTTGTGGTGATTGAAGGTCAATCATCACAGCCCAGGACATCGCTGCAGGAGTTCCTCAGGGCAGTGTCCTAGGCCCAACCATCTTCAGCTGCTTCATCAACGACCTTCCTTCCAACATAAGGTCAGAAATGGGGATGTTCGCTGATGACTGCACAGTGTTCAGCGCCAATCGCAACTCCTCAGATAATGAAGCAGTCCATGCCCGCATGCAACAAGACCTGGACGACATTCAGGCTTGGGCTGATAAGTTGCAGGTAACATTCGCGCCACAGAAGTGCCAGGCAATGACTATCTCCAACAAGCGAGAGTCTAACCAGCTCCCCTTGACATTCAATGGCATTACCATTGCCGAATCCCCCACTATCAACATCCTGGGGGTCACCATTAACCAGAAACTTAACTGGACCAGCCACATAAATACTGTGGCAACAAGAGCAGGTCAGAGACTAGGTATTCTGCGGCGAGTGTCTCACCTCCTGATTCACCAAAGCCTTTCCACCATCTACAAGGCACAAGTAAGGAGTGTGATGGAATACTCTCCACTTGCCTGGATGAGTGCAGCTCCAACAACACTCAAGAAGCTCGACACCATCCAGGACAAAGCAGCCCGCTTGATTGGCACCCCATCCACCACCTTAAACATTCACTCCCTCCACCACCGGCGTACCGTGGCTGCAGTGTGTACCATCTACAAGATGCACTGCAGCAACTCGCCAAGGCTTCTTCGGCAGCACCTCCCAAACTTGCGACCTCTTCCACCTAGAAGGACAAGGGCAGCAAGCGCATGGGAACACCACCACCTGCAAGTCCCCTCCAAGTCACACACCATCCTGACTTAGAAGTATATCGCCCATCCTTCATCATCGCTGGGTCAAAATCCTGGAACTCCCTACCTAACAGCACTGTGGGAGTACCATCACCACATGGACTGCAGCGGTTCAAGAAGGCGGCTCACCATCACCTTCTAGAGGGCAACTAGGGATGGGCAATAAATGCTGGCCTTGCCAGCAATGCCCTGATCCCATAAATGAATTTAAAAAAATTAGGAAATACTCTGCCTTTTTGTTTTTTCTACCAAAGTGGATAACTTCACATTTATCCACATTATATTCCATCTGCCATGTTCTCGCCCACTCACTGAGCCTGTCGAGATCCCCTTGAAGCCTCTTCACATCCTCTTCGCAACTGACACTGCCACCTAGCTTTGTGTCATCAGAAAATTTGGAAATGTTACATTTATTCCCCTCATCCAAATCATTGATATAGATTGTGAATAGCTGGGGCCCAAGCACCGATCCTTGCGGTACCCCACTAGTCATAGCCTGCCATCCTGAAAAAGACCCGTTTATCCCTACTCTTTGTTTTCTGTCTGTTAACCAATTCTCAATCCATGCTAGTATATTGCCCCCAATTCCATGTGCCCTAATTTTGTTCACCAACATCTTGTGTGGGACCTTTATCGAAGGCCTTCTGAAAATCCAGACACACCACATCTACCGGTCCCCCTTTGTCTACTCCATTAGTTACATCCTCAAAGAACTCCAATAGGTTTGTCAAACAGGATTTCCCTTTCATAAATCCATGTTGACTCTGCCCAATCTGACTATTAGTTTCTAAGTGCCCAGTTATTGCATCCTTTATAATAGATTCCAGCATTTTCCCAACTACTGATGTGAGGCTAACAGGTCTGTAGTTCCCTGTTTTCTCTCTCCCTCCTTTCTTAAATAGCGGGGTTACATTTGCTATCCTCCAATCTGCAGGAACCTTTCCAGAATTTATAGAATTTTGGAAGATGACAACCAATGCGTCCACTATCCCAATGGCCACCTCTTTCAAAACCCTAGGATGTAGGTCATCCGGTCCTTGAGATTTACTGACTTTTAGTCCCTTTAATTTTGCTAGTACTGTTTTTTTACTAATAATAATCTCTTTAAGTTCCTCATTCTCGCCACACCCTTGGTTTTCTCGTATTTCTGGGAAGTTTTTTGTGTCTTCCTCCGTGAAGACAGAAACAAAGTATTTATTTAATTCCTCTGCCATTTCCTCATTCCCCATTATAAATTCTCCCATCTCTGACTGTAAAGGACCTACATTTACCTTCACCAGTCTTTTCCTTTTCACATACCTATAGAAACTTGTACAATCTGTTCTTATGTTTTTCGCTAGTTTGTGCTCATATTCCATTTTCCCTTTCTTTATCAATTTCTTGGTCCCCCTTTGCTGATTTCTAAAAGGATCCCAATCCTCAGGCTGACCGCTTTTTCTGGCAACTTTATAAGCTTCCTCCTTTGACTTAATACTAGCTTTAATTTCTTTTGTTAGCCATGGTTGGATCACTTTTTCTTTTGGGGTTTTATGCCCTAGAGGAATATATGTTTGTTGCAAATTATGCATTATTTCCTTGAATGTTAGCCATTGTATGTCCACCTTCATACCTTTTACTGTAGACTCCCAATCTACCATGGCCAACTTGTCCCTCATACCCTTGTAGTTTCCTCTGTTTAGATTGAAGACCTTAGTTTCAGATTGGACTACATCACTCTCAAACTTAATATAAAATTCAATCATATTATGGTCACTTGTCCCTAAAGGCCCCTTTACCACAAGATTATTGATTAGCCCTTTCTCATTACACAGTACCAGATCCAGAATAGCCTGTTCCCTGGTTGGTTCCTCCACATACTGATCCAGGAAACCATTTCACATGCATTCCAAGAATTCGTCCTCCACACCATTAGTGGTAATTTGATTTGCCCAGTCAATATGTAGATTAAAGTCCCCCATGATTACCGTATTGCCCTTGTTACATGCACTTCTAATCTCTTGATTGATACTGTGCCCTACATTACCACTACTGTTTGGTGGCCTATACACAACTCCCACCAATGTTTTCCGCCCTTTGCTGTTTCTTAGCTCCACCCAAACTGATTCCAGTTCTACATCACGATCTGCCAAGCCAAGATCTTTTATCGCTACCGTACCGATCTCATCCCTTATTAACAGCGCTACGCCACCTCCTTTTCCTTTTTGTCTGTCCTTCCTAAATGTTGAGTACCCTGGAACATTCAGTTCCCAGCTTTGGTTACCCTGCAACCATGTCTCTGTAATGGCAATTACATCATACCCATTTACTTCTATTAGTGCCATTAATTCATCCACCTTGTGCATTTAGATAAAGTGCCTTCAACTTTGCCTGTTTAATATTTTTCTGCACTTTGACCCTCTTTCCTGTTGGCCTTTGTTTCTGCTCCCTACTAGTTTTGCTGACTACTTTTCTAACTTGCACTTCCAGCTTTGTTTCTCTCTGTTCTGGGCCCACACTTAGGTTCCCAGCCCCCTGACAAACTAGTTTAAATCCTTCCCAACAGCACTAGCAAACCCCCCTGCGAGGATATTGGTCCAGGTTCTGCCGAGGTGTAACCCGTCCAGCTTGTACAGGTCCCACCTTCCCCAGAATCGGTCCCAATGCCTCAGGAATTTAAATCCCTCCCTCCTACACAATCTCTCCAGCCACGCATTCATCTGGTCTATTCTCCTATTTCTGCTCTCGCTAGCACGTGGCACTGGGAGTAATCCTGAGATTACTACCTTTGAGATCCTGCTTTTTAATTTATTTCCTAGATCCCTATATTCTGCTTGCAGGACCTCGTCCCTCTTTCTACCTATGTCGTTGGTACCGATATGGACCACAACCTCTGGCTGTTCACCCTCCCCCTTCAGAATGTCCTGCAGCCGCTCAGTGACATCATTGACCCTGGCACCAGGGAGGCAACATACCATCCTGGAGTCACGTCTGCGGCCACAGAAGCGTCTATCTGTTCCCCTTACGATAGAATCCCCTATCACTATTGCTCTCCCACTCTTTTTCCTCCCCTCCTGTGCAGCTGAGCCACTCGTAGTGCCACGGACTTGGCTGTTGCTGCATTCCCCTGAGAAACCATCTCCCCCAGCAGTATTCAAAATGGAAAATCTGTTGGAGAGGGAGATGGACCCAGGGGACTCCTGCACTACCTTCCCAGTTCTTTTACTCTGTCTGGCGGTCACCCATTCCCTTTCTGCCTGTGCACTCTTTACCTGCGGTGTGACCACCTCGTTAAATGTGTTGTAGCAGGACTTCCCTACTTTTATACTTTAAGTATGTAAAAAGAAAAAGATTAGTGTAGACAAATGTAGGTCCCTTACAGTCAGAAATGGGAGAATTTATAATGGGGAACAAGGAAATGGCAGAGCAATTAAACAAATACTTTGGTTCTGTCTTCATGGAAGAGGACACAAATAACTTCCCAAAAATGCTAGGGAACCAAGGGTCTAGTGAGAAGGAGGAATTAAAGGAAATTAGTGTTAGTAAAAAAATAGTGCTGGAGAAGTTAATGGGACTGAAAGCTAATAAATCCCCAGGGCCTGGTAATCTGCATCCCAGAGTACTAAAAGAGGTAGCCATGGAAATAGTGGATGCATTGGTTGTCATCTTCCAAAATTCTATAGATTATGGAACAGTTCCTGCAGATTGAAGGGTGGCAAATGTAACCCCACTATTTAAAAAAGGAGGGAGAGAGAAACCAGGGAACTACAGACTGGTTAGCCTAACATCAGTAGTAGGGAAATTGCTAGAGTCTATTATAAAGGATGTGATAACAGGACACTTAGAAAATATCAACAGGATTAGACAAAGTCAACATGGATTTATGAAAGGGAAATCGTGTTTGACAAACCTACTGGAGTTTTTTGAGGATGTAACTGGTAGAATAGATAAGGGAGAACCAGTGGATGTGGTGTATTTAGATTTTCAGAAGGCTTTTGATAAAGTCCCACATAAGAGGTTAGTGTACAAAATTAAAGCACATGGGATTGGGGGTAATATACTGGCATAGATTGAAAATTGGTTAACAGACAGGAAACAGAGAGTAGGAATAAATGGATCTTTTTCGGGGTGGCAGGCAGTGACTAGTGGGGTACCGCAGGGATCAGTGCTTGGGCCCCAGTTATTCACAATATATGTCAATGATTTGGATGAGGGAACCAAATGTAATATTTCCAAGTTTGCTGATGACACAAAACTAGGTGGGATTGAGTTGTGAGGAGGATGCAAAGAGGCTTCAAGGCGATTTAGACAAGTTGAGTGAGTGGGCAAATACATGGCAGATGCAGTATAATGTGGATAAATGTGAAGTTATCCACTTCGGTAGGAAAAACAGAAAGGCAGAGTATTATTTAAATGGTGATGGATTGGGAAATGTTGATGTACAAAGGGACCTGGGTGTCCTTGTGCACCAGTCACTGAAAGCAAACATGCAGGTGCAGCAAGCAGTTAGGAAGGCAAATGATATGTTGGCCTTCATTGCAAGAGGATTTGAGTACAGGAGCAAGGATGTCTTACTACAGTTATACAGGGCCTTGGTGAGACCACACCTGGAGTACTGTGTGCAGTTTTGGTCTCCTTACCTAAGAAAGGATATACTTGCCATAGAAGGAGTGCAGTGAAGGTTCACCAGACTGATTCCTGGGATGGCAGGACTGTTGTATGAGGAGAGATTGGGTCGACTAGGCCTGTATTCACTAGAATGAGAGGGGATCTCATTGAAATGTATAAAATTCTGACAGGGCTAGACAGACTGGATGCTGGGGGGTCTAGAAAGAGGGGTCACAGTCTCAGGATACGGGGTAGGACATTTAGGACTGAGATGAGGAGAAATTTCTTCACTCAGAGGGTGGTAAACCTGTGGAATTCTCTACCACAGAAGGCTGTGGAGGCCAAGTCACTGAATATATTTAAGAAGGAGATAGATAGATTTCTAGACACAAAAGGCATCAAGGGGTATGGGGAGAGAGCGGGAATATGGTATTGAGATAGAGGATCAGCCATGGTCATATTGAATGGCGGAGCAGGCTCGAAGGGCCGAATGGCCTACTCCTGCTCCTATCTTTCTATATTTTATGTTTCTATACTCCATTCGCCTTGCAATAAAGGCCAACATTCTATTTGCCTTCCTAATTACTTGCTGTACCTGCATGCTAACTTTTTGTGTTTCGTGTACAAGGACCCCCAGATCCATCTGTACTGCAGCATTTTGTAATCTCCCTCCATTTAAATAATAATTTGCTTTTTTATTTTTCTTACCAAAGTGGATAACCTCACATTTTCCCACATTATACTCCATCTGACAAATTTTTGCCCACTCACTTAGCCTATCTATATCCCTTTGCAGATTCTTTGTGTCCTCTTCACAACTTGCTTTCCCACCTATCTTTGTATCATCAGCAAATTTGGCTACATTACACTCGGTCCCTTCATCCAAGTCATTAATATAGATTGTAAATAGTTGAGCCAACCGGAAAATGACCCATTTATCCCGATTCTCTGTTTTCTGTTAGTTAGCCAATCCTCTATCCATGCTAATATATTACCCCCAACCCCGTGATCTCTTATCTTGTGCAGTAACCTTTTATGTGGCACCTTATCAAATGCCTTCTGGAAATCCAAATACACTACATCTACTGGTTCCCCTTTAACCACCCTGCTCGTTACATCCTCAAAGAACTCCAGCAAATTTGTCAAACATGATTTCCCTTTCATAAAACCATGCTGACTCTGCTTGACTGTATTATGATTTTCTAAATGTCCTGCTACTACTTCCTTAATAATGGACTCCAGCATTTTCCCAATGACGGATGTTAGGCTAACTGGTCTATAGTTTCCTGCTTTCTGTCTCCCTCCTTTCTTAAATAGGGGCGTTACATTTGCGGTTTTCCAATCCGCTGGGACCTCTCCAGAATCCAGAAAATTTTGGTAGATTGCAACCAATGCATCCACTATCTCTGCAGCCACTTCTTTTAAGACCCTATGATGCAAGCCATCAGGTCCAGGGAAGTTGTCCACCTTTAGTCCCATTATTTTACCGAGTATTTTTTCTCTAGTGATAGTGATTGTTTTAAGTTACCCCTCCCTATAGCACCTTGATTTTCTATTATTGGGATGCTTTTAGTGTCTTCTACCATGAAGACCGATACTAAATATTTATTCAAAGTCTCTGCCTTTTCCCTGTTTCCCATTATTAATTCCCCAGTCTCATCCTCTAAGGGACTAACGTTTACTTTAGCTACTCTCTTCCTTTTTATATACCTGTAGAAGCTCTTACTGTCTGTTTTTATATTTCTTGCTAGTTTACTCTCATAATCTATCTTTTTTTTTAGTGATCCTTTGCTGGTTTCTAAAAATTTCCCAATCATCTGGCCTACCACTAATCTTCGCAACATTGTATGCCTTTGTTTTCAATTTGATACCATCCTTTACTTCCTCAGTTAGCCACGGATGGTTTATCCTTCTCTTAGAGTCTTTCCTTCTCATTGGAATATATCTTTGCTGAGAGTTATGAAATATCTCCTTAAATGTCTGCCATTGCTTATCTACCGTCTTACCGTTTAATCTATTTTCCCAGTCAACTTTAGCCAGCTCTGCCTTCATACCTTTGTAATTGCCTTTATTTAAGTTCAGGACACTGGTTTGTGACCCAACTTTCTCATCCTCAAACTGAATTTGAAATTCTATCATGCTATGATCACTCTTTCCTAGAGGATCCTTTACTATGAGATCATTAATTAATCCTGTCTCATTACACAGTACCAGATCTAAGGTAGCCTGCTCCCTGGTTGGTTCCACAACGTATTGTTCTAAGAAACCATCCCGAATACACTCTATGAACTCTTCCTCAAGGCTACCTTGGCCAATTTGATTTGTCCAATCAATATGAAGATTAAAATCGCCCATGATTATTGCAGTACCTTTCTTACAAGCCTTCATTATTTCTTGATTTACACTCTGTCCTACAGTGTAGCCACTGTTTGGGGGCCTATAGACTAATCCCACCACTGACTTCTTTCCCTTATTATTTCTTATCTCCACCCAAACTGATTCTACATCTTGATCTTCTGAGCCAATATCGTTTCTCACTACTGCACTGATCTCATCCTTTATTAACAGAGCTACCCCACCTCCTTTTCCTTTCTGCCTATCCTTCCGAAATGTCAAATACCCCTGAATATTCAGTTCCCAGCCTTGGTCACCTTGCAACCATGTCTCTGTAATGGCTATCCGATCATACCCATTTACTTCTATTTGTGCTGACAATTCATCTATCTTGTTACGAATGCTGCGTGCATTCAGATAAAGAGCTTTTAATGTTGTCTTTGTACCATTTTTCCCTACTCTGACCCCACTTTCTGATGCACTCTTATGTGTATACGCTCTGTCCCTTCCTGTCACACTCAGGTTATCATTACCCCTATCGCTACCCTGCACTATTGCCTTCTCCTTTCTCTTTGACTTTTTAAATTTTCGCTCACCTGAACTCTCCCCCCTCACTATTTAGTTTAAAGCCCTATCTACAGCCCTAGTTACTCGATTCACCAGGGCACTAGTCCCAGCACGGTTCAAGTGAAGCCAGTCCCAACGGAACAGCTCCCTCTTACCCCAGTACTGGTGCCAGTGCCCCAGGAATTGAAACCCATTTCTCCCACACCAATCTTTGAGCCACGCGTTCATCCCTCTGATCTTATTTACCCTATGCCAATTTGCTCGTGGCTCAGGTAGTAATCAAGAAATTACCTTTGTGGTTCTGCTTTTTAATTTAGCCCCTAGCTGCTCATACTCCCTCAGCAGAACCTCTTTCTTTGTCCTACCTATGTCATCGGTACCTACATGGACCACGACAACTGGATCTTTCCCCTCCCACTCCAAGTTCCTCTCCAGCCCAGAGGAGATGTCCTTAATCCTGGCACTGGGCAGGAAACACAGCCTTCGGGACTCAGGCTCTCGGCTGCAGAGAACAGTATCTATCCCCCTAACTATACTGTCCCCTACCACTCTACATTTCTTTTTACTCCCCCCGACTTGAATGGCCCCCTGTACCACGCTGCTGTGGTCCGTTTGCTCATCCTCCCTGCAGTCCCTGCTCTCATCCACACAGGCTGCAAGAACCTCGTACCTGTTGGACAATTGCAAGGGCTGAGGCTCCTCCAATGCTACCTCTGGATCCCCATACCTGTCTCACGCGTAGTCACACCCTCCTGTCCCTGACCACGGACCAAATTTGAAATATTTAACCTAAGGGTGTGACTGCCTCCTAGAACACAGTGTCCAGGTAACTCTCCCCCTCCCTGATGTATCGCAGTGTCTGAAGCTCGGATTCCAGCTCATCAACTCTGAGCCGAAGTTCCTCGAGCTGCCAACACTTCCTGCAGATGTGGTCGCCGTGGATCACACTGGTGTCCACCAGCTCCCACCTGCAACAGCTGCAACACATCGCCTGTCCTGCCACCTAATGTATTTTATTTAATTTGGTTTTCAAGTTTTTAAATTTCCATTATCTATGTATAGCTTTTAATCTGTAATCACGGCTCCCACTTTAAACCAATGCCCAAGTTTAGAAAAAAAAGAGAAATAGAGGAATACTCACCAGCCAATCACTTACCTGCTTTCCTGTGACGTCACACTTTGATTTTATTTTTTTTCCCCTTCACAGGTCCATTCGCCCGGCCTCTCCCGCTGCTCCCGGCCTCTCCCGCTCCTCCCGCTCTCCTGCTGCTCCGGGCTCCTCCCGGCCTCTCCCGCTGCTCCCGGCCTCTCCCGCTGCTCCCGGCCTCTCCCGCTGCTCCCGGCCTCTCCCGCTGCTCCCGGCCTCTCCCGCTCCTCCCGCTCTCCTGCTGCTCCGGGCTCCTCCCGGCCTCTCCCGCTGCTCCCGGCCTCTCCCGCTGCTCCCGGCCTCTCCCGCTGCTCCCGGCCTCTCCCGCTGCTCCCGGCCTCTCCCGCTGCTCCGGGCTCCTCCCGGCCTCTCCCGCTGCTCCCGGCCTCTCCCGCTGCTCCCGGCCTCTCCCGCTGCTCCGGGCTCCTCCCGCTCTCCCGCTGCTCCCGGCTTCTCCCGCTGCTCCGGGCTCCTCCCGCTCTCCCGCTGCTCCCGGCCTCTCCCGCTGCTCCCGGCCTCTCCCGCTGCTCCGGGCTCCTCCCGGCCTCTCCCGCTGCTCCGGGCTCCTCCCGCTCTCCCGCTGCTCCGGGCTCCTCCCGCTGCTCTGGGCTCCTCCCGCTCTCCCGCTGCTCCCGGCCTCTCCCGCTGCTCTGGGCTTCTCCCGCTCTCGCGCTGTTTTGAACTCCCTTAATATCCAAAAATCTAACAATCTCTGTCTTGAATATACTCAACGACTGAGCACCACTGCCCTCTGGGGTAGAGAATTCCAAAGAATCACCACCCTCTGAGTGAAGAAATTTCTCCTCATCTCAGTCCTAAATGGCTGACTCCTTATTCTGAGACTGTGACCCCTGGTTCTAGACTCCTTCACCTGAGGAAGGAGCAAATCGATAGCTCCGAAAGCTTGTGATTTCAAATAAAACTGTTGGACTATAACCTGGTGTTGTGCGACCTCTCAATTTTGTCCACCCCAGTCCAACACCGGCATCTCCGCATCTAGACTCCCCAGCCAGAGGAAACATCCTCCCTGCATCTATCCTGTCAAACCCTGTAAGAATTTTATATGTTTCAATGAGCTCACCTCTCATTCTTCTAAACTCTAGGGAATATAAGCGTAGTCTACTCAATCTCTCCTCATAGGACAATCCCCCCATCCTAGGAATCAGTCTGGTGAACCTTCTTTGCACTGCCCCTAAAGCAAGTATATCCTTCCTTAGGTAAGGAGACCAAGGAGGAAAAATAGTGTTTGCTAGCAAAGTTGTCGGTGTCACCGACAACTGCAGTTAACAGCCGCTGGAAATGGCCGCAACACTAACCGGGTGAAATTGGTCTGGGGGCCTGGAGATAGGTGTCATAGCGCTCACCTTCTGTGCAACGCCGTCCTGGTGGAGTTGCTGGAGGGATCTGGGATGAAGTTTCTGTCCAGGTCCGGTGTTACAGCTTCCCACAGCCAATGGGAGCGGAGCTGTGGAGCTCCAGGGAATTGTGGGCAATGAAGAGGTCTGAGAAATTTTCAGCCCTTTCTGCCTTTTAAGAAATATTCAATATTTAAAAGAAGTTCCAAATGTGAATATTCAGCTGTTAAAGCTGAATTACCTTCCTAACCTCAATAAACGGGAAAACTGCCTCAGCACTAACACAAATGGCTCAGCAAGCCAGGGAAGAGGCACCGAGGGTCTCACACGCAGCACTCCAGCTTTGTGCAGGGGTCAACACTGCAAGTGCGGCCCTCTACCCACGGGCCAGGTGGCCCTCCAGAAAGAACGATGTGGGAGTACATCACTAAGGCCGATTTCCCTTTCATAAATCTGTGTTGACTCAGCCTAATCATATTATGATTTTCCAAGTGCCCTGTTACCACGTCTCTAATAATAGATTCTAGCATTTTCCCAACTACTTGCCTTGTCCCAAAACCTCCCCACCTGGTTATACCTTGCACTACCTGGTCTGCTCAAACTGCCTCAGAGGCAGTGTGGCCCTTATCACCAAGTCATCCCTTGGCCTCTCCCCCTACAACAACAACAACTTGTATTTATAAAGCGCCTTTAATGTAGAAAATTGTTCCAAGGCGCTTCACAAAGGTGTAATGAAAAAAATGGATGCAGAGCCAAAGAAGGAAATATTAAGAGGATTGGCCAAAAGCTTGATCAAAGAGGTGAGTTTTAAGGAGGTGTTGCCCCTCTGGCACCTTTTCCTCCTTCAAGCACCTCACTGTTTAATCCCTATTGTCTCTCCTTTAAAATCCTTGTTGTTTATTCCCATGCCCCACCTAGAGCTAACTTCCATTCTTTCCTCCCTCAGCCTATCCATTGAGTAACTCCTCATCCTCGGTGATTTCAATCTTCATTTCAGTTCCTCTTACCCGCTCTGCACCAAACTTACTGCCCTCTTGCTCCCCCCCCATATAAGCTCCCCTATTAATTTCATGGCCACCCCCTTAACCCCGACATCTCCACTCTACTCCCATGGTCTTGATCACTGACGAGGAAAACTCCAACCACTTCCTTTCATCCCTCACAACCCACATCCCCCAACCCCCTTCCAACCCCACTTCCTTCTGCATCTCACCCAAGTCGCTTACAACTGTACTTTCAAACTCCCAGCCGCCTAATCTTTAGTCCTCCATTTCTCACAATACCACTGCAGTTGTTGATTTACTTAACCACTCCCTCACCTCCACCTTCAACACACGTATCCTCAGCAATCCTTTCAGGTTGGCAGGCTGTAACTAGTGGGGTGCCGCAAGGATCAGTGTTGGGGCCTCAGCTATTTACAATCTATATTAAGGATCTAGATAAAGGGACCGAGTGTAATGTATCCAAGTTTGCTGATGATACAAAGCTAGCTGGGACAGTAAGCTGTGAGGAGAACACAAGGGGGGCAAAATTCGGTTGCTTTGCACTGCCCTAATGGGGCGCAAAACAACTAGCGCCCGGGCGTGGCGCCGCTAACACCTCCCGCGAAGTTCAGTGGGAGGTGTTAGTGGCGCCAGTAGCTGGTAGTGCCCCGCGGCGCTGCGCCTCCGGTTTTGACGTCATCGCCATGCGCAGCGCCCCGCTCGCGCTCCGGCCGCAAATTTCAGTTGCACCCCCTGACGTACCGCCAGACGCTATGTCTGACAGGGTCAGGAGGGCGTACGTGCTTCCTGGGATGAGAGGGCTGTCCTATGAGGAGAGATTGTGTAGAATGGGCCTATACTCTCTGGAGTTTAGAAGAATGAGAGGTGATCTCATTGAAACATACAAGATTCTGAAGGGGATTGACAGGGTAGATGCTGAGAGGTTGTTTCCCCTGGCTGGAGTGTCTAGAACTAGGGGTCACAGTCTCAAGATAAGGGGTAGGCCATTTAAGACTGAGATGAGGAGGAATTTCTTCACTCAGAGGGTTATGAATCTTTGGAATTCTCTGCCCCAGAGGGCTGTGGATGCTGAATCTTTGAGTATATTTAAGGCTGAAATAGATAGATTTTTGGACTCTGGGGGAATCAAGGGATATGGAGATCGGACAGGAAAGTGGAGTTGAGGTCGATAATCAGCCATGATCTTATTGACTGGCGGAGCAGGCTCAAGGGGCCGTATGGCCTACTCCTACTCCTATTTCTTATGTTCTTATGTAAAATCTTCATTGTCTCCCACCCCAGTCATTCTCCCACTCCCTCAAGCCTAACAGGTGCAAAACTTGAACATACCTGGCACACACCTGGCTTTGCCATGTTAGCCATCCATGGTCAGGTTTAGCTGGGCCATATCAAGCTCTATCAGGCCTCACTCTCCTCTACTAAAAGTGTCCACTACTCTAGGATCATCGGCAAGGTAAATAACCCCGGCTTATTTTCTCACCACCAACCATTTCCTAAAACCTGTCTCACCTTCGCCCTCCCTCCTCACCTCTAACACCAAGTGGTTCCATCGCCAAGATAGAGACCTTCTGTTCAGCTGCTTATCTCCTTCTCCTTTCCCACCTAGCCAAACCTCTCCCTAATCCCAGAACTCTAACCCTGAACCCCTGTCTTTCTCTTTCTAGTTTCTCTCTCAACTCCCCTCATGCCTCTCTAAGTTCATCTCCTCCATGAGACCGAGCTCCTACTCCTTTAACCCCATTCCCATTAAACTCTGTTCCTGGCCCCTATGCTAGCTGATATTGTAAATAGTTCCCTCTCCTCAGGCACTACCTACATCCCTTTCAAAACTTTTATCATTGCCCCACTCCTCAGAAAACCCCCGCAATCTCCCTATCTCTAACCTCCTCCAGTCCTACAAACCCTTCCCTGAACTCTCTGTCCCTCTAACTCTGGCCTCTTGTACATCCCCTTCCCTTTGCAACACCTTTGGTGGCAGTGCCCTTAGTCTCTTGGGGCCTATGCTCTGAATTCCATCCTTAAACACTTCACTTCTCAACCTCAAATTCCTCTTCTAAAACCTTGTTTAAAACTAGCTCTTTGACCAAACTTTTGGTCCGTCCTGTCACTTTAATTCTCCTGCTCTGACCTCTCTGTCCTCGGCCTCCTACAATGTTCCAATAAAGCTCAACGTAAACTCGAGGAGCAGCACCTCATCTTTTGATTAGGTACTTTACAGCCTTCTGGACTCAACATTGAGTTCAGTAATTTCAGATCATAACCTCTGCCCCCATTTTTCAGACAGCAGCTGTTGCTGATGATTCTGCCATTCCCATTTACACCTCCTCTAGACCCATCTTTTGTTTCTTAACTTGTCTCAATACCATCTCCTTTTGCCTCGCACCATCATTCCTTTTGTCATTTAATCTCTCCTGCCCTCCACCCTATCACAGACCTTCCCCTTTGTTCTTTCCTCCCCTCCCCCTTTCCCTGCCTCTGTACTTGCTTAAAATCTGTTATATCTCTAACTTTTTCCAGTTCTGATGAAAGGTCATTGACCTGAAACGTTAACTCTGTTTCTCTCTCCACAGATGCTCTCTGACATGCTGAGTATTTCCAGCATTTTCTGTTTTTATTTCAGATTTCCAGCGTCCGCAGTATTTTGCTTTTGTTTTGGTCGGTCCTCCTCTGGTCTGTTTTTCCCTACTGCCTTTGTGAAGCACCTTGGGGCATTTTTTCTATGTTAAAGGCGTGCTATAAACACATTCTTGTTGTGTGGCTAATATTAGAAAGATTGTATATAATTCTAAACCCGTTAGCTGCACCCCCACTGTCAGGATTTGTGTGAAATGAGTTTGGCAGTCTCAATTGGCCTGGACTAATAATCCAGAGACGTGAGTTCAAATCTCACCATGGCAGCTGGGGAATTTAAATTCAGTTAATTAAATAAATCTGGAATAAAAGGCTAGTATCAGTAATGGTGACCATGAAACTATCGGATTGTCTTAAAAACCCAACTGGTTCACGAATGTCCTTTTAGGGAAGAAAATCTGCCGTTCTTACCCGGTCTGGCCTATATGTGACTCCACAGCAATGTGGTTGACTCTTAACTGCCTTCTGAAATGGCCGAGCAAGCTACTCAAGGGCAATTAGGGATGGACAATAAATTCTGGCCTTGCCAGCGACACCCACATCCCAGGAACAAAAATAAAAATCCAGCTCCCGGAGCAGTCTCGATCCAGCTCCTGGTGCAGCTTGGTCCAGATCATAAAACTGCCGAGAATGTTATACTTGCCTAGCACTAAATATGGAGAATTGGCAGGAAATTTAATTAAGAGTGCTTGGGTGCCATGAGGGCAAATGGCCTCCTTTTGTGCTGAAATGACTTGTATGAAATTCCATTCAGCAAGACTGTGGTAAATGGAAACATGGGAATGAAGCATGGAGGGGGTTCTGAGCTTTGGAGTGAGAAACATAGAACATAGAAAAATAGGAGCAGGAGTAGGCCATTTGGCCCTTCGAGCCTGCTCCGCCATTCAATATGATCATGGCTGATCCTCTATCCCAATACCATATTCCCGCTCTCTCCCTATACCCCTTGACGCCTTTTGTGTCTAGAAATCTATCTATCTCCTTCTTAAATATATTCAGTGACTTGGCCTCCACAGCCTTCTGTGGTAGAGAATTCCACAGGTTCACCACCCTCTGAGTGAAGAAATTTCTCCTCATCTCAGTCCTAAATGTCCTACCCCATATCCTGAGACTGTGACCCCTCGTTCTAGAGCCCCAGCCAGGGGAAACATCCTCCCTGCATCCAGTCTGTCTAGCCCTGTCAGAATTTTATACGTTTCAATGAGATCCCCTCTCATTCCTCTAAACTCTATGGAATACAGGCCTAGTCGACCCAATCTTTCCTCATATGACAGTCCTGCCATCCCAGGGAATCAGTCTGGTGAACCTTCGCTGCACTCCCTCAATGGCAAGTATATCCTTTCTTAGGTAAGGAGACCAAAACTGCACACACTACTCCAGGTGTGGTCTCACCAAGGCCCTGTATAACTGTAGTAAGACATCCTTGCTCCTGTACTCAAATTCTCTTGCAATGAAGACCAACATGTCATTTGCCTTCCTAATTGCTTGCTGCACCTGCATGTTTGCTTTCAGTGACTGGTTTACAAGGACACCCAGGTCACTTTGTACATCAACATTTCCCAATCTATCACCATTTAAATAATACTCTGCATTTCTGTTTTTCCTACCATAGTGGATAACTTCACAGTTATCCACGTTATACTGCATCTGCCATGTATTTGCCCACTCACTCAACTTGTCTAAATCACCTTGAAGCCTCTTTGCATCCTCCTCACAACTCAATCCCACCTAGTTTTGTGTCGTCAGCAAACTTGGAAATATTACATTTGGTTCCCTCATCCAAATCATTGATATATATTGTGAATAGCTGGGGCCCAAACACTGATCCCTGCGGTACCCCACTAGTCACCACCTGCCACCCCGAAAAAGACCCATTTATTCCTACTCTCTGTTTCCGGTCTGTTAACCAATTTTCAATCCATGCCAGTATATGACCCCCAATCCCATGTGCTTTAATTTTGCACACTAAGCTCTTATGTGGGACTTTATCAAAAGCCTTCTGAAAATCCAAATACACCACATTCACTGGTTCTCCCTTGTCTATTCTACCAGTTACATCCTAAAAATCTCCAGTAGGTTTGTCAAACACGATTTCCCTTTCATAAATCCATGTTGACTTTGTCTAATCCTGTTGATATTTTCTAAGTGTCCTGTTATCACATCCTTTATAATAGACTCTAGCATTTTCCCTACTACTGATGTTAGGCTAACCGGTCTGTAGATCCCTGTTTTCTCTCTCCCTCCTTTTTTAAATAGTGGGGTTACATTTGCCACCCTCCAATCTGTAGGAACTGTTCCATAATCTATGGAATTTTGGAGGATGACAACCAATGCATCCACTATTTCCATGGCTACCTCTTTTAGTACTCTGGGATGCAGATTATCAGGCCCTGGGGATTTATCGGCTTTCAGTCCCATTAATTTCTCCAGCACTATTTTTTTACTAATACTAATTTCCTTCAGTTCCTCCTTCTCACTAGACCCTTGGTTCCCTAGCATTTTTGGAAGTTATTTGTGTCCTCTTCCATGAAGACAGAACCAAAGTATTTGTTTAATTGCTC
This sequence comes from Squalus acanthias, assembly GCA_030390025.1. Classification (NCBI taxonomy): domain Eukaryota; kingdom Metazoa; phylum Chordata; class Chondrichthyes; order Squaliformes; family Squalidae; genus Squalus; species Squalus acanthias. The sequence continues at coordinate 461,741 of CM059435.1, read as the reverse complement.
AGCCATTTCCTTGTTCCCCATTACAAATTCTCCCGTTTCTGACTGTAAGGGACCTACATTTGTCTACACTAATCTTTTTCTTTTTATATACTTGTAGAAGCTTTTATAATCCGCTTTTATGTTCCTTGCAAGTTTACTCTCGTATTCTATTTTTCCCCTCTTAATCAATCTCTTGGTCCTTTTTTACTGAACTCTAAATTGCTCCCAATCCTCAGGCTTGCTACTTTTTCTGGCAACTTTATATGACTCCTCTTTGGGTCTAATACTATCCTTAATTTCTTTTGTTAGCCATGGTTGGGCCACTTTTCCTTTTGTGTTTTTGCGCCAGAAATATATAACTGCTGCAATTCATGCATTTGTTCCTTAAACGTTAGCCATTGCCTATCCACCGTCATGCCTTTTATGAAGCTCCCCAATCTATCATAGCCAACTCACTCCTCATACCTTCGTAGTTTCCTTTGTTTAGATTTAGGACCCTAGTTTCAGATTGGACTTCTTCACTTTCCATCTTAATGAAGAATTCTATCATGTTATGGTCACTCTTCCCTAAAGGACCCCGCACAACAAGATTATTAATTAGCCCCTTCTCATTGCACAATACCCAATCTAGGATAGCCTGTTCCCTAGTTGGCTCCTCAACGTACTGGTCTAAAAAAACATCTCGTACACACTCCAGGAATTCATCCTCCACAGTATTATTGCTAATTTGGTTTGGCCAGTCTATATGTAGATTAAAGTCACCCATGATTACTGTAGTACCCTTGTTACATGCATCTCTAATTTCCTGTTTGATGCCATCCCCTACATTACCACTACTGTTTGAAGGCCACCAATGTTTTCTGCCCCTTGGTGCTTCTTAGCTCCACCCAGACTGATTCTACATCTTTATTTTCTGAGCCAATATCCTTTCTCACTCTTGCTCTGATTTCATCCTTTACTAACAACGCACATTCTTGGGGCAGAGTAGAGGGAGCTTTACTCTATAGCTGTCTGCTCTGGATGTGACCTGAGAATGCTGGCCTGATGCACAGAAATTCATCATAAAATATAAATTAAAAAATATAATACAGATTGAGGAAGAATGTCTGCATTTCCGAGATTGTAGAAAGCTATAGAGACAAATCTATGGACAAAATCAGTAATTTCTCTGTTTTGCAGGGCAAAGAACATGATGACGAAGAAGAAGCTAATGATCCAGGTATTACATAAGGACATAAGAATTAGGAGTAGGCCATTCGGCCCCTCGAGCCTGCTCCACCATTCAAAAAGATCATGGCTGAACTTCAACCTCAACTCCACTTTCCCACCCGATCCCATATTTTTTTTAAAATTCGTTTATGCGATGTTGGCGTCGCTGGCAAGGCCAGCATTTATTGCCCTTGAGAAGGTGGTGGTGAGCCGCCTTCTTGAACCACTGCAGTCCGTGTGGTGAAGGTACTCCCACAGTGCTGTTAGGTAGGGAGTTCCAGGATTTTGCCCCAACGACGATGAAGGATCGGCGATATACTTCTAAGTCAGGATGATGTTGACTTGGAGGGGACCTTGGAGGTGGTGGTGTTCCCATGCACCTGCTGCCCTTGTCCTTCTAGGTGGAAGAGGTCGCAAGTTTGTGAGGTGCTGCCGAAGAAGCCTTGGCGAGTTGCTGCAGTGCATCTTGTAGATGGTACACACTGCAGCCACGGTACGCTGGTGGTGGAGGGAGTGGATGTTTAAGGTGGTAGAGAGGCTGCCAATCAAGCGGGCTGCTTTGTCTTGGATGGTGTCGAGCTTCTTGAGTGTTGTTGGAGCTGCACTCATCCAGGCAAGTGGAGAGTATTCCATCACACTCCTTACTTGTGCCTTGTAGATGGTAGAAAAGCTTTGGGGAGTCACGAGGTGAGACACTCACCACAGAATACCGAGCCTCTGACCTGCTCTTGTTGCCACAGTATTTATGTGACTGGTCCAGTTAAGTTTCTGGTCAATGGTGACCACCAGGATGTTGATGGTGGGTATTCGGTGATGGTAATGCCATTGAATGTCAAGGGGTGGTGTTTAGACTCTCGCTTGTTGGAGATAGTCATTGCCTGGCACTTCTGTGGTGTGAATGTTACCTGCCACTTATCAACCCAAGCCTGAACGTCGTCCAGGTCTTGTTGCATGCGGGCATGGACTGCTTCATTATCTGAGGAGTTGTGAATGGCACTGAACACTGTGCAGTCATCAGAGAACATCCCCATTTCTGACCTTATGTTGGAGGGAAGGTCATTGATGAAGCAGCTGAAGATGGTTGGGCCTAGGACACTGCCTTGAGGAACTCCTGCAGCGATGTCCTGGGGCTGTGATGATTGACCTTCAATCACCACAACCATCTTCCTTTGTGCTCGGTATGACTCCAGCCAGTGGAGAGTTTTCCCCCCGATTCCCATTGACTTCAGTTTTACTAGGGCTCCTTCATGCCACACTCGGTCAACTGCTACCTTGATGTCAAGGGCAGTCACTCTCACCTCGCCTCTGGGATTCAGCTCTTTTGTCCATGTTTGGACCAAGGCTGTAATGAGGTCGGGAGCCAAGTGGTCTTGGCGGAACCCAAACTGAGCATGTTAATGGTGAGTAAGTGCCGCTTGATAGCACTGTCGATGACACCTTCCATCACTTTGCTGATGATTGAGAGTAGACTGATGGGGTGATAATTGGCTGGATTGGATTTGTCCTGCTTTTTGTGGACAGGACACACCTGGGCAGTTTTCCACATTGTCGGATAGATGCCAGTGTTGTAGCTGTACTGGAACAGATTGGCTAGAGGCGCAGCTAGGTCTGGAGCACAAGTCTTCAGCACGATAGCCGGGATGTTGTCAGGGCCCATAGCCTTTGCTGTATCCAGTGCGCTCAGTCGTTTCTTGATATCACGTGGAGTGAATCGAATTGGCTGAAGACTGGCTTCTGTGATGGTGGGGACCGCAGGAGGAGGCCGATATGGATCATCCACTCAGCACTTCTGGCTGAAGATGGTTGCAAACGCTTCAGCCCTGTCTTTTGCACTCACGTGCTGGGCTCCACCATCATTGAGGATGGAGATATTCATGGAGCCTCCTCCTCCCATTAGTTGTATAATGGTCCACCACCATTCACAACTGGATGTGACAGGACTGCAGAGCTTTGATCTGATCCGTTGATTGTGGGATCGCTTAGCCCTGTCTATAGCATGCTGCTTCCGCTTTTTAAGCATGCATGTTGTCCTGTGTTGCAGCCTCCCAGGTTTGCACCTCATTTTTAGGTACACCTGGTGCTGCTCCTGGCATGCTCTTCTACACTCCTCATTCAACCAGGGTTGGTCCCCTGGCTTGATGGTAATGGTAGAGTGAGGGAGGGATATGCCGGGCCATGAGGTTACAGATTGTGGTGGAATACAATTCTGCTGCTGCTACTGATGGCCCACAGCGCCTCATTTGAGCTGCTAGATCATTTAGCATGGTGGTAGTGCCACACAACACGATGGAGGGTGTCCTCAGTGTGAAGAGGGACTTTGTCTCCACAATGACTGTGCGGTGGTCACTGCTACCAATACTCTCATGGACAGATGCATCTGCGACAGGTAGATTGGTGAGGACAAGGTCAAATGGGTTTTTCCCCTCGTGTTGGTTCTCTCACCACTTGTCACAGGCCCAGACTGGCAGCTATGTCCTTTAGGACTTGGCTAGCTCGGTCAGTAGTGGTGCTACCGAGCCACTCTTGGTGATGGACATTGAAGTCCCCCACCCAGAGTACATTCTGTGCCCTTGCTACTCTCAGTGCTTCTTCCAAGTGGTGTTCAACATGGCAGAGTACTGATTCATCAGCTGAGGGAGGGCGGTAGGTGGTAATCAGCAGGAGGTTTCCTGGCTCATGCTTGACCTGAAGCCATGAGACTTCATGGGGTCCGGAGTCCCTGTTGAGTACTCCCAGGGCCACTCCCTCCCGACTGTATACCACTGTGCCGCCACCCCGGTGGGACAGGACATACCCAGGGATGGTGATAGAGGAGTTTGGGACATTGGCTGAAAGGTATGATTCTGTGAGTATGACTATGTCAGGCTGTTGCTTGACTAGTCTGTGGGACAGCTCTCCCAATTTTGGCACAGGTCCCCAGATGTTGGTGAGGAGGACTTTGCAGGGTCGAATGGGCTGGGTGTGCCGTTGCCGTGTCCGTAGCTGGTGCCGAGGTCGATGCCGGGTGGTCCGTCCGGTTTCATTTTTATTATTTTGTTTTGTAGCAGTTTGTTACAACTGAGTGGCTTACTAGGCCATTTCAGAGGGCAGTTAAGAGTCAACCAGATTGCTGTGGGTCTGGAGTCACATATAGGCCAGACCAGGTAACGATGGCAGATTTCCTTCCCTAAAGGACATTAGTGAACCAGTTGGGTTTTTACGACAATAGTTTCATGGTTACCATTACAGATACTAGTAATTATTCCAGATTTATTTAATTAACTGAATTTAAATTCCCCAGCTGCCGTGGCGGGATTCTGAACTCGCGTCTCTGGATCAGGTCCAAGCCTCTGGATTACTAGCCCAGTGACATTACCACTACGCTATCGTTCCCTTGATTCCCTTAGTATCCAAAGCTTACTTTCTCACCTAGCTTTGTATCGTCAGCAAACTTGAATATTTTGCACTCGGTCCCCTCATCTAAATCATTGATATAGATTGTAAATAGCTGAGGCTCAAGCACTGATCCTTGCGGTACCCCACTAGTTGCACCCTGCCAGCCTGAAAATATCCCATTTATCCCTACTCTGTGTTTTCTGTCCATTATCCAATCCTCAATCCATGCTAATATATTACCCCCAAACCCATGAGCCCTTATCTTGTGTAACAACCTCTTGTGTAGCACCTTATCGAATGCCTTCTGAAAATCAGATACACTACACCCACTGGTTCCCCCTTATCTACCCTGCTAGTTACACCCTCAAAAAACTCTAATAGATTTGTCAAACACGATTTCCCTTTCATAAAATCATGTTGACTCTGCCTAATCATATTGTGATTTTTCCAAGTGCCCTGTTATCATGTCCTTAATAATATTGGTGAAGGACTTACATCATCGCAGTCTTTGATGGGCTGCTGTTAATGAGCTGACAACCTTTCAAATGAATTCCGCTCGTTATTTGTTGAGAATGGGGATTGGTGGTTATAGAGATATTAATACATCTGTTTTTATGTGGGTTAGGAAGAAAGTTCTAAAAATTTGGTTGCTTTGCGCCTCCCGTTAGTGCCCTAAGAGGGTGCTAATGGGCACAAAGCAACTAGTGCCTGGGCGTGGCACCGCCAACGCCTCCAGCAAGGGTCACTGGACAGTTAGCAATAGGAGCCCTCGCAGATCACTGAGATGACGTCATCGCCGTGCGCAGCGCCCCGGCCACGATCTTCAGAGCGCCCCCTGACTTACCGCCGGACGCTATGTCGACGGGGTCAGGGGGGGCCTACCTGCGGCTGGGGCAGCACAAATTAAAGGGGAGGTGCCGGGCGGCCATTTTTGTTGCTGGCCACCTGCCAGCACCTGCCCCCCTCTGCCATCCCCGGCCTCCTTTGCAGCCCCCCCGCAGAGTGCTGGTTGCGCTCTGTGAGCCCGGCACTTCTCTTGAGTGCCGGGCTCTTTTGTCGGCACTCCGATCCCTGGTGGTCCAGCTGGGCCCCGGGTCGCGCTGCGCTAGAAGGGGAGGAAGGCCTGCAGTACCGCGTGGCGCTGCGGCACATAGCACCGCGATATTCACTCGCAGCGCCCCAAGAGGGAGGCGGGCACTTCCAGTAGCACCCCGCTTCCCTCTTGGGGCACTACCGGCGAATTTCGGCCGCGGGGGCGCTAATTTTTCCCGGAGAATTTAGCACCCCAAAGGGGACGCGACTCAATTTTTCCCCCAATGTATTGAGATCTTGGGTGGCGTGTTGGTCATTGAAGTGGATTTGCGTATGAACTGTGGAAGGGATGGTCTTGATGAACTCAGTGGCCTTTTCTTGTTCAAATATTTTTGTATATCTAAATTAGTGCGGGGAAGATCGGTGAGGGCTCCTGCTCCTGAATTAATGGACAGGACACGGTGGTGAGCTTGCCTGGAACTCCCCGCTGGCATGGCCAAACTCTGTCCCACAAGCTGACGAATCTGGGAAATCGGCCCATTGTTCATTGTCTCTCACTGAGGAGCAATGGGCACTTGGATGAAGTGATTGAGTCAATGCCTTCAGGAAGGGAGGAGAGAAAATCAGGTAGGGGAGAAGCAGAGATTGTGGTTTGTGCAAAACTTTTATACCCCTCTGCATTAAGTCATTCGTGTTAGAAAAAGTGTCATTACACCTTGAACATGTTGCTGGTGTGACACGGCTTTGAGACAAAATAAACACGGGTCTTCACCTTTCCCAAGTGCCAGAAATTCTCCTTCCAATTGTTTCAATTTCTTGTCACCTTTCCTGTGATTCCTGCTCGCATACAATTCCACTGGTGTCAATACCTCGCCTAACTAAGTATTCTTTGTGTGTGAACCTAGACCGTGAGTGTCAACAGGCTACTGAACTACAGGGAGCATCACAGCTGACCTCAATCCTGTCCCCACACATGCACCTCCAGCAGGGGTCACTGGACAGTCAGCAATAGGAGCCCTCGCAGATCACTGAGATCAGCTCTATTACTCCACTGGAATAATCTACCAGCACAGACTAGGAATGAAGCCTGCGATCTTATGCTCTGCATGGCTTAGAATTATACTGGGCAGCATCCCATGCAGCAGGACATCAATAGTATTCAGATTTCTACTCTTTAATCATGTGTGAATCTAAGAAAATTCACAGGAACTCAATTGCATGGAATCTTTATTTGGAGCTTTAAATACTTGTGATAAACAATTTTCATATGGGGTGGTACACAGCAAGATCCCACAATCAATGAAATAAATGACCAGTTAATCTGTTTATTGGAGCGAGAAATGTTGGCCAAGACACCAGTGAACTCCTGCTTTTCTTTGACTAATACCATGGGATCCTTTACATCCACCTGAACAGGCAAACTGAGCTTTGGTTTTATGTCTCATCAGGAAGACGGCAGGTTCAGCAATCTAGCACTCCCTCAGTACCACACGAGTGTCTCAACCTAGATTATGTGCTTAAATCCATAAAGGGATTAGAGTGCTACCACTGAGCCACGGCTAACACTTGGATCATTTAGCAGAAATCATAGAATTATATAGAATTTTACAGCACAGAAACAGGCCGTCCGGCTCAGCAGGTCTATGCCGGTGTTTATGACTTGCCTCTCTGTGGAAGGGAGAGGCTTGATGAACTCAGTGGCTCCACATTTAAAAGAAAATGAAGTCCAAAACCATCGTTATAAAATGCTAGTCAAGTTAATGTCGGAGACCTGAAATCTAGAATATTATTCAGCGATTTAATGAGAACAACAACAACAACAACTTGTATTTATATAGCGCCTTTAACGTAGTAAAATGTCCCAAGGCGCTGCACAGGAGTATTTTAAGACAAAAAATTTGACACCGAGCCACATAAGGATAAATTAGGGCAGGTGACCAAAAACTTGGTCAAAGAGGTAGGTCTTAAGGAGCGTCTTAAAGGAGGAAAGAGAGGTAGCGAGGCGGACAGGTTTAGGGAGGGAATTCCAGAGCTTTGGGCCCAGGCAACAGAAGGCACGGCCACCAAAGGATGAGTGATTATAATCAGGGATCCTCAAGAGGTCAGAATTAGAGGAGTGCAGATATCTCGGGGGGGTGGGGGGGGGGGGGTGGTGGTTGTGGGGCTGAAGGAAATTATAGAGATAGGAAGGGGCGAGGCCATGGAGGGATTTGAAAACAAGGATGAGAATTTTGAAAACGAGGCGTTGCTTAACCGGGAGCTAATGTAGGTCAGCGAGCACAGGGGAGAGGGTGAACAGGACTTGGTGCGAGTTAGGACACGGGCAGCCGAGTTTTGGATGACCTCAGGTTTACGTAGGGTGGAATGTTGGAGGCCAGCCAGGTCTAGAGGTAACAAAGGCATGGATGAGGGTTTCAGCAGCAGATGAGCTGAGGCAAGGGCGGAGACGGGCGATGTTACGGAGGTGGAAGTAGGCGGTCTTTGTTATGCTGCGGATATGTGGTTGGAAACTCATTGGTCGCCTTATCTGAGGAAGGATGTTCTTGCCATGGAATGATTTCAGTGAAGATTCACAAGGCTGATACCTGGGATAGCAGGAATGACATATGAGGAGAGATTGGGTTGATTGGGCTTATACTCGCTGGAGTATAGAAGAATGAGAGGGGATCTCATCGAAACATATAAAATTCTGACAGATCTGGACAAACTAGATGCAGGAAGAATGTTCCCGATGGTCGGAGAGTCCAGAACCAGGGGTCATAATCTAAGGATAAGGGGTAAGCCATTTAGGACAGAAATGAGGAAGAATTTCTTCACCCAGAGAGTGGTGAACCTGTGGAATTCTCTACCACAGAAGGTAGTTGAGGCCAAGTCATTAAATATATTCAAGAATGAGTTAGATATATTTCTTAAAGCTAAAGGTATCAAGGGATATGGGGAGAAGGCAGGGACAGGGTACTGAGTTTGGATGATCAGCCATGATCTCATCGAATGGCGGAGCAGGCTCGAGGGGCCAAATGGCCTACTCCTGCTCCTATCTTCTATGTTTCTATGTTTCAGGGTCAAATATGACACCAAGGTTGCGAACAGTGTGGGTCAGCCTCAGACAGATGTTAGGGAGAGGGATGGAGTCAGTGGCTAGGGAACAGAGTTTGTGGCGAGGACCGAAAACAATGGGTTCGGTCTTCCCAATTTTTAATTGGAGAAAATTTTTGCTCATCCAGAACTGTATGTCGGACAAGCAGTCTGACAATTTAGACACCGTGGAGGGGTCAAGAGAAGAGGTAGTGAGGTAGAGCTGGGTGTCGTCAGCATACATGTGGAAACTGACGCTGTGTTTCCAGATGATGTCGCCAAGGGGCAACATGTAGATGAGAAATAGGAGGGGGCCATGGATAGGGTTGCAAAATTCTGGGAATTTTTAAAAGAGGAAACTTTCCATGGGAATTTTTGGGAATTTTGAGTTTTTTTGCACACTGATGGTTTTTGTCTCTGACCCTTATATTATCTTTGTCATCAAAATAGACATACTGTTCCATACAAATAAAAACAGGCTTTCAAAACTTTATTTAGGTTATAATTTTGAACTTTATTGAACCCCCACAAAAAAGACCCATCTAAAATAAAATAAAAAGAGCGTCAGCTTATTTAGCCTGTAATTTGTTCTTATTTTGTCCCTTTGAGTCTTCTACTCATGAGTCTTCTACTCATCATTGCTCCTCCTGATTCTCTGACTCTGGCTCTGACGTGTCCATTTCCTCCTCTGTGAGACTGTCTAGCTGTGTGGTGGACACTTCTGTATCTGGCTCAATAAGTTGTAGGTTCGCCCGGATAGCCACCAGTTTCTCCACTCTCTTGTTAGTCAACCTGTTGCGCACCTTTGTATGCGTATTCCCAAAAAGTGACCAGTTTCGTTCAGAGGCCGCTGATGAAGGTGGGATTTGGAGTATCACCGATGCAATGGGTGACAGGGCCTCAGATGCACAAAGTCCCTTCCACCAGGTATGTGCACTGATATGCTTGCATGATTCCCATATCCCGTCCCCATTCCAAAGACCTTGCTTGGTAGAGAACTTTGCCAGACTTCCCAGAACTTTGCCCACGTCCAGATTGAGGTGGCGTGAGAGGGTAGAAATCACACTGTAAGCGCTGTTGATCTGTTCTCCAGAAAGTATTGGTCTCCCAACATGCTTTGGGTCCAGCATGTATGCTGCAGCATGAATCGGCTTGACACAAAATTCTTGACGCATCTGTATGAATTGAACAATTGCCTTCTCCTCTGCTTTGAGCAGTAGGGATGTGGGTAGGGCAATGCTGATTTGTTCTTATAAATCAGCAAAAAGCCTGAGAACATCTGACAAGACAGCGTCATCTCCTTCAATCTGAGCAATTGCAGATGCTACTGATGAGAGTAGTTTAAGGCTGCTAACCACTCTCTCCCAAAACACATCATCCAGCAGTATTTTCTTGATGGTGGTTTCCATATCCCCAGACTGGGATATTGCCATTTCTTGCAGCGACTCCACCCTCCAGAAGGCTGTTGTACATTTTGACAACGCCACCCCATCTAGTGTTGCTGGGCAGCTTCAGTGTGGTGTTCTTGTTCTTTGTCGTTTGCTTGGAGTTGTAGGTTGGTGCAACTATCTGTTTTCCCCTGACATACTTAACAACTTGCTTGGCTCTCTTGTACAGTGTTTCCATGGTTCTCAAACCCATGATGTCCTTGAGGAGCAGGTTGAGCCCATGAGCTGCGCACCCAATAGATGTAATATGAGGGTAGGCCTCCTCCACTTGAGCCCAAGCAGCCTTCATATTCGCAGCATTGTCAGTAACTACTGCAAAGACCTTTTGTGATCCAAGATCGTTGATGACCGCTTTCAGCTCATCAGAAATGTATGTGCCTGTGTGTCTGTTGTCCTTCATGTCTGTGCTCTTGAAGAACACTGGGAGAGGAGTGGAGACGATGTAGTTTATGATGCCCTCCCCTCGTACATTTGACCACCCATCTGAGATAACTGCAACACAGTCTGCCATCTCTATTGTTTCTCTGAGCTTTCCTTGGACTCTGTTATACTCAGCCTCCAGCAAATAAGTAGACAAAGCATGTCTGGTGGGAGGACAGTATGCAGGGCGAATAACATTGAAAAATCTCTTCCAGTACACATTGGCTGTGAGCATGAGGGGTGAGCCTGTCGCATATACAGCTCGAGCAAGGCACTCATCTGCATTCTTCTGGCTATGGTTATCCATTGTATCAAAGAACCTTCCAAGTGGGCCAGGAGTTGCTGATGATAAGGAGCCTGATGCTGAATGTGAACCATCATCTTCTTGAATGGAAGCAGAGGAACTCTGGGCTGACTGCTGTGAGCTTTGAGTGAAGTTGTTGCATTTGGATAAATGCTGCTGCATCTTTGTGACATTCTTTACATATGGCTTTGTACAGTGTTTGCACATGTACACAGTCTTTCCATCTTTAATGCCTGGGGTAAAATGCTTCCACACATCCGACGGTAAACGTGGCATTGTTCTATGCAGAGAAATAAAGGGCATTCGTCTCTGTGTCGAACTGCGGTCGATCAGCACGATTGCAACAGGCCAGGGTGAATACATTTTTCCTGATGCTCCATGTGATGGAAGCATGACCTGTGCACGCACGATGCTACATCACCAACAGAGGGAGCTAATCGCTCATCCACTCATCCAACCAATCAGGACACATTTGTTCACAGTCACACACAAAACTTGTAATTATTAAAACAAGCCAAGTAAGAAGATAAACATATATTGATTAAGAAATTCCTCAATAATTAAGATTCCATCTCTGTTAGTAATTTTAAGAGAGGACCTGTGGGAAAAAAAAGAAAGACAAAAAAAAAACAATATTATGCTAGAATGTGCTTTTTTGGGCAAAATTCCCAAGCTAAACTTCCCGTGGAAAATTTCTGGAAATTTACCGGAAACTTTCCACCCCTTTGCAACCCTAGCCATGGATAGATCCTTGGGGGACACCAGAGGTAATGATGCGGGAGCGGGAAGAGAAGCCGTTGCAGGTGATTCTCTGGTTACGATTAGATAGATAAGAATGGAACCAGGCGAGTGCAGTCCCACCCAGCTGGACGATGGTGGAGTGGTCAACCGTGTCAAAGGCTGCAGGCAAGTCAAGAAGGACGAGGAGGGATAGTTTACTTTTGTCACAGTCACAAAGGGGACTTCGGCATCGACCTCGGCACCGGCTACGGACACGACAATGGCACACCCAGCCCAGTCGACCCTGCAAAGTCCTCCTCACCAACATCTGGGGACTTGTGCCAAAATTGGGAGAGCTGTCCCACAGACTAGTTAAGCAACAGCCTTACATAGTCATACTCACAGAATCATACCTTTCAGCCAATGTCCCAAACTCCTCCAACACCATCCCTGGTTATGTCCTGTCCCACCAGCAGGACAGACCCACCAGAGGTGGCGGCACAGTGGTATACAGTTGGGAAGGAGTGGCCCTGGGAGTCCTCAACATTGACTCTGGACCCCATGAAGTCTCATGGCTTCAGGTCAAGCATGGGCAAGGAAACCTCCTGCTGATTACCACCTACCGCCCTCCCTCAGCTGATGAATCAGTACTCCTCCATGTTGAAAACCACTTGGAGGAAGCACTGAGAGTAGCAAGGGCACAGAATGTACTCTGGGTGGGGGACTTCAATGTCCATCACCAAGAGTGGCTCGGTAGCACCACTACTGACCGAGCTGGCCGAATCCTGAAGGACATAGCTGCCAGTTTGGGCCTGCGACAGGTGGTGAGAGAACCAACACGAGGGAAAAACCTACTTGACCTCGTCCTCACCAATCTACCTGTCGCAGATGCATCTGTCCATGAGAGTATTGGTAGCAGTGACCACCGCACAGTCATTGTGGAGACGAAGTCCCGTCTTCACACTGAGGACACCCTCCATCGTGTTGTGTGGCACTACCACCGTGCTAGATGGGATAGATTCAGAACAGATCTAGCAGCTCATGACTGGACATCCATGAGGCGCTGTGGGCCATCAGCAGCAGCAGAATTGTATTCCACCACAATCTGTAAACTCATGGCCTGGCATATCCCTCACTCTACCATTACCATCAAGTCAGGGGACCAACCCTGGTTCAATAAGGAGTGTAGAAGAGCATGACAGGAGCAGCACCAGGCATACCTAAAAATGAGGTGCCAACCTGGGGAAGCTGCAACACAGGATTACATGCATGCTAAAATGCAGAAGCAGCATGCTATAGACAGGGCTAAGCGATCCCACAATCAATGGATCAGATCAAAGCTCTGCAGTCCTGTCACATCCAGTCGTGAATGGTGGTGGACCATTAAACAACTAACGGGAGGAGGAGGCTCCATGAATATCCCCATCCTGAATGATGGTGGAGCCCAGCATGTGAGTGCAAAAGACAAGGCTGAAGCATTTGCAGCCATCTTCAGCCAGAAGTGCCGAGTAGATGATCCATATCGGCCTACTCCTGAGGTCCCCACCATCACAGAAGCCAGTCTTCATCCAATTTGATTCACTCCACCTGATATCAAGAAACGGCTGAGCGCACTGGACACACCCCGGCTATCGTGCTGAAGACTTGTGCTCCAGAACTAGCCGCACCTGTAGCCAAGCTGTTCCAGTACAGCTACAACACTGGCATCTATCCGACAATGTGGAAAACTGCCCAGGTATGTCCTGTCCACAAAAAGCAGGACAAATTCAATCCGGCCAATTACCGCCCCATCACCTGGAGACAGAGAAAGCCTGGGAACTCTCAATCATCAGCGAAGTGATGGAAGGTGTCATCGACAGTGCTATCAAGCGGCACTTACTCACCAATAACCTGCTCACTGATGCCCAGTTTGGGTTCCGCCAAAACCATTTGAGAGTGACTGCCCTAGACATCAAGGCAGCATTTGACCGAGTGTGGCATGAAGGAGTCCTAGTAAAACTGAAGTCAATGGGAATCGGGGGGTGGGGGGGAGGGGAACCTCTCTACTGGCTGGAGTCATATCTAGCACAAAGAAAGATGTTGTGGTGATTGAAGGTCAATCTTTGGAGAGGAAAGGGAGGTTGAAGATGGGGCGGTAGTTTGCAAGGACGGAGGGATCAAGGTTTGTTTTTTTGAGGAGAGGGGTGATGACTACCTGCCTCATTCTTTATCTGATTTTTACAGTTGTTGCTCAACTGAACCCACCAACAATTGATGACATAGAGGAGGAAGATATTGGGATGGACGAGCACCTGCCCACAGGAGCCAGAAAAACTATTGCAACATTTCAGGTAAATTGTCTTCACCAGTCCATCACTCTCTTTCACACTTTGTGTTCCCAGGCTTTCTCTGTCTCCAGGTGAAAGGATTTTGTGCCAGGAATCCAACTTGAGTTACTTTATCCTGAGGAAGAGTTGTAACAGATTGAGACGGTCAGTTTTCACCACTGGCCCCATGCAGACCAACATCACCAAGTAGAAACATAGAAGATAGGAGCAGGAGTAGGCCATTCGGCCCCTCGAGCCTGTTCCGCTATTTAATGAGATAATGGCTGATCATCCAAATTCAGCACCCTGTCCCTGCTTTCTGCCCATATCCCTTGATCCCTTTAGCCTTAAGAAATATATCTAACTCCTTCTTGAATATATTTAATAAATTGGCCTCAACTGCCTTCTGTGGTAGAGAATTCCACAGGTTCACCACTCTCTGGGTGAAGAAATTCCTCCTCATCTCAGTCCTAAATGGCTTACCCCTTATCCTTAGACTGTGACCCCTGTTTCTGGACTCCCCCGCCATCGGGAACATCCTTCCTGCATCTAGTGACTCTTCATTTTCTGTAACTTCAACTTACACCTCAACACCCCTCGCCCCGCCCTCTGACTTTGCTGCCCTCATTTTTCCCTCAATATTACCCTCTGTATAAACTCCCCCACTCGTATTCTTGGACACCCCTCAACCTTATCTCTTGTGGTCTCTGCACTTGCATCGTTTTATCCAAAAGCAGCCAATGACATCTCCAGCTGTGCCAGCATTCTTGCACATAATCCAGGCTGACACTCCCAGTGCAGTGCTAAGGGAATGCTGCATTGTCAGAGGTGCTGTCTCCCTATTCAGGTGGACATAAAAGATTCCATTGCATTTTAAGAAATAACAGCAGGGAGTTGGTGCCTTGGCCAACATTCAGCACCAAATGAGACTACCTGGTTACTCGTCCTGTTGCTGTGCCCGGGACATTGTTGTAATCAAATCAACTGCTGAGTTTGGAAGAATTTACTTTGGTCCTCGGGCATCCCAGTGGGTGAGCTCATAACCAGAGCCAATTATATTGCCTTAGCTTGTCCTGGAATTCTGATGGGATCCGCACCAGTAATGTTGGGCACCCCGGAGGAGCCAGGCTAAAGTCTTGTAGAGGATGCACACCGTGACCATAACCTTGTGATTGATTAAATGGAGTTGATTAACAAAGCAAAAAACTCTTCCCTTAACCAGACTTGCCAACATTGCAGTGAATGTACTGACGCTGTAAAGAGGTTCTTCCATATTGTTGCAGATTTACAACACAGAGCTAGAGAATGAGTATGATAACTTTCAAGATTGGCTCTATATCTTCCCTCTGTACCGGGGTAAAGCCAATGAAGACGAATTTGGAGATAGCGTTGATGATCGAACTATGGGCAAATACAAGGTCAGTTTTACGTGATAACTTTCTTGTAACTTTCACTTACTACTGCACTTTCAAAATCCCAACTGTCCAGCCTTTTGGCCCTCTATTCACCATGCCATTTCTGCAGCTACTGAGCTGCTCAACCACACCCTCACCTCCACCTTTGATGCCATAGTACCCATTAAAACCATTACTCTCTCTCACTGACCGTTCTCCCTAGTACGGCCCTCATCTCCGCTCCCTTCAGTTCGAGGGATGCAGACTTGAACGGATATGGCGGACAACTGATTTAGCCATTCACCGCTAGATCTGGCTGGACCACATAAAGCACGATCAGTTCCTGCTCTCATCTGGCAAAACTGCTCACTATTCCAGGAACATCCTGGAATGCAAAGATAACTCCGGCTTCTTTTCTCTACTGCAAACCGTCTTCTTAAACCCCTCTCCCCAGCCTCCTCCACCCTCACCTCCAACAACAAGTGCGAGGAGCTCATGGACTTCTTTATCACTAAGATTGAGACCAGCCGATCAGCTGCCTCTGCCACTTCCCTCCCTTCCCCTAGCCCACCAGGCCAAACTTCCTCTAAGGTTCACCCCTGCCCCAGCCCTGAGCTCACATCTTTCTCTAATTTCTCGCCTATTTCCCCTCATGCCCTCTCAGACCTCATCCTATCTATGAGACCCACTTCCTGCTCCATCGACCCTATTCCCACTAAACTGCTGACCACACAACTTCTCTCCCTAGCTCCCATGTTAGCTGATATTGTTAATGGTTCTCTCTCCTCCGGTACTGTCCCCCTCTCCTTTAAATCTGCCATCATCACCCCTCTCCTCAAAAAAGACCCTTGACCCCATCTCCAACATCCCTTTCCTCTCCAAAGTCCTTGAACATGTTGTCGCCTCCCAAATCTGTGCCCATCTTTCCCAGAACTCCATGTTTGAATCCCTCCAATCAGGTTTCTGCCCCTGCCACAGTACCGAAACAGCTCTTTGTGACTGCGACAAAGGTAAATTATCCCTCCTCGTCCTTCTCGACCTGTCAGCAGCCTTTGACATGGTTGACCACACCATCCTCCTCCAGCGCCTCTCCACCATTGTCCAGCTGGGTGGGACAGCACTCGCCTGGTCCCATTCTTATCCATCTAATCGTAGCCAGAGAATCACCTGAAATGGCTTCTCTTCCCGTTTCTGCACCGTTACCTCTGGTGTCCCCCAAGGATCTATCCTTGGCCCCCTCCTAGTTCTCATCTACATGCTGCCCGTCAGTGACATCATCCGAAAACACAGCGTCAGTTTCCACAATTACGCTGACGAGCCCCAGCTCTACCTCACCACCACCTCTCTCGACCCCTCCACTGTCTCTAGATTGTCAAACTGTTTGTCCGACAACCAGTACTGGATGAGCAGAAATTTCCTCCAACTAAATATTGGGAAGACCGAAGCCGTTACCTTCAGTCCCCACCACAAACTCCATTCCCTAGCCACCAACTCCATCTCTCTCCTTGGCAATTGTCTGACGCTTAACCAGACTGTTCTAAACCTTGGTGTTATATTTGACCCTGAAATGAACTTCCAACCATATATCCGCGCCATCACTAAGACCGCCTATTCCCACCTTCGGAACATCACCCAACTCCGCCCCTGCCTCAGCTCATCTGCTGTTGAAACCCTCATCCATGCCTTTATTACCTCTAGACTGGACTATTCCAACTCATTCCTGGCCGGCCTCCCACGTTCTACCCTCCATAAACTTCAGGTCATCCAAAACTCTGCTGCCTGTGTCCTAACTCGCACCAAGTCCCGTTCACCCATCACCCCCTGTGCTCACTGAACTACATTGGCTCCCGGTTAAGCAACGCCTCATTTAAAAATTCTCATGCTTGTTTTCAAACCCCTCCATGGCCTTGCCCCTCCCCATCTCTAATCTCCTCCAGCCCCACAACCCTCCGAGCTATCTGTGCTCCTCTAATTCTGGCCTCTTGAGCATTCCTGATTTTCAATCGCTCCACCATTGATGGCCGTGCCTTCAGCTGCCTGGGCCCTAAGCTCTGGAATTCCCTCCCTAAACCTCTCTGCCTTTCTAGCTCTCTTTCCTCCTTTAAGTCGCTCCTTAAAACCTACCTTTTTGACCAAGCTGCCCGAGTATCTCCTTATGTGGCTCGGTGTCAAATTTTGTTTTATAACACTCCTGTAAAGTGCCTTGGGACATTTTACCACGTTAAAGGTGCTATATAAATACAAGTTGTTGTTGTTGTCACATAAGAACATAAGAATTAGGAACAGGAGTAGGCCCTTCGGCCCTTCAAGCCTGCTCCGCCATTCAATAAGATCATGGCTCATCTTCAACTTCAACTGCACTTTCCCGCCCAATCTCCATATCCCTTGATTCCCCTAGAGTCCAAAAATCTATCTATCTATCTCAGCCTTGAATATACTCAACGACTCAGCATCCACAGCCCTTTGGGGTAGAGAATTCCAAAGATTCACAACCCTCTGAGTGAAGAAATTCCTCCTCATCTCAGTCTTAAATGGCTGACCCCTTATCCTGAGACTGTGCCCCCTAGTTCTAGACTCTCCAACTAGGGGAAACAACCTCTCAGCATCTACCCTGTCAATCCCCCTCAGAATCTCGTATGTTTCAATGAGATCACCTCTCATTATATATAGAACAGTACAGCACAGTACAGGCCCTTCGGCCCTCGATGTTGTGCCGAGCATTGTCCGAGACCAAGATCAAGCTATCACACTCCCTATCACTCTGGTGTGCTCCATGTGCTTATCCAATAACCGCTTGAAAGTTCCTAAAGTGTCCGACTCCACTATCACAGCAGGCAGTCCATTCCACACCCCAACCACTCTCTGAGTAAAGAATCTACCTCGGACATCCCTTCTATATCTCCCCCCATGCACCTTATAGTTATGCCCCCTTGTAACAGCTGCCTCTACCCGAGGAAATAGTCTCTGAACATCCACTCTATCTATCCCCCTCATCATCTTATAAACCTCTATTAAGTCGCCTCTCATCCTCCTCCGCTCTAAAGAGAAAAGCCCCAACTCCCTCAATCTTTCCTCATAAGACCTCCCCCCCAAACCAGGCAGCATCCTGGTAAATCTCCTTTGCACTCTTTCCAATGCTTCCACGTCCTTCCTATAGTGAGGTGACCAGAACTGCACACAATATTCCAAATGTGGTCTCACCAAGGTCCTGTACAGTTGCAGCATAACCTCACGGTTCTTAAACTCAAACCCTCTGTTAATAAACGCCAACACACCATAGGCCTTCTTTACTGCTCTATCCACTTGAGTGGCAACCTTCAGAGATCTGTGGATATGAACCCCCAGATCCCTCTGCTCCTCCACGTTCCTCAGAACCCTGCCGTTGACCCTGTAATCCTTATTCAAATTTGCCCTACCAAAATGAATCACCTCGCACTTATCAGGGTTAAATTCCATCTGCCATTTTTCGGCCCAGCTCTGCATCCTATCAATGTCTCTTTGCAGCCTACAACAGCCCTCCACCTCATCCACTGCTCCACCAATCTTGGTGTCATCAGCAAATTTACTGATCCACCCTTCAGTCCCCTCCTCCAAGTCATTGATAAAAATCACAAACAGCAGAGGACCCAGCACCGACCCCTGTGGCACACCGCTGGTAACTGGTCTCCAGTCCGAAAATGTTCCATCCACCACCACCCTCTGCCTTCTATGAGATAAAATTGAGAGGTCGCACAACACCAGGTTATAGTCGAACAGTTTTATTTGAAATCACAAGCTTTCGGAGCTATCGATTGCTCCTTCCTCAGGTGAAGTAAATTAGATACAGAATCGCCAAAGCATATATAGATAGAGAACAAAGCATGTGTACCTTACAATTGCAGACCACTAAATTAAATCATCCTGACTATCTGCCGAGGTGTGATAAAGTTAATCAAGTCAGCCAGGAAGGTACCACATCAAAGACATAGCAAGATACAACTGAGACAATGAGGTGTAGTCGCAGGGGTTCTAACGTGTCAAAAGCTGCCATCTGTATGTAAAATGAAAAGCTTTGAGCAAGTTTAGAGTAGTTAGCTGAAAAGCACCTGGAGTCGTAGGAGGCTTTTTTCTGACTACAAATATATATTTTTCTTCTGTATCTCTTAAAATATTCTGATAGATTCATAGTGAATTACTGCCAATTCTGACATCGTATAGGACTTATTACATTCAGTTGGTAACAAACTAGACAACTCTTCAAACCTTACAAAAGCTTAGAACCCCTGCGACTACACCTCATTGTCTCAGTTGTATCTTGCTATGTCTTTGATGTGGTACCTTCCTGGCTGACTTGATTAACTTTATCACACCTCGGCAGATAGTCAGGATGATTTAATTTAGTGGTCTGCAATTGTAAGGTAAAAATGAGAAGTCGCACAACACCAGGTTATAGTCCAACAGATTTATTTAATTTTACAAGCTTTCGGAGCAGTTCGCTCCTTCGTCAGGTAAGTTTAGCAGTGAGAGAATCTCCCAGAATTCACAATTTAAACACAGACAAAATATATTCAAATCTTTCCCTACATCAAAGAGCATAGCCAAGACAATGAGATGTGTCCCAGGGGGTCCAACGTGTCAAACCACCTGCTGGCTGCATATCCTGTCAATCTGTGTAGGTTCTTGTGTTAGCCTTTTTAAAAAAAAACACCTGGGAAGACCGGCCATGATGTCAAGTCACGTTCTGTATCGTGACATGAACCCGATATCGCGATTGAGGCCATCCTCATGAGTGCGGAACTTGGCTATCAGTTTCTGCTCTATGATTTTGCGCTGTCGTGTATCTCGAAGGCCGCCTTGGAGAACGCTTACCCGCATATCCGAGGCTGAATGCCCCTAGCTGCTGAAGTAAGGTACACATGCTTTGTTCTCTATCTATATATGCTTTGGCGATTCTGTATCTAATTTACTTCACCTGAGGAAGGAGCAATCGATAGCTCCGAAAGCTTGTGATTTCAAATAAAACTGTTGGACTATAACCTGGTGTTGTGCGACCTCTCAATTTTGTCCACCCCAGTCCAACACCGGCATCTCCGCATCATGACTTCTATGAGATAGCCAGTTACTTATCCAATCGGCCAAATTTCCCTCTATCCCACAACTCCTTACTTTCTTCATGAGACGACCATGGGGAACCTTATCAAACGCCTTACTAAAATCCATGTATACGACATCAACTGCTCTACCTTCATCTACACACTTAGTTACCTCCTCAAAGAATTCAATCAAATTTGTTAGGCAAGACTTACCCTTCACGAATCTGTGTTGACTATCCCTGATTAAGTTGCCCCTTTCCAAATGGTCATAAATCCTATCCCTCAGGACCTTTTCCATTATCTTACCAACCACCGAAGTAAGACTAACCGGCCTATAATTACCAGGGTCATTCCTATTTCCTTTCTTGAAGAGAGGAACAACATTCGCCACTCTCCAGTCCTCTGGCACCATCCCCGTGGACAGTGAGGACCCAAAGATCAAAGCCAGAGGCTCTGCAATCTCCTCCCTTGCCTCCCAAAGAATCCTAGGATATATCCCATCTGGCCCAGGGGACTTATCGACCCTCAGGTTCTTCAAAATTGCTAAAACATCTTCCCTCAGAACATCTACCACCTCCAGCCTATCCACCTTTATCACACTCTCATCCTCAAGAACATGGCCCCTCTCCTCGGTGAACACTGACGAAAAGTATTCATTCATCACCTCTCCTATCTCTTCTGACTCCATGCACAAGTTCCCACTACTGTCCTTGACCGGCCCTACCCTCACCCTGGTCATTCTTTTATTTCTCACATAAGAGTAAAAAGCCTTGGGGTTTTTCTTGATCCGACCCGCCAAGGACTTCTCATGCCCCCTCCTAGCTCTCCTAAGCTCTTTTTTTAGCTCATTCCTTGCTACCTTGTACCCCTCAATCGACCCAACTGAACCTTGTTTTCTCATCCTTACATACGCTTCCTTTTTCCTCTTGACTAGACATTCAACCTCTTTTGTGAACCATGGTTCTCTCACTCGGCCATTTCCTCCCTGCCTGACAGGGACATACCTATCAAGGACACGCAGTAATTGCTCCATGAAAAAGCTCCACTTTTCGTTTGTGCCTTTCCCTGATAGTTTCTGTTCCCATCTTATACTCCCTAATTCTTGCCTAATCGCATCATAATTACCCCTCCCCCAATTATAAACCCTGCCCTGCCGTATGGCCCTATCCCTCTCCATTGCAATAGTGAAAGTTACCGAATTGTGGTCACTATCTCCAAAGTGCTCTCCCACATACAAATCAAACACTTGGCCCGGTTCATTACCCAGTACCAAATCCAACGTGGCCCCACCTCTTGTCGGCCTATCCACATATTGTGTCAGGAAACCCTCCTGCACACACTGTGCAAAAACTATCCCATCGGAACTGTTTGACCTATAAAGGTTCCAATCAATATTTGGAAAGTTGAAGTCACCCATGACAACTACTCTGTGACCTCCACACCTATTCATAATCTGCTTTGCAATTTCTTCCTCCACATCTTTATTACTATTTGGGGGCCTGTAGAAAACTCCTAACAACGTGACCGCTCCTTTCCTATTTCTAACTTCAGCCCATATTACCTCAGACGGCAGATCCCCCTCGAACTGCCTTTCTGCCGCTGTTAAACTATCCTTGATTAACAATGCTACTCCTCCACCTTTCTTACCAACTTCCCTACTCTTACTGAAACATCTATACCCCGGAACTTCCAACAACCATTCCTGTCCCTGTTCTAACCATGTCTCCGTAATGGCCACCACATCGTAGTCCCAAGTACCAATCCACGCTCCAAGTTCTCCTACCTTATTCCGGATGCTCCTTGCATTGAAGTAGACACACTTCAAGCCATCTTCCTGTCCGCCGGTACATTCCTGCGACCTTGATACCCTCCTCAGTACCTCCCTACACTCACCACTGGCTCCTGGACTGCAGCCCTTTTTCCCATCCCCCTGACAAATTAGTTTAAACCCCCCCGAAGAGCCGTAGCAAATTTCCCTCCCAGGATATTGGTGCCCCTCTGGTTCAGGTGCAAACCGTCCTGTTTGTACAGGTCCCACCTTCCCCAGAATGTGCTCCAATTATCCACATAACTGAAACCCTCCCCGCTACACCATCCCTGCAGCCACGTGTTTATCTGCACTCTCTCCCTGTTCCTCAACTCGCTAGCACGTGGCACCGGCAACAAACCAGAAATTACAACATGGTTTGTACTGGCTCTCAGCTTCCAACCTAGCTCCCTAAATTCCTGTTTTAAATCCCCGTCCCTTCTCCTACCTATGTCGTTGGTACCGATGTGTACCACGACTTGTGATTGTTCCCCCTCCCCTTTGAGGATTCTGAAAACACGGTCCTAGACGTCACGGACCCTGGCACCCGGGAGGCAACATACCATCCGTGAGTCTCTTTTGCTGCCACAGAACCTCCTATCTGTCCCTCTGACTATTGAGTCCCTAATAACTATTGCTCTCCTGCTCTCCCCCCTTCCCTTCTGAGCCACAGGGACGGACCCAGCGCCGGAGATCCGGTCACCATGGCTTACCACTGGTAAGTCGTCCCCCTCAACAGTATTCAAAGCGGTATACCTGTTACTGAGGGGAACGACCACAGAGGATCCCTGCACTGACTGCTTCCTCCTAGCCCCTCTCACCGTCACCTATCTATCTTCATGCTTTGGAGTAATTACATCCCTGAAGCTTCTATCTATGACCTCCTCTGCCTCCCGAATGATCCGAAGTTCATCCAGCTCCAGCTCCAGTTCCCTAACACGGTTTTCGAGGAGCTGGAGATGGGTGCACTTCCCACAGATGTAATCAGCAGGGACACCTACGGCGTCCCTCACCTCAAACATTCTGCAGGAGGAACATTTCACTGCCTCCCCTGCCATCCCCTCCAGCTAACTTGCAGATTAAACTAGAACAAAAAAGAGCTTACCTGATAGTCACTCACCTCCTTTAGGTTAGAGGAGGAGGAAGGGTGGGGGTCACTACAAGTGTAGTGTCTCAGGTTTAGGAACCGCCCAACTTATGTACAGGTAAAAATTAATCACCTACCCAGCAACCACTGCGTCCCGCACTTTAAAAGCCTCTGTGGGCCTACCTGGTCGCCGCCGCCTCTTGAGTCCTCCGCCTCGCCGCAGCCGCTCCACCCAGGTCCGCCGCCTCTGTGGGCCTACCTGGTCGCCGCCGCCTCTTGAGTCCTCCGCCTCGCCACAGCCGCTCCACCCAGGTCCGCCACCTCTGTGGGCCTACCTGGTCGCCGCCGCCTCTTGAGTCCTCCGCCTCGCCGCAGCCGCTCCACCCAGGTCCGCCGCCTCTGTGGGCCTACCTGGTCGCCGCCGCCTCTTGAGTCCTCCGCCTCGCCGCAGCCGCTCCACCCAGGTCCGCCGCCTCTGTGGGCCTACCTGGTCGCCGCCGCCTCTTGAGTCCTCCGCCTCGCCGCAGCCGCTCCACCCAGGTCCGCCGCCTCTGTGGGCCTACCTGGTCGCCGCCGCCTCTTGAGTCCTCCGCCTCGCCGCAGCCGCTCCACCCAGGTCCTCATTCTTCTAAACTCCAGAAAGTATAGGCCCATTCTACACAATCTCTCATTATAGGACAGCCCTCTCATCCCAGTGATCAATCTAGTGAACCTTCGTTGCACTGCCTCTAAGGCCTGTATGTCCTTTCTCAGATAAGGAGACTAAAACTGTGCGCAGTACTTCAGATAGAAACTTAGAAACATAGAAGATAGGAGCAGGATTAGGCCATTCGGCCCCTCGAGCCTGCTCCGCCATTCAATGCGATCATGGCTGATCTTCCAAATTCAGTACCCTGTCCCTGCTTTCTCCCCATATCCCTTGATCCCCTTAGCCTTAAGAAATATATCTAACTCCTTCTTGAATATATTTAATGAATTGGCCTCAACTGTCGTCTGTGGTAGAGAATTCCACAGGTTCACCACTCTCTGGGTGAAGAAATTCCTCCTCATCTCAGTCCTAAATGGCTTACCCCTTATCCTTAGACTGTGACCCCTGGTTCTGGACTCCCCCGCCATCGAGAACATCCTTCCTGCATCTAGTCTGTCTAGCCCTGTTAGAATTTTAAAAGTTTCAATGAGATCCCCTCTCATTCTTCTAAACTCCAGCGAATACAAGCCCAATCGACCCAATCTCTCTTCCTATGTCATTCCTGCCATCCCAGGTATCAGTCTGGTGAATCTTCGCTGCACTCCCTCCATGGCAAGAACATCCTTCCTCAGATAAGGCGACCAAAACTGCACACAATACTCAAGGTGTGGTCTCATCAAGGCCCTGTACAACTGCAGCAAGACATCCTTGCTCCTGTACTCAAATCCTCTCGCTATGAAGGCCAACATACCATTTGCCTTCTTAACCGCCTGCTGCACCTGCATGCTTACCTTCAGCGACTGGTGCACAAGGACACCCAGGTCTCGTTGCACTTCCCCTTTTCCCAATCTATTGCCGTTCAGCTAATAATCTGCCTTCCTGTTTTTGCCACCAAAGTGGATAACCTCGCATTTATCCACATTATACTGCATCTGCCATGCATCTGCCCAATCACCCAACCTGTCCAAATCATACTGGAGTTTCTCTGCATCCTCCTCACAGCACACACGCCCACCCAGCTTTGTGTCGTCTGCAAACTTGGAGATATTACATCTAGTTCCCTCGTCTAGATCATTAATATATATTGTGAATAACTGGGGTCCTAGCACCGATCCCTGCGGTACCCCACTAGTCACTGCCTGCCACTCGAAAAAAGACCCGTTTATTCCAACTCTTTGCTTCCTGTCTGCCAACCAGTTTTCTATCCAAGTCAGTACCTTACCCCCAATCCCATGTGCTTTAACTTTGCATGCTGATCTGTTATGCGGGACCTTATCGAAAGCCTTCTGAAAGTCCAAATACACCACATCCACTGGTTCTCCCTTATCTATTCTACCAGTTACATCCTCAAAAAATTCCAGTAGATTAGTCAAGCATGATTTACCTTTTGTAAATCCATGTTGACTTTGTCCGATCCTGTCACTGTTTTCCAAGTGCTCTGCTATTACATCTTTTATAATGGACTCCAGCATTTTCCCCACTACCGATGTCAGGCTTATAATTCCCTGTTTTTTCTCTACCACCTTTTTTAAATAGTGGGGTTATATTAGCTACCCTCCAATTCATGGGAACTGTCCCAGAGTCTATAGAATTTTGGAAGATGACCAGCAATGCATCTACTATTTCTAGGGCCACTTCCTTAAGTACTCTTGGATGTAGATTATTAGGCCCTGGGGATTTATCGGCCTTCAATCCCGTCAATTTCCCTAACGCCATTTCCCTACAAATACTGATTTCATTCAGTTCCTCCCTCTCATTAGACCCTATGTTCCCCGACATCTCTGGGAGTTTATTTGTGTCCTCCTTTGTGAAGACAGAACCAAAGTATGTATTTAATTGGTCAGCCATTTCTTTGTTCCCCATTATAAATTCCCCTGATTCTGACTGCAAGGGACCTACAC
The DNA here is from genome assembly GCA_030390025.1 of Squalus acanthias. Classification (NCBI taxonomy): domain Eukaryota; kingdom Metazoa; phylum Chordata; class Chondrichthyes; order Squaliformes; family Squalidae; genus Squalus; species Squalus acanthias. The sequence goes on along the minus strand of CM059435.1, from coordinate 435,924 downwards.
TTGACTTCACCAATCTTTTTCTCTTCACATATCTATAGAAGCTTTTACAGTCAGTTTTTATGTTCCCTGCAAGCTTACTCTCATACTCTATTTCCCCCCTCTTAATTAATCCCTTTGTCCTCCTTTGCTGAATCCTAAACTGCTCCCAATCCTCAAGTTTGCTGCTTTTTCTGGCCAATTTATATGTCCTCTCCTTGGATCTTATGCTATCCCTAATTTCCCTTGTTAGCCACGGTTGAGTCACCTTTTTTGTTTTATTTTTATGCCAAACAGGGATGAACAAATTCTGTAGTTCATCCATGCGATCTTTAAATGTTTGCCATTGCCTATCCACCGTCAACCCTTTAAGTAACGTTCCCTAATCCATCCTAGCCAACTCGTGCCTCATACCATTGTAGTTTCCTTTATTTAAATTCAGGACCCTAGTCTCTGAGTCAACTACTTCACTCTCCCTCTTAATGAAGAATTATATCATATTATGATCGCTCCTCCCCAAGGGGCCTTGCACAACAAGATTGCTAATTAATCCTTTCTCATTATATAATACCCAGTCTAAGATGATCTCTAGTTGGTTCCTCGACATATTGGTCCAGGAAACCATCCCGTATACACTCTAGGAATTCCTCCTCCACAGTATTGTTACTAATTTGGTTAGCCCAATGGTCTGTGGTCTGTACAGTTGTAGTAAGACTTCCTTACTCTTGTACTCCAACCCCCTTGCAATAAAGGCCAACATGCCATTTGCCTTCCTAATTGCTTGCTGTACCTACATGTTAACTTTCTGTGTTTCCTGTACGAGGACACCTTGGACATTCAGGCTTGGGCTGATAAGTGGCAGGTGACGCGCCTCAGAAGTGCCAGGCAATGACTATCTCCAACAAGCGAGAGTCTAACCACCTCCCCTTGACATTCAATGGCATTACCATCGCCGAGTCCCCCACCATCAACATCCTAGGGGTCACCATTGACCAGAAACTTAACTGGACCAGCCACATAAATACTGTGGCAATAAGAGCAGGTCAGAGGTTGGGTATTCTGCGGCGAGTGTCTCACCTTCCAACTCCCCAAAGCCTTTCTACCATCTACAAGGCACAAGTAGGGAGTGTGATGGAATACTCTCCACTTGCCTGGATGAGTGCAGCTCCAACAACACTCAAGAAGCTCGACACCATCCAGGACAAAGCAGCCCGCTTGATTGGCACCCCATTTACCACCTTAAACATTCACTCCCTCCACCACCGGCGTACCGTGGCTGCAGTGTGTACCATCTACAAGATGCACTGCAGCAACTCGCCAAGGCTTCTTCGGCAGCGCCTCCCAAACCCGCGACCTCTTCCACCTAGAAGGACAAGGGCAGCAGGCGCATGGGAACACCACCACCTCCAAGTTTCCCTCCAAGTCACACACCATTCTGACTTAGAAGTATATCGCCGATCCTTCATCGTCGTTTGGTCAAAATCCTGGAACTCCCTCCCTAACAGCACTGTGGGAGTATCTTCACCACACGGACTGCAGCGGTTCAAGAAAGCAGCTCACCACCACCTTCTCAAGTGCAATTAGTGATGGGTAATAAATGCTGGACTTGCCAGCGACGCCCACATCACATAAACGAATAAAAAAAAACTCTCTGAACATCGACATTTAATCGCTTCTCACCATTTAAAAAATATTCTGTTTTTCTATTGCTACCAAAGTGAATAACCTCACATTTCCCCACATTATACTCCATCTGCCTCCTTATTGCCCACTCACTTAACCTGTCTATATCCCTTTGCAGGCTCCTTGTGTCCTGCTCACAGCTTACTTTCCCAGCTTACTTTGTTGTTGTTGTAATGTTCTTTAGGAAAAAAAACTTAAAACACTTGGGGGAAAAAATTGGGTATTGCCCATTTTGGGGCTAATATCGGCTGGGTGCAAAGTTTAGCGCCGGGCGCTAATTATCGCCTCCGACTGCAAAATTCGCCTCTATCATCTCTGAAGGTGATTTGGGTGCTAAATCAAGCACTACACACCTCTCTTAAGGCGCTAACGTCGGGGAGCGAGGCGCTACCTCAGAACGCTACCGAAACTCAGGCGATGTCAGTTACCATGGAAGCCAGACAGACTGGCACCTTCCAGTTCTTAAAGGGGAGGGGCCATCTTGCTGGCCAGCCACACCCTGCTCCTTGCAGCCTTGAATCTCGGCCTGGAGAGACCTCTAAAGCAATTGTGTTGGAAGTACTAATGGATAGGCCCTGGGAAAGAGCTCGGCGCTTAGGAACCTCAAAAGTGGTGCTGAGGACCAAACTCCTTAGGACAGCGTTAAATCTCTCCAGACATCTCTCTCGCTCTCAACCTGTGTGTACAAAAAATTTTGTCGACAAGAAAAAGCAGGAAGTGCACACCTTTAAATAGCGCTCCCCCAGCCCCTTCCTGACTTGAAAGCGTTCCCCTCTACCTGTCGTTCCTAGCGGCAGGTGCTAAGGCAGGGGGTGCGACTGAATTTCCGATCCGGGGCACTACCGGGGCGTTGCACGCTCTACTGACGTCACGATCTGCGGGCGCAGGAGATCGTGACGGTAATGTTTAGCGTCGCCGCAAAACGACTGGTCAATTTCGCGAGCAGCGCTAAAATCGCCGCGCTCGGACGCTAAGTTCCTAGCATCCCGTTAGCGCTCCCGGAGGCTCTAACCGGAGGCGCTAACCAACCGAATTTTTCCCCCTTGAAATTGGGGCTCTTTTCATTAGATCAAAGAAGGTTAAGAGGAATCCGATAGGAATATTCAAACTTATGACAGGTTTGAATAAGGTAAATCGGGAAAAGCTATTTCCTCTGGTTGGTGAGTCAGTAACTAAAAGGCACACATTTAAGATTGTATTAAAAGAAAGAAGGGAGAGGTTAGGGGAATATTTTTATGATGCGGAGATGCCGGTGTTGGACTGGGGTGGACAAAATTGAGAGGTCGCACAACACCAGGTTATAGTCCAACAGTTTTATTTGAAATCACAAGCTTTCGGAGCTATCGATTGCTCCTTCCTCAGGTGAAGTAAATTAGATACAGAATCGCCAAAGCATATATAGATAGAGAACAAAGCATGTGTACCTTACAATTGCAGACCACTAAATTAAATCATCCTGACTATCTGCCGAGGTGTGATAAAGTTAATTAAGTCAGCCAGGAAGGTACCACATCAAAGACATAGCAAGATACAACTGAGACAATGAGGTGTAGTCCCACCATCAAACTCACCATGGACTACTCCTCAGAATCGGTCTCATTCCTGGACACACGAATCTCCATCAAAGACGGACACCTCAGCACTTCACTCTACCGCAAGCCCACGGACAACCTCACGATGCTCCACTTCTCCAGCTTCCACCCTAACCATGTTAAAGAAGCCATCCCCTATGGACAAGCCCTGCGAATACACAGGATCTGCTCAGACGAGGAGGAACGCGATGGACACCTACGGACGCTGAAAAACGCCCTCGTAAGAACGGGATATGACGCTCGACTCATCGATCGACAGTTCCGACGGGCCACAGCGAAAAATCGCATAGACCTCCTCAGAAGGCAAACACGGGACACAACCAACAGGGTACCCTACGTCGTCCAGTACTTCCCCGGAGCGGAGAAACTACGCCATGTTCTTCGCAGCCTTCAACATGTCATCGATGACGACAAACACCTCGCTAAGGCCATCCCCACGCCTCCACTACTTGCCTTCAAACAGCCGCCTAACCTCAGAAGTACCATCGTTCGCAGCAAATTACCCAGCTTTCAGGATAACAGCGACCACGACACCACACAACCCTGCCATGGCAAACTCTGCAAGACATGCCAGATCATCAACACAGATACCACCATCACACGTGAGGACACTACCCACCAGGTACATGGTACATACTCATGTGACTCGGCCAACGTTGTCTACCTCATACGTTGCAGGAAAGAATGCACCGCGGCATGGTACATCGGCGAGACCATGCAGACACTGAGACAACGTATGAACGAGCACCGCGCAACAATCGCCAGGCAGGATTGTTACCTCCCAGTCGGGGAACACTTCAGCAGTCAAGGACATTCAGCCTCGGATCTGCGGGTAAGCGTTCTCCAAGGCAACCTTAGAAACACATGACAACGCAAAATCATCGAGCAGAAACTGATAGCCAAGTTCCGCACTCATGAAGACGGTCTCAATCGGGATCTTGGGTTTATGTCACGATACATGACGTGATCCGGACTCGAGTCGTCGTTAGCTTGTTCACAGATGTGATTCCCAGTAAAAAAGTAAAAATTTTCCCAGTAAAAAAGTAAAAATTTTAAAGCTTTTCGTTTTACATACAGACGGCAGCTTTTGACACGTTAGAACCCCTGCGACTACACCTCATTGTCTCAGTTGTATCTTGCTATGTCTTTGATGTGGTACCTTCCTGGCTGACTTAATTAACTTTATCACACCTCGGCAGATAGTCAGGATGATTTAATTTAGTGGTCTGCAATTGTAAGGTACACATGCTTTGTTTTCTATCTATATATGCTTTGGCGATTCTGTATCTAATTTACTTCACCTGAGGAAGGAGCAATCGATAGCTCCGAAAGCTTGTGATTTCAAATAAAACTGTTGGACTATAACCTGGTGTTGTGCGACCTCTGAATATTTTTATGCCATACCAGAAACAATGGTGGAAGCAGCATCCATAATATCTTTTAAGAAGAGCAGTTTAAAGGGTATGGGGAAATAGCAGGGGAGTGGAACTAAGAGGGGGAGAGCTCTTTCAGAGATAGTCAGTGCTTCACACATTCATTCCATGGTCTCCCTCGGAATCCTTGGATGCTTTGCCATCTGGTCCAAGGGATTTGGGGGGAAGGAATTTGTGTGTTTTGCGCCACGAGATGGCGTTAAAACGCCTTTCAGAGCTCTCCTGCCAGCTGATGGCGGTTCCAGAGGCGCACACCATATCCGTCTTGCCGGTAGCGTTGCTGCTAAACTTGATTGCTGCGGACATCGCAATCACAGAGATCATGACGTTAGTGAGTGTGCAACGCTCACTCGACTCCCGATCTCCCAACTTCGTTTTGGCCATTGAAGTTACCAGCTGGAGAAAGCAGCAACAGGTTGAGGTGGCGGCGGCTGGAAGCCGGCTGCAGCGCCGATATTGAAAGGGATCCTCACCAATCACTCGCACCTGGCAGGGTTTTGCAGTTTGAGTGGCTGTGAGCTACTTCCTGCTACTGCAAGAGTTTTCTTTAGTTATTTCAAGGTTATTTGTTATCAGGGAGTGTTCTGGCAAATAAAAAACTCCCTCATTATTTTTGAGATGCTTCAAACTACAACACTTGCTAAAGGTCATGGGGGCTGTACTGGCCGGCGACCTTGCTGTCCAGCATCTACGGCAGATGGAGCGGAGGCAGCGAGAAAGATGGGAACATGTGCACAGAGGGAGGAGGAGGGCCATCAGGGCTCTCACCAGGATGCCTTACCCTCCTTACATCACTTCTCCTACCTTCAATTAAGCAAGGAGCAGTGCATTAGGAGGCTTTGCTTCACCAAGGAGGTGGTCATGGAACTCTGCCACCTCCTGCAACCAGACCTCCAGCCTCAGACCAGGGCGACCACAGCTCTCCCAGTGGCAGTCAAGGTCACCATGGCCCTCAATTTTTTCGCCAGCGGATCCTTCCAGTCTGCAGCAGGACACAAGCTAACATCTCCCAGTTCACCGTCTATTGCTGCATCCGAGAGGTCACTGAGGCTCTCTACACCAGGAGAAGGGACTGCATTGGCTTCCCGATCACCAGAGAGAAGCAGGATGAGCATGCATTGACTGCAACCATGTGGTTTTGCGGGCACCGCATAACAATCCTGAGATCTTCCATAACTGCAAAGGCTACCACTCAATGTGCAGTTGGTGTGCGACCAAATACAGCGAATCCTCAATGTCAATGCTGCTATCCTGGCAGCAGCCACGATGCCTTCATCCTGCAGCAGACCAGTGTGCCAACACTCTTCCAGCCACCACGTCAAGCTCAAGGGTGACTGCTCGGAGATGAGGCCTATCCGCTCACCACCAGGTTCATGACTCCCCTCCGCAACGCCAACACTCCTGCTCAGCACTCACATAATGAGAGCCATGCTGCCACTAGGAACATCATTGAGCAGACCATCGGCCTACTGAAGCAATGGTTCCGCTGCCTTGACTGCTCGGGAGGAGCCCTCCAGTACTCGGCTGAGCGGGTGTCCCATTTCGTGGTGGTCTGCTGCATGCTCTGCAACTTGGCCATCATGAGGGCGCAGCCCTTGCCACCAGGGATTGCGGGACCACCTCAGGAGGAGGAGGAGGAGGAGGAGGAGGACGAGGAGGAAGAGGTCGAGGAGGAGGAAGAACAGGAGGGAGAGCGGAGGCAGTGAGACAATCGGCCTTCCAAACGGGCTGTCCGTGACCGGCTCATCACACTCCGATTCGCCAGAATGAAACCCCAGATCCCCATCGCTCACCACATCCCCATCATACCATCCCTGTCACAGGCCGTGTCACAGCGTCCCCCTGGGTGCAAAGCTGAAATGAGAGACACCACAAAAGATTCCAAACACAATTAATAAATTTATCTATAAATATATCACACATATTACATGAATACTATTAACTAATCACCCTTGTGCAATCCCTTAGTGCCTGTTGCTCGTGTGCCTTTTCCTACTCTAGTGCTCCTACGCAGTGCTCCCCCAGTGGCTACAGCACGGCTGGTGGAAGGCTGCTGAGTTTCAATGCGGGAGACTTCAGATGGCCTTGCAGGACGACCTCGAACAGCTGTGGACCTAGAAGGCCCGGCTGTAGACTGCACCACCTCAGCATGTGCGGCAGCAGTCTGGGCTGGCTGGCTGACAGGCAGCTGAAAAGGCAATGGCGGAGTGGCAGTGGTGGGAGTAGGAATGCTGTCATCCTGAGAGAGGACAGCAGGTTCCTGTTCCACAGACCCACTGTCAATTCCCTGGGGCGGCGCCTCAGCATTCCTAGCAATCTGTTGGAGCACAGATTACAGGCCTGCTGCGACACCATGAAAACCCCGGTCGATGGTGGTAGACCCAGCCACGATGGCAGCAGTCAAAGCTTGGATGCAACCAAGCAGAGACTGCATGAGAGCAGTCTGAGCTTCTGCTGCAGCACTAAGACGTTTGGTCCGCCTGTGCTGCAATGGAAGCTGCAACATTGCTCATCATGCGCGCCATCACGTCTGGGTTGCCACAGTCTCTGGGAGCACACTGTCATTTCTAGACTGGAAATCCTGGGCTCCAGGCTCTGCGCAGAGCCCCGTGCAATGTTGGAGGCAGACTCCTCCATGCTCCTTGCCATTGCACCTATCATTTCCATGTGCATGCCCATCACCCTTCTTCTGAAGGCCTCACCATCGAGGTCCTCATCTGAGTCCTGTGCAGCTGAACTCGCCCTCGCTCTCTGTGGAGCAGGCCCCCGAGCTACCCTTTCCCCCTGGCCTTGCTGCAGCCCATTTGTGCCTGGTGCCTCACCCTGTGCAGATCCTGCTACTACACTAGCCTCTAAAGAATGCGTAGTGCCAGTTTCTGAGCTGGTTTCTGCGAGTGACAGATGCAGTGACGCGGTGTCGTCTTCTTCCTCCTTCTCCCCCCACGCTCTCTGCAGTGCCCTTGGGGACAGGCTGCTCGGGTGCTTGCTGATTATCTGAAAGCAGAAAGGCACAAGGGTCAGGTTCTGGTGAGGGGGGTGGGGGGAAGGCAGAAATGCATGCATATAGCATGAGTAGCTTGAAAGTGAGAAAAGATTGTGGGCTGAGGGGGAAGTGGGATGTGAGAAGCAGGATTAGGAATGAACATACCGTTGTTATCCCCAAGGGGGTCAGCATCGCTGGTGGCCACGGTGCCAATGACCTGGCACCCAATAATCTGCAGCACTCTCGTCTCCAGCTGGCTCAGCTCTTCAGTGTGGGCTTGGCCCCCCTCGTCCACTCCTGCTCCCAGCGATTATGCGCCACCTTGGCCTGTAAGAGAAAGGAAAGTGTGTGAGTGAGTGTGGTGCTATGTGTTTGGGTGATGTGCCTGCCATAGTTGAATAGCTGTCATTGTGTGCAAGGTGTAAGATGTGGGTGTGAGTGTTGGTAGGTGGAGATTGTTGGTGGGTGAGTGCTGGGGGGATGGTGCATTGAACAATGTGTGAAGCTTGTGATACAGATGGTGGTAGCATTTGTTGAAGCCTTCACTCACCCTGACCACCCGTGTGTAGTCATTAAACTTCACCCTGCATGGGTGTGAGTCCTGGGGACCACAGTGTTGCCCGTAACGTGGTGTGCTACCTCCCTCCACATAGTGCGGCAGACTAATGGTGAGGGCATCCTGCCAGTTGACGGGTACAGGACTGCCTACCTTCTCTCCACCGCGAAAACCAATGCCTCCAGAGCTTCATCGGAGAACCTCCGGGCTCTCTCCCTGGGGCGACGATCTGCCATCAGGATTTGTAAAGAACTCTTCCTTCTCCTTGACCTTTTTATGGTTGTTGGGGCAGCTGCACACCCAACAACGCTGACAATGTGGTGCTGCAGCATCAATGAACCTCCCCTTTAAGTAGTGGAAAAAGCCTGTGGCAATCATTACTTGCAATTAGACTGCCCCCAATATTGGTCCAGCTTTTCAGTTTAACGCCAATGAGCTTGAGTTTCTAGACTAGAATCATGACTACAATCTTTTTAATGAGGAGTGAACACAAATTTTGTGTGCATCCTAGACGATTTTCAGGTGGCACAGCTTAACCTTTTTTAGACTAAACACTGCCCATTTCTTGGCTATAACGAATTTTTAGCCCTCGGTCTTTTGGTCCAATTAAGTTTTTCGGGCACAATGACTTAAAAAGCCTCGGATATTTTGTACTACAAAAATTGGATAGCAAGTTAGTATTAACTGTCTTGGGGAAAACTTTTTATTTGCTCGTATTCTAACTTCCTCACTAGTTACTGTTCCAGTGCTGGGGATCTTTTCGTGTGATGTTCATCTGGTTTTTCTGTCTCCTCTTGCACACTTTTTCCACCTCTATTCATTCGTCTTTCAATCTGTTTTAACAAATTCCTACACTCCCAGACTTCTCCCTTCCTTCTTCCTCCTGAATTTTATTTAATTGGTTCTATTTTATTTTTGCAGGGCTCCTTCCTAATCTACCCAAGTAACGAGGCGGAAGTTGATGTTAAGATATTACAGGGTATCCCGAAGAACAGACCAGTCAAAGTTCTTGTCCGGGTTTATGTGGTGAAAGTGAGTACACTTCTCACTAAGTTATGAAAGTATTCACTAGCACAATGTGTTGTGTGGGGCTTTTGGAGTGAAATGGAGCCTCTTTCATCTACTTCTGTATACATTTATTTTTTCAGTAAATCTGCTAAGACTAAAATAACAAGGTGTTGAGAAGTTGGAATGAAAACCTAGAATATAAAAAAGATAAATTATAGAGCTGATTTTCCTGGGCCCCTCTGGCCAGTCATAAAACAGCAGAGGCCTGGATTCCCTCAATTTGCTGTCCCAGGTCATTTAACCCTCCCAGTGATAGCCTCAGCCCCTGGCATGGCCTAATGCTGGAGTTAGGACCTGGTGAATTAGGAGAGCTGCAAGCTTCTCCGGCCTAGGTGATCGGGACCTTCCGGCTACCAGTGTAGATCAACAGCTCAAAGGTCCCGAATCGAGTTGATAATTCTTGTTGGGGGGAGGGGAACAAAAAGTATTACCTGTGGCTTTCCTCAAGCTCTTGGGCCTATCCCTGGGATCCCTGTGAGCCCTCCAGGCACTGGGGTCCAGGGAAAAGCTACATCGCCAACACTCTGGCATCTGGGTGCCCAGTGAGCACTGCATCAGAAAAAGAGGCAAGAGGCTGTGAGTGACTCCTCCTGCCCTACCGCTCCATCTAGATGGCACATCTTCAGCTGCCAGTCAGGCTCTGCCCCCCGCCCCAGGTAGGTCCCAGGAATCCGGGTTGCAGTGTTTTAGGGGCCAGATATGACTATCTGGGCCTCGAGCCCATTTTCCTGAACCTCATGTCAGGCAATGCTCAGTTCCTGGGCACAAAAGCCAAAAGAATTGGCCCTATGTTTATTTTTGTCAAACCTCTGTGATTTCCAAACTAAAGACTCTTTTCCTCCAAGGCGACTAACCTTGCTCCCACTGACCTGAATGGGAAGTCCGATCCCTACATTGAAGTTAAAGTTGGTGAACAAGTGCAGGACAGTAAGGACCGCTATTTCCCCAAACAGCTCAACCCTGTCTTTGGCGAGTGAGTATTTAATGCCAGGTTTCTAGTTATAAAATCTGATTAAGTAAAATGCTGGAAACTGAAAAAAATGAAGGATTTTTGTTCATAATTTATGGGTTTTCTCTGTACAGCTTTATATTAAAAATAGTTTGTTTTTAAGGAGTTACTGACCTCAAAATGGCTTCTGCGACAGGCTGTGTGAAAATGGTAAAATGCACGAAGTACATAAAAACAAAATTGTTTACTGACGAAGATTCGTCTGGGAAATGAAGTCACCTCCAAGTGTCAGGAACAATTAATATGTATCACTGGGCAACATAAATCTATTCAGAATAACTCCTAGCATAGACAGCACTTGTCAGATACCCTAGGCGTATCTTGATGTATGAGTATGGCGCTTGCTGTCCAAGAGTAAAGTTCCTGTCTTATGATTTGGTTTCGCAAAGGCAAGACTGCATTTCAAAGTTTTTTATGAGTTTAAGGATTGAGTTTTTTAGTTACAATTTTGACCTGGCAAGATGCAGCTCCATAGATAAACATGTCGTAATTCTGGTAAAGATTGGATGGCTACCTCTGCCTGAGAAATATCTGCAGAGAAAGCTGTTCAAAGAAGCTGAACATGATCAGTTTGTCTGTTTAATCTTTTCATGAATCTCAAATTGTAAAGCTGCCAGGAAGTATATTACTGAATGAAAATAAAATCATTCAAATTTTATATTTTTAAAAGTATTAATGGAGGTATTGAGTTGTGCACATTTTCTATTTATAAATAAGCTCACTAGTTCCACTCCGACGCATACAATCGTTCAATGCACCAAGTAATCTCAAATACTTTAACCTTGCATTTCTTAATCACAAACTGTACTGAAATCTACAATTACTTTAATTAATAAATATAATTGTTCTTAAATGTCCTCAGAGTGTTTGAAATGACTGTTGCGTTTCCGATGGAGACAGAGCTCACTGTTTCAATATTTGACCACGATTTGGTTGGAAAGGATGATCTGATTGGGGAAACTAAGCTTGATCTGGAGAATCGGTATTACAGTAAACACCGCGCGCAGTGTGGACTGCCAATGCAATATGACACGTAAGTACATTTAGAGAAATAACTCGTCAGGCTTCCAAACACAAATCTGTTAGACAAGATGTAAATTTACAATTTCACAGCAATGTATGAATCAGGGAGACGATTCTTAGCAGCACCATTTCCCCCTCAGGAAAATTTTTCTTTCATCATTAACATGATGACATTTCATTTAAGTGAGTTCTGAAAATATTGCACAAAAATTTGTTGTTTTCCATTCAGAGGCCAACATTTTCCTTTTGTCCTTCCCTCTGCAAGTTCAATCTGCATTTCTTTCCCTCCTCTTTTAAGGTGATGCCTCACGGTCAGGATCAGGTACGGTTCCAGGGAACATGGGAACATAGCAACAGGAGTCGGCCATTCAGCCCCTCGAGTCTGTTCCACCATTCAATGAGATCATGGCTGTTCTGCGATCTAACTCCATATACCCGCCTTTGGCCCATATCCCTTAATACCTTTGGTTAACAAAAAGCTATCAATCTCCGATTTAAAATTAACAATTGATTCAGCAACAATTGCCATTTGCGGAAGAGAGTTCCAGACTTCTACCACCCTTTGTGTGTAGGGTGTTTCCTAATTTCACTCCTGAAAGGTCTGACTCTAATTTTTAGTCTCTGCCTCATCCCGTTGAAGTCAGCCTTACCTAAATCTAGAATCTTAGTAGCTGTTTTGTGTTTCTCCCTTTCAAACGCTACGTTGAACTCGATCATGTTATGATCGCTATTGGATAAATGTTCACGCACAGTTAGGCTGTTAACTAAATCTGGCTCATTACTCATTACTAAATCTATTATGGCATGCCCCCTTGTTGCCTCTAGGACATATTATTTTAGAAAACTATCCCGGACACACTCAAGAAATTCACTACCTTTCTGACATGTGCTAGCCTACTTTTCCCAATCTATATGAAAGTTAAAATCCCCCATTAAAACCACGCTGCCTTTGCTACATGCTTGTTTAATCTCTGCATTTATACAATCTAGCACTTCAGAGCTGCTACCAGGGGGCCTATACACAACTCCCACTATAGTCTTAGATCCTTTCCTATTTCTTAATTCAACCCATAAGGTCTCCACCGGCTGCTTACCTCTCTTTAAATCCTCTCTTATCATTGAAGTGATTTCATCCTTAATCACTAAGGCTACTCCTCCCCCTCTGCCATTTTCCCTATCTTTCCTGTAGAAAGGGGTCGGGTACAGTTCCGGGAGTCAGGGACAGTTCCGGGGGTCAGGGACAGTTCCGGGGGTCAGGGACAGTTCCGGGGGTCGGGTACAGTTCCGGGAGTCAGGGACAGTTCCGGGGTCAGGGACAGTTCCGGGAGTCAGGTACAGTTACAGGGTCATTCGCAGTGTGTAAGCGGGGTCACGGAATCGGGGATATATTCAGCTTACCATCCACACTGGATGTGGAGGGACTCTGGATTTAAAGGCTCTTTCTTTACAGCCAATGAAAAGCATAAAGTCTAAAGATTGATTGACCGTTTTAATATGGGAGGGCTGCTGTAGACAAGTAAACTTGTGTCACCTGGAATCCATGGCAATGATTGACTAAGACTTTTCTGTGTATGGTTTGGAGAGTCAATATGACCAACAGTACTTTCTGCATTGACAGATATTTAGCAGTGATGTTGTGTGTTTTGTGCGGTGAGAGAATATTGAATATTTCGAATTTTAGACTTCAACAAGAAAATTTGCTGTTTTCACACAAATAACACAGGATCTTAAAATAGACTGAAAAATAATTATATTTGGAAACAAAACAATAACACAAAAGACAAATTGGATTAGATTTATATTCAGTGTAAATTCTATTGTTCTTCTCCTCCCCTGAACACTTTGCTGAGGTTCTACTGCTGCTGCTCACTCTCTGGTACTTCACAAGTGTCCTTGGTTCAGGCTGGACAGTGGGCCCAATCTTTACTGGGGCGGGATTTCCAAGCCGAGGGGAAGGAGTTCTAGTTGTGAAACCCAGAAGTAAGGGGAACCCAGGTGAGATAGAGAATGAGGATCTGCAGAAACTGATCCTATCCAACAGGCACAATGTACTTGTCACCTGTGAGGATAAGAATAAAGACTGTTGGAAGGACAGCCAGAATGCTTGGAGCAGGAGGCTGTCTAAAGAGGGGAGGAGGAGGGGAGGAAGCACAATGTGGTAGTGGTAGTTGTAGGGGGTTCAATAATTAGGGGGACAGATAGCATCCTTTGTAAGAAGGATCCTTCATTTTGAGAGTCCCATATGGTATGTTGTCTACCTGGTGCCAGGGTGAGGGACACCTCGAACCGGCTTGAGAGGGAGGAAGAGGATCCAGTCATTGTGGTCCATGTTGGGCCAACAACATAGGAAAGAGTAGGCAAGAGTGCCTGTTCAGAGAGTACCAGGAGCTACGAGCTAAATTAAACAGGACCTTAAGGGGTATAATCTCTGGATTATTACCCGAGCCACGTGAAAATTGGTGTAGGGATAAACAGATTACGGAGGTGAATACGTGGCTGAAGGAATGGTGTGGCAAACTGTATCTGTTCACAGTAGAGGAAGAGGATGAAATACCAGTGATAGAAGGAAACTAAAAATAAATCAAGGGGAGGAAATTATTGGATTCAATATAAATAACAAAATGGTAATGGAAGAAATAATGGGACTTGGGATAGATAAATCTCCAGGACCTGATGGTTACCACCAATGTTCCCCCTAATTTTTTTTTGGGTGCACGGCCCCTTTACAGTTTTGTGCATGCGCGAAATTTAACATTGGAAAAGCCAGTCCCGGGCTGCGCGAGACCGGCAGAGAGCCATGTGACTGCGCCGCTTAGTGGGAACGTTGGTTACCACCCCAGGGTATTAAAAGTAACAGGTGAGGGAATTGCAGAATCTTTCAAAGCTCTCTTGATTCGGGAATTGTACCGTTAGATTGGAAATTTGCTAATGTCACTCCATTATTTAAGAAGGGTGGGAGAGTGAAACCAGGTAATTACAGACCAGTCAGTATATTGTCAGTTGTGGGGAAGCTACTGGAATCTGTCATGAGAGATAGAGTGAATGAGCACTTGAGCAAATATCAGCTGATCAGAGAGAGCCAACACGACTTTGTGAAGGGTAAGTCATGTCAGACTAATCTAGTTTAATTTTTTGAACAGGTCACTAATAAGGTAGATTTCTGTTAACCAAAGGTATTAAGGGATATGGGGCAAAGGCAGGTATATGGAGTTCGGTCACAGATCAGCCCTGATCTCATTGAATGGCGGCGGAACAGGCTCGAGAGGCTGAATGGCCTCCTTCTGTTCCTATGTTCCTGGGACAGTTTTGTGCTTTGGGCCACTGAGGGAGGGGACCCTCATCCTCTAAGTTTGAGCTGGTTTCAGACCAAGTAGCAAAAGTGAAAGGGATTTCTCTCCCATCTGGTTTGATAATAGTATTTTTTTCTCTCTGATTTGTAGTGAAGGTTACAACGCATGGCGCGACTGCCTGAAGCCCTCCCAGATATTAGCAAAACTTTGCAAAGATTTACAATTATCGGAGCCTGAATACAGGATTGAGGAAGTGAAAGTCAACAACAAAATATTCAAGGTGCCCAATGACCTGATACCAATGGGTAAGAATTGTTTCTGTTTTGATTTTTTTTAAATAGTTTTTTCCTGAATTTTAAGCTTGTTTTCATGTTAATGTATTCAATGAACTTGAGAAAGTTGCGAGGGTAGGAATGGGAAGCGGGGGCAGTAGGAGGGAGAGGGTAGGAATGGGAGGTGGGAGCAGTAGGAGGGAGTTGTCTACAGACCTCCTGACAGCAGTGATGTAGTGGGGAGATGTCTAAATATGGAGATCAGAGAAGCAGGTAGCAAAAACATTGTGGTTATAACGGGAGAATTTATTTTTCACATAGACTGGGAGAAGCAGAAGAACTCGATTAGAAAAGCAGAGAATTTCTAGAATGTATTTGGGACAGTTTTCTAGAACAGTATGTTTTGGAACACATAAGGCAACAGGCCCGGCTGGATTTAGTGATGAGCAATGAACTAGAATTAGTTAACAATCTGACGGTAAGGGAGCCCTTTGCAAACAGTGACCATAATGTGAATTGAACCAACACAAGAGAAAAACCTACTTGACCTTGTCCCCACCAATCTACCTGTCGCAGATGCATCTGTCCATAACAGTATTGGTAGGAGTGACCACTGCACAGTCATTGTGGAGACGAAGTCCCATCTTCACACTGAGGACACCCTCCATCGTGTTGTGTGGCACTACCACCGTGCTAAATGGGATAGATTCAGAACAGATCCAGCAGCTCAAAACTGGGCATCCATGAGGTGCTGTGGGCCATCAACAGCAGCAGAATTGTATTCCACCACAACCTGTAACCTCATGGCCCGGCATATCCCTCACTCTACCATTACCATCAAGCCAGGGGACCAACCCTGGTTCAGTGAGGAGTGTAAAAAAGCATGCCAGGAGCAGCACCAGGCGAACCTAAAAATGAGGTCCAACCTGGTGAAGCTGCAATGCAAGACTGGGTGTGGCATCAAGGAGCCCTAGTAAAATTGAAGTGAGTGGGAATCAGGGGGAAAACTATCCCATGGCTCGAGTCATACCTAGCACAAAGGAAAATGGTTGTGGTTGTTGGAGGCCAATCATCTCAGCCCCAGGATATCGCTGCAGGAGTTCCCAGAGCAGTATCCTAGGCCCAGCCACTTTCAGCTGCTTCATCAATGACCTTCCCTCCATCATAAGGTCAGAAGTGGGGATGTTCGCTGATAATTGCAGTGTTCAGTTCCATTCACAACTCCTGAGATAATGAAGCAGTCCATGCCCGCATGCAGCAAGACCTGGACAACATTCAGGCTTGGGCTGATAAGTGGCAAGTAGCATTCGCGCCACACATGTGCCAGGCAATGACCATCTCCAACAAGAGGTAGTCTCGCCACCTCCCCTTGACATTCAACGGGCTTACCATCGCCGAATCCCCCAACATCAAATTCCTGGGGGTCACCATTGACCAGAAACTTATCTGGACCAGCCACATAAATACTGTGGCTACAAGAACAGGTCAGAGGCTGGGTATTCTGCGGCGATTGACTCACCTCCTGACTCTCTAGAGCCGAGGCTCCCAGATATTGGACCTCGGGCTTTGTTATGATGGACCAGCGAAGGTTAGTGAAAAATTGTGCTACAGCAAGACTGAGATTGATAGACTTTTGTGGGGTAACGATATCAAGGGGTATAGAACCAAGGCAGGTAAATGGAGTTAAGATACCAATCTGCCAAGATCTAATCCAATGGTGGAACAGGCTCAAGAGGCTGAATGGCCTAATCCTGTTCCTATGTTCTGTACATTTCATTATTCTAAGGCCCTGATACGATGAGCGTTTTGGCATATACGAGTATAATGCTGTACCACACTTCAGGATCATAGTGCTGTGTTGGCCGGGGCTGGGTGGGGTGCACGAGGGCCACCGTACATTGTCCAGGGGGCCATTGAATTGGGCCACTGGTCTTGTGGTGCCTGGGGCAGTGGGGATGTACTCTCACCTTCCCTCTTGAATCAGCGTCCCCCTCCCCCTGTGGAGATGAGATATAAAGTTGGTGTTAGGGGTTGTGTTGATTAGGCCAGCACAAAGTGATCCAGACTGCTTGATACTTTCACAGCTTTAAGCGGTGGCTGAACATCACTCGGTTTGATTGCCATCCATGCTTCATCCACGTGTGTAATGGGTTGGGTCATCGTGCCTGGATTTTGCCAGAACTAACACTGGCAGAAACGGCCACAACAGTAGAACAGTTAACCACAGTGGTCCCTGAGAATTAGTCCGTGCAGGAGAATTTTTAACACAGTAAAGAGGAGGTTGGGTGGGTAGTACAGCATATTTAAAGTTTAGGAGCAACAAGATAGCACTGTCCAGGGGAGTACTGGTCATAATACTGGAAGAGACCAGAAAGTTTGTGCTAGGAAGGGATTGGAAGCTAGAGAGAATGATCCAGTGTCGGGAAAGTGTTGACTGTGCGAGAGGTGCTGAATCAGCCTCCTCAGTCACTGGGGCAGCATAAAAATCTTGGAGGACTTGGCTTTATAGAGACGGTTGAGAATTATTGAGTATTCTCCATCTAACAGTTCTTGAATTTTAGGGGACAACAAAAAAGGGGCGAGTCCTGTGCTGACTGATGACCAGAAGGCTTTGTACGTGTTAAACCATTGGGAGGATATGCCAGAATATTCTATCAAACTACTGCCTGAGCACATAGAAGTCCGGAGTCTTCAGAAATCTGACAATCCAGGGATGCCACAGGTAAACTGGATTAAGACTATCCCAAAGTTATTTCTTTTGAGATCCTAATGGGCAGCAAGGGGACAGGCTGCATCTGAACTTATTCCCAGAGGTGGGAGCAGAGCGTTCTCACCCACTGCAATACCCGGTTGCTACTAATTTATTCCTGGAGTCAACTGTTAAATAATGTTAGTCTGGCGAGCCGCAAGGTGCAGTTTCACCCTGGTCATCTGGCAAGAGGGAGAAGTGGCTTTGAGGTACCCTTCTGCTGGGCCAATAGGGAATGGCAGTGATGGTGTCAATGGCGATCTCTCTGGGATAATACACACTGATGATCAAGGTGGGGCAAAGTTAGGGAGAGAAAGAGAGACGAAAATCCCCCTATGACATAATATTAGTGGATCATTAATTAAATCAGTACTTGCTAACCTTAGACTGCCTGAGACGTGCAGTAACTCCCAACAGTGGAGAGCAGAGTTGAATACCAGCCTTGACTGATAGCTATTCTCAGGCTCCTTGTAGACCAGAGATTCTGTGTCCATCACTCAAATTTGAGGCCAAGGGGCCAGCCGCTCGATAGATGAGTCACACATCTTAGTGGGGTCCTTTGTTGGACCAATCAAACAGAGGATAAGTCGTTGCTACCCTGGGGAACTGTAGGAGGAGCTGACCCTTGCTGGGGTGTGGGGCTCGAACACTGGTGAACGACAGCATTATGGAGGTTATGCAAGGTAGTATTCAAGAGCAGCCCATGGGTTGCATCATCCCATCATCAAGAGTAACTTAACAAGGACTGGGTGCAGGCGACATTTTGAAAAATAAATATGGTTTAAAATACAAACTTCAGTGATCAATGTTTTTGTGATGTACAAAGCACATTAGTCAGATCTGAATATATGTTGCAGATTGCTGTGGTCTGGGAGGTTTACAGTACTAGAGAATGTAAATGATTACATTTTTTCTTTAAATTGAGATACCCAAGTTAAAGGCCAAAGCCTACAAGCTTAGGACACCATAGAATCGTACAGCACAGAAGGAGGCCATTCGGCCCATCGTGCTTGTACCGGCTCTTTGAAAGAGCTCTCCAATTAATCCCACTCCCCCTGCTCTTTCCCTATAGCCTTGCAAATTTCTCCTTTTCAAGTATTTATCCAATTCGCTTTTGAATCTGCTTCAACCGTCCTTTCAGGCAGTGTGTGCCATCTCACAACAACTCGCCGAGTGAAAACAGGATAACAAAAAGGAAATCAAGAATTAGTTTTATGTGATACCAAAGTTGGTTTTAAAAGGTTGTAGATTGTTGGGAGAAGAAGACTAAAAGTGTCACGTCCTGAAAAAATGAGTGTGTAGGTCTGACAAGTCTTGCATGAACAATGAAGATGCAGGGAGGAGCAAGAATGTATAGATGGTTTATTTGAGTTTAGGAGGAACAAGCACAGGAGCACGCTCAGATTGATAATCGTCACTGTGTTTATTTCCCAAGGGCCATGTTCACATGTGGGTCGACATGTTCCCTGTTGATTTACCTGCACCTCCGCCAGTTAATATAAAACCCCGCCAGCCAATCAGGTAAGAGATTGCTAAGGAGGTTAACGGAACTAAGATTCAATTATTTCGGCAATAAAATTATATTCTACCCATGATGCACACAAATTTCTCTCTCTCCTCTATAGCGTTTCCCTGTTCTGGTATTTTTATTATGTTTTGTATCCATGTCAAGTACTTTTCTCCATCTGAGTATTGGGCAGTGATTGACTGCTTCTCAATCTCTGCCCATTAACTTCCCTCCCTGCCATGATGCCAAGTAAGATGATACACTACATCATGGGCAGGAATTTATGCCTTGCAATTCCATGGTACAGTGCATTGCCACCAATGTGCTGATTACATTGCTCCACCAGTCATGTATTTCTAATAACCCTGAATCCCATTTGTTGACAAGAACCTGACTAGTTCCTTCTCTAAACCAATTAATGTTTCTTGTTCCCCCCATGTCAGTAATCTGTTCCACGTACTCTGCACATTTAGTAAAAAGTTTCTCCTGCATTTCCTATTTTCTTTTGTTGTCCTTAATTTGTAAATATGACCCTTTGTACTTAAAAAATGTTTAAGAAAAGCAGAAAACCTTACTGGGATCCAATTTGTCCAAACCTTTCATAATTGTAAACACCTCTATCCTGTCGCCACTCAGTCTTCTATTTTCAAGAGAGAAAAGACCCAGGGTCGCCAAGCTTTCCTCATAAAGTCATTCTCTTAAATTCTGGAATCAATTGTGTAGCCCTTCTCTGTACCCCAATAACTGAATATCCTTCTCTGTACCCCAATAACTGAATATCCTTCTCTGTACCCCAATAACTGAATATACTTCCCTGTACCCCAATAACTGAATATCCTTCTCTGTACCCCAATAACTGAATATCCTTCTCTGTACCCCAATAACTGAATATCCTTCTCTGTACCCCAATAACTGAATATCCTTCCCTGTACCCCAATAACTGAATATCCTTCCTGAAATAGAGAGACCAAAACTGCACGCAGTACCCCAGATGTGGTCTCACCAAGGCCAGAAATAGTTTTAAAACGACCTCTCTAGATTTATCTGTTATACCTCTCGCTATGCATCAATATTTTGTTGCTGTGTACTGGCTTAGACGATGTGAATTGGGAAATCCAAATATGTTCCATAGAGGCAGTCAGATCTTCTTCCTTCATGAGGTAAGCTGGTTATTCTGTGCTGTGGTCTTTGTTTGGGGGAGGCTACGGTTCTCCTGCCTCATGTTTGCCATTTTTGAACTTGGGCATGGTGAAATGCATTGGTCGAAGTTCCAAGTAGAGTTTAATCCAGCTTTAAAAACAAGGATTATTCTTCAATTGTTGTCAAATTTGATAACTTACAGCACTGTTTTATTATTACTGATTGGCAATATTTACTGTTGTGTGTTGATTAGCTACGAGCTGAGAGTCATTATCTGGAACACAGACGATGTGGCGCTTGATGATGTGAATCCGTTGACAGGAGACCGATCCAGCGACATCTACATCAAAGGGTATTCACAAAAATTAAACTAACATTTAGTTATTAGTTCTAAAGCTGAACTTGCAGGGCAGTGTTACTGTCTGGATCTCTGCCCTGGGCCTCGGATCACTGCCCAGGCTCAGTGATAACCAATGTCTTGCTCAATGTCCACTTTTAGGGATGCTGCAATAGGTTTCAGTGGATGAATGGTTACATGGATTTGTGCCACAAAGTGAGCTCCAGATTTCACTCTGTTTGGTTGCTGGGCGCAGGGAACACGAGGATTAATGAATCTATTAAACTGTTAATAGAACCTTTCATATTTGTTTGGAGTCTGTGATAAGCCTGTCTTGCAATTGGATTCTCATACCTCCTTTTGCTGAAAGCAAGATTAACTATTCTAAACCACCCTAAACCTAGTTTGGACAATGTTCCTGAGGTGGTCAGGTTGGGCAGTGACAACCCCTCTTCTTGCAGTTCAAGAGCTCACTGACACTGTCTAGACTTACACGTGAAAAATAGGCACTTGGCCAAATTATTGGGGATAGCCAATGCCCCAAGAACTGTCTCCCCTCCACCCCAAGAACTGTCTCCCCCCCAACCCCAAGAACTATCTCCCCCCCACCCCAAGAACTGTCTCCCCCCTCACCCCAAGAACTGTCTCCCCCTCACCCCAAGAACTGACTGCTCCCTCACCCCAAGAACTGACTCCCCCCCCACCCCAAGAACTGTCTCCAACCACCCCAAGAACTGTCTCCCCCTCACCCCAAGAACTGTCTCCCCCCAACCCCAAGAACTATCTCCCCCCCACCCCAAGAACTGTCTCCCCCCTCACCCCAAGAACTGTCTCCCCCTCACCCCAAGAACTGACTGCTCCCTCACCCCAAGAACTGACTCCCCCCCACCCCAAGAACTGTCTCCAACCACCCCAAGAACTGTCTCCCCCTCACCCCAAGAACTGTCTCCAACCACCCCAAGAACTGTCTCCCCCTCACCCCAAGAACTGTCTCCCCCCAACCCCAAGAACTGTCTCCCCCACCCCAAGAACTGTCTCCACCCACCCCAAGAACTGTCTCCACCCACCCCAAGAACTGTCTCCCCCCTCACCCCAAGAACTGTCTCCCCCTCACCCCAAGAACTGACTCCCCCACCCCAAGAACTGACTCCCCCCCCACCCCAAGAACTGTCTCCAACCACCCCAAGAACTGACTCCCCCCCACCCCAAGAACTGTCTCCAACCACCCCAAGAACTGTCTCCCCCCCAACCCCAAGAACTGACTCCCCCCCCACCCCAAGAACTGTCTCCAACCACCCCAAGAACTGTCTCCCCCCACCCCAAGAACTGTCTCCCCCCTCACCCCAAGAACTGACTCCCCCACCCCAAGAACTGACTGCCCCCTCACCCCAAGAACTGTCTCCCCCCCAACCCCAAGAACTGTCTCCCCCCACCCCAAGAACTGTCTCCCCCCTCACCCCAAGAACTGACTGCCCCCCACCCCAAGAACTGTCTCCACCCACCCCAAGAACTGTCTCCCCCCTCACCCCAAGAACTGACTCCCCCCCACCCCAAGAACTGTCTCCAACCACCCCAAGAACTGTCTCCAACCACCCCAAGAACTGTCTCCCCCCCAACCCCAAGAACTGTCTCCCCCCACCCCAAGAACTGTCTCCCCCCTCACCCCAAGAACTGTCTCCCCCCTCACCCCAAGAACTGACTGCCCCCCACCCCAAGTTGACAGCAGAACCTCACGCTTCCTTCACCCAATGCCCACACAAACACTTTGGCCGGGATTTTCCTTACCTCGGCGGGTCCGGGGTGGGCGATGTCGGTGGCGGGTCGTGGCCCCACTGCTGGATCCATCCCGCTGTCTAAAATTAGTTTACATTGGTAGGGCTTGTTAAGCCCGTCCAGCGCGTTTCCCGAGCCAATTAGAGGAAGCCAGTCTGGTGACATCATTCAACAACAACTACTTGTATTTATATAGCGCCTTTAACAGAGTAAAACGTCCCATGACGCATCATCAGCCGGTTTCCTTAAAGGGACCATGGCCAACTTTCTTTTGACATTTGTGCTGTCAGTGCTGTGCAGCATTGAAGTGCTGCAAATACTGACGATGACTGCACAGAGGCAGAGGGCTGCACCCAGGTTCTCCCATGACTCCCTCCATATGCTTATGGAGGGAGTCAGAGCATGCAGGGAGGTTCTCTTCCCTTCTGATGGGCGGAAGAGACCTCCCCAGGAGACCAAAATAGCTTGGTTGCACATTGCACAGAAGGGCACAAGCAGGGATGTGGTCAGGAGGACCTGGGTGCAGTGGCACAAGCCTTTCAATTATCTCAGTAGATCAGGAAACGTTGGTACAAAGCCACACTCAACCTTATCCTGCTGTGCCTCTCATCACATCCCCATCACTCTGCCTTCCCTACCCATCTCCTGCACATCCTTACTCACACCAACTTACCTTGCACCTCCACCCATCCCTCTCTATCTACATTATCACATCCCCATCTCACTAGCCACCCCTCACACTCACCCTCATCCTAGTGCAATCATACCAACTAACAACACACAAGGGTAGCCACTTGGGTGTTTTATGCAATGTTTATGTAAAGTTTCTATTAATGTGCTGTCAAACATTGAAATCTTTATTTTCAACACTTTCCGGTCTTGGACAGATTTGTGTGCACCTTTGGAAGTGGCTTAGTGAGTTGCAGTGAATGGTGAGACATAACAGTACTCCCCGCAATGGTGATGAGTGTGAAAGGAATGGCTTGGTCATTGTAGGGCTGCTTTATGGTGTTGGTGTGGGGTGGTGCCAACCTGACGCATCATGTGGCAGCCACAGTACAGTGTAAAGTTAAGTAAATCTGGCCATGATGAGGCCATCCCTGGCCTCCCGGGCAGCAATGTGCTCGGATGCTGATGCCCTCTGTCCTGTGCAGCATCATATGATTGCAGAGAAGGTTGGTGTTGTTGTCGGTGCTGCTGGTGTTGGGGCTCATCGTGGTCCGATTCTGAGGACCAAGGTGAGACAGTATAAACGGCATCCATGCTGATGGAATAGCTGGCAGGTGAAGTACAGATGACAGAAGCGATCTGGTGGGAGAGGTAATGAAGTGAGACTGGATGGAAACTTGTGGAAAGACTTGAAGCCTTGTGAATCTGTTGTGGAAATGCAGTGAGGAACAGCTTGTGGTTGAGGAAAGTGATCTCTGTCAGGTGGGAGCTTTTACTGTACATTTGAAGCTGTCAAGTAATCAGCTGGAGCAATGGCCACTGAACTCCCGCCTCAGGTTGACAGATGTGGTCACCGAACAGTGTGGTTCCCATGTCCATGAAGTTAAAGTTAAAAAGTAAGGAAAAAAGCCTGTTAAGGATCTGGTAAGTATATTACAATTAGTTTAATTTTGTCGCCCGCCGCTGCCTGTCGGGTCTGCTCAGCGCTGAAATCTTCCAAAGGACACGGGACTCGTTGCAAATAAAATGTTTCTCTTTAATTTTGCAGTTGGTTAAAGGGTTTGGAAAACGATAAGCAAGAGACCGACGTCCACTTTAACTCTCTGACTGGAGAGGGAAATTTCAACTGGCGGTTTGTTTTCCGCTTTGACTACTTGCCGACGGAGAAAGAGATTGTTTATAAGAAGAAAGAATCGATTTTCTCCTTGGAGGAGTCTGAGTTTCGACAGCCTGCTGTTCTCATGCTCCAGCTGTGGGATTATGATTTGATTTCTGCAAATGACTTTCTTGGTAAGCATTCCAAACCCTTTTGGCTCCAGAATTCTTTCTGTTTATTTTTTTCTTATTCTTTTCCCCACAAGTATTCTCTCCTCTTCTTAAAAAAAAATGTCAAAACCACGGAGAGAGTGCAGAAGGGATTTCCTAAGATGAATGGTAGCCAACATAAAAGGTAATCCAAAAGTCTTCTATAGGCATATAAATAGTAAAAGGATAGTAAGAGGAGGTGGGGGGTGATTAGAGACCAAAAAGGAGACCTACGCATGGAGGCAGAGGGTATGGCTGAGGTACTAAACGAGTACTTTGCATCTGTCTTCACCAAGGAAGAGGATGCTGCCATAGACATAGTGAAAGAGGAGGTAGTGGAGATACTTGACAGTATAAAAATAAAGAAGAGGTATTAGAAAGGCTGGCTGTACTTAAAGTAGATAAATCACCAGGAGCGGATGGGATGCATCCCAGGATGCTGAGGGAATTGAGGGAGGAAATTGCGGAGGTACTGGTCATAATATTCCAATCCTCCTTAAAAAGCAGGACCTCAAAGGTTGTAATCTCTGGATTACTCCCGGTACCATGTGCTAATGAGTATAGGAATAGGAGGATAGAGCAGATGAATGCGTGGCTAAAGAGTTGGTGCAGGAGGGAGGGCTTTAGTTTCCTGGATCACTGGGTCTGCTTCTGGGGAAGGTGGAACCTGTACAAGTCGGACGGGTTGCACCGGAACCAGAACCGGACCAACATCCTTGCGGGGAGGTTTGCTAGTACTGTTGGGGGTTTAAACTAACTTGGCAGGGGGATGGGATACGGAGTGGAGCTATAGTAGGGGGTGATGCACAGCCAAATATAGAGGAAAAAACAAGTCAGCCTGGAAGGCAGAGCAAATATGTAACGGCACAAGGGAGTATGGCAAGGCTGGATGGCATTTATTTTAATGCAAGGAGCCTTGCGAGTAAGGCAGATGAATTGAAGGTGTTGATGAACACATGGGAGTATGATATTGTTGCTATCACAGAGACATGGTTGAGGGAGGGGCAGGACTGGCAGCTCAATATTCCGGGGTATAGAATCTTCAGGCGAGACAGAGTGGGGTGTAAAAGAGCAGGGGGTGTCGCAATATTAATCAAGGAGTCAATTACTGCTGTAAGGAGGGATGATATCTTAGCAGGTTACTCTAATGAGGCCATATGGGTAGAACTTAAAAACAAAAAGGGGGCAAGCACTTTGCTGGGAGTGTACTATAGGCCGCCAAACAGTCAGGGGGAGATAGAGGAACAGATATGTAGGCAAATCTCAGAGAAGTGTAGAAATAATAGGGTAATAATAGTAGGGGATTTCAACTTCCCCAATATTAACTGGGATAGTCAGAGTGTGAAAGGCTTAGAGGGAGCGGAATTCTTAAAGTGCATCCAGGAGAGCTTTTTGAGCCAGCATGTAGAAAGTCCTACAAGAGAGGGGGCGGTACTGGACCTAATTCTAGGTAATGTAGCCGGGCAAGTGGTAGAAGTGTCAGTAGGAGAGCATTTTGGTGACAGTGACCATAATTCGGTGAGATTTAAGGTAGTCATGGAAAAGGACAAAGATGGACCGGAAATAAAGGTTCTAAATTGGGGGAAGGCCGATTTTAATATGATAAGGCAGGATCTGGCCAAAGTGGACTGTGATCAACTAATTGTAGGAAAATCCACATCAGAGCAGTGGGAGTCTTTCAGAAAGGAAATATAGAGAGAGTACAACGCCAACATGTTCCCGTAAAGGTCAAGGGTGGGACCAACAAGCCCAGGGAACCCTGGATGTCAAGGGATATACAAGAATGGATTAGGAAAAAAAGGTAGGCTTCAGGCAGATACAAAGGACTAAAAACAGTGGAAGCCCTAGAGGAGTATAGAAAGTGCAGGGGGATACTTAAAGAAATTAGGAGAGCGAAGAGGGGGCATGAAAAAACACTGGCAGACAAAATAAAGGAAAATCCCAAGGTGTTTTATAAGTATATTAAGGGCAATGGATAACCAGGGAAAGAGTAGGGCCCATTAGGGACCAAAGTGGCAATCTGTGTGTAGAGATGTGTATGAGGTTTTAAATGAATATTTTGCATCTGTGTTCACTATGGAGAAGGACAATGTAGGCATAGAAATCAGGCAGGGGGATTGTGATATACTTGAACAAATTAGTATTGAGAGGGAGGAGGTACTAGCGGTTTTAGCGGGCTTAAAAGTGGATAAATCCCCAGGCCCAGACGAGATGTATCCCAGGCTGCTGTGTGAGGCAAGGGAGGAGATTGCAGGGGCTCTGACACAAATTTTCAGAACCTCTCTGGCCACAGGGGAGGTGCCAGAGGACTGGAGGACAGCTAACGTAGTACCATTATTCAAAAAGGGTAGTAGGGATAAACCAGGGAATTACAGGCCAGTGAGCCGAACATCAGTGGTAGGGAAACTATTGGAAAAAATTCTGAGGGACAGAATTAGTCTCCACTTGGAGAGGCAGGGATTAATCAGGGATAGTCAGCATGGCTTTGTCAGGGGGAGATCATGTCTGACCAATTTGATTGAATTTTTCGAGGGGGTGACTAGGTGTGTGGATGAGGGTAGTGCTGTTGATGTAGTCTACATGGACTTCAGTAAGGCTTTTGACAAAGTCCCGCATGGGAGACTGGTCAAGAAGGTAAGAGCCCATGGGATCCAGGGGAATTTGGCACATTGGATCCAAAATTGGCTTAGTGGCAGGAGGCAGAGGGTGATGGTCGAAGGTTGTTTTTGTGACTGGAAGCCTGTGTCCAGTGGTGTACCGCAGGGATCGGTGCTGGGTCCTTTGCTGTTTGTAGTGTACATTAATGATTTAGATATGAATGTAGGAGGTATGATCAGTAAGTTCGCAGATGACACGAAAATTGGTGGAGTGGTAAATAGCGAGGAGGGAAGCCTCAGGCTACAGGACGATATAGACGGGTTGGTCAGATGGGCAGAACAGTGGCAAATGGAATTTAACCCTGAAAAGTGTGAGGTGATGCATTTTGGGAGGACTAACAAGGCAAAGGAATACACAATGAATGGTAGGACCCTAGGAAGGACAGAGGATCAGAGGGACCTTGGTGTGCATGTACATAGATCCCTGAAGGCAGCAGGACAGGTAGATAAGATAGTTAAAAAGGCATATGGGATACTTGCCTTCATTAGCCGAGGCATAGAATATAAGAGCAGGGAGGTTATGATGGAGCTGTACAAAACGCTAGTTAGGCCACAGCTGGAATACTGTGTGCAGTTCTGGTCGCCACACTATAGGAGGGATGTGATTGCATTGGAGAGGGTGCAGAGGAGATTCACCAGGATGTTACCTGGGCTGGAGCTCTTCAGCTATGAAGAGAGACTGGACAGGCTGGGGTTGTTTTCCTTAGAGCAGAGAAGGCTGAGGGGGGACCTGATTGAGGTGTACAAAATTATGAGGGGCATAGATAGGGTAGATAGAAAGGAACTTTTCCCCTTAGTAGAGGGGTCAATAACCAGGGGGCATAGTTTCAAGGTAAGGGGCAGGAGGTTTAGAGGGGATTTGAGGAAAAACTTTTTCACCCAGAGGGTGGTTGGAATCTGGAACTCTGCCTGAAAGGGTGGTAGAGGCAGGAACCCTCACAACATTCAAGAAGCATTTAGATGAGCACCTGAAACGCCATAGCATACAAGGCTACGGACCAAGTGCTGGAAAATGGGATTAGAATAGACAGGGCTTGATGGCCGGTGCGGACACGATGGGCCGAAGGGGCTCTTTCTGTGCTGTATAACTCTATGGGGTAGAAATTAGGTCGCGCCCCATTTGGGGGCGCAAATATCGTCTGGACGCAAATATTAGCGCCTGCCGCTAATTATCGGCACTGACTGGAAACTTCACTTTTACCGCCCCGGGAGGTGAGTGGAGCGCTAAAGCAGGCGCTGCACACCTGTCTTAAGGCGCAAAGGCCAAGGAGTGAGGCGCTAACTCAGAGCGCTGGCGAAGCTCATGTAATGTCAGTCAGCAATGGAACACACACACAATGGCACGGGCCAGTTCTTAAAGGGGATGGTTAATCTTGCTTTCCATCCACATCCTGCTCATTGCAGCCTTGAATCTCGGCCTGGAGAGACTTGCACATCAAATGTGCTGGAAAGAACAATGGAGAGTACCAGGCAAAGAGCTCAGAGTGCAGCTCCCACAGTCTCTGCTAAATCGATACAAGGAATGGCAAATCAAAATGAACCTGCAAAGTGCTGCTCAGTACCCAAAACTCCTTCCCACAACGTTGAATCTCTCCAGAAGTCTCTCCCTCTCTCTCTCAGAATGCGTAGTTCAAAAATGCCACCAACAATAAAAGACAGGAAGAGGCCCCCTTTAAATAGCGCCCCCCCCAGCCCCACAGCGATTGATAGCATTCCAGTCTTCCGGTCGTTGGATGCGCCAGGCGGTAAGGCAGGGGGCGCCACTCAATTTCTGCTCCGGGGCGCCACAAGGGCGTTGCACCATGGAATGATGTCACAATCTGCGCACGCAGGTGGTCGCAGCGGTAAGTTTTAGCGCCGCCGCACAATCTCAAGTTAAGTTCTCGAGCGGCGCAAACATCGCTGCGCCCGGGCGTTAGCGGCTTTGCGGCCCATTAGCGCCCTCTTAAGGCGCTAACGGGAGGCGCAACCAACTGAATTTTTACCCCTATGACTCTATATATGACTCTATACGGGGGTGGTGCTGGAGGACTGGAGAATTGCAAATGTTACACCAATGTTCAAAAAAGGGTGTAAAGATAAACCCAACAACTGCAGGCCGGTCAGTTTAACCTCGGTACTGGGGAAGCTTTTAGAAACAGTAATCAGGGACACAATTAACAGTCACTGTGATAGGTGTGGATTAATTAAGGCCAAGTCACTGAATATATTTAAGAAGAAGATAGATAGATCTCTAGACACAAAAGGCATCAAGGAGTATGGGGAGAGAGCAGGAATATGGTATTGAGATAGAGGATCAGCCATGATCATATTGAATGGCGGAGCAGGCTCGAAGGGCCGAATGGCCTACTCCTGCTCCTATTTTTCTATGTTTTCTATGAAAGCCTGCATGGATTTGTTAAGTGCAAATAGTGTTTAATCAACTTGATCAAGTTTTTTGATGAGGTAACAGAGAGGGTTGAAGAGGGTAATGCGGTTGACGTAATGTACATGGATTTCCAAAAGGCGTTTGACAAAGTGCCACATAATAGGCTCGCAAGCAAAGTTGAAGCCCATGGAATAAAAGGGACAGTGGCAGCATGGATACGAAATTGGCTAAGTGACAGGAAACAGAGAGTAGTGGTGAACAGTTGTTTTTCTGACTGGAGGAACGTATACGGTGGTGTTCCCCAGGGGTCGGTTCTAGGACCACTGCTTTTCTTGATATATATTAATGACTTGGATGTGGGTGTACAGGGCACAATTTCAAAATTTGCAGATGTCACAAAACTTAGAAGTATAGTGAACAGTGAGGAGGAGAGTGATAGACTTCAGGAAGACATAAACAGGCTGGTGAAATGGGCGGACACGTGGCAGATGAAATTTAATGCAGAAAAATGTGAAGTGATACATTTAGAAAAAATGAGGAGAGCACATATAAACTAAATGGTACAATCCTAAAGGGGGTGCATGAACAGAGAGACCTGGGGGGAATATGTGCACAAATCGTTGAAGGTGGCAGGGCAGGTTGAGAAAGCAGTTAAAAAGGCTTACGGGATCCTGGGCTTCATAAATAGAGGCCATGATGCGGAGATGCTGGTGTTGGACTGGGGTGGACAAAAGTGAGAAATCGCACAACACCAGGTTATAGTCCAACAGTTTTATTTGAAATCACAAGCTTTCGGAGCGGCTGCTCCTTCGTCAGGTGAATGGCCTTCTTCCATGCTGTAACCATTCTATGATACCAGGGAAGAGAAGCTTAAGATCTTCACCTGACGAAGGAGCAGCCGCTCCGAAAGCTTGTGATTTCAAATAAAACTGTTGGACTATAACCTGGTGTTGTGCGACTTCTCTCTTTCATAAATAGAGGTATAGAGTACAAAAGTGTGGAAATTATGATGAACCTGCATAAAACACTGGTTCGGCCCCAACTGGAGTACTGTGTCCAATTCTGGGCACCGCACTTTAGGAAGGATGTGAAGGCCTCAGAGAAGGTGCAGAAAAGATTTATGAGAATGATACCAGGGATGAGGGACTTCAGTTACATTGATAGACTGGAGAAGCTGGGGTTGTTCTCCTTGGAGCAGAGAAGATTGAGAGGAGATTTGATAGAGGTGTTCAAAATCATGAGGGGTCTGGACAGAGTGGATAGAGGGAAACTGTTCCCATTGGCAGAAGGGTCGAGAACCAGAGGACACAGATTTAAGGTGATTGGCAGAAGAACCAAAGGCGACGTAAGAAAAAACTTTTTACACAGCGAGTGGTTAGGATCTGGAATGCATTGGCTGAAAAGGTGGTGGAGGCAGATTCAATCTTATCTTTCAAAAGGGAGTTGGATAAGTATCTGAAAGAAATAAATTTGCAGGGCTACGGGGAAAGCGCGGGGGAGTGGGACTAGCTGAGAGCACGGGCTCGACAGGCCAAATGGCCTTCTTCCATGCTGTAACCATTCTATGATACCAGGGAAGAGAGGCTTAAGATCATCACCCAAAAGGACAATGGGAGAGGTTACATTTTACACGGAGTGTTGTTAGAACGTGGAATGACTGCATACATCACCGCTTTTAAAAGGGAAGTGGGTAAATATTTGGCGAAGAAAAATTTCAAAGTGTTTGGAAAGGGGCGTGGAAATGGGATGAAGTAGATATCTTGTTCGGAGAACCAGACAGGCACGATGGACCATTAGCAACACTGGGTTTCAGGGATGCCTGTGATTCCCTAGCTTTCAGCACTGCTAGGACCATGGGAGCGAATTTGAAAATTAAAAGTCTAGTCTTGCAGTGCAGTTGATTACAACAGTGAAATTCCTCTGCCCTCATCCCCCCGCTTAGGTGGGTCCCCCAGAATCAGCGCAGGTGCCCTACCCAAGATACAGAAGTATGTCTGACCTTAGGACTTCCAACTGGGTCAGGGTGGGCCACAGTGCGAGGGCAGAGGTTCCATGCTGTCGCAGCCCCCAGTCTGCCTCCCAGGAATTAGAAGGTGCCAGCAGGTGGGGATTATCCCACTGGTACTGTAGTGTGCAAACGCAAACACAGAAAATGTACAAATACAGTTTGCTTTTCCCATCAAAGAAAGAACTAGAATACTATTTGATTAGATTTGTATTTTCAAAATTTGACATCAATCCAATTTACAGCTTGATTGGCACCCCATCCACCACCTTAAACATTCACTCCCTCCGCCACCGGCGTACCGTGGCTGCAGTGTGTACCATCTACAAGATGCACTGCAGCAACTCGCCAAGACTTCTTCGGCAGCACCTCCCAAACCCGCGACCTCTTCCACTTAGAAGGACAAGAGCAGCAGACACATGGGAACACCACCACCTGCAAGTTCCCCTCCAAGTCACACACCATCCTGACTTGGAAGTATATCGCCGTTCCTTCACCGTCGCTGGGTCAAAATCCTGGAACTCCCTCCCTAACAGCACTGTGGGAGTACCTTCACCACACGGACTGCAGCGGTTCAAGAAGGCGGCTCACCACCACCTTCTCAAGGGCAATTAGGGATGGGCAATAAATGCTAGCCTTGCCAGCGACGCTCACATCCCATAAACGAAAAAAAAATTACCCGCCAACTGTCCCTGATCCTGAAGACCTGCCTCGGTGAGTTCCTGGGAGTGAGCGCAGCAATCACCAGAGTTAAATTCATGCAGAGAAAATTAATGTAATATTTTCTGAAAATCCTAATGACTGCACAAGTCCACGAGGTGAAACCAATCTGTCGGGCTCATGGGGCAGTTTCACTAACGTTAAGCATCTGGGTAAGAATGTGGTGGGTCCAAGAAGCATCCGTGCATCTGTGGTCACAAGTGAATCATTACAGAACATGCTAGTGATTCCTTTCTTGCTGTTATAGGTTCTGTTGAATTAAAGCTGAATGATATGATCCGAGGAGCGAAGACTGTTGAACACTGTACCATCAAGATGGCAAAAGAGAAGGCAGGTCCGCGCACCTCCATCATAAGGGCCAAGCGGATGAAGGGATGGTGGCCCTTGATCAAAGTTAAAGAATCGGAAGACGAGGAAGAAGAAGAAGATGATAGCAAGAAAAAGAAGAAAAAGAAGAAAAAGAAGAAAGTAAAAATCGAGGATGTTGAGTTTACTGACAGCTCCAACAATACATACATCCTCAGGGTGAGATACTGACTCCTTCTTAAATCTTCAGCTGAGAAATAAATACTTGAGACTGTGGGGCACCCTGGGTTAGCAAGCTGTCCCTTCACCTCTGGGACCTGAACTCAACTCTAACCCAGACTGATGGGACGGAACCTATTGGTGAATTTGGGAAGTCTCAGCCCACTTGGGAATGGCCGCTCAGGACCAGCTGAGTAAGTTTACACAGAGAGTTAAATGGGGGGATTAAAAAAAAGCTTTTTATTAATAAATCACAACCCCCACACCATATACACAACGAGGGTGGGAGAAAAGACCACTGGAGTGGGTACACACCTTTATTTTTTTTTAAAGTATCTCTCTACGTCGAATTAGCCTGAGGAGGTTTTTTCCCCCCTTTAAAATCCATTGTTTTCTATAAATCTACACTGCTGTCTTCAAAGGATTGGTCATCAGCCCCCTCCCCCCCTCAATGTGTGACACCCTTGGAGAAAGTGTGGGCCCCACCGCAGGAGCTCAGCCTCTAGTTGGTCATTTCACTGATGAGGCTACAACAATAGTTGGTGTCTGGAGAATGATGCAGTAGAGGAGAAATAGCAGGCAGGGTTTCCATTCCTGAGTGCAGGACAAGATCAGGATTCACGCTGTTGGCCGTCACTACTTGTGCTCGTACATGAAAAATGGGCCATGGATGAGGTACTGGAGGCTGGGAGGCTAGTTCCTGGGGATTTGCACCCCAATGTGATTCAGTTCCTGGGGCAGTGTACCCCAGTGTGAATCAGTTCTTGGGGAAGTGTACCCCAACATAGAAGATAGGAGCAGGAGTAGGCCATTCAGCCCCTCGAGCCTGCTCCGCCATTCAATGCGATCATGGCTAATCATCCAAATTCAGTACCCTGTCCCTGCTTTCTCCCCATATCCCTTGATCCCCTTAGCCTTAAGAAATATATCTAACTCCTTCTTGAATATATTTAATGAATTGGCCTCAACTGCTTTCTGTGGTTTTCCAAGTGCTCTGCTATTATATCTTTTATAATGGACTCTAGCATTTTCCCCACTACCAATGTCAGGCTTATAATTCCCCGTTTTTTCTCTACCAACTTTTTTAAATAGTGGGGTTACATTAGCTACCCTCCAATCCATGGGAACTGTCCCAGAGTCTATAAAATTTTGGAAGATGACCAGCAATGCATCTACTATTTCTAGGGCCACTTCCTTAAGCACCCTAGGATGTAGATTATCAGGCCCTGGGGATTTATCGGCCTTCAATTCCGTCAATTTCCCTAACACCATTTCCCTACAAATACTGATTTCATTCAGTCCCTCTCATTAGACCCTATGTTCCCCGACATCTCTGGGAGTTTATTTGTGTCCTCCTTTGTGAAGACAGAACCAAAGTATGTATTTAATTGGTCTGCCATTTCTTTGTTCCCCATTATAAATTCCCCTGATTCTGACTGCAAGGGACCTACACTTGACTTCACCAATCTTTTTCTCTTCACATATCTATAGAAGCTTTTACAGTCAGTTTTTATGTTCCCTGCAAGCTTACTCTCATACTCTATTTTCCCCCTCTTAATTAATCCCTTTGTCTTCCTTTGCTGAATCCTATACTGCTCCCAGTCCTCAGGTTTGCTGCTTTTTCTGGCCAATTTACATGTCCTCTCCTTGGATCTTATGCTATCCCTAATTTCCCTTGTTAGCCACGGTTGAGTCACCTTTTTTGTTTTATTTTTATGCCAAACAGGGATGAACAAATTCTGTAGTTCATCCATGCGATCTTTAAATGTTTGCCATTGCCTATCCACCGTCAACCCTTTAAGTAACATTCCCCAATCTATCCTAACCAACTCGCGCCTCATACCATTGTAGTTTCCTTTATTTAAATTCAGTACCCTAGTTTCTGAGTCAATTACTACATCACTCTCCATCTTAATGAAGAATTCTATCATATTATGATCGCTCCTCCCCAAGGGGCCTCACACAACAAGATTGCTAATTAATCCTTTCTCATTACATAATACCCAGTCTAAGATGGCCTGATCTCTAGTTGGTTCCTCGACATATTGGTCCAGGAAACCATCCCGTATACACTCTAGGAATTTCTCTTCCACAGTATTGTTACTAATTTGGCTAGCCCAATCTATATGTAGATTAAAGTCACCCATGATAACTGCTGTGCCCTTATTGCACACATCTCTAATTTCCTGTTTAATGCCATCCCCAACCTCAGCATTACTGTTTGGGGGTCTGTATACAACTCCCACTAACGTTTTCTGCCCCTTGGTATTTCTGAGCTCTACCCATACAGATTCCACATCATCAGAGCTAATATACTTCCTTACTATTGTGTTAATCTCTTTAACCAGCAATGCTACCCCACCTCCTTTTCCTTTTTGCCTGTCCTTCCTGAATATTGAATACCCCTGGATGTTGAATTCCCAGCCTTGGTCACCCTGGAGCCATGTCTCCGTAATCTCAATTATATCTCATCCGTTTACATCTATTTGCACAACTAATTCATCCACCTTATTACGAATGCTCCTCGCATTAAGACACAAAGGGGGAGAAATTCAGTATCGCCCCATTTGGGGCGCAATTATCGGCCGGGCGCAAAGATTAGCGCCTGGCGCTAATTATCGCCACCGACTGCAAACTTTACTTTTATCGCCCCTGGGGGTGATTGGAGCGCTAAATCAGGCGCTTCACACCTGTCTTAAGGCGCAAAGGCCGATGAGCGAGGCGCTACCTCAGAGCGCTGGCGAAGCTCATGTGATGTCAGTCAGCAATGGAACACACACACAATGTCACCGGCCAGTTCTTAAAGGGGATGGTTGATCTTGCTTTCCATCCACATCCTGCTCATTGCAGCCTTGAATCCCGGCCTGGAGAGACCTGCACATCAAATCTGCTGGAAAGAACAATGGAGAGTACCAGGGAAAGAGCTTAGAGTGCAGCCCCAACAGTCACTTCTAAATCGATACAAGGAATGGCAAATCAAAATGAACCTGCAAAGTGCTGCTCAGTACCCAAAACTCCTTCACACAGCGTTGAATCTCTCCAGAAGTCTCTCTCTCTCTCTCTCAGAATGCGTGGTTCAAAAATGGCACCAACAATAAAAGGCAGGAAGCGGTCGCCTTTAAATAGCGCTCCCCCAGTCCCTTCATGACTGCAAAACGCTCCCCTCAACCTGTTGTTGCTAGCGTCAGGCGGTAAGGCAGGGGGTGCCACTCAATATCTGCTCCGGGACGATACCGGGGCGTTGCGCACTCGACTGACGTCACGATCTGCCGGCGCAGGAGATCGTGGCGGTAGTGTTTAGCGCCGCCGCAAAATGTCTAGTTAATTTCGCGAGCGGAGCAAACATCGCCGCGCCTGGGCGCTAGATGCTTTGCGCCCCATTAGCACCCTCTTAAGGCGCTAACGGGAGGCGCAACCAACTGAATTTTCCCCCCAAAGCCTTCAGGCTTGTTTTTTTAACACTCTTAGACCTTTTAGAATTATTGTTTACTGTGGCCATGTTTGATTTACACCCTTGATTTCTCTAACTTCCACTTTTGCTTTTCTCCTTCCTGTCTTTTGCTTCTATCCTTGCTTCCCTTTCCTCTGTCTCCCTGCACAGGTTCCCAACCCCCTGCCATTTTAGTTTAAACCCTCCCCAACAGCACTAGCAAACACTCCCCC
Source organism: Squalus acanthias (assembly GCA_030390025.1). Taxonomy (NCBI): domain Eukaryota; kingdom Metazoa; phylum Chordata; class Chondrichthyes; order Squaliformes; family Squalidae; genus Squalus; species Squalus acanthias. The sequence goes on along the minus strand of CM059435.1, from coordinate 399,621 downwards.
GAGGACATCGGTCCCAGTCCTGCCCAGGTGCAAACCATCCAGTTTGTACTGGTTCCACCTCCCCCAGAACCGGTTCCAATGTCCCAGGAATTTGAATCCCTCCCCCTTGCACCATTCTTCTAGCCATGTATTCTTCTATTTCTACTCTGACCAGTACGTGGCACTGGTAGCAATCCTGAGATTACTACCTTTGAGGTCCTATTTTTTAATTTACCGCCTAACTCCCTATATTCAGCTTTTAGGACCTCATCCCTTTTTTACCTATATCGTTGGTACCTATATGCACCACGACAACTGGCTGTTTACCCTCCCCCTCCAGAATGCCCTGCAGCCACTCCGAGACATCCTGGACCCTTGCACCAGGGAGGCAACATACCATCCTGGAGTCTCGTTTGCGGCCGCAGAAACGCCTATCTATTCCCCTTACAATAGAATCCCCTATCACTATAGCTCTCCCGCTCTTTTTCCTCCCGTCCTGTGCAGCAGAACCACCCATGGTGCCAGGAAGTTGGTTGCTGCTGCCTTCCCCCGATAAGCCATCCTCCTCAACAATATCCAAAGCGGTATATCTGTTTGAGAGGGGGATGGTCACAGGGGACCCCTGCACTACCTGCCTGTGCCTACTACTCTGCCTGGCGGTCACCCATTCCCTTCCTGCCTGTGCAGCCTTTACCTGCGGTGTGACCAACTCATTAAACGTGATATCCACGACGTCCTCAGCATCGCGAATGCTCCAGTATGTATCCATTCGCAGCTCCAGCGCCGCAATGCGGTCTGCCAGTAGCTGCAGCTGGATACACTTCCCGCACACATGGTCGTCAGGGACACAGGAAGTGTCCCTGATTTCCCACATAGTGCAGGAGGAGCATGCCACGGGGCCGAGCTGTGCTGCCATGACTTACCCTTTAATTAATTTAAATTAAATCAAATCAATACCACAAATTACACTACAATTAAATGATATAGTCACGGGCCCTTGTTTACTAGCACTCCCCGCTACACAACAGAGACCCTAGAAACTATAACCACAAAATTAAGACCTTCTAAACTTTATAAACTATTAACCTTAACTGACAAACTATAGAGTAGTATAAATACTCACCTGGCTGTACTCACCCAATCAGCTGCTTCCTCTTGCCCGCGTCACTTTTTGAATCGTGACGTGGCTCTGGAACACCGCCGCTGGTCTGCGAGATTGGTAATCCTCTGGGAAAAAAAGCCCGCGAAAGTGAGTTTAAATGCTCACTGTACCGTCGCTCTCTCCGCTCCCGACACCGGCCTCTGGGGAAAAAAAAGCCCGCGAAAGTGAGTTTAAATACTCACTGTACCGTCGCTCTCTTCGCTCCCGACACCGGCCTCTGGAAAAAAAAGCCCGTGAAAGTGAGTTTAAATACTCACTGTACCATCGCTCTCTCCGCTCCCGACACGGCCTCTCAACGTGAATCAGTTCCTGGGGAAGTGTACCCCAATATGAGTCAGTTCCTGGGGAATTGTACCCCAACTTGAATCAGTTCCTGGGGAAGTGTACCCCAATATGAGTCATTTCCTGGGGAATTGTACCCCAACTTGAATCAGTTCCTGGGGAAGTGTACCCCAATGTGAGTCAGTTGCAGGGGCAGTGTACCCCAACATGAATCAGTTCCTGGGGAATTGTATCCCAACATGAATCAGTGCCTTCAGGAGAGGAGAGAATTGGGTAAGAAAATTGTAAGTCTTAATTTTTAATTAGAAGCTGTATTGAAGCGTGCAGTGGGGGTAATTTCACTCTATCCCAGCCAGAAGTAAAATCGGCGGTTGATCTGATCTGTTAGTTTCTCGCTGGGTGAGTGAAGTTAAAATTACCCCCGTTGTGCGACCATTCTACCGACATCGCACCGAAATGTGTTGTCATGTTACACGGCGCCATCTCTTGTCAGTCATGCTGATATCTCTGTTAACATTCGTCCTTCAAGCAGTGCCAGCTAAACTCAGACTATTGTTCATATGGTGAGGTGAGGTGGGAAATTGTAAGTGATGGGATAAGGAGCTATGTAAATATTTGGTATTGTTTGTGACAGGGTAAAATTGAGGCTGAGATGCACTTGCTGACCCTAGAGGAAGCGGAAAAAAGTCCCGTTGGTCTCGGTCGGAAGGAGCCAGAACCATTGGACAAACCCAAGTAAGTGGATGAAAACCTGTGAATCCTGCAAATCTGAAGCAAAAACAAGAAATACTGGAACCGCTCAGTAGGTCTGTCAGTGTCTGTGGAGAGAGGGGAGTTAACATCACAGAGTCAACATTGTGGAAACTGGAAGATTTAATAGATACAATAACAGCAACGTGCATTTATATAGCGCCTTTAACAAAGTAAAACGTCCCAAGGTGCTTCACAGGAGCGTAATCAAACAAAATTTGACATCGAGCCACATAAGGAGATATTAGGGCAGATGAAAGGGGTAGGTTTTAAGGAGCGTCTTAAAGGAGAAAAGAGAGGTCACAGTAACATAGGATGTCATTTGTGACTTTGATAAGGGACGTTTCAGTGCTGTGGCAGGGGAGGAAACCTGATTAGAGAGATTCAAGACATGGAGTTCCGGGAAAGATGGGCACGGATTTGGGAGGCAACAGCATGTTCAAGGACTTTTGAGGGGAAAGGGAGGTTGGAGATGGGATGGTAGTTTGCAAGGGCAGTGGGATCAAGGGTTTTTTTCAGGATAGGGGTGCCAATGGCAGATTTGAAGAGGAGGGGGGGACAGTACCTGAGGAGAGGGAACTGTTTACAATATTAGCTAACATGGGGACCAAGAACGGAAATTGGGTTTTATGCAATTTGGTGGGAATGAGGTTGAGGGAGCAGGAGGTGGGTCTCATGGACAAGATGAGCTCGCAGAAGGAGAGATAGAAACTGGAGAAAGATGCGAGTTCGGGGCTAGGGCAGCATTTTAAAAGGAACAGAAGACAGAAAAGGGAGAGGGGAAACGCGCACACAAACAGAGACACACACGGGGACACACAGACAGACACACACGCACCCACATGTACACGCTCACACACACACAAGAAATAGAGTGACTTGTAAAGTGCTTAAGCGGAAAACAGGAGGTGGTTAAATGGCAAAAGTGACCATATCTAGAGACAATAGGAGACAGATTAGAGAAATCGAAGAAATAAAAGATGTATATCAAATGCAGAGAGTGTGTCACCTTCCATACTAGTGCTTCCGATACATCTTCCTTTTTCCTCAACTGAGGATTCCCCTCTACCATGGTTGACAGGGCCCTTGACTGTGTCCGTTCCATTTCCCGCACTTCTCCTAACCAGAACCACGATAGGGACAAAAAAGGACAAAGATGGACCGGAAATAAAGGTTCTAAATTGGGGGAAGGCCGATTTTAATATGATAAGGCAGGATCTGGCCAAAGTGGACTGGGATCAGCTACTTGTGGGAAAATCCACATCAGAGCAGTGGGAGTCTTTCAGAAAGGAAATAGAGAGAGTACAACGCCAACATGTTCCCGTAAAGGTCAAGGGTGGGACCAACAAGCCCAGGGAACCCTAGATGTCAAGGGATATACAAGAATGGACTAGGAAAAAAAGGGAGGCTTTTGGCAGATACAAAGGATTAAAAACAGTGGAAGCCCTAGAGGAGTATAGAAAGTGCAGGGGGTACTTAAAAAAGAAATTTAGGAGAGCGAAGAGGGGGCATGAAAAAACACTGGCATGCAAAATAAAGGAAAATCCCAAGGTGTTTTACATAGAACATAGAACATAGAACAGTACAGCACAGTACAGGCCCTTCGGCCCTCGATGTTGTGCCGAGCATTGTCCGAGACCAAGATCAAGCTATCACACTCCCTATCACTCTGGTGTGCTCCATGTGCTTATCCAATAACCGCTTGAAAGTTCCTAAAGTGTCCGACTCCACTATCACAGCAGGCAGTCCATTCCACACTTCAACCACTCTCTGAGTAAAGAATCTACCTCGGACATCCCTTCTATATCTCCCCCCATGCACCTTATAGTTATGCCCCCTTGTAACAGCTGCCTCTACCCGAGGAAATAGTCTCTGAACATCCACTCTATCTATCCCCCTCATCATCTTATAAACCTCTATTAAGTCGCCTCTCATCCTCCTCCGCTCTAAAGAGAAAAGCCCCAACTCCCTCAATCTTTCCTCATAAGACCTCCCCCTCAAACCAGGCAGCATCCTGGTAAATCTCCTTTGCACTCTTTCCAATGCTTCCACGTCCTTCCTATAGTGAGGTGACCAGAACTGCACACAATATTCCAAATGTGGTCTCACCAAGGTCCTGTACAGTTGCAGCATAACCTCACGGTTCTTAAACTCAAACCCTCTGTTAATAAACGCCAACACACCATAGGCCTTCTTTACTGCTCTATCCACTTGAGTGGCAACCTTCAGAGATCTGTGGATATGAACCCCCAGATCCCTCTGCTCCTCCACGTTCCTCAGAACCCTGCCGTTGACCCTGTAATCCTTTTTCAAATTTGCCCTACCAAAATGAATCACCTCGCACTTATCAGGGTTAAATTCCATCTGCCATTTTTCGGCCCAGCTCTGCATCCTATCAATGTCTCTTTGCAGCCTACAACTGCCCTCCACCTCATCCACTACTCCACCAATCTTGGTGTCATCAGCAAATTTACTGATCCACCCTTCAGTCCCCTCCTCCAAGTCATTGATAAAAATCACAAACAGCAGAGGACCCAGCACCGACCCCTGTGGCACACCGCTGGTAACTGGTCTCCAGTCCGAAAATGTTCCATCCACCACCACCCTCTGCCTTCTTGACGAAGGAGCGATAGCTCCGAAAGCTTGTAAAATTAAATAAATCTGTTGGACTATAACCTGGTGTTGTGCGACTTCTCATTTTTTTCTATGAGATAGCCAGTTACTTATCCAATCGGCCAAATTTCCCTCTATCGCACAACTCCTTACTTTCTTCATGAGCCGACCATGGGGAACCTTATCAAACGCCTTAGTAAAATCCATGTATACGACATCAACTGCTCTACCTTCATCTACACACTTAGTTACCTCCTCAAAGAATTCAATCAAATTTGTTAGGCAAGACTTACCCTTCACGAATCCGTGTTGACTATCCCTGATTAAGTTGCCCCTTTCCAAATGGTCATAAATCCTATCCCTCAGGACCTTTTCCATTATCTTACCAACCACCGAAGTAAGACTAACCGGCCTATAATTACCAGGGTCATTCCTATTTCCTTTCTTGAAGAGAGGAACAACATTCGCCACTCTCCAGTCCTCTGGCACCATCCCCGTGGACAGTGAGGACCCAAAGATCAAAGCCAGAGGCTCTGCAATCTCCTCCATTGCCTCCCAAAGAATCCTAGGATATATCCCATCTGGCCCAGGGGACTTATCGACCCTCAGGTTCTTCAAAATTGCTAAAACATCTTCCCTCAGAACATCTACCACCTCTAGCCTATCCACCTTTATCACACTCTCATCCTCAAGAACATGGCCCCTCTCCTCGGTGAACACTGACGAAAAGTATTCATTCATCACCTCTCCTATCTCTTCTGACTCCATGCACAAGTTCCCACTACTGTCCTTGACCGGCCCTACCCTCACCCTGGTCATTCTTTTATTTCTCACATAAGAGTAAAAAGCCTTGGGGTTTTTCTTGATCCGACCCGCCAAGGACTTCTCATGCCCCCTCCTAGCTCTCCTAAGCTCTTTTTTTAGCTCATTCCTTGCTACCTTGTACCCCTCAATCGACCCAACTGAACCTTGTTTTCTCATCCTTACATACGCTTCCTTTTTCCTCTTGACTAGACATTCAACCTCTTTTGTGAACCATGGTTCTCTCACTCGGCCATTTCCTCCCTGCCTGACAGGGACATACCTATCAAGGACACGCAGTAATTGCTCCATGAAAAAGCTCCACTTTTCGTTTGTGCCTTTCCCTGATAGTTTCTGTTCCCATCTTATACTCCCTAATTCTTGCCTAATCGCATCATAATTACCCCTCCCCCAATTATAAACCCTGCCCTGCTGTATGGCCCTATCCCTCTCCATTGCAATAGTGAAAGTTACCGAATTGTGGTCACTATCTCCAAAGTGCTCTCCCACATACAAATCAAACACTTGGCCCGGTTCATTACCCAGTACCAAATCCAACGTGGCCCCACCTCTTATAAGTATATTAAGGGCAAGAGGATAACCAGGGAAAGAGTAGGGCCCATTAGGGACCAAAGTGGCAATCTGTGTGTAGAGCTGGAAGATGTGGGTGAGGTTTTAAATAAATATTTTGCATCTGTGTTCACTATGGAGAAGGACGATGTAGGCATAGAAATCAGGCAGGGGGATTGTGATATACTTGAACAAATTAGTATTGAGAGGGAGGAGGTACTAGCGGTTTTAGCGGGCTTAAAAGTGGATAAATCCCCAGGCCCTAATGGGATGTATCCCAGGCTGCTGTGTGAGGCAAGGGAGGAGATTGCAGGAGCTCTGACACAAATTTTCAGAACCTCTCTGGCCACAGGGGAGGTGCCAGAGGACTGGAGGATAGCTGACGTAGTACCATTATTCAAAAAGGGTAGTAGGGATAAACCAGGGAATTACAGGCCAGTGAGCCTAACATCAGTGGTAGGGAAATTATTTGAAAAAATTCTGACGGACAGAATTAATCAAGGATAGTCAGCATGGCTTTGTCAGGGTGAGATCATGTCTAACCAATTTGATTGAATTTTTCGAGGGGGTGACTAGGTGTGTGGCTGAGGGTAGTGCTGTTGATGTAGTCTACATGGACTTCAGTAAGGCTTTTGACAAAGTCCCGCATGGGAGATTGGTCAAGAAGGTAAGAGCCCATGAGATCCAGGGCAATTTGGCACATTGGATCCAAAATTGGCTTAGTGGCAGGAGGCAGAGGGTGATGATCGAAGGTTGTTTTTGTGACTGGAAGCCTGTGTCCAGTGGTGTACCGCAGGGATCGGTGCTGGGTCCTTTGCTGTTTGTAGTGTACATTAATGATTTAGATATGAATGTAGGAGGTATGATCAGTAAGTTCGCAGATGACATGAAAATTGGAGTGGTAAATAGCGAGGAGGGAAGCCTCAGGCTACAGGACGATATAGACGGGTTGGTCAGATGGGCAGAACAGTGGCAAATGGAATTTAACCCTGAAAAGTATGAGGTGATGCATTTTAGGAGGACGAACAAGGCAAGGGAATACACAATAAATGGTAGGACCCTAGGAAGGACAGAGGATCAGAGGGACCTTGGTGTGCATGTACATAGATCCCTGACGGCAGCAGGACAGGTAGATAAGGTGGTTAAAAAGGCATATGGGATACTTGCCTTCATTAGCCGAGGCATAGAATATAAGAGCAGGGAGGTTATGATGGAGCTGTACAAAACGCTAGTTAGGCCACAGCTGGAATACTGTGTGCAGTTCTGGTTGCCACACTATAGGAGGGATGTGATTGCATTGGAGAGGGTGCAGAGGAGATTCACCAGGATGTTACTTGGGCTGGAGCGCTTCAGCTATGAAGAGAGACTGGACAGGCTGGGGTTGTTTTCCTTAGAGCAGAGAAGGCTGAGGGGGGACCTGATTGAGGTGTACAAAATTATGAGGGGCAAAGATAGGGTAGATAGAAAGGAACTTTTCCCCTTAGTAGAGGGGTCAATAACCAGGGGGCATAGTTTCAAGGTAAGGGGCAGGAGGTTTAGAGGGGATTTGAGGAAAAACTTTTTCACCCAGAGGGTGGTTGGAATCTGGAACTCACTGCCATAGAAGATAGGAGCAGGAGTAGGCCATTCGGCCCCTCGAGCCTGTTCCGCCATTTAATGAGATCATGGCTGATCATGCCTGAAAGGGTGGTAGAGGCAGGAATCCTCACAACATTCAAGAAGCATTTAGATGAGCACTTGAAACGCCATAGCATACAAGGCTACGGACCAAGTGCTGGAAAATGGGATTAGAATAGATAGGGCTTGATGGCCATGATGGGCCGAAGGGTCTCTTTCTGTGCTGTATAACTCTATGACTCTAGGGTTCCCCTTTTCCTCACCTTTCACTCCACCAGCCTCCACATTCAACAGATCATCCTCCGCCATTTCCGCCACCTCCAGCTTGATCCTCCCACCAAACACATCTTCCTCTCTCCTTTCAGCATTCCGAAGGGACCATTCCCTCTATGACCCTCTGGTCCACTCCTCAATCACCCCCAACACCCACTCCCCTTCCCACGGCACCTTCCCGTGCAAGCACAGGAGATGTAACACCTGCCCTTTTACCTCCTCCCTTCCCACCGTCCAGGGCCCCAAACACCCCTTCCAGGTGAAACAGCAATTTACTTGTACTTCTTACAATTTAGTATACTGTATTCGCTGCTCACAATGCGGTCTCCTCTACATTGGGGAGACCAAATGCAGATTGGGTGACCGCTTTGCGGAACACCTCTGTTCAGTCTGTAAGGGGGACCCCGAGCTCCCGGTGGCCTGTCACTTTAATTCGCCGCTCCACTCCCTCTCTGTCCTCGGCCTCTTACACTGTTCCAATGAAGTTCAACATAAACTCAAGGAACAGCACCTCATCTTTCGATTAGGCACTTTACAGACTTCCGGACTCAACATAGAATTCAACAATTTCAGATCATAACCTCTGCCCCCATTTTTTCAGACAAGAGGTGCTGGCAATGATTCTGCTATTCCCATTTATGCCTCCTCTAGACCCATCGTTTGTTTCTTTCCTTGTCCCATTACCACCCCCTTTTGCCTTGCACTATCATCCCTTTTGTCATTTAATCTCTCCTGCCTTCCACCCTTGCACAGACTTTCCCTTTTGTTCTTTCTTCCCCTTCCCCACACCCCCCCCCCCCCCGCCCTTGCTTACAACCTGTTACATCTCTAACTTTTTCCAGTTTTGACAAGGTCATCAACCTGAAATATTAACTCTATTTCTCTCTCCACAGATGCTGCCTGACCTGCTGAGTATTTCCAGCATTTTCTGTTTTTATTTCAGATTTCCAGCATCTGCAGTATTTTGCTTTTGTTTTTGTACAGTGTGTGTGTGATTGGCTGAAGGAGATGGGGCTGAGACACAGAGCGTGTGATAGGCTGAAGGAGGTGGGACTGAGGCACAGAGCGTGTGATTGGCTGAAGGAGGTGGGGCTGAGGCACAGAGCGTGTGATAGGCTGAAGGAGGTGGGACTGAGGCACAGAGCGTGTGATTGGCTGAAGGAGATGGGGCTGAGACACAGAGCGTGTGATAGGCTGAAGGAGGTAGAAATGACAGAGGGGGGAAAGGGTGAGGGTGGTAGTGAAGGAAGTGTGATGGACCCAGTCAGGCTGTCTGCCACAATGGAAGGGTTAGACTGAGGAAAAAGGAGGACATTTCAGAAGTCTGGGTTGGAGGAAGTACACCTCAGAGGAGTGTTGTGGGAGGAGTTGAATGGGCAAGTGTGTAATACAACTTGAGAGGTAGTGTATTACCCCAGTGTACACATTTTGGAAGAGTCCTCAGACACTTAATTTAGTGAACATCAGAGCATCAATACAGCAACACAAAGTAACAAATATGGCACCATCGCTTCCTTAACATGAACTTTCGTAGCACATCTAAAGTGATGCAAATCCCTGATATTGGCTGATTGACTAATTTGTGTGTTTGTCTCATTCTCCAGTCGACCCAACACATCCTTTAACTGGTTCGTCAACCCTTTGAAATCCTTCGTCTACTTTATCTGGAAAAACTACAAGTGGTACATCATTGGTCTGCTGGTCTTAGTCATCCTGGCTCTCTTTATCTTCCTGATCCTTTACACCATGCCACAGTTCATTAGTGAGAAGATCATCAATGGGAGAGCCCTGCCTCCAGCACAACTCCAGCACAGTGACAACTCCAGCAGTGACAACTCCAGCAGTAACCACTCCAGCACAGTGACCACTCCAGCATAGTGACCACTCCAGCACGGGGACCACTCCAGCACAGGGACCACTCTTCAACACGGTGATAACTCCAGCCCTGTTCCAGCAGAGTGATATCTCCAGGACTGCACATACTGGACAGCTGTCAACTGCACAGGGAAAGTGCACACTTTAACTGGAGACATCTTTCATTGCAGTTACCTTTGTGAAAATTATATCAGAGATAACAGATGCCTAAAGGGTAAAAGTCGAGGCAAGCCATTTCCCCCACAACGTACTTCCCCAATGTCTATTTTAAAATGATAGGATAGTTCTTCCGCTTGGGTGGCTCCTGGGTGTCACCAGGTGCAGCGTAGGTGAGGAACCTGCAGCCACACTAATGGCCACCAGTACTGGGGCCCCTCCAGCAGCAGCCAGAGGCCCAAGAACTGAACATTGTCCTGCGGCGAGAGGATCCTTCAGCCTCTTCTACAATTTTCAAGGTGGCCCAGGACACCCAGCGTTAATGAGCGTCCCAGCACAAGCCCTGCTGCCATCCTGTGTCCGATGTCCGTCCCTGAACTTGGGACGGGGACTCACCAAAATTAAAGTCAGCAAAATAACAGTAATTAAGAAAATAGTGGCACTAAAGAGTGACAAATCCCCAGTACCAGATGGTTTCCAACCCAGGGTTTTAAAGGAAGTAGGACATCTGCAATGTTCTCACCTAACTATAATCTTCCAAAGTTCTCTCGATTTGGGAACCGTTCCTTTAGATTCGGAAATTGTGCATGTCACTCTGCTATTTAAGAAAGGAGAGGGAAACTAGAGAATTATAGACCAGTTAGCCTAACAGCTGTTGTCAGGAAATTATTAGAGTCCATAATTAAGGATAGGGTGACTGAACACCTTGAAAATTTTCAGCTGATCAGAGAGAGCCAGCATGAATTTGTAAATGGTAGGTCATGCCTGACGAACCTGATTGAATTTTTTGAAGAGGTGACTAAAGTAGTGGACAGGGGAATGTCTATGGATGTTATTTATATGGACTTCCAGAAGGCATTCGATAAAGTCCCTCAGGGACTGGCGAGGCAGGCTCGAGGGGCCGAATGGCCTACTCCTGCTCCTATTTCTTAAGAGACTGTTAGCTAAAGTTGAAGCTCATGGAATTGAAGGCAAATTATTGACCTGGTTAGGAAATTGGCTGAGCAGCAGGAGACTAGGGATAATGGGTAGGTACTCTAAATGGCAGGATGTGACTAGTGGTGTCCCGCAAGGATCTGTGTTGAGGCCACAACTATTCACCGTATTTATTAATGACTTAGATGATGGGATGCCGATGACACAAAGATAGGTGGCATTGTATACAGTGGAGATTGAAGCATAAAATTACAAAGGAATATCGACAGATTAAGCGAATGGGCAACACTGGCAAATGGATTTCAGTGAAGGCAAATGTGAGGTCATCCACTTTGGACCTAAAAAGGATAGAACAGGGTACTTGCTAAATGGTGAAAAGCTAAAAACAGTGGATGTCCAAAGAGACTTGGGGGTCCATGTACATAGATCATTAAAATGTCATGGACAGGTACAGAAAATAATCAAAAAGGCTAATGGAATGCTGGCCTTTAGATATAGAGGACTAGAGTACAAGGGGGTAGAAGTTATGCTGCAACTATACAAAATTCTGGTTAGTCCACACCTGGAGTACTGTGAACAGTTCTGGGCACCACACCTTAGGAAGGATAGAACATAAGAACATAAGACGTAGGAGCAGGAGTAGGTCATTTGGCCCCTCGAGCCTGCTCCACCATTCAATAATATCATGGCTGATCTGATCTTGGCCTCAACTCCACTTCCCTGCCCACTCCCCATAACCCTCGACTCCCTTACCTTTCAAAAATCTGTTTATCGCTACCTTAAATATATTCAATGACCCAGCCTCCACAGCTCTCTGGGGAAGAGAATTCCAAAGATTCACAACCCTCTGAGAGAAGAAATTCCTCCTCATTTCCGATTTAAAAGGGTGCCCCCTTATTCTGAAATTCTGCCCCCTAGTTCTAGATTCCCCCACGAGGGGAAACATCCTCTCTGCATTTACTGTCGTGCCCCTTCAGAATCTTATGTTTCAATAAGATCCCCTCATTCTTCTACCCTCCAATGAGTATAGGCCCAACCTGCTCAACCTTTCTTCATAAGACAACCCCTTCATCTCCGGAATTAACCTCGTGAACCTTCTCTGAACTGCCTCCAATGCAAGTATATCCTTCCTTAAATAAGGAGACCAAAACTGTACGCAGTACTCTAGGTGTGGTCTCACCAACGCCCTGTACAGTTGTAACAGGACTTCCTTACTTTTATACTCCATTCCCTTTGCAATAAAGGCCAATATTCCATTTGCCTTCCTAATTACTTGCTGTACCTGCATGCTAACTTTGTGATTCATGTACAAGGACCCCCAGATCCCTCTGTACCTCAGCATTTTGTAATCTCTCCCTATTTAAATAATTTGTGCTTTTATTTTTCCTACCAAAGTGGATAACCTCGCATTTTCCCACATTAAACTCCATTTGCCAGATTTTTGCCCACTCACTTAGCCTATCTATATCCCTTTGGAGATTCTTTGCGTCCTCCACACAATTTGCTTTCCCACCTATCTTTGTATCAGCAAATTTGGCTACAGTACACTCAGTCCCTTCATCCAAGTCATTAATATAGATTGTAAATAGTTGAGGCCCTAGCACTGATCCCTGCGGCACCCCACAAGTTAGTTTGCCAACCTGAAAATGACCCATTTATCCTGACTCTGTTTTCTGGTAGTTAGCCAATCCTCTATCCAGGCTAATATATAACTCCCAACCCCATGAGCTCTTATCTTGTGTAGTAACCTTTTATGTGGCACCTTATCGAATGCCTTCTGGAAATCCAAATACACGACATCTACTGGTTCCCCTTTATCCACTCTGCTCGTTACATCCTCAAAGAATTCCAGCAAATTTGTCAAACATGATTTCCGTTTCATAAAACCATGCTGACTCTGCTTGATATATTGGCCTTGGAAGGAGTGCAGCGTAGATTTACCAGAATGATACCTGGACTCCCAAGGGTTAAGTTACGAGAAGAGATTACACAAACTAGGGATGTATTCCCTGGAATTTAGAAGGTTAAGGGTGATTTGATCAAAGTTTTCAAGATATTAAGGGGAACAGATAGGGTAGAGAGAAACTATTTCCGCTGGTTGGGAAGTCTAGACCTAAGGGACATAGCCTAAAAATTAGAGCCAGGCCTCTCAGGAGTGAAGTTAGAAAACAGTTCTACAAAGGGTGGGAGAAGTCACAAGTCTCTGCCTGTTTTTCTTCTTGCTGCGCCGGGCAAATCAGTAAAGCTCCCTTAAAGTGAGTGTCTGCACTTCAAAGCCCCAGGGAAATGGTAGCGAAGCAGGAAAGGGAAGCAAGTCCACGGTTTAACTCTTGCACTGTCTCACTTCACCAGGCACAGGGAGTTCAAATCTCCCACTGGTAACTATTAGGGAATAAATTTACTTCGTCAGTAAGGAATGGAGTAAAATTAAAGGAAAGTGTGGGTTACTGAACTGTGGATAATCATTAACATGAAAAAGGGAGGTCACTGCATTCGCATCAAAGTCTCTCAGTCATTCACCTCTTATTACTCGGTTTAGCGCTTCTAACACTGAGGGTAAGGGGTTTCTTGGGAGCAGAATTGCTTTTCCCATTTGTGCTGATGTGCAATGATTTGAAACTCTGACACTGGAATCGGTTCCAGTCGGAGACCCTCTAAAAGCCTCAGTCACTGTTTCATTCTTGCACCCTATGAAATGAAACACCAGAGCAGTGTCAGACTGAGTTTGAAAAGTGCTCACGTCGTCTGTTGGGAATTTATTAAGTTACTGGAAAGTTTTTTGTGCTTTTGAAACATTAACTGGAGGCAGCTCAGTGTGATGTAAGCAGCGATTGGCTTTCTCAAACCGGCAACTCAACCTGAGTATTGCTGACTGCAGCAAAGGTCTTGGCTAGGTGGCAACAAATAACCGTGGCCTTTAAGTATCGAACACAGTAACAAGCAGCAACTGAGAGATACAATCCAATCACTAGAAACACTTGACTCGATAATCATTTGTGCATTTTCCAATATGGCAGATCAATGGGGATTCTTTATTCCAATAGAATTTTGTAAATTCTGATCTGCATTCAGAACAATGTTTTAGAATTTTTAAAATGTATTTTAGTTATTAACTATATTGAATTATGTACTTTTATATTTGTCTAGTTTACTTAATTTTGATTGAAAGTTGTAATATCTTCTCTCGTATATATCAACTGTAATTATTTCCTGGCACTATGATTGGATGTTATTTGATCAGATACATTCATTATGTTGGATGGGTTTTAAGATGATGAATGTTTGTTATATATTTCTAAGCTGTATTACTCTCAAAAATATATGTACAAAATGATGCAGTAAAACTCAGACAGATAAGTAGTGTATATGTTTTCTAAATTTACAATGACAAAGTTGTAAAATGCAGATATTTAAGAGGAGGTAGTGTGTGTTACTGTGGTTTTCCCCTCTGGATTTGAACTGAGCTCAGATTGAAAGGATGAAATTCTGTTCTCTGTTAATGAACTGCAAGTGATTTCTTATCACTCGGATTCATCAGCAAACAGCGTTCTTCACTGCCCTTTGGACTTTTCAAATCCTTGGGCCATAAACTGCTGTACAACTTGTGTAAGTGTAGGAATTTGCTGCACCTCTTGCCCTGACTGGAAGAGTTCCCACAGAAACTTCTTTAGGTAATCACAAAGACAGTTCCTAGCTAGGAGCAGGAAGTTACAAACTAAGTCAGTGGGCAAACTACAGCAGATGGAGTTCAACGTGGGAAGTGTGATTTTTCAAGACAAATCGGACGGTGGCTCGGAGCAGGGGGAAGCGGAAGCAGCTACGCTGGATCCAGCAGTCCTTGCCTCACTTTATCTGCTGGGTTTCCCGAGGCCCGGGAAACCTGGCTGGCCAGAGTTAAATTTAAAATGGAGCTTAAATCTGAAGCATACCAGGTTTCCCCATCACCAACATTAGACTGATTAGCTTTTAGTTACTGGGTTCATCCCTCCCTCCCCTTTTTTGCACAGGTCCTGGCCAACATTTATTCCTCAACCAACATCACAAAAACCGATTGTCATTTATCACATTGCGGTTTGTGGGGCCTTGCTGTGTGCAAATTGGCTGCTGTGTTTTGCTACATTACAACAGTGACTACCCTTCAAAGGTACATCATTGGCTGTGAAGTGCTTTGGGACGTCCTTAAGTCATAAAAAAGCTGTATAAATGCAAGTTTGTTCTTCAAATGTTGCTGTTTTCTCTGGCGTTCCCGTATAGTTTGTGCAGCAATTACTGTACAGGTTTCACAGGACAGTGCAGTCGCGTTGCCGTGCCTCTAAGGGGTGAGTTGTACAGGGGCTGTCCAGTGAAGGCAGTAGACCCAGGTTACAGTGCCAGCTCTCCCATTGCTTTCGGCCCCATTGCAATCAAGCTGAAGTTTATTTGAAAGCTGATCATTTTGTTTTGAAGTTTTGTTTAGTGTTTCGGAATTCTAGTTGCGATACAGAAGCAGCAAACATTGTTGCAGCTCCACTTTTCTTCCAAAATGTCACCTTGTTTGTAACTTTGTAACTGGAGTTGCATCACTTTCCCTCCCTCCCCCAGGCCAGGTTCAATAACTTGTGGTTCAAAAAAAGGCACACAGCAGAATTTGTTTGTGATAACAGTGGTTGCTAAATAGTCCTTTTACAAGTGGTGGCACGTGGGCAGTGCAGAGAGTCATAAAAATGACCATCACATTCAAGATAAGCTGGTCAAAAGAACGCATATTTGGTCAAGAAAATTTGATATATTTCTTCACCCCTTCCCTCGTTAGTGCAGACCCTGCGTGCACACAGCTTATTCCCAGATAGCTCTTCTGTACCTTACCTAAGTGACCATTTTTGATGTGCATTGGCAACTGTTTGACTGAAGGAATCACAGCTGAGCCCAATCCGACTCTTACCCAATGTACATTCACGGACTTTCTGGCAGGAATTGTTGGATAGTAATCAGGAGGGGGATCACAGGCTTTCCTCTTCCACCAACTCTGCATCAGTCACCAATCTGCAAGGTTGCGCGGTTCACAAATTCTCAAGTGTTGTGACAGATGCTACCAGCATAAAAGTCAAACCCCACCCTGAAGGCATGACTGTTGCTGGGGTACAGTTCCACTGCGCAACACCCTGGAATTCCCAACCAAGCACCATCAAAAAAATCAGTATATGCTCCCACAGGGCAGCGCTCCTTCAGTACTGCCCCTCCCACAGGGCAGTGCTCCCTCAGTACTGCCCCTCCCCCAGGGCAGCACTCCCTCAGTACTGCCCCCCCCCCCAAACAGGGCAGCGCTCCCTCAGTACTGCCCCTCCCACAGGGCAGCACTCCCTCAGTACTGCCCCAGAGTGTCAGCCTGGCTTATGTGCTCAGGTCTGAGCCACGGCAGACCCCAAAGTTCTGTGAATAAGTCAGCCACATCCAGAAAACAAAAGTACAACACTTAGTGAATTTACAGCCATTTCAGGAGACACGAACTCCCAACTGACCTTTGGGGAAAGCTAAATACATGAATCAGCTTCAGCAGGATTTTATTTCAGCATCAACGTAGGTACAAAATGAAGACGCTTTGGTGATAATATGATTACAACTGCTTGAGAACAGAGCAATAATCATCCTGGGACTTTGTAACCATTTGCTTCACTGTGAAAACCCATCACAGATGCCAACAAATTGAACCCCTCAGAGGAATGTTGCTACACTTTGGTTTCCATGAAAATAAGCAGAGTGCTCAGTATCTGTAATGGTCTGGTTTAAAGGGCCCATCCACAGGCACCCCAAGGTAAGATGACTGATCCGCTGTTAGTTTGGTTAATTTCACTCCCAGTTTTTCCAAGTGTGCAGCAGCCACTTCTTCATCCAGCTGAAAATCAGAAGTGTAACATGTTAAAACAACACAGCTGTTTACTGAAACTAGAGCAACCCTTTGGTAGAAAAATGGTGCAGTGTTTCAGGAGGATAAAGGAGTGGGGGCAGAGCCTTCATGGGGTGGGGGCACGTTGGGAGAAGTGATCAAAAACTCAGTCTAACAGATGCGATTTGATAAGGCTTTAAAGGAGTGAAGGGAGGTCAAGAGGTGGAAGGGTTGCAGAGGGAGTAGGACCAAGGCAGCTGATGGCACTGCCATCAAAAGGTGGATCAGAGGGAGGGCAGGATGCACAGGAGATCAGGAGTTAGAGGAATTGAGGATGTACTGTAGAATAACATAGGGCTGGAAAAGACAGCAGAGGCACGGTGTGTGGAGGCCAGAGGGATTTGTAGATTTAAATTTGGTCAGTTGGCAAATACAAATGTAGGTCAGTGAGGACTGGGGTGACAGGCAAACAGCACTTCGTTTGGGACAGGATGCTGGCAGCAGCATTTTCGATAATTTGGAGTTTGAGTAGAGGTTAGGCCTTTTCAAATTTTTCTTATAATACTCCTGTGCAACACCTTGGGACGTCTTACTATGTTAAAGGCGCTATATAAATACAAGTTGTTGTTGATGCCTGTAAGGGGGATGTTAGAAAAGGCAGTGTATAGGTAATGAAGGGGCTTGGCAGCAGGGGGAACGGTAGGGAAAGGCGGCAATGTTGCAGAGAACAGTAGAGATCCCACAGACGGGAAGATATAAAGAACAGCAGAGAGATGCAAAGAAAGTAGTAAGAGCTGCAAAAATGAGAAAAAACTTGCGAGGTTATCAAGGACAACACCACAGTATATTCAGAGAAAGAGGATGTCTAAGAGTAAGGTGGGCCCCTTAATGACAGATGCAGGTGATACTGTAATTGGAAATCAGGAAATGGCAGACTTAAATAGCTACTTTGTATCAATCGCAGCAGAGGATGAGGATAAAATACCAGAGATACAAGGAAAATTAAACATAAATCAAGGGGAGGAACTAACTAGATTTAATACAAATAAAAAACATGGTGATGGAGAAACTAATGAGATTAAAGATAGACAAATCTCCAGGACCTGCTGATTTCCACCCCAGGGTGGAAGATAGAAGGTGAGGAAATTGTAGATGCGTCAGTCATGATCTTCCAAAACTCTCGATTCAGGAATTGTCCCGTTGGATTGGAAAATTCCCAATGTCACTCCATTATTTAAGGAGGGCAAGAAAGATAAACTAGGAAATTATAGCCCTATTAGTCTAATGTCAGTTGTGGGGAAGTTTCTAGAATCTGTTATTAGGGACAGAGTGTCTGAGCTTTTGGACAAATGAGCTGATCAGAGACAGAGTATGGATGTGTAACGGACAAGTCATGTCTAACGAACCTAGTTGAATTTTTTGAGGTGGTAACATGTGTGGTAGATAAAGGAGAGTCTATGGATGTTATTTATATGGACTTCCAGAAGGCATTCGATAAGGTTCCACATAAAAGACAGTTAACAAAAATGAGAGCGCATGGAATTGGAGGCAACCTAGGCTAGGGAATTGGTGAGGAGAGAGACTCGGGATAATGGGTGTGTACTCCAATTGGCAGGATGTGACCAGTGGTGTCCCAGGGATCTGTACTGGGGCCTCAGCTTTTCACTATATTTATAAATGACTTGGATGAAGGAAGAGAGCCGTATATCTAAGTTTGCTGATGACATTAAGTTAGGTTGCACAGTAAATAGAGATGGGAGCAGAAAGTTGCAAAGGGACATTGATAGATTAAGTGAGTGGGTAAAACTGTGGCAGATGGAATTTAATGCAGAAAAATGTGAGGTCAATGTTCCCTCTAATTTTCTTTTTGGGTGCGCGGCCTTTCCCTTGTGAAGCCAGCAAGCAGCCTGCGTGGGACCTCCAGACCGCTGCACAGCTTAACGGGAACACTGAGGTCATCTACTTTGGACCCAAGAAAGATCGATCAGAGTATTTTCTAAAATGGTGAGAAGCTGGGAACGGTGGAGGAGCAGAGAGATTTAGGGGTCCAAGTACAGAAATCACTAAAAGCTGGTGGACAGGTAAAAAAATTTAAAAGGCTAATGGAATGTTGGCCTTTATCTCGAGGGCTGGAATACAAAGTGGAGGAAATAATGCTTCAGCTGTACAGAGCTCTGGTCAGACCCCACCTGGAGTGACTGCGTTTAGTTCTGGGCACCGCAGGAAGGATATATTGGCCTTGGAGGAGGAGCAGCGCAGATTCACCAGAATGATACCAGGGCTAAAAGGGTTAAATTATGAGGACAAATTGCACAGACTAGGTTTGTATTCCCTTGAGTATTGAAGATTAAGGGGTAAACTAATGAGGTGTTTAAGATGATTAAAGGATTTGATGGGGTAGAGAGAGAGAAACTATTTCCTCTGGTGGGGGAGTCCAGAACAAGGGGGCATAACCTTAAAATTAGAGCCAGGCCAGTCAGGGGTGATGTCAGGAAGCACTTCTTCACACAAAGGATAGTGGAAATCTGGAACTTTCTCCTCCAAAAAGCTATGAGGCTGGGGGTCAATTAAAAATTTCAAAACTGAGATTGATAGATTTTTGTGTGGCCTGCTACAGAGAGACCGGGAAAGTCCCCGATTCAAGCGCTTGACTGGGCCAGAAAGAAAGATTCTGCTGCAGATAAAATAAAAATCTTACCTTCTTTGGCAGGAAGTGTACACCCACTGGGTACTTGCCAGGATTGGTCCACAGCTCAATCTGTGCCAGAACTTGGTTGGTGAAGGAGTTGCTCATTACAAAGCTGGGATGACCCATGGCACAGCCAAGATTCACCAAACGACCCTCAGCCAGAATGATGATGTGGTGGCCGTTCTTCAGCTGATAGCGATCCACCTGAGACCCAGAACACAGAACTTGCAACTTAAACTGAAACGTTAATGGGTAATGTGGAGAGCACCTGAAGCTGGAAACACAATAAAATCATCATACTCCATGTACATCACAGGACCACCTCCTGCCTTCAGCAGCACATCAGGCTATGTGTGGCAGTGTACATGAGTCAGGAGGTAAAGCAAAGTTCCATGACTGGTGCATGCCATCTGGCCTGTCCTTGATTTCAGGCCATGCACAGGCCAAGTTCTCCATCTTTTCAATCTTTATAAAATGATCTAGACTTGGGTGTAAGGAGTAGTATAAATTATGCAGATGATGCAAAACTTGGTACCGTAGTAGATTGTGATTAATATAGTTGTAGACTTCAGGATGACAGACAGGATGGTGAAATATATTTAAGAAGGAACTGAATATATTTAAGAAGGAAAGATAGATTTCTAGACACAAAAGGTATCAAAGGGTCTGGGGAGAGAGCGGGAATATGGTACTGAGATAGAGGATCAGCCATGATCATATTGAATGGCGGAGCAGGCTCGAAGGGCTGAATGGCCTACTCCTGCTCCTATTTTTCTATGAAATGGGCAGAAGCATGGCAGATGGAGTTCAATGTGGAGAAGTGTGAAGTGATGCACTTTGGGAGGACTAATTTGGAAATACAGTATGCTAGAAATGGCACGATTTTGAAAAGTGTTGATGAGCAGAGAGACCATGGTGTTCCTTTTACACAAATCCTTAGGAACAGGAGGAGGACATTTAGCCCCTCGAGCCTGTACCACCATTCAATTAGATCATGGCTAATCTGCAACCTAACTCCATATACCCGCCTTTGCTCCATATCCCTTAATATCTTTGGTTGACAAAAAATCAATTTCAGATTTAAAATTAATTGATCTAGCATCAACTGCTGTTTGCGGAATAGAGTTCCAAACTTTCCACCCTTTGCGCGTAGAAGTGTTTCCTAACGTCAATCCTGAAAGCCCTGGTTCTAACTTTTAGGGTATGTCCCCTAGTCCGAGACTCCCCAACCAGTGGAAATAGTTTCTCATCTACCCAATCAGTTCCCCTTAATGTCTTGAAAACTTCAATCAAAGGGAATATAACCCTAATTTGTGTAATCGCACCTCGTAATTTAACCCTTGGGGAGTCCAGGTAACATTCTGGTAAATCTACACTGCACTCCTTCCAAGGCCAGTATATCCTTCCTAAGGTGTGGAGGTCAGAAGCTGAACACAGTACCCCAGGTGTGGTCTAACCAGGGTTTTGTATAGCTGCAGCATGACTTCTACCCCCTTGTATTCTAGTCCTCTAGATATAAAGGCCAGCATTCCATTAGCCTTTTAATTTTTTTTCTGTACCTGTCCATGACATTTTAGCGATGTACATGGACCCCCACTATTTCTAGCTTTTCACCATTTAGAAAGTACTCTGATCTAACCTTTTTAGGTCCAAAGTGGATGAACTCACACTTGTCTATATTGAAATCAATTTGCCACAGTTTTGCCCATTCACTTAATCAATATCTCTAACTTTTTGATGCAGCGAGTGGGGAGGACCTGGAAATCGCTGCCGACGGAAGTGGTGGAAGCGGACACACAATGTTTTCAAGGGGAGACTGGATAGGCACTTGAGGGAAATAAACTTGCAGGGCTATGGGATAGAACGGGGGAATGGGACTGACTGGATTGCTCTACAGAGAGCCGGCACGGACTCGATGGGCCGAATGGCCTCCTTCTGTGCCGCTATGACTCTGACTATTTATGAAGCCCAGTATCCCGTATGCTTTTTTAACCGCTTTCTCAACCTGCCCTGCCACCTTCAACAATTTGTGCACATATACCTTCTGTTCATGCACCCCCTTTAGGATTGTACCCTTTAGTTTGTATTGCTTCTCCTCATTCTTCCCCTTGCTCCACTTGACCCACCTCATTCCCCAGAACCAGGTCCAGCAATGCCTCCTTCCTCATTGGGCCGGAAACATACAGATCAAGAAAATTCTCCTGAACACTTCAGAAATTCTTCCCCCTCTCTGCCCTTTACATTACTATCCCAGTCTATATTTGGATAATTGAAGTCCCCCATTATTACTACTCTATAGTTCTTGCACCACTAATTTCCCTGCAAATTTGCTCCTCTATATCTTTCCCATTATTTGGTGGTCTATAGAATACACCTAGTAGTGTAATGGCACCTCTATTATTTCTTAACTCTAACCAAATAGATTCTGTCCTTCACCCCCTCCAGGACATCCTCGCTCTCCAGCACTGGAGAGATTAAGTGTGCTGAAATTGGTTAGGAGAAATTCCTTTAAGCAGAGGAACACGGAATACTTTTCTGCAGAGTGGATGAGGCAGAAACCAATTGCAGCTTTTCAAGGAGAATTAGATAAATATTTAAATCAGAAGAATCATAGAATGGCGCAGCACAGAAGTAGGCCATTCAGCCCATCACGCCTGTGCCGGCTCTTTGAAAGTGCTATCCAATTAATCCCACTCCCCTGCAAATTTTTGCCCTTCAAGTATTTATCCAATTCCCTTGAATCTGCTTCCACCACCCTTTCAGGATGTGCCTTAGTCTTGGCCTCAGTGAGGCAGGTACACCCTCTAGTGGACCAGCATGACACTGCTGTTTCCCTCACTTATCCGGTGAGCTTAGGGTAACATTGCCAACTTGGTGCCAAATTAGGGCCAGTTTGTGCTGAGGGCCAGAGCTACACAAACTCATTTCACAGTTGACACTCTGAAGTGGAACCAACCGAATTAGTCACCTACCTGGGGTTTAATGTTCACCTTCTTGGCTGCGTTTTTGGTCAGCCATTTCACGTCCAGCTCAATATCAAAATGGCCTATGTTACAAACAATCGCATCATCTTTCATTTCTTCAAAGTGCCTGAGTGGGGAAGGGGCAGAGGAAGAGGGATAAACATCAAAACAGTCATCAGGATCAAGGCAATTTAAACAATTAGACGGTTCATCATTGACGATGGAACTGCTGCTTGAAGAGCAAGAGTTGGGAGATACTCAAATTCTGTCAAATGGCCACAGCGCAGACCTGAGCGGGAGCGGAGGCTTAAAGGGAGCAGAGAGGCGACTTAAAAAACACAAAAAACAAGGAGCGATGTCACAGGAGAGCAGGTAGGTGATTGGTTGGTGAGTATTACAGCTCTTTTGCTCTCTAGGTTAGGTAAGTGAATTAAATTCAGAGCTGGAGAGGATTAACGACTATAACTTTACTGAATTAATAACTTACTACATTAATTAAAACTAAAAAAGTAAAAATAATTGTTTGAAGGAGGCAGAGTATAAATCGAGTGGGAGGCCCAGAGAGCACAGACTGGAGCAGTGAGGAGGTGGAGTACCTCCAGCAAAAACAACTGCAAAACTGCTAAAGTGATGTCACAACCAGGGAAGGAGCTTTTCTTTTAATAAAATCACATGGGATGTGGGTGTCGCTGGCAAGGCCAGCATTTATTGCCCATCCCTAGTTGCCCTTGAGAAGGTGGTGGTGAGCCACCTTCTTGAACCGCTGCAGTCCGTGTGGTGAAGGTACTCCCACAGTGCTGTTAAGTAGGGAGTTCCAGGATTTTGACCCAGCGACGATGAAGGATCGGCGATATACTTCTAAGTCAGAATGGTGTGCGACTTGGAGGGGAACTTGGAGGTGGTGGTATTCCCATGCGCCTGCTGCCCTTGTCCTTCTAGGTGGAAGAGGTCGCGGGTTTGGGAGGTGCTGCCGAAGAAGCCTTGGCGAGTTGCTGCAGTACATCTTGTAGCTGGTACACACTGCAGCCACAGTACACTGGTGGTGCAGGGAGTGAATGTTTAAGGTGGTGGATGGGGTGCCAATCACCGGGCTGCTTTGTTCTGGATGGTGTCGAGCTTCTTGAGTGTTGTTGCAGCTGCACTCATCCAGGCAAGTGAAGAGTATTCCATCACACTCCTTACTTGTGCCTTGTAGATGGTGGAAAGGCTTTGGGGAGTCAGGAGGTGAGACACTCGCCACAGAATACCTAGCCTCTGACCTGCTCTTATTACCACAGTATTTATGTGGCTGGCCCAGTTAAGTTTCTGGTCAATGGTGACCTGCAGGATGTTGATGGTGGGGGATTCGGCGATGGTAATGCCGTTGAATGTCATGGGGAGGTGTTAGACTCTTGCTTGTTGGAGATAGTCATTGCCTGGCATTTCTGTGGCGCAAATGTTACCTGCCACTTATCAGCCCAAGCCTGAACGTCGTCCAGGTCTTGTTGCATGCGGGCATGGACTGCTTCATTAACTGGAGTTGCGAATGGCGCTGAACACTGCAGTCGTCAGCGAACATCCCCATTTCTGAACTTACGTTGGTGGGAAAGTCATTGATGAAGCAGCTGAAGATGGTTGGGCCTTGGACACTGCCCTGAGGAACTCCTGCAGCAATGTCCTGGGGCTGTGATGATTGACCTTCAACCACCACAACCATCTTCCTTTGTGCTAGGTATGACTCCAGCCAGTGGAGCATTTTCCCCGATTCCCATTGACTTCAGTTTTACTAGGGCTCCTTGATGCCAGACTCGGTCAAATGCTGCCTTGATGTCAAGGGCAGTCACTCACCTCACCTCTGAAATTCAGCTCCTTTGTCCATGTTTGGACCAAGGCTGTAATGAGGTCGGGAGCCGAGTGGTCTTGGCGGAACCCAAACTGGGCATCAGTGAGCAGGTTATTGGTGAGTAAGTGCCGCTTGATAGCATGGTCGATGACACCTTCCATCACTTTGCTGATGATGGAGAGTAGACTGATGGGGCGGTAATTGGCCGGGTTGGATTTGTCCTGCTTTTTGTGGACAGGACACACCTGGGCAGTTTTCCACATTGTCGGATAGATGCCAGTGTTGTAGCTGTACTGGAACTGCTTGGCTAGAGGCGCGGCTAGCTCTGGAGCACAAGTCTTCAGCACGATAGCCAGGATGTTGTTGGGGCCTATAGCCTTTGCTGTATCCAGTGCGCTCAGCCGTTTCTTGATATCACGTGGCGTGAATCGAATTGTCTGAAGACTGGCTTCTCTGATGGTGGGGACCGCAGGAGTAGGCCGATATGGATCATCCACTCGGCACTTCTGGCTGAAGTTGGTTGCAAACGCTTCAGCCTGGTCTTTTGCACTCACGTGCTGGGCTCCACCATCATTGAGGATGGGGATATTCATGGAGCCTCCTCCTCCCGTTAGTTGTTTAATGGTCCACCACCATTCACGACTGGATGTGGCAGGACTGCAGAGCTTTGATCTGATCCGTTGATTGTGGGATCCCTTAGCTCTGTCTATAGCATGTTGCTTCTGCTTTTTAGCATGCATGTCATCCTGTGTTGCAGCTTCCCCAGGTAGGCACCTCATTTTTAGGTATGCCTGGTGCTGCTCCTGGCATGCTCTTCTACACTCCTTGTTGAACCAGGGTTGGTCCCCTGGCTTGGTGGTAATGGTAGAGTGAGGGATATGCCAGGCCATGAGGTTACAGATTGTGGTGGAATACAATTCTGCTGCTGCTGATGGCCCACAGCACCTCACTGATGTCCAGTTTTGAGCTGCTAGATCTGTTCTGAATCTATCCCATCTAGCACGGTGGTAGTGCCACACAACACGCTGGAGGGTGTCCTCAATGTGAAGATGGGACTTCGTCTGCACAATGACGGTGCGGTGGTCACTGCTACCAATTCTGTCATGGACAGATGCATTTACGACAGGTAGATTGGTGAGGACGAGGTCAAGTAGGTTTTTCCCCCGTGTTGGTTCTCTCACCACCTGTCGCAGGCCCAGACTGGCAGCTATGTCCTTCAGGACTCGGCCAGCTCGGTCAGTAGTGGTGCTACCGAGCCACTCTTGATGAACATTGAAGTCCCCCACCCAGAGTACATTCTGTGCCCTTGCTACTCTCCGTGCTTCTTCCAAGTGGTGTTCAACATGGCGGAGTACTGATTCATCAGCTGAGGGAGGGCGGTAGGTGGTAATCAGCAGGAGGTTTCCTGGCTCATGCTTGACCTGAAGCCATGAGACTTCATGGGGTCCGAAGTCAATGTTGAGGACTCCCAGGGCCACTTCCTTCCCAACTGTATACCACTGTGCCGCCACCCCTGGTGGGTCTGTCCTGCCGGTGGGACAGGACATACCCAGGGATGGTGATGGAGGACTTTGGGACATTGACTGAAAGGTATGATTCTGTGAGTATGACTATGTCAGGCTGTTGCTTGACTAGTCTGTGGGACAGCTCTCCCAATTTTGGCACAAGTCCCCAGATGTTGGTGAGGAGGACTTTGCAGGGTTGACTGGGCTGGGTGTGCCATTGCTGTGTCTGTAGCCGGTGCCGAGGTCGATGCCGGGTGGTCCGTCCGGTTTCATTCTGGTTATTGTTTTTGTTAACTGTTTGTTACGGCTTGCTCGGCCATTTTGGAGGGCAGTTAAGAGTCAACCACATTGCTGTGGGTCTGGAGTCACATATAGGCCAGACCAGGTAAGGACGGCAGATTTCCTTCCCTAAAGGACATTAGTGAACCAGATGGGTTTCTTACGACAATCCGATAGTTTCATGGTCACCATTACTGATACTAGCATTTTATTCCAGATTTATTTAATTAACGGAATTTAAATTCCCAGCTGCCGTGGTGGGATTTGAACTCGCGTCTCTGGGTCATTAGTCCAGGCCTCTGGATTACTAGCCCTGTGACATTACCACTACCCTACCGTTCCCACCTGAACACATTTCAGAAATTCCTCCCCCTCCTTTCCCTTTACCCTAGCATTATCCCAATCAATTTGAGTAATTAAAGTCCCTCAATATCACCACTCTATAGCTCTTGCATATCTCTGCGATTTCCCTGCCGATTTGCTCCTCTACCTCCCTCTCACTATTTGGAGGCCTACAGAATACCCCCAATAGCGTGATCATACCTTTTTTGCTCCTCAACTCAAAATGAATTCTGTCCTTGTCCCTCCTCCCTTTCCAACACTACAATGTCTTCCTTAATCAGTACTGCCACCCCACCTCCCTTTTTTCCTTCCCTATCTTCTGAACACCTTGTACCCTTGAATATTAAGTGCCCAGTCCTCACCGCTTTTAAGCCACGTTTCCGTTATTGCCACAACATCATATTGCCACACAGCTAATTGTGCTTGTAGCTCTCCAACCTTATTCACCACACTGTGCGTTTACGTACATGCATTCGAAACACATTTTTGAATTTTTCGTAGTCTTAGAGGGCATGGTTGAGGTACTAAATGAGTACTTTACATCTGTCTTCACCAAGGAAGAGGATGCTGCCATAGACATAGTAAAGGAGGTGGTAGTGGAGATACTTGATAGGATAAAAATTGATAAAGGAGGTATTAGAAAGGCTGGCTGTACTTAAAGTAGATAAGTCACCAGGAGCAGATGGGATGCAGAGGGAATTGAGGGAGGAAATTGCAGAGGTATTGGCCATAATATTCCAATCCTCCTTAGATATGGGGGGTGGTGCCAGAGGACTGGAGAATTGCAAATGTTACACCATTGTTCAAAAAAGGGTGAAAATAAACCCAGCAACTACAGGCCAGTCAGTTAGACCTCGGTCGTGGGGAAGCATTTAGAAACAGTAATCAGGGACAAAATGAACAGTCACTTGGAAATGTGTGGCTCAATTAAGGAAAGCCAGCACGGATTTGTTTAAGGCAAATTGTGTTTAACTAACTTGATTGAGTTCTTTGATGAGGTAACAGAGGGTTGATGAGGGTAATGCGGTTGACAGTGTACATGGATTTCCAAAAGGCATTCGACAAAGTGCCACATAATAGGCTTGCCAGCAATTTGAAGCCCATGGAATAAAAGGGACATAGAAACATAGGAGCAGGAGTAGGCCATTCGGCCCTTCAAGTCCGCTCCGCCATTCAATATGATCATGGCTGATCCTCTATCAATACCATATTCCCGCTCTCTCCCCATACCCCTTGACGCCTTTTGCGTCTAGAAATCTATTTATCTGTCTCCTTAAATATATTCAGTGACTTGGCCGCCACAGCCTTCTGTGGTAGAGAATTCCACAGGTCTGAGTGAAGAAATTTCTCCATATCTCAGTCCTAAATGTCCTACCCCGTACCCTGAGACTGTGACCCCTCGTTCTAGACTCCCCAGCCAGGGGAAACATCCTCCCTGCATCCAGTCTGTCTTGCCCTGTCAAAATTTTATACATTTCAATGAGATCCCCTCTCATTCTTCGAAACTCGTGAATACAGGCAGAGTTGACCCAATCTCTCCTCATACAACAAACAGTCCTGCCATCCCAGGAATCAGTCTGGTGAACCTTTGCTGCACTCCCTCTATGGCAAGTATATCCTTTCTTAGGTAAGGAGACCAAAACTGCACACAGTACTCCAGGTGTGGTCTCACCAAGACCCTGTATAACTGTAGTAAGACATCCTTGCTCCTGTACTCAAATCCTCTTGCAATGAAGGCCAACATACCATTTGCCTTCCTAACTGCTTGCTGCACCTGCATGTTTGCTTTCAGTGACTGGTGTACAAGGACACCCAGGTCCCTTTGTACATCAACATTTCCCAATCTATCACCATTTAAATACTCTGCCTTTGTTTTTTCCTACCAAAGTGGATAACTTCACATTTATCCACATTATACTGTATCTGCCATGTATTTGCCCACTCACTCAACTTGTCTAAATCACCATGAAGCCTCTTTGCATCCTCAACTCTCAATCCCACCTAGTTTCGTGTCGTCAGCAAACTTGGAAATATTACATTTGGTTCCCTCATCCAAATCATTGATATATATTGTGAATAGCTGGGGCCCAAGCATTGATCCCTGCGGTACCCCACTAGTCACCGCCTGCCACCCCAAAAAAGACCCATTTATTCCTACTCCGTTTCCTGTCTGTTAACCAATTTTCAATTGGTCAGTAGCAGCATGGATACGGAATTAGCTAAGTGATAGGAAACACAGTATTGGTGAATGGTTGTTTTTCCAGACTGGAGGAAAGTATACAGTGGTGTTCCCCAGGGGTCAGTTCTAGGACCACTGCTTTTCTTGATATATATTAATGACTTAGACGTGGGTGTACAGGGCACAATTTCAAAATTTGCAGATGACGAAACTTGGAAGTATAGTGAACAGTGGTCACCACACTTTAGGAAGGATGTGAAGGCACTTGAGGGTGCAGAGGAGATTTACCAGAATGGTTCCAGGGATGGGGGATCTTAGCTACATGGACAGGTTGGAGAAGCTGGATGTGTTTTCATTAGAGCAAAGGAGGTGGAGGGGTGATTTGCTAGAGGTGTACAAGATTATGACGGGTTTGGATAGGCTAGTTGATGGTGCAAGGACTAGGGGACACAGATTTAAGGTTTTGGGCAAGAGATACCGGGGGGATGGGAGGAAAAATTTTACGCAGCGAGTGGTGAGGACATGGAACTCGCCGCCGACAGAAATGGTGGAAGCGGAGACACTCATGTTTTCAAGGGGAGGCTGGATAGGCACTTGAGGGAAATAAACTTGCAGGGCTACGGGGATAGAGCGGGGGAATGGGACTGACTGGATTGCTCTACAGAGAGCCGGCATGGACTCGATGGGCTGAATGGCCTCCTTCTGTGCCGTTATGACACTTTGACTATGACGAGGAGAGTGAGACACTTCAGGAAGACAGACTGGTGAAACGGGCGGACA
The DNA here is from genome assembly GCA_030390025.1 of Squalus acanthias. Taxonomy (NCBI): domain Eukaryota; kingdom Metazoa; phylum Chordata; class Chondrichthyes; order Squaliformes; family Squalidae; genus Squalus; species Squalus acanthias. The sequence goes on along the minus strand of CM059435.1, from coordinate 370,185 downwards.
GGTGGCAGATTAAATTTAACGCAGAAAAGTGTGAAGTGATACATTTTGGTAGAAAGAATGAGAGGACATATAAACGAAATGGTACAATCCTGAAGGGGGTGCACGAACAGAGAGACCAGGAGTATGTGTGCACAAATCATTGAAGGTGGCAGGGCAGGTTGAGAAAGCAGTTAAAAAGGCTTACGGGAACCTGGGCTTCATGAACAGAGGTATAGAGTACAAACAAGAAATTATGAAGAACCTGTATAAAACACTGGTTCGGCCCCAACTGGAGTACTGTGTCCAATTCTGGGCACCGCACTTTAGGAAGGATGTGAAGGTCTTAGAGAGGGTGCAGAAAAGATTTATGAGAATGATTCCAGGAATGAGGGACTTCAGTTACGTTGATAGACTGGAGAAGCTGGGGTTGTTCTCCTTGGAGCATAGAAGATTGAGAGGAGATTTGATAGAGGTGTTCAAAATCATGAGGGGTCTGGACAGAGTAGATAGAGAGAAACTGTTCCCATTGGCAGAAGGGTCAAGAACCAGAGGGGACAGATTTAAAGTGATTGGCAAAAGAACCAAAGGCGACGCAAGAAAAAACTTCTACGCAGCGAGTGGTTAAGACCTGGAATGCACTGCCTGAAAGGGTGGTGGAGGCAGATTCAATCACAGCTTTCAAAAGGGAGTTGGTAAGTATCTGAAGGAAAGAAATTTGCAGGGCTAGGAGGGAGTAGGACTAGATGAAGTGCTCTCGCAGAGAGCTGGCACAGGCTTGACGGGCCGAATGGCCTTCTTCCATGCTGTAACCATTCTAGGATTCTAAGCTACTTTTTGTAAGTTCTACACCAATAATATCTCCATATCTCCTTTTCCCAGGTTGGTACGGGGCAGTGGGGGGACAGGGGGAAAGGAGAGAGAGCTAGAGAGCCAGACAGAGGACTCAAAGGTGGGCAACAGCAGGTCCTCTCCACTCCGGTGAAGGAAGGTGCCCTTCAGTCAGAGTATGTGGCCGTTCGGTTGCCTACACTGGACAATCGCTCTACTGGAGTGTGTGGCACTGATCAGGCAAGTGACAGATGCAGGAGTTGTAAAACCACTAAAGCCAGGCTTCACTTAGCACCGAAACGCATTGGTTCCCAAAATAAGGTGCAACAGGTAGGAGCAGGGACGCTGGGCAATGGAATGGTTCAGGCTGAGACTAGAGGCTATTATCTTTTAAAGGAAATTTGGATAAATATTTGAAACAAAGGACGACAAAAGACACAGGGCTACGGGGAAAGGTCATGGCAGTGATGTTTGGGGGGGGGGGGGGGGAGAGAGAAGAGACGTGATGGGGTGTGGGGGGGGGGGGGGAGAGGGAGACGATGCAATGGTTGGGGGGGGGGGGGGGGGGGGACATACTCAGGAGACCTCCCCTCGAGTCCCTATCAAGCAGCATTTACTAATACTCTGCTTCCGTTTTTCAGGAGCTGCGCGGACACCGAAGGTCCCAAAATGGCGGTCAGGAAACACGCGCCTGCCATATTGGTTCAAGACAAGGAGGGGACCTTTGCCCCCGCCTGAAGCAGCCTTTCGGCCCTTTATCGGCTAAGGAACCAATGCCTGCTGGAGGTCCCGGTGGAACATTGTTTCCCGCGATGAGCCTGCTGCCTCAGGGAAACCAGGCCCAGGGATCACCGGCAACTAAAGGAAGTAACTTACCGCAATGTGGAGCTGGGAGGAGCACGAGTGACCCTCCCGATCATCCCCACCCCTCTCCCATCGACGCTGCTCCCAGCCCGAGATCCCCGACCCCCTCCTCCCAAAGAGGATGCAAGAGCAGAGGGACCTGAGGGGGCATGTTCACAAATCTTTGAAGGTAGCAGGGCAAGTTGATAAGGCGGTTAAGAAAGCGTATTGGAAACTTGGCTTTGTAAATATGGGCACTGAATACAAAAACAAGGAAGGCTCGTTAAACCTTTACACATTTCTGGTTAGGCCTCAGCTGGAGCATTCTGTACAATTCTGGGCACCGCACTTTAGGATGTCAACACCTTGGAGAGAGTGCAGAGTAGGTTTACTAGGAATGAGGGACTGCAGTTTGAGAGATTGGAGAAGCTGGGATTGTTCTCCTTAGAGCAGAGAAGGTTAAGGGGAGACCTAAGAGATGATCAAAATTAGGAGGGGTTTTGATAAAGTAAATAGGGAGAAACTTTCCTCTAGCAAGTGAGTCAATAACCAGGGGTCAGGTTTAAAATAATTGGCAAAAGAGCTAGAGGGGAAATGAGGATAAATGTCTTCAAGGGTTGTTAAAATCTGGAACTCACTACCTGAAAGGGTGGTGGAATCAGATTCCATAGGAACTTTCAAAAGGCAATTGGACATGTACTTGAAGAGGACTAATTTGTAGCATTATGGGGAAAAAGCTGAGGTGTGGGACTAAATTGGACAGTTCTATCAAAGAGCCGGCACAGGCATGACAGGCCAAATGGTCATCTATAATACAATTAATTACTCAGGTGAACTGGAAAAAAAAAATCACAGGAGTTCAGTGCCAGCCATTTCCTACCTTCCCACAATGATATCTTTGCAGCCAGTCGTTGTCACAAAGATACTTCCCTCTTTGCATGCCTCATCCATGGTCGTGACCTCATAACCTACAACAAAACAAATGAGTTGGGGGACTTACATGGGCCAGAATCAATGCAGCAAAGAAAGAGCCCAAGGGCTTTTGGTTAATAAAGCTCAAGTACTGAATTAGCCCAAGTCTAGGTCACAGCAGTTCAATCAAGTGCTTAATCCCTCAGTTAGTGTGGGAGGAGGGAGGGGAGAAGTGATAAGACATTCTACACCTTGGATTCAAATCCAGTTCAGATAAAAGTAAGTTTTGGCCTATGGCTTCCATACAAAATGTTGGTAACGTTTCAAAACCACTTCAAACTTTCCAATTGAGATTGTCAATGTTTGACTCAGGAAGGCATTGTACACAGCATGTGCGGGGAATAGAAACCGCATTACACTGCTGCAGGAGGGGAATAATCTGACTCTGGGACTGAAATTTATTGCTGGGGAAGAGTAGTCGTGGCTTCATTTCACTTCTAACTACCCAGAATTGGCAGGTGTTACTCTTTACTTTTCAAGCAGCTTATTTTAACACACTTCATTTTTAGCCTCTGGTTAAATAAGTCATTGAAATGAGTCACCGTGCCAACCATAAATCTCTATTTCTGATGTTGGCAGCTGTGAGTTCTTACCAGAGCATGCTCAGCGTAAACACACATACCAAAGTGGAAGGGTTTCATTTCCCAATTACATCTTAAAAATGCACAGATAAAAATTTGGGACTGACTTGTAAAAGGAATCAGAGGATTTCGAGAAGCAGCCACAGCTCTCAATAACCCAGTGTTTACTACATTATGGAACATAGGAACAGGAGTCTGCCATTCAGCCCCTCAAGCCTGTTCCGCCATTCAGAGAGATCATGGCTGATCTGCGACCTAACTCCATATACCTGCCGTTTGCCTGTATCCCTTAATACTTTTGGTTAACAAAAAGCTATCAATCCCAGATTTAAAATTAACAATTGATCTAGCATCAATTGCCATTTGCAGAAGAGAGTTCCAAACTTCTACCAGTAGAAGTGTTTCCCAATTTCACTCCTGAAAGGTCTGGCTCTAATTTTTAGACTCTGCCCCTTAGTCCGAGAATCCCCAACCAGCAGAAATAGTTTCTCTATCTACCCTATCTGTTCCCCTTAATATCTTGGAAACTTCGATCAGATCACCCATTAACCTTCTAAATTCTAGGGATTACAACCCTAATTTGTGTAATCGCTCCTCGTAACTTAACCCTCGAAGTCTGGGTATCATTCTGGTAAACCTACGCTGCACTCCCTCCAAGGCCAATATATCCTTCCTAAGGTGTGGTGCCCAGAACTGCTCAGTGCTCCAGGTGTGGTCTAACCAGAATTTTGTATAGCTGCAGCATAACTTCTACCCCCTTGTATTCTAGTCCTCTAGATATAAAGACCAGCATTCCATTAGCCTTTTTGATTATTTTCTGTACCTGTTCATGACATTTTAATGATTATGTCTCTGGACCCCCAAGTCTCTTTGGACATCCACTGTTTAAGCTTTTCACCATTTAGAAAGTAACCTGTTCTATCCTTTTTAGGTCCAAAGTGGATGACCTCATTTGCCTACATTGAAATCCATTTGCCACAGTTTTACCCATTCACTTAATCAATATCCCTTTGTAATTTTATGCTTTCATCTACTCTGTCTACAATGCCGCCGATCTTTGTCTTATCGGCAAATTTGGATACATGACTTTCTATGCCATCAATATGATTTTCTATGCCATAACAGTGTGAATGTCAAAGCACCAAGGCTGTGTAGTGTTGGGATAACTACTTGCTTAAAAAATGTTCACCTTCCTTTCGGGTACATGGATGCAAAGGCACCAGCTGCCGTCTTGTGCCAGAGTCACAGTCTGATGATACTCACTGTCTACGTTCTCACAATCTCCGTGTGAAAGCCAGTGAGTGTCATCAGGTTACTCAATAGTGCAGGCATCATGTCCAAGCTCAACCCATCCTCACCAAAGATCAGACAATTTCCAGCAGGTGTCAGTGGCAGCTATCATGAGTGGGAAGCCTGGCTGATTTCCTGCACCCGAGCCTAGGGTAGCAGAGCGGCACAGCAGCCCTTGGCTTGTGCTGGGATTGAACGGCAGACCCGTGTGCTGCAGCATCTCACTAGGTCTACAAGAACTTCAAAGGCACATTTTAAACAACCAACTGACCTCTGGGTGTAAATGAAGCTGAAATCCAATTTCTGGATTCAGGTACTTTATTCAAATAGGAACATCGGAACAGGAGGAGGCCATTCAGCCCCTCGAGGCTCTTCCAGCATTCAATGACATCATGGCTGATCTGTATCCCAACTCCATCCACCCGCCTCGGCTCCATATCCCGCAATACCCTTGACAAGCAAAAATCTATCGATCTCAGATTTAAAATTAATTGAGCTGGCATCTACAGCTTTTTGTGGGGGAGTTTTCCACACTTCTACCACCCTTTGCATAAAGAAGTGTTTCTGAACTTCTCTCCTGAATGGCTTGGCTCTGATTTTAAGGTTATGTCCCCTTGTCCTAGACTCTTCCCCCAACACCCCTCCCCAAAGCAGAAAAAGTTTCTTTATCTACCCAATCAAAATCCTAAAAACCTCAAAACAAATCACCCCTTAACCTTCTGTATTCCAGGGAATACAAGCCTAGTTTATGTGATCTCTCCTCAATCTAACACTGTCCTGGTAACATTCTGGTGAATCTGCACCAGAAACAGAGCCATTATATGGAAACATACTGTACTGCTCCAAGCTACCAGAAACAGGAAGAGTAAGGAGAAAAGGGCATTCCTCAGAGTTCAGTGGACGCCAGCATCATTTCATCCTTACCTTCCATAGCAGCCTGTAGAGCATTGATGGGGTCGATTTCCGTTACAATAACTCTGGCGCCGAAAGCTCGCAGAGCCTGCACACAACCCTTGCCCACGTCACCATATCCTGCCACCACTGCCACTTTACCAGCAATCATAACGTCTGTGGCACGCTTGATACCATCAATAAGTGATTCTCGGCACCCATACAGGTTATCAAACTTGCTCTGGGGAAAAGATCAGGTTAGAAATTAAAAACAAACAAAATAACTTTGCTTCCCCCATCAACGTTCCCCCTTCTCTCAAAGGCATCAAGTCTTTGTTGGAGTAGAGTCCACGCAGGGACGGATTAACACACTGACTTAGGGGCCAGGCCGAATATGGGGCCCCTGGTAAAACTTACCATTACGCAGAAAAACTGCATACAACCGCTGGATCAGTTTCATTCACGTGTAGTCATTTGCTGTATTATTAACAGTGTGTAAACATTCTACAGATCTATTTATTCCTGCATTTTACTACACGTTTGTGTTTTGATGGATCAGTGTGGGGTTGTGCCTATGACCATGAATTCTTAATCCCACTCGGATTTCATGGGCACCTCATACCATGCCAGATAGGGAGCTTTGATCAGCTAATTGGCAGCAGAGGTAGGCAACAGAGTTGAGCCCAGTCTATCCTCACCCAACTTGCACTTGAAGCAGCAGTTGCTGGATATCATTCCCGAATCGGAGCCCTGCAAAACTTTCATAAGAACATAAGAAATAGGAGCAGGAGGTTCGGCCCCTCGAGCCTGCTCCGCTATTTCATGAGATCATGGCTGATCCGATTTTGGCCTCAACTCCACTTTCCTGCCTGCTCCCCGTAACCCTCGACTCCCCTGTTGCTCAAAAATATGTCTCACAGCCTTGAATATACTTAATGACTCAGCTTCCACAGCTCTCTGGGGTAAAGAATTCCAAAGATTCACGACCCTTAGAAAAGAAATTCCTCCTCATCTCCGTCTTAAATGGGCAACCCCTTATTCTGAGACTATGCCGCCTCGTTCTAGATTCCTCCCCCCCCCGCCCCGAGGGGAAACATCCTCTCAGTATCTACCCTGTCCAACTCCGTTTAAATTATATTTTTCTTATCTTTTTCTATTCTTCCTACCAAAGTGGATAACTTCACTTTTCCCCCACATTATACTCCATCTGCCAAATTCTTGCCCACTCACTTAACCTACCTACAGGAAACTTTTGTTTATCCGGCATCGACGGGACCGGCGTGGTGCCGGTTTATCGAAAGTACCGGATAACGGAGAGTTATATTAACCGAGGCTATTTTTAACAAAGAGACTCCAGGCAGCGCGGGAGAATCAACTCCTGTTACTGCAGTGTTTCGGACGTCCGACAGCGCCAGGACGCCGAGTAGTGGCACTTTTGAAAAGTACCCGACTCAATCGGCGTTCGCGGACTCGGACTCGGGATCGGCAACATTGCCAGTTATTTGAGAGGAGTTTTCGGAGCACTCTGCGTTCGCGGAGACTCGACTGCGACTCGGCAACATTGCCGGTTATTTGAGAGGAGTTTTCGGAGGATGATTTTTGCCGGTTTAAGCGAGAATTCCGGATATTTGGGTGCCGGATAAACGAAAGTTTCCTGTATATCCCTTTGCAGACTATGTCCTCCTCACAACTTGCTTTCCCACCTATCTTTGTATCGCCTGCAAATTTGGCTACAATACACTCGCTTCCTTCATCCAAGTCATTAATATAGATTGAAAATAGTTGTGGCCCCAGCACTGATCTTGTGGCACCCCACTAGTATTTCATAGAATCATAGAAGATGGGAGCAGGAGTAGGCCATTCGGCCCCTCTAGCCTGCTCCGCCATTCAATGCGATCATGGCTGATCATCCAAATTCAGAACCCTGTACCTGCTTTCTCCCCATATCCCTTTAGCCTTAAGAAATAAATCCAACTCCTTCTTGAATCTATTTAATGAATTGGCCTCTACTGCCTTCTGTGGCAGAGAATTCCACAGGTTCACCACTCTCTGGGTGAAGAAATTCCTCCTCATTGCTGTCCTAAATGGCTTACCCCTTATTCTTAGACTGTGACCCCTGGTTCTGGACTCCCCGACCATCGGGAACATCCTTCCTGCATCTAGTTTGTCCTGTCCTGTCAGAATTTTATAAGTTTCAATGAGATCCCCTCTCATTCTTCTAAACTCCAGCGAGTTTCAGCCCAATCGACCCAATCTCTCTTCATACGTCATTCCTGCCATCCCAGGTATCAGCCTTGTGAATCTTCGCTGAACTCCTTCCATGGCAAGAACATCCTTCCTCAGATAAGGCGACCAAAACTGCACACAGTACTCAAGATGTGGTCTCACCAAGGCCCTGTACAACTGCAGCAAGACATCCTTGTTCCTGTACTCAAACCCTCTCGCTATGAAGGCCAACATACCATTTGGCTTCTTAACCGCCTGCTGCACCTGCATGCTTACCTTCAGCGACTGGTGCACAAGGACACCCAGGTCTCGTTGCACTTCCCCTTCTCCCAATCTATTGCCATTCAGATAATAATCTGCCTTTCTGTTTTTGACACCAAAGTGGATAACCTCGCATTTATCCACGTTATATTGCATCTGCCACGCTTCTGCCCAATCACCCAACCTGTCCAAATCATCCTGGAATTTCTCAGCATCCTCCTCGCAGCACACACGCTCACCCAGTTTTGTGTCGTCTGCAAACTTGGAGATATTACATCTAGGTCCCTTGTCTAGATTAATATATATTGTGAATAGCTGGGGTCCAAGGACCGATCCCTGCGGTACCACACTAGTCACTGCCTGCCACTCGGAAAAAGACCCGTTTATTGCAACTCTTTGCTTTCTGTTTGCCAACCAGTTCTCTATCCAAGTCAATACCTTGCCCCCAATCCCATGTGCCTTAACTTTACATGCTAATCTCTTATGCGGGACCTTATCAAAAGCCTTTTGGAAGTCCAAATACACCACATCCACTGGTTCTCCCTTATCTATTTTACCAGTTACATCCTCAAAAAATCCCAATAGATTAGTCAGGCATGATTTACCTTTTGTAAATCCATGTTGACTTTGTCCGATCCTGTCACTGTTTTTCAAGTGCTCAGCTATTACATCTTTTATAATGGACTCTAGCATTTTCCCCACTACCGATGTCAGACTTACCGGTCTGTAATTCCCCGTTTTCTCTCTACCACCCTTTTTGAATAGTGGGGTAACATTAGCTACCCTCCAATCCATGGGTACAGTTCCAGATTCCATCGAATGTTGGAAGATGATCAGCAATGCATCTACTATTTCTAGGGCCACTTCCTTAAGTACCCTAGGATGTAGATTATCAGGCCCTGGGGATTTATCGGCCTTCAATCCCGCCAATTTCCCTACAAATACTGATTTCTTTCAGTTCCTCCCTTTCATCAGACCCGATGTTCCCCAACATCTCTGGGAGGTTATTTGTGTCCTCCTTTGTGAAGACAGAACCAAAATATGTATTTAATTGGTCTGACATTTCTTTGTTCCCCATTATAAGTTCCCCTGATTCTAACTGCAAGGGACCTATGCTTGATTTCACTAATCTTTTTCTCTTCACATATCTATAAAAGCTTTTACAGTCAGTTTTTATGTTCCCTGCAAGCTTACTCTCGTATTCTATTTTCCCCATAATTAATCCCTTTGTCCTCCTTTGTTGAATCTTAAACTGCTCCCAATCCACAGGGTTACTGCTTTTTCTGGCCAATTTATATGCCCTCTCCTTGGATCTTATGCTATCCCTAATTTCCCTTGTTAGCCATGGTTGAGTCACCCTTTTTGTTTTATTCTTCTGCCAAACTGGGATGAACAAATTCTGTAGTTCGTCCATGCGGTCTTTGAATGTTTGCCATTGCCTCTCCACCGTCAACCCTTTGAGTGACATTCCTCAATCAATCCTACCCAACTCGCACCTCATACCATCGTAGTTTCCTTTATTTAAATTCAGGACCCTAGTCTGAGTCAACTACTTCACTCTCCATCCTAATGAAGAATTCTATCATATTATGATCGCTTCGACCCAAGGGGCCTCGCACAACAAGATTGCTAATTAATCCTTTCTCATTGCATAATACCCAGTCTAAGATGGCCTGATCTCTGGTTGGTTCCTCGACATATTGGTCCAGGAAACGATCCCGTAAACACTCCAGGAATTCCTCCTCCATAGTATTGTTACTAATTTGGTTAGCCCAATCTATATGTAGATTAAAGTCACCCATGATGACTGCTGTGCCCTTATTGCACGCTTCTCTAATTTCCCTTTTAATGCCATCCCCAACCTCCGCATTACTGTTTGGAGGTCTATATATATCACTCCCACTAACGTTTTCTGCCCCTTGTTATTTCTCAGTTCAACCCATACAGATTCCACATCATCAGAGCTAATAGCCTTCCTTTCAATTGTTAATCTCCTCTTTAACCAGCAATGCTACCCCACCTCCCTTTCCTTTTTGCCTATCTTTCCTGAATATTGAGTACCCCTGGATATTAAGTTCCCAGCCTTGGCCACCCTGGAGCCATGTTTCGGTAATCCCAATCAAATCATATTCGTTTACCTCTATTTGCGCAGCTAATTCGTCCACCTTGTTCCAAATGCTCCTTGCATTAAGACACAAAGCCTTCAGGCTTGTTTTTTTTTTAACGCTCTTAGACCTATTAGAATTAGTATTTACTGTGGCCATGTTTGATTTAAACCGTTGTTTTCTCTGACTGCAACTTTTTTTCTCTCCTTCCTATCTTTTGCTTTTATCCTTGTTTCCCTTTCATCTGTCTCCCTGCTCAGGTTCCCAACCCCCTGCCATTTTAGTTTAAACCCTCCCCCAGAGCACTAGCAAACACTCCCCCTTGGACATCGGTCCCGGCCCTGCCCAGGTGTAGACCGTCCGGTTTGTACTGGTCCCACCTCCCAGAACCGGTTCCAATGCCCCAGGAATTTGAATCCCTCTCCCTTGCACCATTCCTCTAGCCACGTATTCATTTGAAATATCCTTCTATTTCAACTCTGACTAGCACGTGGCACTGGTAGCAATCCTGAGATTACCACCTTTGAGGTCCTATTTTTTAATTTACCTCCTAACTCCCTATATTCTGCTTTTAGGACCTCATCCCGTTTTTTACCTAGATCGTTGGTACCTATATGTACCACGACAACTGGCTGTTCACCCTCCCCCTCCAAAATGCTCTGTAGCCGCTCTGAGACATCCTTGACCCTTGCACCAGGGAGGCAACATACCATCCTGGAGTCTCGTTTGCTGCCGCAGAAACGCCTATCTATTCGCCTTACAATAGAATCCCCTATCATGATAGCTCTCCCACTCTTTCTCCTCCCATCCTGTGCAACAGAACCACCTATGGTGCTAGGAAGTTGGCTGCTGCTGTCTTCCCCTGATAAGCCATCTCCCGCAACAATATCCAAAGCGGTATATCTGTTTGAGAGGGGGATGGCCACAGGGGACCCCGGCACTACCTGCCTGCGCCTATTACTCTGCCTGGTGGTCACCCATTCCCTTCCTGCCTGTACACCCTTTACCTGCGGTGTGACCAACTCCCTAAACGTGCTATCCACGATGTTCTCAGCATCGCGAATGTTCCAGTATGCATCCATCCGCAGCTCCAGCGCCGCAATGCGGTCTGTCAGTAGCTGCAGCTGGATACACCTCCCGCACACATGGTTGTCAGGGACACAGGAAGTGTCCCTGATTTCCCACATAGCACAGGAAGAGCATGTCACAGCATCGAGCTGTCCTGCCATGACTTACCCTTTAATTAATTAAAATTAAATGATCCCACCAATTACACTGGAATTAAGTGATATACTCAAGGGCCCTTACTTAACAGTACTCCCCGCTACACAAAGAGACCGTAGAAGCCACAAAATTTAAGTTTAGAAAAATTGAGAAAGAAAACACTCACCAACCAATCACTTACCTGCTTTTTGGTGACGTCACACTACGAATATTTTTTGCTTCTCTCTCCCGGAACCTGGATTTGTAAACTGCCTCGGGGCTCACCTTAAGTACCGCCGCTCGCCACCTTGCCGCTCTAGGCCTCGCTGCCGCCTCGGGGCTCACCTTAAGTACCGCCGCTCGCCGCCTCGCCGCTCACCTCAAGTACCGCCGCTCGCCACCTTGCCGCTCTAGGCCTCGCTGCCGCCTCGGGGCTCACCTTAAGTACCGCCGCTCGCCGCTCTAGGCCTCGCTGCCGCCTCGGGGCTCACCTTAAGTACCGCCGCTCGCCGCCTCGCCGCTCACCTCAAGTATCGCCGCTCGCCGCCTCTGCCTCTGCCTCTTGTAGGGAAATGGTGTTAGGGAAATTGGCGGGATTGAAGGCCGATAAATCCCCAGGGCCTGATAATCTACATCCTAGGGTACTTAAGGAAGTGGCCCTAGAAATAGTAGATGCATTGCTGATCATCTTCCAACATTCGATGGAATCTGGAACAATACCCATGGATTGGAGGTTAGCTAATGTTACCCCACTATTCAAAAAAGGGTGGTAGAGAGAAAACGGGGAATTACAGACCGGTAAGCCTGACATCGGTAGTGGGGGAAAATGCTAGAGTCCATTATAAAAGATGTAATAGCAGAGCACTTGGAAAACAGTGACAGGATCGGATAAAGTCAACATGGATTTACAAAAGGTAAATCGTGCTTGGCTAATCTATTGGAATTTTTTGAGGATGTAACTGGTAAAATAGATAAGGGAGAACCAGTGGATGTGGTGTATTTGGACTTTCAGAAGGCTTTCGATAAGGTCCCGCATAAGAGATTAGCATGTAAAGTTAAGGCACATGGGATTGGGGGCAAGGTATTGACTTGGATAGAGAACTGGTTGGCAGACAGAAAGCAAAGAGTTGCAATAAACGGGTCTTTTTCCGAGTGGCAGGCAGTGACTAGTGTGGTACCGCAGGGATCGGTCCTTGGACCCCAGCTATTCACAATATATATTAATCTAGACAAGGGACCTAGATGTAATATCTCCAAGTTTGCAGACGACACAAAACTGGGTGAGCGTGTGTGCTGCGAGGAGGATGCTGAGAAATTCCAGGATGATTTGGACAGGTTGGGTGATTGGGCAGAAGCGTGGCAGATGCAATATAACGTGGATAAATGCGAGGTTATCCACTTTGGTGTCAAAAACAGAAAGGCAGATTATTATCTGAATGGCAATAGATTGGGAGAAGGGGAAGTGCAACGAGACCTGGGTGTCCTTGTGCACCAGTCGCTGAAGGTAAGCATGCAGGTGCAGCAGGCGGTTAAGAAGCCAAATGGTATGTTGGCCTTCATAGCGAGAGGGTTTGAGTACAGGAACAAGGATGTCTTGCTGCAGTTGTACAGGGCCTTGGTGAGACCACATCTTGAGTACTGTGTGCAGTTTTGGTCGCCTTATCTGAGGAAGGATGTTCTTGCCATGGAAGGAGTTCAGCGAAGATTCACAAGGCTGATACCTGGGATGGCAGGAATGACGTATGAAGAGAGATTGGGTCGATTGGGCTGAAACTCGCTGGAGTTTAGAAGAATGAGAGGGGATCTCATTGAAACTTATGTTCCTGATGGTCGGGGAGTCCAGAACCAGGAGTCACAGTCTAAGGATAAGGGGTAAGCCATTTAGGACAGAAATGAGGAGGAATTTCTTCACCCAGAGAGTGGTGAACCTGTGGAATTCTCTACCACAGAAGGCAGTAGAGGCCAATTCATTAAATATATTCAAGAAGGAGTTGGATATATTTCTTAAGGCTAAAGGGATCAAGGGATATGGGGAGAAGGCAGGGACAGGGTTCTGAATTTGGATGATCAGCCATGATTGCATTGAATGGCAGAGCAGGCTAGAGGGGCCGAGTGGCCTACTCCTGCTCCTATCTTCTATGTTTCTATGTTAGATTGCCATCCTGAAAATGACCCATTTATCCCGACTCTGTTTTCTGTTAGTTAGCCAATCCTCTATCCAATCTAATATTACCCCAACACCATGAGGTCTTAACTTATACAGTAACCTTTTATGTGGCACTTTGTCAAATGCCTTTTGGAAATCCAAATACACTACATCTACTGGTTCCCCTTTATCCACCCTGCTCATTACCTCCTCAAAGAACTAATAGATTTGTCAAACATGATTTCCCTTTCATAAAACCATGTTGACGCCGTTTGATTGTATTATGATTTTCTAAATGTCCTGCTGCTACTTCCTTAATAATGGACTCCAGCATTTTCCCAATGACAGATGTTAGGCTAACTGGCCTATAGTTTCCAGCTTTCTGACTCGCTCCTTTCTTGAATAAGGGCATTACATTTGCAGTTTTCCAATCCGTTGGGACTTTGAGTCAAGGGGATTTTGGAAGATTACAACCAATGCATCCACTATCTCTGTAGCCACTTCTTTTAAGACCTTAGGATACAGGCCATCAGGTCTAGGGGACTTGTCAGCCTTTAGACCCATAAGTTTGCCTAGCACTTTTTCGCTATGATAGTTTTAAGTTCCTTTTGCCCCTTGATTTTAGAGTCAGTCATAACAGCACAGAAGGAGGCCATTCAGCCCATCGAGTCCATGCCAGCTCTCTGTAGAGCAATCCAGTCAGTCCCATTCCCCTGCTCTATCCCCGTAGCCCTGCAAGTTTCCCTCAAGTACCTATTCAGTCTCCCCTTGAAAATATTGAGTGCCTCCGCTTCCATCGACAGCGAATTCCAGGTCATCACCACTTGCTGCGTAAAAAAGTTTCTCACATCCCCCCTGTATCACTTGCCCAAAACCTTAAATCTGTGTCCCCTAGTCCTTGTACCATCAACTTGTGGAAACAGCCTTTCCCCGTCTAGCCTATCCAAACCCGTCATAATCTTGTACACCTCTATCAAATCACCCCTCAACCTCCTTTGCTCTAATGAAAACAAATGCAGCTTCTCCAACCTGTCCTTGTAGCTAAGATCCCCCATCCCCAGAACCATTCTGGTAAATCTCCTCTGCACCCTCTCAAGGGCCTTCACATCTTTCCTAAAGTGTGGTGACCAGAACTGGACGCAATACTCCAGTTGGGGCCTAACCAGTGCTTTGTAAAGGCTCAGCATAACCTCTACTTTTGTACTCAATACCTCTATTTATGAAGCCCAAGATCCCATACGCTGTGTTAACCATTCTCTCAATATGTCCTGCCACCTTCAGGGACCTATGCACATTAACTCCCAGGTCCCTCTGTCCCTGCACACTCTTTAAAACTGTGCCATTAAGTGTATATTGCCTCTCCCTGTCCCTTCTGCCAAAATGCATCACCTCACACTTCTCTATTAAATTCCATCTGCCACTTGTCTGCCCATTCTGCTAGCCTTTCTATGTCCTGTTGCAGTCGATTGATATCCTCATTGTTTGCCACCCCGCCAAGTTTGGTGTCATCGGCAAATTTAGAAATTCTACTGTATTCCAATATCCAGGTCATTTATAGACGCATCAAAAAAAGCAGTGGCCCCAGCACTGACCCTTGGGAAACACCACTGTCTACCATCCTCCAGTCTGGAAAAACAGCCATTTACCACAACTCGCTGTTTTCTGTCCTTAAGCCAATTCCTTATCCAAGCTGCCACTGACCCACCTATCCACAAGCCTCAATTTTGTTAACCAGCCTTCTATGTGGTACTTTGTCAAACACCTTCCGAAAATCCATGTAGACAACATCCATTGCATTCCCTTCATCAAAAAATTCAATTAGATTCGTCAAACACGATCTGCCTTTTATAAAACCATGTTGGCTCTGCTTAATTAGCTTAAACCTCTTCAAATGCCCGTTAATTTTTTTCTTGATTATTGTTTCTAAAACTTTACCCACCACTGATGTTAAACTGACCAGCCTGTAGTTACTAGGATTGTCCTTGCACCCTTTCTTGAACAATGGTGTCACATTTGCCACTTTCCAATCCTCAGGCACCTCCCCCGCATCTAGGGAAGATTGGAAAATTATGGCAAGCCCTTCCGCTATCTCTTCCCCCAATTCCCTTAGCAACCTGGGATGCAAGCCATCTGGACCAGGCGACTTATCCACTCCATGCATACGCAGTCTTTCTAGTACATCCTGTTTATCAATTTTCACCCCTTCCATTGCTTCTACCGATATTTTGTCAGCATCCACCTCCTTAGTAAACACCGATACAAAGTACTCATTGAGTATTCTAGCCTTGCCCTGCGCCTCGAAGCATATATCACCTTCTTTGTCCCCAATAGGCTCCACCCCGCCTCTTACTACCCGCTTACTGTTTACATGCCGGTAGAAGATTTTTGGGTTCCATTATGTTAACCGCCATTCTACTCTCATTCTCTCTTTGCCAATCTTACATCCCCTCAACTTATCGTATTTGGTCTAGTTCTCCCTTGAAGAATTCACTCCACATTCATCATACACCCTCTTTCTTTGTTTCATCATCTTCTCTATCTCCCTTGTCATCCAAAGAGCCCTTGCTTTTGTTCTCTTACCCTTCCCTCTTGTTGGAATGTACCTAGCCTGTACTTGGAACATCTCCTCCTTAAAGATCACCCATTGTTCCATTACAGTTTTTCCTGTCAGTCTTTGGTTCCATTTTACCCTGGCTAGATCCTGTCCCATCCCACTGAAGTTAGCCCTATTCCAGTTTAGAAGTTCCACTCTAGATTGTTCTTTACTCCTCTCCATTGCTAATCTAAATCTTATGATACGATGATCACTCCCACCCAAGTGTTCTCCCACAGACACTTGGTCGACCTGGCCCACCTCATTCCCTAGCACCAGATCCAGCAACGCCTCCTTCCTAGTTGGGTCAAGAACATACTGGTCAAGGAAATTCTCCTGAACACATTTCAGAAATTCCTCCCCTTCTTTCCCTTTACCCTAGCATTATCCCAATCGATATTTGTATAATTAAAGTCCCCCAATAGATCACCACTCTATAGCTCTTGCATATCTCTGATTTCCCTGCAGATTTGCTCCTCTACCTCCCTCACTATTTGGAGGCCTATAGAATACCCCCAATAGTGTGATCATACCCTTATTGCTCCTCAACTCTAACCAATTGGATTCTGTCCTTGTCCCCTCAGGAACATCCTCCCTTTCCAACACTACAATGTCTTCCTTAATCAGCACTGCCACCCCACCTCCCTTTTTTCCTTCCCTATCTTTTCTGAACACCTTGTACCCTTGAATATTAAGTGCCCAGTCCTCACCGTTTTTAAGCCACGTTTCTGTTATTGCCACAACATCATGGCAACATCCTCGCTCCAAGCACTAGCATCTGCTGGACTAAGTCATCGTCCGAGCGAGGGACCGCAAGGACGTCCGCATCACCTATGCCATGACAGGAGCTGACGACTGCTGGACAGACCACCGCCTAATCTGCTCTGTCATCTCCATCAATGTAGCCCCAAAACAGCGGTGGCAACAGAAACAATGCTGCAGGAAAATAAACGTTGGACCACTCAAAGACCCTACTAAGAAAGCCCTATTCAGCCTGCGCCTCACAACCAACCTGACAACTCCCAGTGATTCAGAGACAGTGTCCACAGCGCCTGGTCTGCACTCAAGGCCTCCATAATCAGCACCTGTGAAGAGATGCTCGGTCACTCGACCAGGAAACACCAAGACTGGTTCGACGAGAACGACCAGGAGATCCAGGAGCTAATAAGCCGCATGCGCAAGGCATTCCTGATCTGGAAACAGCAACACAACTCGAGAGCATGAAAGCAGCTCTACAGACGCCTGAAGGCCGAGGTCCAAGAAAAAACTCGCGACCTAAAGAACAGATGGTGGGTGGTGAAAGCGCAGGAGATCCAGCAGCTAGCTGACAACCACGACGTGCGTGGATTCTTTAGCGCAGTCAAGACCACCTACAGCCCAAGGTCCTACCCCATTGCGGGCCAAGAACGGAGAGGTACTCATCAGTGCCTGCTGGAAGGAGCCGAGACTCTGTCTTCGACACGAGTGTCCTCAACTCCATCCCGCTGCATGCTACCCGCCACCACCTCAGCACAACCCCAGCCCGGCATGAGGTTGAAAAGGCCATCCGACAACTGAAGAACAAGGCTTCAGGAGCAGATGGAATCCCCGCTGAGGCACTAAAGGATGGCAGAGAAGCACTATTGGCACGACTACATGAAGTAATTTCTCTTATTTGGAAGGAGGAGAGCATGCCAGAGGATCTCAGACACCGTAATCTTGACCATCTTCAAGAAAGGTGCCAAGTCTGATTGCGGTAATTACAGAGGAGTTTCCCTGCTGTCTGCCACAGGGAAAGTCATCGCAAGAATCCTCAATCGCCTTCTCCCAGTGGCTGAAGAGCTCCTCCCAGAGTCGCAATGCGGATTCCACCCACTAAGGGGCACAATGGACATTATCTTCACCACGTGTCAAATACAAGAGAAATGCAGGGAACAGCACCAACCGCTGTACATGGCCTTCTTTGACCTCAAAGGCCTTCGACACTGTCAACCATGAGGGATTATGGAGTGTCCTCCTCAAATTCGGCTGCCCTCAAAAGTTTGTCACCATCCTCCGCCTGCTTCACGACATGCAAGCCGTGATCCTGACCAACGGATCCACCACAGATCCAATTCACGTACGGACCGGGGACAAGCAAGGCTGTGTCATCGCACCAACGCTCTTCTCGATCTTCCTGGCTGCAATGCTCCATCTCACCCTGGAGTGGAGCTAATCTACAGAACAAACGGGAAACTGTTCAACCTCCGTCGCCTCCAGTCCAGATCCAAGGTCGTCCCATCCTCTGTCATCGAATTACAGTATGCAGACAACGCTTGCATCTGTGCACAGAGGTCGAACTCCAAACCATCGTCAACACCTTCACCGAAGCATACGAGAGCATGGGCCTTACACTAAACATCCAAAAGACAAAGGTCCTCTACCAACCTGCCCCCGCCACACAGTACTGCCCCCGATTATCAAAATCCACGAGGCCTTGGACAACGTGGACCACTTTCCATACCTCGGGAGCATACCGTCAACAAGGGCAGACGTCGATTACAAAGTCCAACACCACCTTCAGTGTGCCAGTGCAGCCTTCGCTCACCTGAGGAAGAGTGTTTGAAGACCAGGACCTCAAACCCGGCACCAAGCTCATGGTCTACAGAGCAGCAGTGACACGCGCCCTGCTGTATGCCTCAGAGACATGGACCATGTACAGCAGGCATCTCAAAGCACTGGAGAGGTACCACCAACGCTGCCTCTGCAAGATCCTGCAAATCCATTGGCAGGATAGGCACACCAACATCAGTGTTCTCGCTCAGGCCAACATCCCCAGCATCGAAGCTTTGACCACGCTCGATCAGCTCCGATGGACGGGCCACATCAACTGCATGCCCGATACGAGACTCCCAAAACAAGCGCTCTACTTGGAGCTCCGACACGGCAGGAGAGCCCCAGGCGGGCAGAGGAAACGCTTCAAGGACACCCTCAAAGCCTCCTTGAAAAAGTGCAACATCCCCTCCGACACCTGGGAATCCCTGGCCCAAGACCGCTCAAAGTGAAGGAGAAGCATCCGGGAAGGCGCCGAACACAGAGTCTCTTCGCCAGGAGCAAGCGGAAGCCAAGCGCAAACAGCGGAAGGAGCGCAAGTCAACCCAAGCACCCCACCCACCCATCCCTTCAACCACCGTCTGCCCCACCTGCGACAGAGACTGTAGGTCCCGCATTGGACTCATCGGTCACCTGAGAACTCATCTTTAGTTTGGAAGCAAGTCATCCTCGGTTCCGAGGGAATGCCGAAGATATTGCCACACTGCTAATTGAGCTTGTAGCTCACCAACCTTATTGACCACACTTTGTGCGTTTACATACATGCATTCTAAACACATTTTTGAATTTTTCATAGTCTTTCTTAGTCTGCTCCTATCTAATGGTACTACTTCCGCCTCCAGCACTACCTTCCAACACTCACTCTAACATGCACCCCATTCCTCCCCTCCACTCCTACATGCTGGTGCCCATCCCCCTGCCAAGCTTGTTTAAACCCTCCCCAACAGCACTAGCAAACCTCCCAGCGAGAATGTTGGTCCCAGCTCTGTTGAGGTGTAACCCGTCCGGCTTGTACAGGTCCCACCTTCCCCAGAAACGGTCCCAATGCCTCAGGAATCTAAAGCCCACCCTCCTGCACCATCTCTCCAGCCACGCATTCATCTATTCTATCCTCCTATTCCTGTACTCACTAGCACGTGGCACCGGAAGTAATCCGGAGATTACTACCTTTGAGGTCCTGCTTTTTAATCTCTTTCCTAGCTCCCTATAGTCTGCCTGCAGGACCTCATCCCTCTTTCTGCCTATGTCGTTGGCACCGATATGGACAACGACCTCTGGCTGTTCACCCTCCCCCCTCAGAGTGCCCTGCAGCCACACCGACATCCTTGACCCTGGCACCAGGGAGGCAACATACCATCCTGGAATCATGTGTGCGTCCACAGAAACACCTATCTGTTACCCTAACCAATGAATCCCCTATCACTATTGCTCTTCCACTCTTCTTCCTCCCCCCCCATGCAGCTGAGCCACCCGTGGTGCCGTGGCCTTGGCTCTGGCTGCTCTCCCCAGAGGAACAATCACCCCCACCAGTTTCCAGAACTGTGAACCGGTTAGTGAGCGAGGTGCACTCTGGGGATTCCTGCCCTACCTACAAGGTCCTCCTTCTCTGTCTGGCGGTCACCCATTCCTTCTCTGCCTGCACATCTGAGGCTGCGGGGTGACCACTTCTAGAAACGTGCTTTCCAAGTATTTCTCAGCCTCGCGGAGGCACTGTAGTGACTCCAGCTGCCGCTCAAGCTCCGAAACCCGGAGCTCAAGTTGCTGCAGTTGGCGACACTTCCTGCACACGTGGTCGTCCAAGCTGCAAGAAACGTCCAGGATATCCCACATGGCACAGGATGTGCAAATCATGGGACTGAGCTGCCCTGCCATGCCTCTATTTACCAGACTATGGAGGTAATTTAGCAGAAATAACAGCTACCCACCAATCAGCACCTCCCTCTATTAGATAGGCTACGATCTACTTAGCAGAAATATACTGAAAACATTGGAAAAAAAACTTACCACAAATACTCACCTCTCATCTCCCTTGTGTCAGCGACACCTTTGAATTCTGACGTCACTCCGTTGTGTCGCTTGCCGACTGTCTCCCTCGCAGGTAGTCTGCTTGCTCAGGCTCCCAGGTCTCTGCTCCGCGCTGCCTTTATCCCTGGTCTCAGACTCCGTTCCTCCCGCAGGTCCACTCAGACTCCTATTATTACTATTACTGGGATTTTTTAGTGTCCTCTACTGTGAAGGGAGGTTTTCCCTCCCTTTACCTGGCAGGTGAGGCCATTTGCAGCTTTCATCCCATCATAAGAACATAAGAGGAGCTGGAGTAGGCCATTCGGCCCCTCGAGCTGCTCCGCCACTCAACAAGATCCTGGCTGATTTTCTACATCAACTTCCACTTTCCCACCCTATCCCCATATCCCTCGATTCCCTTAGTGTCCAAAAATCTATCGGTCTCAGTCTTGAATATACTCCAACGGGCCACAGCGAAAAACCGCATAGACCT
Source organism: Squalus acanthias (assembly GCA_030390025.1). Classification (NCBI taxonomy): domain Eukaryota; kingdom Metazoa; phylum Chordata; class Chondrichthyes; order Squaliformes; family Squalidae; genus Squalus; species Squalus acanthias. Next base: position 349,199 of record CM059435.1, on the reverse strand, counting down.
CCTCAGAAGACGAACACGGGACACAACCAACAGAGTACCCTACGTCATCCAGTACTTCCCCGGAGCGGAGAAACTACGCCATGTTCTTCGCAGCCTTCAACATGTCATCGATGATGACGAACACCTTGCTAAGGCCATCCCCACACCTCCACTACTCGCCTTCAAGCAGCCGCCTAACCTCAAAAGTACCATCGTTCGCAGCAAATTACCCAGCTGTCAGGAGAACAGCGACCACGACACCACACAACCCTGCCACGGCAACCTCTGCAAGACATGCCAGATCATGAACAGATACCGTCATCACACGTGAGGACACTACCCACCAGGTACATGGTACATACTCATGTGACTCGGCCAACGTTGTCTACCTGATACGTTGCAGTAAAGGATGCCCCAGAGCATGGTACATCGGCGAGACCATGCAGACACAGACAACGTATGAACGGACACCGCGCAACAATCGCCAGGCAGGATGGATGCCTCCCAGTCGGGGAACACTTCAGCAGTCAAGGGCATTCAGCCTCGGATCTGCGGGTTAGCGTTCTCCAAGGCGGCCTTCGGGATACACGACAACGCAAAATCATCAAGCAGAAACTGATAGCCAAGTTCCGCACTCATGAGGACGGCCTCAATCGGGATATCGGGTTCATGTCATGCTACAGAACGTGACTTGACATCGTTGCCTGTCTTTCCAGTTTTTTTAAAAAAAAAACAAAAAACAAACCCAAATGGAGAAGATATGCAGACAGCAGGTGTTTTGACACGTTGGACCCCCTGGGACACATCTCATTGTCTTGGCTGTGCTCTTAGTGTGTCTTTGATGTAGGGAAAGATTGTATCTCTGCATTTTCTCTGCGTTTATATTCTGTGAATTCTTGTAGATTCTCTCAGTAACTTTACCTGAAGAAGGGGCAGGATAGCTCCGAAAGCTTGTAATTTTAAATAAATCTGTTGGACTATAACCTGGTGTTGTGCGACTTCTCATTTTTGAAAATACTCAACAACTGAGCCTCCACAGCCCTCTGGGGTAAAGAATTCCAAAGATTCACAACCCCGAGTGAAGAAATTCCTCCTCATCTCATTCCTTAGTGGCTGATCTCTTATCTAGAGACTACAACCTATAGTTCTAGTCTCTCCAGCCAGGGGAAACAACCTCTCAGCACCTCCCCTGTCAATCCCCCTCAGAATCTTGTATGTTTCAATGAGATCACCTCTCATTCTTCTAAACTCCAGAGAATATAGGCCCATTCTACTCAACCTCTCCTCATAAGACAATTCTCTCATCCCAGGAATCAATCTAGTGAACCTTCGTTGCACTCCCTCCAAGGCAAGTATATCCTTCCTTAGGTACGGAGACCAAAACTGTGCACAGTACTCCAGGTGTGGTCTCACCAATGCCCTGTACAATTGTAGTAAGACTTCCTTACTCTTCTACTACAACCCCCTTGCAATAAAGGCCAACAAACCATTTGCCTTCCTAATTGCTTGCTGTACCTGCACGTTAACTTTGTGATTCGTGTACAAGGACCCCCAAATCCCTCTGAATACCAACATTTACTAGTCTCTCACCTTTTAAAAATTCTGCTTTTCTATTCTTCCAACCAAAGTGGACAATTTCACATTTCCTCACATTATACTCCATCTGCCACCTTCTTGGCCAATCACTTAACCAGTCTATATCCCTTTGCAGCCTCTTTGCGACCGCCTCACAGCTTACTGTCCCACCCAGCTTTGTACAGTCAGCAAATATATTACACTCTGTCACCTCATCCAAGTCATTGATGTAGATTGTGAATAGCTGAGGCCCAAGCACAGATCCTTGTGGCACCCCACTAGTTATAGCCTGCCATCCCAAAAATAACCCGTTTAAAAAGAAAAGAAAACAGAGTTATCCCTACTCTGTTTTCTCTGTTAACCAATCCTCAATTCATGCTAATATATTACCCCAATCCCATGAGCCCTAATGGCACCTTATCGAATGCCTTCTGAAAATCTAAATATACATCCACTGCCCCCCCCCCTCTTAACTACCCTGCTAGTTACACACCCAAAAAACTAAAATTTGTTAAACACGATTTCCTTTTCATAAAATCGTGTTGACTCTGCCTAATCATATGATTTTCTAAGTGCCCGATTACCACGTCGTTAATATTCTAGCATTTACCCTACTACTGATGCAAGGCTAACTAGCCTACAGTTCCCCCTTTTCTCTCTCCCTCCTTTCTTGAATAGCGGGGTTACATTTGCTACCTTCCAATCCATGGGAACCGTTCTAGAATCTGGGGCATTCTAGAAGATCAAAACCAATGCATCCACTATCTCTGCAACCACCTCTTAGAACCCTAGGATGTAGGCCATCAGGTCCAGGGGATTTGTCGGGTTTTATTCCAATTAATTTCTCCAGTACTTTTTCTTTACTAAAATTAATTACTTTAAGTTCCTCACTCTCATAGACCCTTGGTTCCCCACCATTTCCAGTATGTTTTGTGTCTCAAGGGGCAACTAGAGATGGGCAATAAATCCTGGCCTTGCCAGCGATGCCCACATCCCAAGAATGAAGAAAAAAAAAGGATCTGCTCGAATGGATAATGCCAACAATTCAAGCAGAAAGCAACAAGTTCTTCAGCATCAGAAATTGCAGGGCACCAATTAAGGGGAACAGAAACGGAGCTATCGCCGAACCAGGGGGACAAATCAGAGGCATCATGCCAAGGTTGCTCGGCATTGTGGTCAGGTCGCAGCTTGAATAGTGCCTTCAGGTCTCATCGAGGCACAAGGGAATGTCCAAGCCCTGCAAACTGTCAGAGGCTGATCCCTGTTTCCTGAGAAAGTTAGAAAAACTTGGACTCTTTGGGCTTGAAGGAGACAAATGAGGTGGGACTTTAACAAAAAGTTAATCCCAAGCAGTATTTCAAGTGATACCATGCCAGCAGGATAAAGTGGCATAGAAACCGAGTGCCCGTTTGCAATCATGAAAGGAGACGCCAAGGATTTTCCTTATCTAAGCTGGTTAGTGTGATCTGCATCTTTCCCAGCTATGTTACACTGGACACCAGTGGGTAACCATTGTTATAACAAAGTAAACAATCCATGCTCTATAGGCACAGGGATCTCCAGTCCAGGCTATGGAATCTAGGGCAACTCCAGCTCACCAAAGGCTAAACTGGATTGTGCTGAGAGATAGCAGGCTATTTAATTTCCCCAACCTCTACTTCCCCTGTTCAGTGAACTCTTGCCTAGACTTCAGCCATGTGCTGAGATGGTCCACAAGAACTAGGGACTCCCTGAGCAACAAAGCTATTTCTAGTACAGTGAATGCCTCCCTTAGAAAGCTTAGCATCAAATGCAGAATTGGTTAATTACACAGTACATCAGAAACCTCATTAGAACACATTACCTTAGTGACAGAGTCATTCACATTAAAGGTGGGAACTTTGAGTTCTTTGTTCTTGTGCATCTTACAGAGGTTGTGGACTCCAGTTGTAGTCTCTTCAGAGATTCCCTTGATATCTGCAGGATCAGTAGGCATCAATCACACCTATTTCCACTTAAGCATGTCATGGTCAAATAAACAATGATGAACTATAGTTATGAGGAGACACTTTGGGCAGAGCAAGTTTTGGCAGAGCAAGAGAGACTTGTTCTGGAACAAGGTAGCTGTGAGTGCAGTAATTAGGAGCGGGGTAGCTACATCATTGGGTAATATTCTATACTTTAATTATTTCACTCCTGGGACTCCGCTCGAGTAGAACCGAGCAGAGAAGTCTAGATTTCCTCAGAGGGCGGTGGGTACCAGCACCTCCAAGAATCGCAGGAACAGAACAAAGTAACCAATAAAGAGATCATGTGAATGAAGGGGACAAGACATTACATCCCGTAACTGCACCAGTGAGCACACACTGCAGCTGAGACAATGGACGTGACTCGTGGCATGAACAATTTTCAGGTACATGGTGCAGGAGGGCGGGCTTCAGATTCTTGGGACATTGGGACCAGTTCTGGGCAGGAGGCATCTATTCAAAAAGGGACGGGTTGCACCTCAACAGGACTGGGACCAATGTCCTCGCGGGGAGGTTCACTAGTGTGGTTGGGAGGGTTTAAACTAAATTGGCAGGGGGGTGGGCACCAGCATACAGAGGTAGAAAAGAGGAATAAGGTGCATAAAGGAGGGAGAATGTTGGATAGCACTAGAGAATGAAGTAGTACCATATTAGTTAGGAACAGACGAAGAAGGACTACGAGGGATACAAAGACAGGTTTGGAATGCATGTATGTAAACACAGTGTGGTGAATAAGGTTGGTGAGCTACAAGCACAATTAGCAGTGTGGGAATATGATGTAGTGGCAATAACGGAAACGTGGCTTAAAAATGGTGAGGACTGGGTGCTTAATATTCACAGATACAAGGGGTTCAGAAAAGATAGGGAAGGACAGAATCCATTTGGTTAGAGTTGAGAAGCAAAAAGGATATGATCACGCTATTGGGGGTATTCTATAGGCCTCCAAATAGATAGAAAGAGATAGAGGAGCAAATCTGCAGGGAAATCACAGATGTGCAAGAACTAGAGTGGTGATATTGGGGGGACTTTAATTACGAAAACATCGATTGGGATAATGTTAGAGTAAAGGGAAAGGAGGGGGAGGAATTTCTGAAATGGGTTCAGGAAAACTTCCTTGACCAGTATGTTCTCGGCCCAACTAGGAAGGAGGCATTGCTGGATCTGGTGCTGGGGAATGAAGTGGGCCAAGTGGACCAAGTGTCTGTGGGAGAACACTTGGGTAAGAGTGCTCATCGTATCATAAGGTTTAGATTAGTAATGGAGAAGAGCAAGGAACAATCTAAAGTAGAACTTCTAAATTGGAAGAGGGCTAACTTCAAGGGGATGAGAGGGGATCTAGCCAGGGTAAAATGGAACCAAAGATTGACAGAAAAAATTGTAACGGAACAATGGGTGATCTTTAAGGAGGAGAGGTTTCAGGTACAGGCTAGGTACATTCCAACAAGAGGGAAAGGTAGGGGAACCAAAGCCAGGGCTCCTTGGATGACGAGGGAGATAGAAAATATGAAACAAAAAAAAGTGTATGATGAAAGTCAGGTGAATTCTTCAAGTGAAAACCATGCCAAATACAATAAGTTGAGGGGGGGAAGTGAAGAGGAAAATAAGACTGGCAAAGAGAGAATATGAGAATAGAATGGCAGTTAATATAAAAGGGAACCCAAAATTCTTCTGCCAGCATGTAAATAGTAAGCAGGTAGTAAGAGGTGGGGTGGGGCCTATTAGGGACAAAGAAGGTGATATATGCTTAGAGGCACAGGGCAAGGCTAGAATACAATGAGTACTTTGTATCGGTGTTTACTAAGGAAGAGGATGCTGACAAAATATCGGTAGAAGCGGAGTTGGTACAGGTAATGGATGGGGTGAAAATTGATAGACAGGATGTACTGGAAAGGCTGGGTATGCTTAGAATGGATAAGTCTCCTGGTCCGTATGGCTTCTATCCCAGGTTGCTAAGGGAAGTGAGGGTGGAGATAGTGGAAGGGCTTGCCATAATTTTCCAATCTTCCCTAGAAGCGGGGGGAGGTGCCTGAGGATTGGAAAGTGGCAAATGTGACACCCTTGTTCAAGAAAGGGTTCAAGGACGATCCTAGTAATTACAGGTCAGTCAGTTTAACATCAGTGGTGGGTAAGGTTTTAGAAACAATAATCAGGGAAAAAATGAACAGGCACTTGGCAAGGTTTAAGTTAATTAAGGAGAGCGAGCACGGATTTGTAAAAGGCAGATTGCGTTTGACTAATCTAACTGAATTTTTTGATGAAGTAACAGAGAAGGTTGATGAAGGGAATGCAGTGGATGTTGTCTATATGGATTTTAAGAAAGCGGTCTATGGATTTTAAGAAAGCGTTTGACAAAGTACCACATAAAAGGCTGGTTAACAAAATTGAGGCTCATGGAATAGGAGGGCCAGTGTCAGCTTGGATAAGAAATTGGCTTAAGGACAGAAAACAGCACGTCATGGGAAATTGGTTGTTTTTCAGACTAGAGGATGGTAGACAGTGGTGTTCCCCAAGGGTCAGTGCTAGGACCACTGCTTTTTTTGATGTATATAAATGACTTGGATATTGGAATACAGAGTAAAATTTCTAAATTTGCCAACAATACCAAACTTGGAGGTGTGGCAAACAGTGAGGAGGATACCAATCGACTGCAACAGGACATAGGCTAGCAGAATGGGCAGATGGAATTTAATACAGAAGTGAGGTGATGCATTTTGGCAGAAGGAACAGGGAGAGGCAATATAGACTTAATGGCACAGTTCTAAAGAGTGTGAAGGGACAGAGGGACCTGGGGGTTCATGTGCAGAGATCTCTGAAGGTGGCAGGACAGAGTGTAGTTAGCAAAGCATATGGGATCTTGGGCTTCATAGAGGTATTGAGTACAAATGCAGGGAAGTTATGCTGAACCTTTATAAAGCTCTGGTTAGGCCACAACTAGAGTATTGCATCCAGTTCTGGTCACCAAACTTTAGGAAGGATGTGAAGGTCCTTCAGAGGGTGCAGAAGAGATTTACCAGAATGGTTCCAGGGATGAGGAATTTTAGCTACAAGGTTAGGTTGGAGAAACTGGGGTTGTCCTCCTTGGAGTAAAGGAGGTAGAGGGGTTGAGGGGAGATTTGATAGAGGTGTCAAGATTATGATGGTTTGGATAAGGTAGACAGAGAAAGGCTGTTCCCATTAGCTGATGGTACAAGAACTAGGGGACACAGATTTAAGGTTTTGGGCAAGAGATACGGGGGGGGGGGGGGGGGGGGGAGATGCGAGGAAGAACTTTTTAACGCAGCGAGTGGTAATGACCTGGAACTCGCTGCCGACGAGGGTGGTGGAAGCGGAGACGATCAATGATTTCAAAAAGGAACTTGGATAGGCACTTGAGGGAAATAAACTTGCAGGGCTATGGGGGAATGAGACTGACTGGATTGCTCTACAGAGAGCCGGCATAGACTCGATAGGCCGAATGGCCTCCTTCTGTGCCGTAATGACTATGTGGCAAGCAAGAACTCTCAAGCAATAGCGCGAACACAGCAACATATAGTCGTGCATGTACTGCAGTTCTGTCCCTCAGTACTCCCTGATACTCCACAGCTCAACAGTGCTAACACAATCAGAATTGTTCAGTGTGAGCAACATTTCAGACATGCAGGACACCAGTCAGCATCCACATACATCATAAAAGCATACCAGAGCCATTAGGGCAGGAATTTAATGGCAGGGCCCAGAGCAATTAGAAATCTTGCTGCTTTAGACATTATCTGAACCCCTCAATTAAATAAGTGCCCTGCCATCACTGCTTGGTACCCGTTACTCTCCAAGTAGCCCAGTAATAACAGCACTTGCTAATGTCCAGGGCCCCCGAGTTATCCTTCCTGTCCCGTTGGGGACATCATTACCAAACTGTTCCTGTAGCGTACACCCAGTTTCTTCATAGAACTGCTTTTAGTTGAACTATGAGGAAACATCTTGATTTTCCAAACTGGTCTCACTTACACTGCAGTGTCTATTTGGAGACTGCAGTGAAACCAGAACTGTGCCTACACAAAAATCCTTAAGGAGTTGTCCTTAAGGAGTCTTCTCAACAGGCTGTATATCTTTCCCAAAGTTGCAAGGACTGCCCACTCCCAGTACTTTGCCCCTGGAGACATGTGCATTGCCTCATTTACATTACATCACCTGCAAGACCCTCATCTTGGAAAAAAATGTGGTGTATTAAGACCAAATGGATACAAAACATAGGACATGACCCAAAGCAACATTTGCCACCCAAGACAATGGAAGGGGATAGTCACCTTGTAGGAGTTTAGGATGCTTATTGTGTACCAGGTTTGTAAGGTCTCCACCATCATCCAAAATCATATTGAGGGGTTTTCCATCATGGAAGTACAGCGTCTGCTCAATGCACCAGATGTATTCCTCATCTGTCTCCCCCTTCCAAGCGTACACTGCAAATAAAGCAACCATTCTTGACATGAAGCAATATCCCCAAATAATGCAACTCAGTGCACACTCACTAGTTAAATCAACTTGCAGTTTAAAGTACACTTTCCATTACTTCCCCCCCCGCCCCTGTTCCATTTAAAAAAAGGCTGCAATTACTGTTGCACTATCACACCCAGCTACATTGCAATTGTGCATTGATGCAGTTTTCACATTGCATGGCACAGACGTTGCAGTGTAACTCAGGAGTGAAGTCAGTGACGTGAAAACCTGTTGCATTTTATCAAGCAAAACAAGACTATCGTTAGAGGGGAGACTCACAGCAACTAACTGCCCACAACTTCATAAGTGCCATTTTAACATTTTTATCGCCAGTTAAACTGCTAGCTTTGACATTTTGATGCAAATGAGCAGATTTCTGCAGATGTGTACAGGATGTCCATGCAAAATTCTGCTAGTGAACAGAGGTGTGTAGAGCTAGCAGTTCACTCAGTGCTGTTGACTCGATCAATTTAAGCAGGTACCAGTAGCAATCTGCAATAACTTGAAGCAAACAAATCAAGTTTCAATCACAAAAAGTGAAGCAAACTGGAACACAGTGGATTGAAAAGGCTAACTTGTATTGATGGATGCAGGAGTTCAAATTTGTGAAAGGATTTGAATATATTTAGCAGAAGATCATCTCCACTGGTAGATAACAAGGACATAAGTCTAGTACTAGTATGAAAGCATAATGATGGGGTAAGAAGGAATTTGTTTTAACCTAAAGGATTATAAAATGGAATGCCTTTGCACAAGTAACTATTGAAGCCAAGTCAATAGTGACATTTAAAAGAGAACTGGTTAAGCAGTTGGGGAAATACTTTAAAAATTAATGGGAAAGAGCAGGGAAATGGTAATAGAATAGGTAGTTCTGGTCCCAATTGGTCCTGCTATTTCAATTTGTACCTCTGGACTTTGATTAAACAAACTATAAAGGGCTTGTGTCACATTCATACAAAATCTGTTACAATTGCACTGGATTGGCTCAAATTTCAAAACAGCAACAAATCACAATTGAACAGTTCGGGTTCTACAATAGATCAAACTGTGCCTCTCTCCAATGAGAGGAACCAGAGATTCACAAGTGGCAACCAATCTAGTCACACTTCAAGTCTGTCCCACTCTACTTCCATAAGCTTTAATAATGGTATTTTTTCAAGCAACTAATTCCCAGTTTGTGACAGAATTCCACATTCTAACCACCCTGTGTAAAAAAAAAAATGTACAACCTCCCTTCAATATCTGGTGACTGTCATAATTTATTCCCTAGTCACTATCTTGCTGACCAGCAGAAACAATCCATCACTACTTAATTTACCATAACCCTTCATAACCTTGGACAGAGCTTCATCAGGTCATCTCAACCGTCACAACTCTAATGAATAATCCCTAAATTCTCAAGTCTCTTCATAAGTTTAAACCCTCGCCCTGGTAATACCCCAATGAATCTATACTGCATCCTTTCCATTGCTTTGATATCCTTGCTAGAATGCATGGAAGGAATCAGGGTAGCAATGGTAGAATTCTAATTTAAAGTATTAGCTTAAAGTAAGGAGGGCAATGGTAGAATGCAAACATGGGGTTAATAAATTTTGGGCAATGGTGATGCTGATGTTGGCGTCCTCACACTCCGCTGGCAACAATGGAATGATGGCCAATATCTGAAGCACCTCCAGCCTGACCATCTAGGCACGGGGTCAGGGGGTGAAACCTAGCACAGAAATGTTTGTGGCCCAATTTCTAGGCCTACTTATTGTATTTCCTAAATATTCCCGAAAATCTGTTTTAGTGTAATCGTGGTTTAACACTGCTCCTCCATTTTGTCCTACTCTATCCTCCAGAATATTATGTAACCAGGAATGTTCAGCATCTGGTCATGACTAGTAAGGGCATCAAGGGATATGGCAATAGGGCCGGTGAATGGAATTGAGACAGAGATCAGCCATGATCTCATTGAATGCAAGCTCAAAGGGCCGAATGGCCTACTCCTGCACCTATTTCTTATGTTATGATCACATTGCTGTTTGTGGGAGCTTACTGTGCGCAAATTGGCTGCTGCATTTCCTACATTACAACAGTGACCACACTTCAAAAAGGTACTTAATTGTCTGTAAAACGCTTTGGGACGTTTGAGGTTGTGCAAGTCTTCCTTTTACTAGAGGTGTTCAAAATTATGAAGCGTTTCAGTAAGAGTTAATAAGGAGAAACAATTTGCAGTAGAAGGGTCAGGAACCAGAAGAGACAGATTTAATGTAATTGGTAAAAGAACCAAAGGCAACATGAGGAAACTTTTTTTTTTAAAAACACAGCTAGTTGTGATCTGGAATTTTTTTAAAAAAAAATATTCGTTCCTGGTATGTGGGTGTCGCTGGCAAGGCCAATATTTATTGCCCATCCCTAATTGCCCTTGAGGAGGTGGTGGTGAGCTGCCTTCTTGAACTGCTGCAGTCCATGTGAAGGTACTCCAGTGCTGTTAGGGAGGGAGTTCCAGGATTTTGACCCAGCGGCGATGAAGGATCAGCGATATATTTCCAAGTCTGGATGGCGTGTGACTTGGAGGTGATGGCGTCCCCATGTGCCTGCTGCCCTTGTCCTTCTAGGTGGAAGAGGTCGCGGGTTTGGGAGGTGCTGCCGAAGAAGCCTTGGCGAGTTGCTGCAGTGCATCTTGTAGCTGGTACACACTGCAGCCACAGTGCATTGGTGGTGGAGGGAGTGAATGTTTAAGGTGATGGATGGGGTGCCAATCAAGTGGGCTGCTTTGTCCTGGATGGTGTCGAGCTTCTTGAGTGTTGTTGGAGCTGCACTCATCCAGGCAAGTGGAGAGTATTCCATCACACTCCTGACTTGTGCCTTGTAGATGGTGGAAAGGCTTTGGGGAATCAGGAGGTGAGACACTCGCTGCAGAATACCCAGCCAAGAATACCAAGAGTGTTGATGGTGGGGGACTTGGCAATGGTAATGCTGTTGAATGTCCAAGGGGTGGTGGTTAGACTCTCTCTTGTTGGAGATAGTCATTGCCTGGTAATTGTGTGGCGAGAATGTTACTTGCCACTTGTCAGCCCAAGCCTGAACGTCGTCCAGGTCTTGCTGCATATGGGCATGGACTGCTTCATTATCTGAGGAATTGTGAATGGAACTGAACACTGTGCAATCATTAGTGAACATCCCCATGTCTGACCTTATGATGGAGGGAAGGTCATTGATGAAGCAGCTGAAGATGGTTGGGCCGAGGACACTGCCCTGAGGAACTCTTGCAGCGATGTCCTGGGGCTGTGATGATTGGCCTCCAACAACCACAACCATCTTCCTTCCTTTGTGCTAGGTATGACTCCAGCCAGGAGAGTTTTTCCCAATTCCCATTAACTTCAATTTTACTAGGGCTCCTTGATGCCACACTGTTGAATGCTGCCTTGTGGACAGGACATATCTGGGCAGTTTTCCACATCGTCAGGTAGCTGCCAGTGCTTTAGCTGTACTGGAACAGCTTGGATAGAGGCGCGGCTAATTCTGGAGCACAAGTCTTCAGTACGACAGCCAGGATGTTATCAGGGCCCATAGCCGTTGCTGTATCTAGAGTGTTCGGCCGTTTCTTGATATCACGTGGAATGAATCGAATTGGCTGAAGACTGGCATTTGTGATGGTGGGGACCTCAAGGAAGAGGCAGAGATGGATCATCCACTCGGCACTTTCTTCACTCAGAGTGTGGGGAATCTTTGGAATTCACTACCCCAGAGGACTGTGGAGGCTCAGTCGTTGAGTATATTCAAGACAGAGATCGATAGATTTTTGAATATTAAGGGAATCAAGGGATATGGGGATAGTTCAGGAAAGTGGAGATGAGGTAGATGATCAGCCACGATCTTATTGAATGGCAGAGCAGGCTCGAAGGGCCAAATGGCCGACTCCTGCTCCATGTTCTTCTGGCTGGAATGCACTGCCTGAATGGGTAGTGGTGGAAGCAGATTTTAATAGTAACTTTCAAAAGGGAATTGGATATATATTTGAAAAGGAAAAATTTGCAAGGCTATGGGGGAAAGAGCAGGGGAGTGGGACTAATTGGATAACTCTTTCAAAGAGCCGGCACAGGCACGATGGGCTGAATGGCTTCCTTCTGTGCTGTATCATTCTATGATTGTGGTTGCACATGAGCTAAAGATTAATGGATTGGAAACCCTTGCAGTTAACAAAGGCTGCTGGCTGGTTGGGAGTGTCCTGATGGCTACTTTTGTGTGCAGTCTATGGCACCTCACAGTTGCTGTATGAATGCACGTGTTTAAGTGGCTGAGAGTTACGTGGATAGCACGTTTCAGGAGATGGTCACCCCGCAGCTAAGGAGTGTGCAAGCAGAGAGGGAATGGGTGAATGCCAGACAGAAAAGGAGGACCAGGCAGGTAGTGCAGGAGTCCCAAGTGCATCTCACTCGCCAACCAGTATTCTGCTCGGAGTACTGGTGAGGGCGATGGTTCCTCTGCGGAGTACAGTCAGAGCCAAGTCCGCGGCACCATGGGTGGCTCAGCTGTATGGCCGGGGGGGGGGGGGGGGGGGGGGGGGGGGAGAGAAGAGTGGGAGAGCAATAGTGTTAGAGGATTTGATAGTTAGGGGAGCAGACAGGCATTTCTGCAGCCGCAGACTCCAGGATGGTATGTTGCCTCCCTAGTGACAGGGTTAGGGATGTCACCGAGCGGCTGCAGAACATTGAGGGGGGTGAACAGCCAGAGGTCGTGGTCCGTATCGGTACCAATGCCATAGGTCGAAAGAGGGATGAAGTCCTGCAGACAGATTTTAGCGAGCTAGGAAATAGATTAAAAAGCAGGACCTCAAAGGTCTCCAGATTACTCCTAGTGCCACACTCGAGTATAGAAATAGGAGGATGGAACAGATGAATGCGTGGCTGGAGAGATGGTGCAGGAGGGAGGGCTTCAGATTCCTCAGGCATTGGGACCGGTTCTGGGAGAGGTGGGACCTGTATAGGCTGGACAGGTTGCCCTGAATATCCTTGCGAGGAGGTTTGTTACTGCTGTTGGGGAGGGTTTAAAATAATTTGGCAGGGGATGGGCACCAGGATGTAGCATTAGAAAGGGGAAATAAAGTGCTCAAAGGATTGGGAGAGGCAGAGAGCACTAAAGTAAGAAATAGTAAGGTATGGGGGGGGGGGGGGGGGGGGTCAGACCTAAGAATACAGGATGGTCGAAGATGGGTTTACAGTGTATGTACGTGAACGCACGAGGCGTAGTAAACAAGGTAAGTGAGCTGCAAGCACAAATAGCCACATGGGAATATGATGTTGACAATAACTGAGACCTGGCTCAAAAAGGGGCAGGATTGGGTATTAAATATTCCTGGTTATAAGGTGTTCAGGAAAGATAGGAGGTGGTGTGGCAGTATTCGTCTAGGAGAATGTTAGTGCTGCAGAGGGAGGATGCCCTGGAGGGGCCAAGGACAGAATCTATATGGCTAAAGTTAAGAAATAATAGAGGTACCATTACACTACTAGATGTATTCTACAGACCACCAAATAGTGGTAAAGATATGGAGGAGCAAATTTGCAGAGAAATTAGAGAGGTGCAAGAGCTACAGAATAGTAATAATGGGGGACTTCAACTATCCTAATATGGACTGGGATCATAATAGTGTTAAGAGCAGAGAAGGGGAAGAATTTCTGAAGTGTGTTCAGGAGAACTTTCTTGATCAGTATGTTTCCAGCCTGATGAGGGAGGCGGCATTGCTGGATCTGGTTCTGTGAATGATGTAGGTCAAGTGGAGCAAGTGTCAGTAGGTGAACATTTAGGGAACAGTGATCATAATATCATACGGTTTAGATTAGCTTTGGAAAAGGACAGGGAGCAACCTAGAGTAAAAATGTTTAACCGGGGGAAGGCCAATTTCAGTGGGATGAGAACAGATCTGGCCCAGGTAAACTGGAATCAAAGATCGGCAGGCAAAACTGTAGTGGGACAATGGGCTGCCTTTAAAGAGGAAATAGTTTGGGTACAGTCAAGGTACATTCCCACGAAGGAGAAAGGTAGGGCAACTAAAATCAGAGCTCCCTGGATGACGAAACAGATAGAGAATATGAAGCAGAAAAAGAAGTGCGTATGACATGTCAGGTTGCAAATACATCTGAGAATCAGGCTATATATAGAAAGGTCAGAGGAGAAGTGAAAAAGAAAATAAGAGGGGCAAAGAGGATATGAATAGAATGGCAGCCAACATAAAAGGTAATTCAAAAGTCTTCTATAGTAAAAGGGTAGTAAGAGGAGGGATGGGGCCGATTAGGGACCAAAAAGGAAACCTATGCATGGAGACAGAGGGTATGGTTGAGGTACTAAAGGAGTACTTTGCATCTGTCTTCAAGGAAGAGGATGCTGCCATAGACATAGTAAAGGATGTGGAAGTGGAAACACTTTATAGTATAAAAATTGATGTATTAGAAAGGCTGGCTGTACTTAAAAGTAGATAAATCACCAGGAGCGGATGGGATGCATCCTCGGATGCTGAGGGAATTGAGGGAGGAAATCGCGGAGGTGATGCCAGAGGACTGGAGAATTGCAAATGTTACACCATTGTTCAAAAAAGGGTGTAAAGATAAACCCAGAAACTACAGGCCAGTCGGTTTAACCTCGGTAGTGGGGAAGCTTTTAGAAACAGTAATCAGGGACAAAATGAACAGTCACTTGGATAGGGGTGGATTAATTAAGGAAAGCTAGCACAGATTTGTTAAAGGCAAATCATGTTTAACCAACTTGATTTGAGTTTTTTGATGAAGTAACAGAGGGTTGATGAGGGTAATGCGGTTGACGTAGTGTGCATGGATTTCCAAAAGGCATTCGACAAAGTGCCACATAATAGGCTTGCCAGCAAAATTGAAGCCCATGGAATAAAAGGGACAGTGGCAGCCTGGATCCGAAATTGGCTAAGTGACAGGAAACAGTAGTGGTGAACGGTTTTCGGACTGGAGGCTGGTATACAGTGGTGTTCCCCAGGGGTCAAAATTTGCAGATGACAAAACTTGGAAGCATAGTTAAGTGAGGAGGAGTGATATAGACTTCAGGAAGACATAGACAGACTGGTGAAATGGGCAGACACGTGGCAGATGAAATTTAACACAAAAGTGTGAAGTGATGCAATTTGGTAGAAAGAATGAGGAGAGGACATAACAACAACAACTATTTATATAGCACCTTTAACATAGTAAAACGTCCCAAGGCACTTCACAGGTGTATTAAAAGACAAAGTTTGACACCGAGCCACATAAGGAGAAATTAGGGCAGGTGACCAAAAGGGTCAAAGAGGTAGGTTTTAAGGAGTGTCTTAAAGGAGGAAAGAGAGGTAGTGAGACGGAGAGGTTTAGGCAGGGAATTCCAGAGATTAGGGCCTAGGCAACAGAAGGCACGGCCCCCAATGGTTGAGCGATTATAATCAGGGATGCTCAAGAGGGCAGAATTAGAGGAGCGCAGATATCTAGTGGGGGTTGTGGGGCTGAAGGAGATTACAGAGATAGGGAGGGGCAAGGCCATGGAGGGATTTGAAAACAAGGATGAGAATTTTGAAATCGAGGCGTTGCTTAACTGGGAGCCAATGTAGGTCAGCGAGCACAGGGGTGATGGGTGAACAGGACTTGGTGCGAGTTAGGACACGGGCAGCCAAGTTTTGGATGACCTCAAGTTTACGTAGGGTAGAATGAGGGAGGCCAGCCAGGAGTGTGATGGAATAGTCAAGTCTAGAGGTAACAAAGGCATGGGTGAGGGTTTCAGCAGCAGATGTGAGGCAAGGGCGGAGACGGGCGATGTTAGAGGTGGAAGTAGGCGGTCTTTGTTATGCTGCGGATATGTGGTCGGAAGCTCATTTCAGGGTCAAATATGACACCAAGGTTGCAAACAGTGTGGTTCAGCCTCAGACAGATGTTAGGGAGAGGGATGGAGTCAGTAGCTAGGGAACGGAGTTTGTGGCAGGGACCAAAAACAATGGCTTCGGTCTTCCCAATATTATGGAGAAAATTTCTGCTCATCCAGAACTACATAAACAAAATGGTACAATCCTGAAGGGGGTGCACGAAGAGACACCTGGGGGTATGTGTGCATAAATCGTTGAAGGTGGCAGGGCCGGTTGAGAAAGCAGTTAAAAAGGCTTACGGGATCCTGAGCTTCATAAATAGAGGTATAGAGTACAAAAGTGTGGAAATTATGAAGAACCTGTATAAAACACTGGTTCAGCCCCAACTGGAGTACTGTGTCCAATTCTGGGCACCACACTTTAGGAAGGATGTGAAGGTCTTAGAGAGGGTGCAGAAAAGATTTGCGAGAATGATTCCAGGAACGAGGGACTTCAGTTACGTTGATAGACTGGAGAAGCTGAGGTTGTTCTCCTTGGAGCAGAGAAGATTGAAAAGAGATTTGATAGAGGTGTTCAAAATCATGAGGGGTTTGGACAGAGTAGATAGAGAGAAACTGTTCCCATTGGCAGAAGGGTCGAGAACCAGAGGATACAGGTTTAAGGTGATTGGCAAAAGAACCAAAAGGCGACGCAAGAAAAACTTTACACAGCAAGTGGTCAAGATCTGGAATGCACTGCCTGAAAGGGTGGTGGAGGCAGACTCAATTTTATCTTTCAAAAGGGAGTTGGATAAGTATCTGAAGGGAAAAAGATTGCAGGGCTATGGGGAAAGGGCAGGGAGTGGGACTAGCTGAAGTGCTCTCGCAGAGAGCCGGCACGGGCTCAACGGGCCGAATGGCCTTCTTCCGTGCTGTAACCATTCTATGACTAAGTTTAGACGGCCAAAATTTACAACTTGTTGGATAATTTTCCAAGTTTAAAGCAACAATGTCACACACCAATTATGCTTTAGTGAGGTCCTAGTGACAACAGTGTTCCATTTGTTAGTTTGTGCACATTATGGGAGGTGCAATCATCTCATTATACTGACCAGGAACTCCGGATTTGGCAATCGCTGCAGCTGCATGATCCTGAGTAGAGAAAATATTGCAGCTGGACCACTGAACCTGAAATGAGATCAAAGCCTTGGTTACAACGATAACATGGACTTCAACCTGGACTAGGCAACAGCACATGACAAAGGGGAAAAAACTGCAACTGAACATCCATTCACCAAGGCAGGATTCAGAAGGTGCTTATAATGAAATCTCAAAGTGGAAATCCTTCAATTTTCCCAAAACTGACATTCCTCACCTTGAGCAAAAAAAGATCCATTTAAAACGATAAATGGAAGTCACACAATGCTTACGCACCCTAATGACTAAATTATTTGTTTTCAAACAGTTGGTTCTGAAACATTCAAGGACACAAGGAATGTCCTGGGTAACTGCCAGTTTGTGCAATCTGTTAGTTGTCATAAATTGATTATGGATCACAGACCCATGTGAAACCAACACATGCTCACATTTACATTGGCAAAATATCACAAAGGAGGGTTAAGCAAGAGACCCAATTCTGTTTAGGGAAGGGAAGGGATCAAGAACGTATGCACATAGGGATAAATGCACTCATTTGCCATACATCTTCCCTTGCTAGCTTCCCTCACCTCAGCACCATCCACCCTCAACCCTTGTCCTTGCTACCTACTGCACCATTTCCAACCTCTTTCCTTCCCAAACTTCTTGAATATGTTGTCATACCCAGATCCGTGCCCATCTTTCCTGCAACTCCCTGTATGAATCTCACCAATCAGGTTTCTACTACCACAGCATCAAAACAGCCCTAAACAAAGTCACAGAAGCCATGCTCCAACTGACCATGGTGCATTATTCTTCCTCGCTCACTCAGCAGCCTTCTACATGACAAACCCTTAAGCAAACACCCCTCCTCCATTCTCCAGCTCAATTAGGCCCAGTCTTGTTAGGTTAGACTTGGCTAAGGGTCTCCAGCAAAGAATCCTCACACCATCACCTCGCGTCCCCTTGAGCTCTTCGCCTTCCTCAGGTACATTCTGTCCCTGGATAACATTCACTGACATGGGAGTCAGATTCCAGCTCTACCTCTTTACCTTTCTCAACCGTTCCCCTACCTCTGTGCTGTCAGAGTGCTAGTTCAGCGTCCAGTCTTGGATGAACTGTAATTTCCTTCAGCTAAATATTGGGAAGACTGAAGCCATCACGTTCAAACCCTGCCACAAAATCCAACCCCGTCCCCGGCCACTGTCTCGAAAGCTCAGTGTCCTGTTTGATCTTGCACTGAACCTCCAACCCCAAACCCTCTCCATCACAAAGAATGTCTACTCCAACAGTGTCTGCCTCCATCCTTAACTCAGCCTTATTAAGCCAACTAAACACTCACACCTCCCAATGTTCCCTAGCCAGCCTCTCATCCTCCATAAATGTCAGCTCATCCAAAACTCAGCTGCACTTATTCTACCCCGCAGTCCAGCCTTTGATCACCCACCAACCCTCTCCTCGCTAACTGACATTGGTTCCCAGCCCTCCCAACATCTCACTTAAAATTCGCATTCGTGTTTAAATTTCTTCATGGCATTGCCCCGCCCCATCTATTACATCCTCTAGCCCTACACCCCACCCCCCCTTCAACAACCCCTCCCATCACACAGGCATCCCACCCACTTCAGGGGCTCCTCCTCACCCCACCACCCCCAAGTTCCCTTCACACGGGCTGCTTCTCCTTCTTCCTCCTCCTCTCCCCCCACCTCCCTTCACATGGGCGGGCTCCCTACCCCCGGCCCCTCCCTTCACACAGGCGCCCCACCACCCACACGTGGGGACATGGCCACCCCTGAATCCATGACCGATGACACAGCACAGGAAAGCTATAACCGCACATAGCCAGCCAGGGCTGGAGAGGACCATCCTGGTGCTTGGAGCCAATATTTTCATCCATTTCTTTACAAAGAACAGGAAAGACTGGAGAAGACGATAGCACAGATCTGAAAGTCTTCATCCCAACAGAGATGAGCTCACTAGAGCCCTTCTGGCCTGCAAGGCTCAGCTGCTCAACACGTGCCTTACACTCAGCCAATGAAGAACTGGGCTGGGATAAACCATTTGGTACTAAAAGTTACCCCCCCCCCCCCCCCCCCCATACGATTTATGCTGACATTACCTCTGCCCCAAGTGCTACCAGGGTTTCGATCAGTACAGCAGTTTGAAGAGTCATGTGGAGGCAGCCTGCGATCCGAGCCCCTTTCAATGGCTTGGAATCCCCGTGCATCTTCCTCATCATCATCAAGCCAGGCATCTCATTCTCTGCAATCTCAATCGCCTTCCGACCCCATTCGGCCAAACTGATGTCAGCTATAATGCAAAGAAACAAGATTCAAACATATACACAATGGTATTAAATGCTGACTACAGACACAGGACATTAGAGTTTCTATATAATCAAAAAACAGGCATCTAAAATTTCAGAAGCAGCAACACACTGGGCTACAAACTGATAGGACTCAGTTATTGTCTCACACCAGGTTCCTAACATCAGCCATGGTGCAGGAGGTGCCCAGCAGAGGCCGAGGAGGAAACATCCAATAGCTCAGCTAGTAAACTGCGCTCTAATG
The DNA here is from genome assembly GCA_030390025.1 of Squalus acanthias. Classification (NCBI taxonomy): domain Eukaryota; kingdom Metazoa; phylum Chordata; class Chondrichthyes; order Squaliformes; family Squalidae; genus Squalus; species Squalus acanthias. Next base: position 329,647 of record CM059435.1, on the reverse strand, counting down.
TGTAACTCGGACATCGGAGGCACCAGGTCCAATCCCTGGCCCCTGTGCCAATTAGTCGGCTCTCAGCTAGGGCAGAACAGAGACACCACCATAGGATTCCAACCCCGGCCAGCTGTGTGCATCCTGGCTAAAGGTGGGAGGCAAATTAGCCATGGTGCCTCTCCTGGTCACTATGCAATAATCCCTGCTGGAAGTCGCTGTTTGCACATGTTGGATGAAGCCAGAATCAAGTTCATCGGCTACGTCCCCCTTTGCAAATAGTGTGACAATACTCAGTGTCTAGGCCAACACCAAGAATAAGCACTTGGGTGAACTCAGAGGTTCAGTATTTTTTTCTTGGATGTGGGTGGCATTAGCAAGGCCACATGTATTTCCCATCTTTAAATGCCCTGAAGGTGGCAGTGAGCTGCCCCCTTGAACCGCTGCAGTCTTTCTTGTGATGGTGCTTGGTTGGGAATTCCAGGGTGTTGCGCAGTGGAACTGTACCCCAGCAACAGTCATGCCTTCAGGGTGGGGTTTGACTTTTATGCTGGTAGCATCTGTCACAACACTTGAGAATTTGTGAACCGCACAACCTTGCAGATTGGTGACTGATGCAGAGTTGGTGGAAGAGGAGGGAGGAGGAAAGCCTGTGATCCCCCTCCTGATTACTATCCAACAATTCCTGCCAGAAAGTCCGTGAATGTACATTGGGTAAGAGTCGGATTGGGCTCAGCTGTGATTCCTTCAGTCAAACAGTTGCCAATGCACATCAAAAATGGTCACTTAGGTAAGGTACAGAAGAGCTATCTGGGAATAAGCTGTGTGCACGCAGGGTCTGCACTAACAAGGGAAGGGGTGAAGAAACACATCAAATTTTCTTGACCAAATATGCGTTCTTTTGACCAGCTTATCTTGAATGTGATGGTCATTTTTACGACTCTCTGCACTGCCCACGTGCCACCACTTGTAAAAGGACTATTTAGCAACCACTGTTATCACAAACAAATTCTGCTGTGTGCCTTTTTTTGAACCACAAGTTATTGAACCTGGCCTGGGGGGGGGGGGGGGGGGGGGGGGGGAGGGAGGGAAAGTGATGCAACTCCAGTTACAAAGTTACAAACAAGGTGACATTTTGGAAGAAAAGTGGAGCTGCAACAATGTTTGCTGCTTCTGTATCGCAACTAGAATTCCGAAACACTAAACAAAACTTCAAAACAAAATGATCAGCTTTCAAATAAACTTCAGCTTGATTGCAACGGGGCCGAAAGCAATGGGAGAGCTGGCACTGTAACCTGGGTCTACTGCCTTCACTGGACAGCCCCTGTACAACTCACCCCTTAGAGGCACAGCAACGCGACTGCACTGTCCTGTGAAACCTGTACAGTAATTGCTGCACAAACTATACGGGAACGCCAGAGAAAACAGCAACATTTGAAGAACAAACTTGCATTTATACAGCTTTTTTATGACTTAAGGACGTCCCAAAGCACTTCACAGCCAATGATGTACCTTTGAAGGGTAGTCACTGTTGTAATGTAGCAAAACACAGCAGCCAATTTGCACACAGCAAGGCCCCACAAACAGCAATGTGATAAATGACAATCGGTTTTTGTGATGTTGGTTGAGGAATAAATGTTGGCCAGGACTTGTGCAAAAAAGGGGAGGGGGGATGAACCCAGTAACTACAGGCCAATCAGCCTAATGTTGGTGATGGGGAAACTTTGAGACACAATAAACCGGGACAAAATTAACTGTCACTTGCAGAAACATAAATAAATGACAACCAGCATGATTTGTTACAGGCAAACTTGATTGAGCTCTTCAATGAAGTAGCAGAGAGGTTTGATGAGGGTAGAGCAGTTGATGTGTATATGCACTTTCAGAAGGTGTTTAATAAAGTGCCACATAACAGACTTGTCAGCAAAATTGAAACCCATGGGATTAAAGGGACAGTGGCTGCATGGATACAAAATTGGCTATGGGTCAGAGAGTAGTGGTGAACGGCTGCTTTTCAGACTGGAGAGAAGTGTGCAGTGGTGTCCCCCAGGAGTTGTTGTATTTTTGATATATATATTAATCATAGGCCCAGCACAGAAGGAGACCATTCAGCCCATCCTGCCTGTACCAGCTCTTTGGTAGTGACCTAGACTTGGGTATACTTCAAAGTTTGCAGATGACAAAACTCAGAAATGTAGTACATAGTGAAGAGGATAGTAGCAGACTGGTGAAATGGGCAGATGAAATTTAACAGAAGTGTGTTGGGGAAGAATGAGTAGAGGCTGTATAAACTAGATGGTACAATTTTAAAGGGGGTGCAGGACAATGCACCCTGGCTACGCGGCCCATTCAAATTTCTGCGCACGTGTGGTTTTTCCATTTAAAAGCTGGTGAGCCGGCTGCGCGGGACCTCCAGACCGCTGCATGGCCGCACAGCTTAACGGGAACACTGGTGCAGGAACAGAGCCCTAGGGGTTCACATACACAAATCTTGCTAAGTTGCCAAAATTGTTTAAAAAAAGCATTTGGTACCCGTGGCTTTATAAATAAATAAAATAAATAGAGGACTAGAGTACAAAGCAAGGAAGTTATGCTAAACATTTATAAATCACTGGTTATGCCTCAGCTAGAGTATGGTGTCCAATTCTGGGCATCACATTTTAGGAAGGATGCCAAGGTCTTTGAGAGGATGCAAAGCAGATTTACTATAATGGTTCCAGGGATGAGGGACTTCAGTTACGGGGAGAGATTGGAGAAATTCTCCTTAGAGCAGAGAAGGTTAAGGGGAGATTTAATAGAGAAGTTCAAAATTCAAAAAGGACAGATTTAAGGTAATTGGCAAAAGAAGCATGATGAGATTTCTTTTACACAGTTATGATGATCTGTAATGCACTACCTTAAAGCCTGGTGGAAGCAGATGTAATAGCAACTTTTAAAAGAAAATCAGACAAATATTTGAAAAGAAAAAAATTGCAGGATTATGAGGAAGAGCAGGGGAGTGGGACTAATTGGATAGCTCTTTCAAAGAACGGCACAAGCACGATGGGCCGAATAGCTTTGTTCTGCGCTATAAGATTCTAGGATACCAGGCGAACATCCTGCTCTTCAAATGCCATGATCAACCTCCCTGGAAATATAAACCCATTTTTATTGCTCAGATGCATTTCCAGCATTTGTTCTTTTTAATCCCAATAATTTGATATCTTTCCATCAATGGGTTCTGCTGCTCCACCACCAACACCCAGTTAGGGTTCAATCTAAAACAGAGGAAACTACAAGGGTATGAGGGACAAGTTGGCCATGGTAGATTGGGAGACTACACTAAAAAGGTATGAAGGTGGACATACAATGGCTAACATTCAAGGAAATAATGCATAATTTGCAACAAACATATATTCCTCTAGGGCATAAAAACCCAAAAGGAAAAGTGATCCAACCATGGCTAACAAAAGAAATTAAAGCTAATATTAAGTCAAAGGAGGAAGCTTATAAAGTTGCCAGAAAAAGCAGTCAGACTGAGGTTGGGATCTTGTTAGAAATCAGCAAAGGGGGACCAAGAAATTGATAAAGAAAGGGAAAATGGAATATGAGCACAAACTAGCGAAAAATATAAAATCGGATTGTAAAAGCTTCTTTAGATATGCGAAAAGGAAAAGACTGGCGAAGGTAAATGTAGGTCCTTTACAGTCAGACGGAAGAATTTATAATGGAGAATGAGGAAATGGCAGAGAAATTAAATAAATACTTTGTTTCTGTCTTCACAGAGGAAGACAAAAAACCTCCCAGAAATACGAGAAAACCAAGGGTGCGACGAGAATGAGGAACTTGAAATTATTAGCAAATAAATAGTACTAGCAAAATTAATGGGACAAAAAGTCAATAAATCCCAAGGATCTGATGACCTACATCCTAGGGTTTTGAAAGAGGTGGCCATTGGAATAGTGGACGCATTGGTTGTCATCTCCCAAAATCCTATAGATTCTGGAAAGGCTCCTGCAGATTGGAGGATAGCAAATGTAACCCCACTATTTAAGAAAGGAGGGAGAGAGAAAATGGGGAACTACAGACCTGTTAGCCTCACATCAGTAGTTGGGAAAATGCTGGAATCTATTATAAAGGATGCAATAACTGGGCACTTAGAAACTAATAGTAAGATTGGGCAGAGTCAACATGGATTTAGGAAAGGGAAATCCTGTTTGACAAACCTATTGGAGTTCTTTGATGTCATCCTGTAGCCTGAGGCTTCCCTCCTCGCTATTTACCACTCCACCAATTTGAGTCATCTGCAAACTTACTGATCATACCTCCTACATTCATATCTAAATCATTAATGTACACTACAAACAGCAAAGGACCCAGCACCGATCCCTGCGGTACACCACGGGACACAGGCTTCCAGTCACAAAAACAACCTTCGACCATCACCCTCTGCCTCCTGCCACTAAGCCAATTTTGGATCCAATGTGCCAAATTTCCCTGGATCCCATGCGCTCTTACCTTCTTGACCAGTCTCCCATGTGGGACTTTGTCAAAAGCCCTTACTGAAGTCCATGTAGACTACATCAACTGCACTACCCGCATCCACACACCTAGTCACCCCCTTCGAAAAATTCAATCAAATTGGTCAGACATGATCGCCCCCTGACAAAGCTATGCTGACTATCCCTGCCTCTCCAAGTGGAGACTAATTCTGTCCCTCAGAATTTTTTCCAATAATTTCCCTACCACTGATGTTAGGCTCACTGGCCTGTAATTCCCTGGTTCATCCCTACTACCCTTCTTGAACAATGGTACGTTAGCTGTTCTCCAGTCCTCTGGCACCTCCCATGTGGCCAGAGATGTTCCGAAAATGTGTGTCAGAGCCCCTGCAATCTCCTCCCTTGCCTCACACAGCAGCCTGGGATACATCCCGTCAGGGCCTGGGGATTTATCCACTTTTATACCCGCTAAAACCGCTAGTACCTCCTCCCTCAATACTAATTTGTTCAAGTATATCACAACCCCCCTGCCTGATTTATATGCCTACATCACCCTTCTCCATAGTGAACACAGATGCAAAATATTAATTTAAAACCTCACCTACATCTTCCGGCTCTACACACAGATTGCCACTTTGGTCCCTGGTTATCCTCTTGCCCCTTAATATACTTATAAAACACCTTGGGATTTCCCTTTATTTTGCCCACCAGTGTTTTTTCATGCCCCCTCTTCGCGCTCCTAATTTCTTTAAGTATCCCCCTGCACTTTCTATACTCCTCCAGGGCTTCCACTGTTTTTAGTCCTTTGTATCGGCCAAAAGCCTCCCTTTTTTTCCTAATCCATTCTTGTATATCCCTTGACATCCAGGGTTCCCTGGGCTTGTTGGTCCCACCCTTGACCTTTACAGGAACATGTTGGCGTTGTACTCTCTATATTTCCTTTCTGAAAGACTCCCACTGCTCTGATGTGGATTTTCCTACAATTAGCTGATCCCAGTCCATTTTGGCCAGATCCTGCCTTATCATATTAAAATCAGCCGTCCCCCAATTTAGAACCTTTATTTCCGGTCCATCTTTGTCCTTTTCCATAACTACCTTAAATCTCACCAAATTATGGTCACTGTCACCAAAATGCTCTCCTACGACACATCTACCACTTGCCCAGCTACATTCCCTAGAATTAGGTCCAGTACCGCCCCCTCTCGTAGGACTTTCTACATGCTGGCTCTAAAAGCTCTCCTGGATGCACTTTAAGAATTCCGCACCCTCTAAGCCTTTCACACTGACTATCCCAGTTAATATTGGGGAAGTTGAAATCCCCTATTATTTCTACACTTCTGAGATTTGCCTACATATCTGTTCCTCTATCTCCGACTGTTTGGGGGCCTATAGTACACTCCCAGCAAAGTGCTTGCCCCCTTTTTGTTTTTAAGTTCTACCCATATGGCCTCATTAGAGGAACCTGCTAAGATATCATCCCTCCTTACAGCAGTAATTGACTCCTTGATTAATATTACAACACCCCCTCCTCTTTTACACCCCCCTCTGTTTCGCCTGAAGAGTCTATACCCCAGAATATTGAGCTGCCAGTCCTGCCCCTCCCTCAACCATGTCTCTGTGATAGCAACAATATTATACTCCCATGTGCTCATCAACACCTTCAATTCATCTGCCTTACTCGCAAGACTCCTTGCATTAAAATAAATGCCATCCAGCCTTGCCATACTCCCTTGGGCCGTTACACATTTGCTCTTTGTGCCGTTACACGTTTGCTCGGTCTTCCAGGCTGACTTGTTTTTTCCTCTATATTTGGCTGTGCATCACCCCCTACTATAGCTCCACTCCGTATCCCATCCCCCTGCCAAGTTAGTTTAAACCCCCTTTCCCCCCCCAAACAGTACTAGCAAACCTCCCCGCAAGGACGTTGGTCCCGTTCCGGTGCAACCCGTCCGACTTGTACAGGTCCCACCTTGTACTTGTCCTTGTACATGAGTCACTGAAAGTGAATGTGCAGGTGCTGCAAATGGCATGCTAGCCTTCATTACAAGAGGATTTGAGTACAGGAGTAAAGTAGGATTACTCCAATTACTGTATATAGGGCCTTGGTGAGACCACACCTGGAGTACTGTGTACAATTTTGGTCTCATTACCTAAGGAAGGATATACTTGCGATAGAAGGAGTGCAACGAAGGTTCACGAGATTGATTCCTGGGATGGTGGGACTGTCGTATGAGAGGAGATTGAGTAAACTAGGCCTGTATTCTCCTGAACTCAGAATAATGAGAGGGGATCTCATTGAAGCATACAAAATTATTACAGGGCTTGATAGGATGGATGCTGGGAGAATGTTTCCCTTGGCTGAGGAGTCTAGAACCAGGGGCCACAGCCTCAAGATAAAGGGTAGGCCATTCAGGTCTGAGATGAGAAGAAATTTCTTCTCAGAGGGTGGTGAATCTTTGGAATTCTCTACCCCAGAGGGCTGTGGAGGCTCAGTCATTGGGTATATTCAAAACAGAAGTCGATAGATTTCTGACTAGTAAGGGCATCAAGGGATATGGCGATGGGACCGGTGAATGGAGTTGAGGTAGAGGATCAGCCATGATCTCATTGAATGATGGAGCAGGCTCGAAGGGCCGAATGGCCGACTCCTGCTCCTATTTCTTATGTTCTTAGAAATGCGTTGCCTATTCTGTCCATACCTGATGCAGATGCAGGGTGGTTCTGGTTAAGGATGGATATAAACATTGCAAAAACTTGCTGGACACAACCCCAGAGTTTCTAGCTCCCTTTCTTCAGGCTAAGCCTGATGCTACTTTTTATAATTTAATGCGGTGTAGCAGACCGGACTGTGCCCCGCAGCGCACAGGGCTGCGTCTCCAATAATTCAATGTAAAGATGCGGAACCCCGGTGGCCGATAGCGGAGGAGCGGCGGGAGGATCCCCGGCCCCGGGAACGTGGGGGAGTGAAGGGTCCGGGACTAGGAGACTCACCGACTTTGTAGGGCAGCTTGTCGGACATGGCTCCGGGTTCACCAGTCAGTCTGAGTCTCGGGTCCGGGAGAGAAGCGCCGCGCGCTCCGGGTCTGTCTCGGGCTCTGGCTGGGTCCCGGGCTCTGGCTGGGTCCTGGGTCTCGGAGTCTCAGCTCTCGGGCTCGGGCTCGGGCTGGGTCCCGGGTCCTGGGTCCCGGGCTAGGCTGAGCTGGGCTGATGTGCAGGTGCCGCTTCCTGTCTCTCAATCGCGGAGTCCAGCAGAGAGAATCCACCGCGCGCTCCGGGTCTGTCTCGGGCTCTGGCTGGGTCTCGGGCTCTGGCTGGGTCCCGGAGTCTCAGCTCTCGGGCTCTGGCTGGGTCTCGGGCTCTGGCTGGGTCTCGGGCTCGGGCTCGGGCTCTGGCTGGGTCCTGGGCTCTGGCTGGGTCCTGGGTCTCGGGCTCTGGCTGGGTCCTGGGTCCTGGGTCCTGGGTCCTGGGTCCCGGGCTGGGCTGAGCTGAGCTGATGTGCAGGTGCCGCTTCCTGTCTCTCAATCGCGGAGTCCAGCAGAGAGAATCCACCGCGCGCTCCGGGTCTGTCTCGGGCTCTGGCTGGGTCTCGGTCTCGGGCTCTGGCTCTGGCTGGGTCCCGGAGTCTCAGCTCTCGGGCTCTGGCTGGGTCCCGGGCTCTGGCTGGGTCTCGGGCTCGGGCTGGGTCCCGGAGTCTCAGCTCTCGGGCTCTGGCTGGGTCTCGGGCTCTGGCTCTGGCTGGGTCCTGGGTCCTGGGCTGGGCTGGGCTGAGCTGAGCTGATGTGCAGGTGCCGCTTCCTGTCTCTCAATCGCGGAGTCCAGCAGAGAGAATCCACCGCGCGCTCCCGCACCCTTATAGCTCGCGCGCTTCGTTTGCATATAGGGGCGTGTCCGCCGGTCGCCCCGCCCACCCTGTGCGCTGTGATTGGTGGATGCTCGCGCCGCTCCGATGGTGCCCGGAGCGGGACAAAGTTGTTGGCGGGCAAAAGGCGAGCGGGGGCGGAGCCACACGGCGTTTGTGAGCGTCAGCAAATCCTTCACTCTGCGGCGACTAAAGGTTTGATAAAAACGACTGCATATTATTTTTAGCACAATGATTGGAGCAGTTTGCATTTTCCTTCTACATTGCCGGCTCTATTTTCACTGGTTGTTGTGTGTCGGAAATTGTCCAAGAAAATAATAAGAGCCTGAAGACAAAATGCAGAGCGGGGAAACTGCATAGTTCACATAATCTTCATCTGCAAAAACTGCTTTCGTTGGGTAATGTGATCACTTCAACCGAAATTAGCAACTGGTTTTAATCCCAGCCGAAGCCCACCTGCTCCCGTTTCTCAGGAACATGCCACATCTGTCCTGAGAATTGCACCACAATTCACCAAGTGTTCGGAACAACAACAGCCTTTTGCCTACTGAACAAAAACAGTCATTGCTGCTAAAACTAATTACTTGTGTGTGAAGTGCACCAAAACATTTCAACATAAGACACTACTACTGCATATAAATCCAATTATCACAGGAGAACAGAATTTCGGATTCGTGCAGAAGAGATGCAAGCTGACCAGTTTGAACAGCGAACATTTACACTTTTTGAAATTCTGTCTATAAGCTTTGCAAATTAAATATTATAAATATTATAGTGTAGATTGGAATAGCCAATGGATAAGATGTGCCATGTGGGATATCCTGGACGCTTCTTGCGGCCTGGATGACCACGTGTGCAGGAAGTGTCACCAACTGCAGCAACTTGAGCTCCGGGTTTCGGAGCTTGAGCGGCAGCTGGAGTAACAACAGTGCATCCGCGAGGCTGTGAAATTCTTCGAAAGCACGTTTCTAGAAGTGGTCACCCCGCAGCCTCAATGTGCAGGCAGAGAGGGAATAGGTGACCACCAGACAGAGAAGGAGGACCAGGCAGGTAGGGCAGGAATCCCCAGAGTGCACCTCGCTCGCTAACCGGTTCACAATTCTGGAAACTGGTGGGGGGTGATGGCTCCCCTGGGGAGAGCAGCCAGAGTCAAGGCCACAGCACTACGGGTGGCTCAGCTGCACAGGGGGGGAGGAAGAAGAGTGGAAGAGCAATAGTGATAGGGAATTCATTGGTTAGGGGAACAGATAGGCATTTCTGTGGATGCACACGTGACTCCAGGATGGTATGTTGCCTCCCTGGTGCTAGGGTCAAGGATGTCACTGAGCGGCTGCAGCACACGCTGAGGGGGGAGGGTGAATAGCCAGAGGTCATTGCTCATATCGGTACCAACAACATAGGCAGTGATGTGAAGTATTTTAAACCAACACTCGACACAAGGTTTTCGGATCGATAATCAAGTCGTCTTTATTACACCGGTGGGGAGACAGCCTGCTCTGTCTTAGCCAGATTTCTCCAAATTGTTACAGCAAACACTACATTTTTATACATTACAATACACATGTCCAGCTCATGCAAAATTCATTCCTGCCACCTGATTGGACCTTGGCCCGCATGCATCTTCACTGATTGGTTGCCTATGCCGCGTTACATTAAAGTACCGCCTTTATTATCGGAAAAGTATATGTCCGTTATCCCACAAGCTGTTGTTGCACCTATGACCTTTGTTTATGCCAAATGGGGTCTCACCAACATTGTACTTCTGACTCATTGTCCTGCTTTCCTGCCTCTCTAGGCCTCTTTACGTCCAACTCATTGTTTTACTTTCCTGCCAGAACAGAACTTACATCCTCTAGGCCTCTTATGGTTCAACATCCGGCTATTTGCAATTGTCTCCAAATGACACAGCTTGCAGTCGTTAATCATTCTAACACTACTGCTTAGGTTATCTCAACTGCCAGTTCAGCAATTTAGAAAAAGCTTACTATTGCAAAGGCCTATTAGATTATTGTCTTTATTACACCATTCAGTGAAACTGCCAGCGATGTCAATTTAACTCTTTCCCCACTGCAGCAGAAAGAGGGATGAGGTCCTGCAGGCAGACTATAGGGAGCTAAGAAAGAGATTAAAAAGCAGGACCTCAAAGGTAGTAATCTCTGGATTACTCCCGGTGCCACGTGCTAGTGAGTACAGGAATAGGAGGATAGAACAGATGAATGCGTGGCTGGAGAGATGGTGCAGGAGGGAGGGCTTTAGATTCCTGAGGCATTGGATCCATTTCTGGGGAAGGTGGGACCTGTACAAGCCGGACGGGTTACACTTCAACAGAGCCGGGACCAATATTCTCGCGGGGAGGTTTGCTAGTGCTGTTGGGGAGGGTTTAAACAAGCTTGGCAGGGGGATGGGAGGGGAGGAATGGGGTGCATGGAAGAGTGAGTGTGTTGGATGGTACTGGAGGGGAAGGTAGTGCTGGAGGCGGAAGTAGTACCATATTAGATAGGAGCAGACAAAGAAAGACTACAAAAATTCAAAAATGGGTTTAGAATGCATGTACGTAAACGCACAAAGTGTGGTGAATAAGGTTGGTGAGCTACAAGCACAATTATCCGTGTGGCAATATGATGTTGTGGCAATAACGGAAACGTGGCTTAAAAACGGTGAGGACTGGGCACTTAATATTCAAGGGTACAAGGTGTTCAGAAAAGATAGGGAAGGAAAAAAGGGAGGTGGGGTGGCAGTACTGATTAAGGAAGACATTGTAGTGGTGGAAAGGGAGGATGTTCCTGAGGGGACAAGGATAGAATCTATTTGGTTAGAGTTGAGGAGCAAAAAGGGTATGATCACACTATTGGGGGTATTCTACAGGCCTCCAAATAGTGAGAGGGAGGTAGAGGAGCACATCTGCAGGGAAATCACAGAGATATGCAAGAGCTATAGAGTGGTGATATTGGGGGACTTTAATTACCCAAATATCGATTGGGATAATGCTAGGGTAAAGGGAAAGAAGGGGGAGGAATTTCTGAAATGTGTTCAGGAGAATTTCCTGGACCAGTATGTTCTTGGCCCAATGAGGAAGGAGGCATTGCTGGATCTGGTACTGGGGAATGAGGTGGGCCAAGTCAAACAAGAGTCTGTGGTACGAGTGATCATCGTATCATAAGATTTAGATTAGCAATGGAGAGGAGCAAGGAACAATCTAGAGTGGAACTTCTAAACTGGAATAGGGCTAACTTCAATGGGATGCAAAAGGATCTAGCCAGGGTAAAATGGAACCAAAGACTGACAGGAAAAACTGTAACGGAACAATGGGTGATCTTTAAGAAGGAGATGTTCCAAGTACAGGCTAGGTACATTCCAACAAGAGGGAAGGGTAAGGGAACCAAAGCAAGGGCTCTTTGGATGACAAGGGAGATAGAGAAGATGATGAAACAAATAAAGAGGGTGTATGATGCATGTCAGGTGAATTATTCAAGGGAGAACCAGACCAAATACAATAAATTGAGGGGAAGTGAAGATGAAAATAAGATTGGCAAAGAGAGAATATGAGAGTAGAATGGTGGTTAACATAAAAGGGAAGCCAAGAATGTAAACAGTAAGCGGGTAGTAAGATGCAGGGTGGAGCCTATTAGGAACAAAGAAGGTGATATATGCTTAGAGGCGCAGGGCAAGGCTAGAATACTCAATGAGTACTTTTAGCGGTGTTTACTAAGGAGGTGGATGCTGACAAAATATCAGTAGATTTGGAAAAGGTAGGTGCAATGGAAGAGGTGAAAATTTAGGGTTAGGGTTAGTGACACTGCATTTAGGGTTAGGGCATTTAGGGTTAGGGTTAGGGTATTTAGGGTTAGGGTTAGGGTATTTAGGGTTAGAGTTAGGGTTTGGGTCAGGGTTAGGGTTAGGGTTGGGGTTAGGGTCAGTGTTTAGGGTTAGGGTTTAGGGTTAGGGTTTAGAATTAGGGTTAGGGTTTAGGGTTAGAGTTAGGGTTTGGGGTCAGGGTTAGGGTTGGGGTTAGGGTCAGGGTCAGTGTTTAGGGTTAGGGTTTAGGGTTAGGGGTTAGGGTAGGGTTAGGGTTAGGGTTCATTTCATTTAGGGTTAGGGTTAGTGTTAGGGTTAGTTAGGGTTAGGGGGGTTAGTTAGGGTTAGGGTTAGTTAGGGTTAGGGCTAGGGTTATGGTTGGGGTTAGGGTTAGGGTTGGTTTAGGGTTAGCGTTAGGGTTAGGGTTTTGGGTTAGGGTTAGGGTTAGGGTTTAGGGTTAGGGGTTAGGATTAGGGTTCATTTCATTTAGGGTTAGGGTTAGTTAGGGTTAGGGCTAGGGCTAGGGTTATGGTTGGGGTTAGGGTTGGGTTAGGGTTAGGTTTTAGGGTTTAGGGTTAGCGTTAGGGTTAGTGTTTAGGGTTAGGGTTAGGGGTTAGGGTCAGGGTTAGGGGTCAGGGTCAGGGGTTAGGGTTTAGGGTTCAGGGTTAGGGTAGGGTTAGGGGTTAGGGTTAGGGTTCATTTCATTTAGGGTTAGGGTTAGGGGTTACGGTTAGTGTCATAAATCGCAAGTAACAACTCAGGAAGTACTACTGGGTGGCCAGCTGGGGCGCCGTCCAGGGAGTATAAATACTCAGGCATGGGCCCACCTTGGGCAGAGACAATCTGGAAACAGGAAGCTAGTGACTGCTAACTAGACCTCCATGTTTTGTTACAAGTTGATTAAAGCCTTGCTTTATGTTCAAGTGCGTAGTGAGTCTTTATTACGTCAGTTAGTGCTAGGGTTAGTTAGGGTTAGGGCTAGGGTTATGGTTGGGGTTAGGGTTAGGTTAGGGTTTAGGGTTAGCGTTAGGGTTAGGGTTAGGGTTTCGGGTTAGGGTTCATTTCATTTAGGGTTAGGGTTAGGGTTAGTTAGGGCTTGGGTTAGTTAGGGTTAGGGCTAGGGTTATGGTTGGGGTTAGGGTTAGAGTTAGGGTCAGGGGTTAGGGTCAGGGGTTAGGGTGAGGGGTCAGGGTCAGGGGTTAGGGTCAGGGGTTAGGAGTTAGGGGTAGGGTTAGGGTTACTGCATTTAGGGTTAGGGTTAGGTTTAGGTTTAGGGGTAGGGTTAGGGTTAGGGTTAAGGGTAGGGTTAGGGTTAGGTTATGGTTAGGGGTTAGGGTTAATGGGTTAGGGTTAGGGGTTAGTATTAGGGTTAGGGTCACTGCATTTAGGGTTAGGGTAGGGTCGGGTTAGGGTTAGGGTTAGGGTTTAGGAGTTAGGGTTAGGGTTTAAGGGTTAGGGTTAGGGTTTAAGGGTTAGGGTTGGGTTAGGGTTAGGGTTGGGTTAGGGTTAGGGTTCGGGGTTAGGGTTAGGGCGTTAGGGTTAGGGTTGGGTTAGGGTTAGGGGTTAGGGGTTAGGGGTTTAGGGTTAGTTGGGTTAGGGTAGGGTTAGGGTTAGTTGGGTTAGGGTTAGGGTTAGTTGGGTTAGAGTTAGGGTTAGGGTTAAGGTTAGTTTTCGGGTGAGGGTTGGGTTAGCGTTAGGGGTTTAGGGTATAGGGGTTAGGCTTTAGGGGTTAGGGATAAGGGATAGGTTTGGGGTTAGGGTTAGGGTATTAGGGTTAGAGTTAGGGTTAGGGTCACTGCATTTAGGGTTAGGTTAGGGTTAGGGTAGTGTTCGGGTTAGGGTTAGGGTCACTGCATTTAGGGTTGGGTTAGGGTCACTGTATTTAGGGTTAGGGTTTAGGGTTACGGTTTAGGGTAAGGGTGAGGGTTAGGGTTTAGGGTTAGTGGTTAGGGTTAGGGTTAGGATTTAGGGTTAGGGTGTATTTAGGGTTTGGGTTAGGGGTTAGGGTTAGTGTTCGGGGTTAGGGTGAGGTTGAGGGCTTAGAGTGAGGGGGAGCGTTTAGGGTTAGGGTTTAGGGTTCGGGTTCGTGTTTAGGGTGAGGGTTAGGTTAGGGTTAGGGTTTAGGGTTTAGGGTTAGGGTTGGGTTTAGGGGTTAAGGTTAGGGTTAGGGTTAGGGTATTTAGGGTTAGGGTTAGGGTTGTGTATTTAGGGTTAGGGATAGGGTCAGGGTCAGGGTTAGGGTTAGCATCAGGGTTAGGGTAGAATTAGGGTTAGGGTATTTAGGGTTAGGGTATTTAGGGTTCGGGTATTTAGGGTTGGGGTCGGGTTAGGGGTAGGGTTAGGGTAGGGTTAGGGTTAGTTGGGTTAGGGCTACGGCTAGGGTTAGGGTTAGGGCTAGGGTTAGGGCTTGGGCTGGGGTTAGGGCTAGGGCTAGGGATAGGGTTAGTGTTTAGGGTGAGCGTTAGGGTTAGGTTAGGGTTTATGTTTAGGTTTAGGGTTCGGGTTGGGTTTAGGGGTTAAGGTTAGGGTTAGGGTATTTAGGGTTAGGGTTAGGGTTGTGTATTTAGAGTTAGGGTTAGGGTTAGGGTCAGGGTCAGGGTTAGGGTCAGAGTTAGGGTTAGCATCAGGGTCAGGGTTAGGGTAGGGTTAGTGTTAGGGTATTTAGGATTAGGGTTAGGGTATTTAGGGTTAGGGTATTTAGGGTAGGGTTAGGGGTAGGGGTAGGTGTAGGGTTAGGGTTAGGGGTTAGGGTCAGGGTAGGGTTAGGGTTAGTTGGGTTAGGGCTAGGGCTAGGGTTAGGGCTAGGGCTAGGGTTAGGGTTAGAGTAGGGTTATGGTTAGGGTTAGGGGTCAGGGTCAGGGGTAGGGGTAGGGTAGGGTTAGTTTTAGGGTAGGGTTAGGGTAGGGTTAGGGTTAGGGGTTAACATAGAACATAGAACAGTACAGCACAGTACAGGCCCTTCGGCCCTCGATGTTGTGCCGAGCATTGTCCGAGACCAAGATCAAGCTATCACACTCCCTATCACTCTGGTGTGCTCAATGTGCTTATCCAATAACCGCTTGAAAGTTCCTAAAGTGTCCGACTCCACTATCACAGCAGGCAGTCCATTCCACACCCCAACCACTCTCTGAGTAAAGAATCTACCTCGGACATCCCTTCTATATCTCCCCCCATGCACCTTATAGTTATGCCCCCTTGTAACAGCTGCCTCTACCCGAGGAAATAGTCTCTGAACATCCACTCTATCTATCCCCCTCATCATCTTATAAACCTCTATTAGGGTTAGGATTAAGGTTAGTTGGGTTAGGGTTAGGGTCAGGGTCAGGGCTAGGGTTAGGGCTAGGGTTAGGGTTAGGGTTAGGGTTAGGGGTAGATGACATGGAGGCAGGTTGGGCACCCGCCCCCAAATTCTACCATTTTCCCGGCAGTCCATACCCGCCTCCCCAGGGCTGGCAAGATCACGCCCCAAGACACACAAGGAGATATTAGGGCAGAGTTGGTCAAATAGGTAGGTTTTAAGGAGCATCTTAAAGGAGGAAAGAGAGGCGGAGAGGTTTAGGGAGGGAATTCCAGAGCTTAGGGCCTCAGCAGCTGAAGGCACAGCTGCTAATGGTGGAGCAATTAAAATCAGAAATGCACAAGAGGTTAGAATTGGAGGAGCGCAGAGATCTCAGAGGGTTGTAGGGCTGGAGGACACTGCAGAGCTAAGGAGGGGCGAGGCCATGGAAGGATTTGAAAACAAGGATGAGAATTTTAAAATCAAGGCGTTGCTTAACCAGGAGCCAATGTAGGTCAGCGAGCACAGGGGTGATGGGTGAACAGGACTTGGTGCGAGTTAGGAAATGGGCAGCAGAGTTTTGGTGAGCTTAAGTTTATGGAAAGTGGAAGATGGGAGGCTGGCCAGGAGTCCTTTGGAATAGTCAAGTCTAGAGATAACAAAGGCATGGATGAGTGTTTCAGCAGCAGATGAGCTGAGGTGGGGCGGAGTTGAGTGATGTTATGGAGGTGGAAATAGGTGGTCTTAGTGATGGCATGAATATGTGTTGGGGAGCTTATCTCAGGGTCAAATACAACACCAAAATTTTCCTTCCTTTTTTTCCTTTCCTTTCATAACTAAAGCAGTAGACAGGGGAATGTCTATGGATGTAGTTTATATGGACTTCCAGAAGGCATTCGAAGGTTCCACGTAAGAGGCTGTTGGCTAAAATTAAAGCTCATGGAATTGAAGGCAAATTATTGACCTGGTTAGGAGATTGGCTAGGTGGTATAAAACAGAGAGTATGGATAATGGATATGTACTCAAATTGGAAGGAAGTGACTAGTGGCCTTCCACAAGGATCTGTGCTGGGGCCTCAACTATTCACTATATTTATTAATGACTTAGATATCACAACAAAGAGCGATATATCCAAGTTTGACGGTGGCACAAAGATTAGTGGTATAGTAAGTAGTGTAGATGGGAGCATAAAATTACAAAGAGACATTGATAGATTTAATGAGTGGGAAAAACTGTAGCAGATGGATTTCAGAGCAGGTAAATGTGAGGTCATCCATTTTGGACCAAAGAAGGATAGATCCAAGTATGTTTTATATGGCGAAAAGTCAGGAGCAGTGGAGGTCCAAAGAGATTTAGAGGTCCATGTACACAAATCACTAAAATGTAGTAGTCAGGTACAAAACTTGATCAAAAAGGCTAATGGAATGTTAGCCATTATAACTAGAGGACTAGAATATAAAGGGGAGGAAGTTTTGCTGCAGCTATCCAAAGCCCTGGTTAGACCACATCTGGACACTGTGTACGGTTCTGGGCACCGCACCTTAGAAAGGATATATTGGTCTTGGAAGGAGTGCAGATTCACCAGAATGTTACCAGGACTCCAAGGCTGGATTATAATGAGAGATTAGACAAACTAGGCTTGTATTCCCTGGAATATAAATGGTTAAGGGGTGATTTGATTTAGTTTTTTAGGATTTTGGAAAAATTGATAGGGCAGATAGAGATAAACTGCTCCCGCTGGTGGGGGAGTCCAGAAGAAGGGGACGTAACCTTAAAATCAGAGCCAGGCCATTCAGGAGAGAAGTTAGGAAACACTTCATCATGCAAAGGGTCGTAGAAGTGTGGATCTACCCCCCCACAAAAAGCAATAGATATCAGCTCACTTAATAATTTTAAATCTGAGATCGATAGATTTTGCAAGCCAAGGGTGTAAAGTGATATGGAGCCAAGGCAGGTGGATGGAGTTAGGATACAGATCAGCCATGATCTCATTGACTGGCAGTACAGGCTCGAGGGGGTGAGTGGCTGACTCCTGTTCCTATGTTCTTATATAAAGCTTCATGAGTATGCATCACGATATTACATTTACAGGTCCTTCCAGAAGATTGGGGGACTGAGCCTGCTTTATTTCCCGAGCTTTCCAATTCATAGTTTTATTCGAGACAACCTCAACTCATAGGTTAAGTCCACAGACTGCACAATGAAATGATCACACCAATAGCTGACCTCCTGTTGGTGCAAGAAAATTGGATATTTATAGTTTGTATACAGTTCTGATATTTTGATTACTGTCACATATCATTGTACCCATGTATGGAACACCCACACTGCCAATTCTTTGCCAACCAGGGTTTCATCTTGACTTATCCTCTAGTCTCCTCTGGAAGAAATACACATCCAGGTCCATCTGTAAGTTGTGCCTGGTGATGCTACATTCAAGGACAACTGGACTACTACTTGTCACACTATACCGCATGCTCCATCTCTGACCTCTGACTCTCAGTGTTATATGCCCCTACTCTCCATGGCATATAGCTGCCATCCGGATGAGCAGTATTCTCCTGGATACCTGCAAAAGACAAAAGGAAAGAAAACCATTAGCGGTTCCAGGAACCCCTGATGAGTTTAGTCCAGGGTACCTTTAAATTATTTCAACTGTATACTGTGGAGCCACTTATGTGGTGCCTGACTTGCCAGAGTCTAATCGCATTAGATAAAATGAATGGCTCTCCTTTTCTACAATAACATACAACACTTCTGATGTGGGCTTGGGAAAAGGTTAATTTTCACAATCTGTTGTACCATCGCCCGATCTCCCACCTGATACTCCACAGGTGTTGCAACTTTGTTAAAGTAAAGCTGCTTCTTTTTATGATTTTGATCACTTGCTGAGGTTATCTTTTTATGTATTTTCTTCTTGTCTTGAACCAACTGTTGCACCCACTGTTCTGTGCTTGTGCCTCTTTTTGTAATCTTGTCATGGGTGTACAGAAAAGGTGCTCTGGTAGCCGCATTATGCAGCCTGTGACTGCCTGAAAGGGTGTTATCCCTTGTACTTGAGGTGACATTCCCACAGATAGTCATTCAAATCAGGGGTACTTTTAAATCCCAATCTTTTCCTGACTCTTCAACCAACTTTTTCAACACTATTTTGATGGTATGATCTACTCTCGCTCCCTGACCTGACCTCTGAGGGTGATACGGAATTCGAATTTTGGGAGAGGAATACTCAGTCACCACAACAGTTTCAGATTTGCTTTATGGAAATTTGCAGAAAAAAATGATTTGTAAAAAATAGACATCATCCTGTAACTGTAACCATGTACTTTCTAAACCTCCACTTTACTTTTTTGTAACTTCTTATGCATTTAACATTGGTATAGTGTAAAGTGCAAAAGTTTCCAAATTGCTACCGTGTGCATAAATTTTGCAGGTATACGCTATAACCATCTAATATTCATCTCATTAAAAATAAGAAGTTTTTCTTTTCCTGACCCTGTCTCATGTGTTCACAATGATATACAGTAAACTCTTTCGTATCTGGCACCTACAGGACCAGGATGGTGCCGGTTGATGAAAAATTCTGGATAACAGAGAGGTAGACAATTTTTAACACAAAAAAAATAAAAACCAGTGACTAACTCGGCCACCGCGGGAAACTCGGACTCGGAAAAACGAGTGCTGGATGGATTCGGCAAGATTACCGGTTATCTATTTTGCCGGTTATTAAAGAATTCCGGATGATTAAGTGCCGTTTAAACAAGAGTTTACTGTATGCGAGCAGGGTTTCATTCATTTTTGCACTGTTGCCCCCAAAGACTAGGTCACCGGTTCCAACTTTTAATTCTAGAACCTCCTTAATGAGATCAGCAAAGTTATCATCTTGTGTGACTGATTGAGAGCACCTTAAATTGTGTGCACTTCCCATTGCCTTTTCTGGGATGCGTTAAATGTCCTGAGCTGCCAGATCATTCGGTACTCGGAGCCCCTCTTAAGTTTTCAAGGATTCTACCAGCTCGTAAACCCTAACCCCAACCCTGAACCCTTAACCCCTAACCCTAACCCCAACCTTAATACAGTGTCCTAGATCTTTTAAAAGCATCTCCACAATGCTCAGTGTTCGCATTTGAACCGTAGTCTGTACTGTGGATGGTTAGGGTTAGGGATGGGGTCACTGCATTAGGGTTAGGGTAAGGGTTAGGGACTCTGCAGTACGGTTTGGGCTAGGGTACATTAGGGCTAGGATACATCAGGGTTAGGGCTAGGGGTTAGGATTAGAGTTAGTGCTTTAGTGTTAGGGTTAGTGACACTGAATTAGGGTGAGTTAGGGTTAGGGTTAGTGCATTAGTGTTAAAGTTAGTGCATTAATGTTATGGTTAGGTTTAGTGCATTAGGGTTAGCGTTAGGGATAAGATTAGGGTTAGGTTTATGGTTAGGGTATCAGGGTTAGGGTTAGAATTAGGATTAGTGCATTAGGGTTCGGGTTAGGGTTAGAATTAGGGTTAGAGTTAGTGCATTAGGGTTAGGACCAGGGTTAGGGGATAGGGCTAGGGGTACACTGCATTATGGTTAGGTTTACAGGTTAGATTTAGGGTTAGGGTTAGGGTTAGGGCTAGAGTAAGGGGTTAGGGTAAGGGTTAGGGTCAGAGGCTAGGGGTTAGAGTTTGGGGTTAGGGTCAGGGGTTAGGGTTAAGGATAGGGTTAGGATTAGAGTCACTGACTCTAACACTGCATGTAGGGTTGAGGTTAGGGCTTAGGGATAGGTGTCAGGGTCAGGGATAGGTTTACAGGTTAGATTTAGGGTTAGGGTTAGGGGTGAGGTTAGGGTTAGGGTTAAGGTTAGTTTTAGGGTGAGGGTTGGGTTAGCGTTAGGGGTTTAGGGTTAGGGTATAGGGGTTAGGGTTTAGGGGTTAGGGATAAGGGATAGGTTTGGGGTTAGGGTTAGGGTATTAGGGTTAGGGTTAGGGTTAACATAGAAACATAGAAACATAGAATCTAGGAGCAGGAGTAGGCCATTCGGCCCGTCGAGCCTGCTCCACCATTCAATACGATCATGGCTGATCATCCAAATCCAGTACCCTGTCCCTGCTTTAATCCCCACAGTACACATATCCCACCCGACCCCCGTAACCCCACGTATTTAATTCCCCCTAACATATCCCATCCTATCCCCATAACCCCACATATTTAATCCCCCCCTAACACTAAGGGTCAATTTATCATAGCCAAATCAACCTAACCCGCACATCTTTGGACTGTGGGAGGAAACCGGAGCACCCGGAGAAAACCCACGCAGACACGGGGAGAATGTGCAAACTCCACACAGACAGTCACCCGAGGTCAGATTTGAACCCGGGTCTCTGGCGCTGTGAGGCACCAGTGCTAACCACTATGCCACCGTGTTGCATTAGGGTTAGGGTTAGGGTCACTGCATTTAGGGTTAGGTTAGGGTTAGGGTAGTGTTCGGGTTAGAGTTAGGGTTAGGGTTAGGGTTAGGGTCACTGCATTTAGGGTTGGGTAAGGGTTAGGGTTAGGGTCACTGTATTTAGGGTTAGGGTTAGGGTTTAGGGTTACGGTTTAGGTAGGGTGAGGGTTGAGGGTTAGGGTTTAGGGTTAGTGGTTAGGGTTAGGGTTAGGATTTAGGGTTAGGGTTAGGGTGTATTTAGGGTTTGGGTTAGGGGTTAGGGTTCGGGGTTAGGGTGAGGGTGAGGGCTTAGAGTGAGGGGGAGCGTTTAGGGTTAGGGTTTAGGGTTAGGGTTAGGGTTAGTGTTTAGGGTGAGCGTTAGGGTTAGGTTAGGGTTAGGGTTTAAGGTTAGGGTTAGGGTTGGGTTTAGGGGTTAAGGTTAGGGTTAGGGTTAGGGTTGTGTATTTAGGGTTAGGGATAGGGTCAGGGTTAGGGTCAGGGTTAGGGTTAGCATCAGGGTCAGGGTTAGGGTAGAATTAGGGTTAGGGTATTTAGGATTAGGGTTAGGGTATTTAGGGTTAGGGTATTTAGGGTTAGGGTTAGGGGTAGGGTTAGGGGTAGGGTTAGGGTTAGAGGTTAGGGTTGGGGTTAGGGTTAGGGTAAGGGTTAGGGTCAGGGTAAGGGTAGGGTTAGGGTTAGTTGGGTTAGGGTTAGGGCTAGGGTTAGGGCTAGGGCTAGGGTTAGGGTTAGTTGGGTTAGGGTTAGGGCTAGGGTTAGGGCTAGGGCTAGGCTTAGGGTTAGGGCTAGGGCTAGGGCTAGGGCTAGGGATAGGGTTAGTGTTTAGGGTGAGCGTTAGGGTTAGGGTTAGCTTGGGGTTTATGTTTAGGTTTAGGGTTCGGGTTGGGTTTAGGGGTTAAGGTTAGGGTTAGGGTATTTAGGGTTAGGGTTAGGGTTGTGTATTTTGGGTTAGGGATAGGGCCAGGGTTCGGGTCAGAGTTAGGGTTAGCATCAGGGTCAGGGTTAGGGTAGGGTTAGTGTTAGGGTATTTAGGATTAGGGTTAGGGTATTTAGGATTAGAGTTAGGGTATTTAGGGTTAGGTTAGGGTTAGGGGTAGGGTTAGGTGTAGGGTTAGGGGTAGGGTTAGGGTTAGAGGTTCGGGTTAGGGTTGGGGTTGGGGTTAGGGTTAGGGGGTTAGGGTTAGGGTTAGGGTCAGGGTTAGGGTCAGGGTAGGGTTAGGGTTAGTTGGGTTAGGGCTAGGGCTAGGGTTATGGCTAGGGTTAGGGCTAGGGTTAGGGTTAGAGTAGGGTTATGGTTAGGGTTAGGGTAAGGGTTAGGGTTAGGGTCAGGGTAGGGTTAGGGTTAGTTGGGTTAGGGCTAGGGTTAGGGCTAGGGTTAGGGCTAGGGTTAGGGTTAGAGTAGGGTTATGGTTAGGGTTAGGGTAAGGGTTAGGGTTAGGGTCAGGGTAGGGTTAGGGTTAGTTGGGTTAGGGCTAGGGCTAGGGTTAGGGCTAGGGTTAGGGCTAGGGTTAGGGTTAGAGTAGGGTTATGGTTAGGGTTAGGGGTCATTGTCAGGGGTAGGGGTAGGGTAGGGTTAGTTTTAGG
Source organism: Squalus acanthias (assembly GCA_030390025.1). NCBI lineage: Eukaryota > Metazoa > Chordata > Chondrichthyes > Squaliformes > Squalidae > Squalus > Squalus acanthias. The sequence continues at coordinate 307,253 of CM059435.1, read as the reverse complement.
GTCGGGTTAGGGTTAGGGTAGGGTTAGTTTAGGGTTAGGGTTAGGGTTAAGGTTAGTTGGGTTAGGGTTACGGTTAGTTAATTAGGGTCAGGGTCAGGTCTAGGGTTAGGGCTAGGGTTAGGGTTAGGGTTAGGGTATTTAGGGTTAGGGTAGGGTTAGGGGTAGGGTTAGGTCTAGGGCTAGGGTTAGGGTTAGAGGTTAGGGTTAGGGTGGGGTTGGGGTTAGGGTTAGGGGGTTAGGGTCAGGGGCAGCGTCAGGGTAGGGTTAGGGTTAGTTGGGTTAGGGTTAGGGCTAGGGTTTGGGCTAGGGTCAGGGGTAGGGGTAGGGTAGGGTTCGGGTTAGGGTAGGGTTAGGGTTAGGGTAGGGTTAGGTTAGGGTTAGGGGTTAGGGGTAGGGTGGGGTTAGGGGTTGGGGTTAGGGTAGGGTTAGGGGTTAGGGTAGGGTTAGGTTTAGGGTTACGGGTTAGGGTAGGGTTAGGGGTAGGTTAGGGTTCGGGTTAGGGTAAGGGTAAGTGTTAGGGTCAGGGTCAGGGTAGGGTTAGGGTTAGTTGGGTTGGGGTTAGGGCTAGGATTAGGGTCAGGGCTAGGGCTAGGGTTAGGGCTAGGGTTAGGGCTAGGGCTAGGGTTAGGGCTAGGGCTAGGGTTAGGGTTAGTGTTTAGGGTGAGCGCTAGGGTTTAGGGTTAGGGTTAGGGTTAGGGTTGGGTTTAGGGGTTAAGGTTAGGGTATTTAGGGTTAGGGTTAGGGTTGTGTATTTAGGGTTAGGGATAGGGTTAGTGTCAGGGTCAGGGTTAGGGTCAGGGTTAGGGTTAGCGTCAGGGTTAGTGTAGGGTCAGGGTTAGGGTATTTAGGATTAGGGTTAGGGTTAGGGTATTTAGGGTTCGGGTTAGGGGTAGGTGTAGGGTTAGGGTTAGGTTTAGAGGTTAGGGTTGGGGTTAGGGTCAGGGTTAGGGTCAGGGTAGGGTTAGGGTTAGTTGGGTTAGGGTTAGAGCTAGGGCTCGGGTTAGGGCTAGGGTTAGGGTAGGATTAGGGGTCAGGGTCAGGGGTAGGTGTAGGGTAGGGTTAGGGTAGGGTTAGGGTACATAGATACATAGATACATAGAAGATAGGAGCAGGAGTAGGCCATCCGGCCCTTCGAGCCTGCTCCGCCATTTAATGAGATCATGGCTGATCCTCCAATTCAGTATCCCGTCCCCGCCTTCTCTCCGTAACCCTTAACCCCTTTTGCCTGTAGAAATATATCTAATTCCCTCTTAAATATATTTAATGAGCTGGCGTACACTGCCCTCTGTGGCAATGAGTTCCACAGGTTCACCACCCTCTGAGTGAAGAAACTCCCCCTCATCTCTGTCCTAAATGGTTTAGCCCTTATCCTTAAATTATGTCCTCTAGTTCTGTTCTCACCCGGTAAGGGAAACATTCCTTCTGCATCTAGTCTGTCCAGACCTGTCAGAATTTTATACACTTCTATGAGGTCCCCTCTCAATCTTCTAAACTCCAGTGTGTACATCCCTAAACTACATAGTCTCTCCTCATAGGTCAATCCCGCCATTCCTGGTATCAGCCTGGTGAATCGCCGCTGCACCCCTTCCATGGCAAGAACATCTTTCCTCAGATGAGGCGACCAAAACTGTACACAGTACTCGAGGTGTGGTCTCACCAGTGCCCTGTACAGCTGCAGCAAGGTATCCCTGTTCCTGTATTCCAACCCTTTTGCTATGAAGGCCAGCATACCGTTTGCCTTCTTGATCGCCTGTTGCACCTGCATGCTCGCCTTCAGTGACTGGTGTACAAGAACACCCAGGTCTCTCTGTACTTCCCCCTCTCCCAATTTATTGCCATTTAAATAATAATTTGCCCTCCCGTTCCTGCACCCAAGGTGGATAACTTCGCACTTGTCCACATTATAGTGCATCTGCCATTTATCTGCCCAATCACCCAGTCTGTCCAAATCGCTCTGGAGCTTCCTGGTCTCCTCCTCTGAGCCCACACCCCCTCCTAGTTTAGTGTCGTCTGCAAATTTGGAAATGTTGCATCCGACTCCCTGATCCAGGTCATTAATGTAAATTGTGAACAGCTGGGGACCCAGGACAGATCCCTGTGGTACCCCACTTGTTACTGCCTGCCATTCAGAAAATGAGCCATTTATTCCAACTCTCTGTTTTCTATCTGACAGCCAATTCTCTATCCACGTCAATACTTTCCCCTTTATCCCATGAGCTTCAATTTTCCATGCTAATCTTTTATGTGGGACCTTGTCGAAGGCCTTTTGGAAGTCCAGGTACACCACATCTACTGGCTCTCCCCCATCTATTTTACCAGTTACTCCCTCAAAAAATTCCAATAGATTAGTCAAGCACGATTTACCCTTTGTAAATCCATGTTGACTCTGTCCTATCCTGTCCCCATTTGTTAAGTGCTCCGCTATTTCATCCTTAATGATGGACTCCAGCATTTTGCCCACAACTGATGTAAGGCTTACAGGTCTGTAATTACCTGCTTTTTCCCTACCCCCCTTTTTGAATAGTGGGGTAACGTTAGCTACCCTCCAATCCATGGGCACTGTTCCCGAGTCTAATGAATTCTGAAAAATCATACTTAGTGCATCCGCTATCTCTAGGGCCACCTCCTTCAGTACCCTAGGATGCATGTTATCAGGCCCTGGGGATTTGTCCGCCTTCAATCCCTTTAGCTTCCTTAACACCATATCCTTAGAGATATTGATTTGCGTCAGTTCCTCCTTTGCCAATGTCCCTATTTTTCCCGATATCCCAGGGAGGTTTTTTGTATCTTCCTTCGTAAAGACTGACCCAAAGTATGCATTTAGTTGGTCTGCCATTTCCTTATTTCCCGTTATATATTCCCCCGTATCTGACTGCAATGGACCAACTTTGGTTTTCACCAGTCTTTTCCTCTTGATATACTTATAAAAGCTTTTGGAGTTAGTTTTTATATTTTCCGCCAGCTTGCTTTCGTAAGCTATTTTGCCCCTCTTGATTAAGCCCTTTGTCCTCCTTTGCTCTATCTTAAACTGTTCCCAATCTTCCGCTCTGGCGCTTTTTTTGGCTATTTTATACGCCCTATCTTTGGATTTTATGCTGTCTCTAATTTCCCCTGTTATCCACGGTTGAGTCACCTTTTTAGATTTCCTTTTATGCCAGATTGGTATAAACAATTTTTGGGTAGGGTTAGGGTTAGGTTAGGGTTAGGGGTTAGGGTTAGTGTTAAGGTTAGTTGGGTTAGGGTTAGGGTTAGTTTGGTTAGGGTTAGGGTTAGGGTCAGGGTCAGGGTGAGGGCTAGGGCTAGGGTTAGGGTTAGGGCTAGGGCTAGGGCTAGGGTTAGGGTTAGAGTAGGGTTATGGTTAGGGTTAGGGGTCAGTGTCAGGGGTAGGGGTAGGGTAGGGTTAGTTTTAGGGTAGGGTTAGGGTTAGGGTAGGGTTAGGGTTAGGGTTAGGGTTAAGGTTAGTTGGGTTAGGGTTATGGTTAGTTAATTAGGGTTAGGGTCAGGTCTAGGGTTAGGGCTAGGGCTAAGGTTAGGATTAGGGTTAGGGTTAGGGTTTTGTGTTAGGTTTAGGGTTAGGGTTAGGTTAGGGTTAGGGGTTAGGGTGAGGGTTAGGGTTAGGGTTAGGGTAGGGTTAGGGTTAGGGGTTGGGGTTAGGGTTAGGGTAGGGGTTGGGGTTAGGGTAGGGTTAGGGGTTAGGGTTAGGGTTAGGGGTTAGGGTTAGGGTAGGTTAGGGTTAGGTTTAGGGGTTAGGGTAGGGTTAGGGTAAGGGTTAAGGTTTAGGGTTAAGGTCAGGGTCAGGGTAGGGTTTGGGTTAGGGTTAGTTGGGTTAGGGTTAGGGTCAGGGTCAGGGTAGGGTTAGTTGGGTTAGGGTTAGGGTCAGGGTCAGGGTAGGGTTAGGGTTAGTTGGGTTTGGGTCAGGGTCGGGTTAGGGTTAGTTGGGTTAGGGTTAGGGTTAGGGTCAGGGTCAGGTTGAGGGTTAGGGTTAGCATCAGGGTCAGGGTTAGGGTAGAATTAGGGTTAGGGTATTTAGGGTTAGGGTATTTAGGGTTAGGGTATTTAGGGTTAGGGGTAGGGTTAGGTCTAGGGTTAGGGGTAGGGTTAGGGTTAGAGGTTAGGGTTAGGGTTAGGGTTAAGGTTAGGGTTAGGGCTAGGGTTAGGGTTAGGGCTAGGGCTAGGGTTAGTTTTAGGGCTAGGGTTTGGGCTCGGGTTAGGATTAGTGTTTAGGGTGAGCGTTAGGGTTAGGTTAGGGTTAGGGTTTAGGGTTCGGGTTGGGTTTAGGGATTAAGGTTAGGGTTAGGGTATTTAGGGTTAGGGTTAGGGTTGTGTATTTAGGGTTAGGGTTAGGGATAGGGTTAGGGTCAGGGTCAGGGTTAGGGTCAGGGTTAGGGTTAGCATCAGGGTCAGGGTTAGGGTAGGGTTAGTGATAGGGTATTTAGGATTAGGGTTACGGTATTTAGGGTTAGGGTTAGCGTATTTAGGGTTAGGGTAGGGTTAGGGGTAGGGTTAGGTCTAGGGCTAGGGTTAGGGTTAGAGGTTAGGGTTAGGTTGGGGTTAGGGTTAGGGGGTTAGGGTCAGGGGCAGGGTCAGGGTAGGGTTAGGGTTAGTTGGGTTAGGGTTAGGGCTAGGGCTAGGGTTTGGGCTAGGGTTAGGGCTAGGGTCAGGTGTAGGGGTAGGGGTAGGGTAGGGTTCGGGTTAGGGTAGGGTTAGGGTTAGGGTAGGGTTAGGTTAGGGTTAGGGGGTAGGGTTAGGGGTT